>OY757316.1:101566674-102807179 GCA_963583905.1 Stenurella melanura | reverse complement strand
AAATATGGCGAGAAATCTGAGAAACGCGACAGTGATGGAAAATCCAATAGAGACAGAAGAAACAGCGATGTATTTGAGAAGAGCGACCAGCAAACAGAGAGAAATCATTCCAGTGATAGAATAAAGGACAAACATCAAAAAGAAAAGAGGCACAAGGAGGAACACCCTGAAACATTAGAGAGGGTAGTAATTAAGCAGGAACCAGACTGGGAAAATTTACGAAGCAAAAGGAAGAGGCACAGAAATAGCGATAGTAAAGAACCCAGCAAGGATCTATTGGAGAACCTCGATTTGCCAGAAGATCTTGAGGCATTCCCACTGGAAAAGGAAATATTCAATTCCAAGGAAGAAGACAGGAATGAAATACCAAATAAGAGATCCAGAGATAACTATAGAAGGGAAACTGATACACCTGATACGGATGAGTACCGTGAAAATTGGGAAAAGGACATATTCCCCATATGGGAGAGTGAAGATGAAGCTCCACCAAAGCCAAGAGAGAAGTTGAACAACTCGTGGGAAAGCGACGAGGAAATATTCGAAAGAGGCCTCGAAAGAGGCCATGAAAGAGGTGTAGTTGAAAGTTCTTCTTCTCGACCCTTTAATACTACATTCGATTTGGAAATACCTCTCAACATTAAACCATTCAAAAGACGAGAGGTTATCGACACAGATACCGAGCTGCAACTTCTAAAGAGGGAAGGGCAAACACTCAGTGAAGAACGAAGAAGACTGGAGATTGAAAAATTAAGAGTGAAAGAGTTGGAACTTAAAGTTATTAGGGAGGTAGAGAGCAAGGTGAAAGAGCAGTATAAATCTAAAGTTACAAGAGATATAGTAAGTAAGGCGAAAGAGGATTATAAACCAAAAGTTATGCGAGAATTAGAGAATAAGTCGAAGGAGAACCAACATAAGTCAAAGGTAAGAGAGGTAGAAAGTAAGGCGAAGGAAGATCAATGTAAAACAAAAGTCGTAAAAGAGGTAAAAGAAGATCAATGTAAAACAAAAGTTGTAAAAGAGGCAAAGCAAGATCAATTAAAAACAAATATAAGAGAGGTACAGAGTAAATTAACGGAGAATGAACCAGAAGTTATAGAAGTGGTAGAGAAGAAAGTTCAAGAGGATCAGCATAAACCCCCAAATCAAATCGAAAATAAGGAGGAAAACGTGAGTAAAAAATTTGAACAGGAAAAGAGAGAAGTAAAAAAGGGTAGATGGGACAAGAAGGTAGCACAACCTAGAATGTCAACTCCCAAAGTGGACGTTATTGAAGTTGGAAAATTGAAGAAGGATATTCCAGATGAGGATGATAGCTTAACAAACGTTTCCAGCACTACTTCATTGAACAACAGTTCAGCGGTATTGGAGAACGAATACGAAGAATTTATGAAAGCAGTGTCGTCTAGCACCGAACGGAAGAAGAGGAACAAGGCAAGCAAGGAGGAAATGAGCAGCTTTGAGAGTAGCTCTTTTGAATCGAGTGATTCCGAGTCATCTAGTTCTAAAAATTCCCAAGCTAAGAAGCGAGCTAGAAATGATAAGAATCCAATCGGGGAAAAATTTGTTTTTAAAAACATCATAACTAACTTAGACGAGTTGAATTTACCACAGTTAGATTCTCCTTCCAAACAAAATAATATAATGATTCTACCGCAGGATATTCCATTGATTCCCATGCCTTTACCACAGCCTTTACCACAGACTGAGATAAAACCTGTACCCGTACCGTCTCCTTCGATAGACATTGATAAAATTCCAAAACCTATGTTTAGTCTTGGCTTGTCTGCCAATATAACCCTGGATATCGCTTCCAACCTTACCGCACCAGGAGTGGATTCTCCTAGTGGTAAGTCCTTGGAATTTATTAATCCTTCTAGGGCTGCTTTTAGTGCAATCGAGTCACCCAAAGTACAGAAGATTGAAGAAGTGGTTTCTTCGAGGAAACCCGACTATGTTGTAAGCTTCGCTTCTCCTCTAACAGATGCCAGTCTAGATAGTGTTTTGTTTGAGGACAAACCGATCGAAAAAGATGAAACAAGACTGAATGACAAGCCATTTGTGTTCACTAGCATGGTTCTGCCGAGTAAGAGGTCTCTGTTGAACAATTCTAACCTCAATTTTGGGGATTCGGAGGATGAAGACAATGCTGCCAAATCGATGAAGAAATTAGAAGAAATTATTAAGGAAAATTTGACTGATAGTGCCAAAGTATTTGAGGATAAGGAAAAAGCTAAAGCAATTGTCGAAAAAACCAAAGAGGTTGACAGTTTTAAGGAAGCAACTAATATACCGAGTATCGAAAATAGGGATAATCGCCGATCTAGGAGTCCGGCTAGTAATAGAACTGATTTAAGGAGGCAAAGCAATGAAAGGGTTGTGAAGAGGGACGTTTCTCCTAAAAGGACATCTAGCGCAAGACGGGATCCATCTCCGAGAAGACGGATCAGGGAATCTTCTCCGAAACGAAGGGGTCCTTCTCCAAGAAGAAACTCCTCCCCAAGAAAAAGGACACCTCCAAGAAGAAGAAACTCACCAGGTAGAGTATGCAATATGTTCTAGATTGTAATTTTTAAAGTGACAATTAAATTAATGATGCCACAAGCAATAACAAGAACGAGAACATTAGTTCACAGTTATAACTGTAATAATTAATAATAGTGGTAATTGATTTTAATCACATATTAGCAGACATTCTGTGGCTTGTGCATTATTCTTGTAGGCCTTCTTTTACTGTATGGTACATTTGAAAGCATCGTGCCATATGTCTTGGTTGCCTGTTAGGAGTATGTATCTCCAAAGCACGTTGTCCAATACACTGTAGCTCAGTCAAATTAGATTAAAAAATTTCCAATATGAATAGAAATTTCCACACAGCTGAATTTTTGTATGAAGCATGTTTTCGACATTTTAAACAAAATATCAGAAGTGTTTAACAATATCACTTGGGCTTAAAATTTGACTACAGGTCAAAATTCACAATAATTAATATCAAATTTGTAGTAAAATGGGGTTATTTCACAATTTATGTTTATGTTAAAAACTCAATATACTTGGGAATTTATTTTTTTTGCTGCTACATATTTTTCAATTCGGTTTGTAATTTGAAAATATTAGTTCCCGCCAACAGTCGTGACGTGCATGTTTTCGCATGCGCAGTATAGCGCGGATGAAATACATGTGTGGCAGCACTGAGTTTCAAACTTCACTAAGAAAAACTGATAACTAAGTAGCAGTTTAGCAGTTAGGTTAGTTTTTTCTGTTGTTCTCTTTGTTTTGTGGTTTTATTTTGGTTTGTTAATTTTTAAGACGTGTATGGAGTTATATAAAATCAGTTGTTTCATTTTTGCATCATTAAGTGATATAATTTTACGAGTATTGTTAAAAACATCAGGTAAGTTTCTACCCCAAGAAAATGTTTATACTCATTTTAATTATATTCAAATAATATAATTTTACTACAGAAATGGACTACAAAAAGTGTTTTACATAATATATACATATGTATATACATATTACGAGTTTATCAAGTATCATTAATAGATATGTTTTATTTCTAATGTCAAGAAAACTAACCTCACATTTTTCACGCTCTTAAACTCGATACTGAAATAATCCATATTTTTTGCAAAGAATTAATGAATCATAACGTAGTTCACTTCAGGTTAATTTTCAGTGCTAGCTTTAATGAAATTAGGCTCCATAATAATGTGATAATTAGTGAAAAATGATGCATTGCCACAAACTACAATAATAAACGCAAAGCAAACTGTCATACGTGTGACTCTTCTTCTACCTCTTTTATATTACCAGTGAGGAATCTTAACAAAAACAAATATTCTTAGATTTAGTTGTAAACCGTGACGTCAGAAGTTAATAAAATTTGAAATTATTGAGGATACTTCTTATTGATTTATGAATAACAAATAATAAAGAAATAGTATTTACCAATACATTATTCTTGTATATTCTACTATTCAAATTGATAAATACTTTTAAGTTTTTCTATAACATGAAATAACCCTATTTTCTAAATAAAAAATTCTATTTATGTATATTATTGTATAAGTCTAAACAGGGTGTCTCAACGGGAACTGAATCGGTTGTTATAGGGAAAAGTATGTAATAAAAAATTTGAAAAATTTTTGGAGTTACTAAAGTCAGTGTGGCCAATTGAACCAAGGTAATTAAAATCATGTGGTACTTCCGGTTATACCAGAAGTGGGTACCAACTTTATTTTAAATGGAACACCCTATATATTCTCGATTTTTCGAAATCACCATAAAATTCTAAGTCAATGCATGTAGCATACCATATACCTAAACTTGTATAGGAGACCCTCATTTGCTTTTTGGCACGTAGAAAAAACACAAGATGAGCTACTCTCTATAATAGAAATAAATTCCATAATAGTACACCAAGTGTTCTATTTTTCAAGTTACGTTTTGTCAAATTCTAACCTCAAAAACTTTCTTAGTTCAAATAGAACACCCTGTATTTTTTTACATCAAGTCATGTAAAATTAAATTCCTTTTTTCTAGGATAGGCATTGTAGGGATTAATGTTACAATTTTTTGAAATATTGGCGATTATCTTAAATATTCAAGAATTTTTAGTAAAAATTGCCATGAACTTAGCTATGATTAGAAACAATCATTAATGTTAGTCAATCTCTTAAGTCAATAAATGCCAAAGCATTTAAATTACACCCACAAAGACTTTCCAAATTTGTTTATTATTTATGGAGAATGTGATAGAGTAATATCAAGAACGTGTAACACATTTGCTACTCGATACCCACAAGAACAGAAACCATCATCATACACTGTAAACCGCATATTGGATAATTTCAGAATATTTGGTTCTGTCAGGCAGGCATTCTAAGGAGACATTAACGATTGTTTCTAATTATAGCTAAGTTGATAGCAACTTTTACTAAAAGTTCTTGAACATTTAAGAAAATCGCCAATATTTCAGAAAGTTGTAACTCTAAGCCCTATAATGCTATACTAGAAAAAAAGGAATTTCATTTTACATGACTTGATGTGTGAATACAGGGTGTTCCGTTTGAACTAAAAAAGTTTTTGAGGTTTGAGTTTGGCAAAATGTAACATGAAAAATAGAACACTTGGTATACTACTATGAAATTTATTTGTAGAGGGTAGCTCATCTTGTGTTATTTCTATATGCCAAAGAGAAAATGACGATCTCCTATATATACACAAAGAAAGTTATAACAGCTCTTGCAAACCGTTGCACCCGTCAAATTTTTTATAAAACGTTAAATATTTTTGAAATTGTTGGGTTTAGGTATAGGGTTTTTTTGACTCAGAATTTTACAGTCATTGTGAAAAGTCGAAAATATATAGGGTGTTCCATTTAAAATAAGCAAGTTGGTTATACTTTTGGTAAAATCGAAGTACCACATGTTTGTAATTATTTTGGTTCGACACTAACTTTAGTAACTCCCAAAATTTTCAACATTTTTTGGTACATACTTTTCCCTACACCAATGTTTCTCCTAATTATTGAACCATATAGAACGAAAATGGACTAAACCTGTTTTGACAAGATTCTGTAAATTGAGTCCTTGGATAATCTCGATTCCAGAGCAGCTTGTCTTAATGGCATCATTAGAAATGTCTGAAAATATCCCAGAATTTCTACTTCTATGTTTTACGAAACTGCCGTTGCATATTCGTAACAATTGCTCCAAATGCAAAATAATTCAGGCCGATGGGACATGTAGCCAAGAAACAATTCCATCCTCAATGGGTTAATAAGTTAAAAAATCTGTTGTAATTGCATTTGCCGTTTTTAATAAGTGCTACCAATTCTTCTGAGGTAACGACAAATATAAAATGTGTTTAAATTTCAGTTAAAAGAAAATATTCTCCTAGAAGAAGTACTTCGCCTAGGCTTAGAAGAAGGCACAGCATATCGCCACCAAGAAAATTATCTCCTAAGAGAAGCGTTTCACCCAGAAGCTTGCCTAAAACTATTAAATCAAAATCTCCTGAGAAATCTAAATCTAGTTTTCCCACATACAAACTGATAGAGCGGCTTGTGACGGACTCGAATAGACGTAAGTCTCCGCTAACAATAACGTCCCCTTTGGAAGGTTTGAAGCGCAGTGTTGCTGACTCTACCATATCGGACGATTTACTTCCACAACCTAGTGCAAATATAGACGAGTACACTGAATCTCCGGTGTCTCGGTTCTATGATCGGACTGCTAAACTTGCGGACTCACCGAAAAGGGTACCGTTAGACATTAGAATTAATCAAGTGCTAGGATTAGGAAAGGAAGAACCGAAACCGATCAGTACGACTTATTCCGGTTATAGTTATGAACAAACTCAGTATCATCAACAGTTCAGTCAACAACCCGAGCAAAAAAGTAAAGTTACGATGAAACAGACAAAAGGTAGTTTTGTGCAAGTTGGGAATATGGTTCGGATAGTGCCCACTGAGGATATTCCCATTGAGGATATTCCCATTATTGAGCCGTCAAAAATTCCAGTTCCTCCGTTGCCGTCAGTGCCACCACGTGAGAAGCCTGTTGTTGCCCACAAAAAGGAGAAGAAATCTCAGATTGTTCAGGTAATTTATTTATTTATTATGGGCATGGCTAATATGCCACAATAATAATAGAGTGCCACTAATACAGCAAGAAAACATGTGGCAAAATGTGTGGGAGGTACAATCGGAAGCAAAGTACCAAACATTTTTAATTTATTAATATCTGTGCCTGTGGTGTATATCACACGATGAATATTATTGAACTAAACGATTATTATCCATCTATCTATCTATCTATTAGAATCAAATATTTATTATTGGGTAGTAATTTTTCTGCTTTCCAACGGTTTTTTCATTTTATTTGCGAATTTTTTGTTTTTATGACAGAAACGTTTGACGCTGAAAATGCCCTGATTCTAACTTCATCTCATGATGTATTAACAAAGAAATTAAAGCTTTGATGAGAAAGTGAAATCGTGACAACACTGTAATACATTTATTATTCCTACGTTGATGCTAATGCACAATTTATAGCTTAGGAACATTTCGTAGAGATGCGAGAAATGGTTCCACTTATGTAGCATTATAAGAGCGATCGGTCCAGAAAAATATCGCGGCAAAATAATTCAATTTTGACGCGACAGGAATGAAATCGCAAGTAGAAGAGATCCCGTTTGTTACGTGGTGTAATCCGAGTGATGATGCTTATTGCAAGTAACCGGTTAATTTAACATTTCGTAACACGACAACGCGTTACTTGAAAATACAAAACAATGTTACGGCAATAACCACTTATCTCTAACATTTAATATAGTTATGCTTAAAGAGTTGAGATCGGTTACATTAGGATTCATTGTGCATAAAATGTCTAATGTTAATTCCAAGGTTAGACCCTTGTGGGACTCCAGAGGCGAATATAAGCAAAATTGATTTAAAACCACTCCAAGAAGCATATTGTTTTAAAGATACTACTTAAAAAGCCTTATCAGATTTGAGCTAAGAGCAACTTTATCGATCGAGCTGAACAAGCTGATATAGTTATATGCTTTCTGAATGTCAGTTTAATCACGTACCTGATTTTTGATGTCCAATAGTTTAACATTATATTCAATAAAACTAGTCCTGTTTTGATTGCACTACTCTCAAACTAAAGAAAAGTAATTTTCTGCACGATGGCTGTGTGTGCCAGTGTATGTTAGCTGTCTGTTAGTGGCAGTTTTTTCTAAATATATCGTCTTGATAAGGAGCCCAGACTGATAGATTTTGACACACGCTTGACTGGTTTTATTTTTATATAGGTAGGCAATATGCTTCAAATCGTACCAGCTGATATGCTCCCAGAGGTACCACTGCCACCAGAACCCAAGCCACCTAAGCCCAGGCCTCAGCAACCCAAGCTTCAACAACCCAAGCTTCCTAAACCCAAAGTTCAGGAACCCAAACCACCTAAAGTCAAGCCTCCAGAACCCAAGCTATTGGAGCCTAAGAGAGAAGTTACTGAGACTGTACCGGAAACTTCTCTGGTTACTCCCGAGAAACAGTCTGCTGAGACAGTTATGAGGTTAAAGGTAGCCGAACGCAGGGCGGAGAGAGACAAGAGGAGGCAAGAGAGAGAAAGGAGACGGAAAGAGAAGGAGAAGAGGAGAAAAGAGAAAGAAAAGCAGAGGCAGATTAAGCTGAAGCAGAGGACAGAAAATATGATAAAGGTGAGTAAAAATTAAAACCATTGTCAAAATTATTTGAAACTATGAAGGAAGTGGAATACATGCACAGTAGAATTTTATTTATGCAGTGAATTTGGTTATCGGTGAACTCTTATCGTAATATGCTGATAATGTCATGTGTAAGGACAATAATAATAATAATTTTTTTTTTCTACACCTGTTTAATTATATGACAGTTATTATCATTTTTTGGTGGATAATAGTACCTATAATTCACTGTAGTGAATTATCGATTCATAATTCAATGCATCCGGCCAATCACACATACAAATTCCATAATTCATTGTTCACTGATCCAATGATGTTTTAAATCGACTGAGAGCAACTCTTGCTACAGCTGTCAATCAACTCACTGACAGTGACAACACAAAGTGTATCGCCATATTGTTTGTTTACATTTTCCACTTCTTACGAGTAAGTACCGATTCATTCT
Organism: Stenurella melanura; assembly: GCA_963583905.1. Classification (NCBI taxonomy): domain Eukaryota; kingdom Metazoa; phylum Arthropoda; class Insecta; order Coleoptera; family Cerambycidae; genus Stenurella; species Stenurella melanura. Next base: position 102,798,502 of record OY757316.1, on the reverse strand, counting down.
ATCAAATTTCAGTCTAATTTGTTTGATAGGTGTAGAAAAAGCGTGGTACAGTAGAACCTCCATTATCCGTCAGGGGTTGGAATCAGGAGGTGACGAATATGAGAAATAGATGGATAATAGAAAGCCACTAGATAATCATTAATTCTTTATTATGTTAATATTACAACATTTAAAAATGCTTCATATTATAAAGATTATATAGATAAATACATCTCTACACTTTTTGTGAAGCGGTTTCCAGGAATTGTTCAACCACCCGCATAGTCATTCACAAAAACTGTACTCATTTATGCAACAACATCATAGACGGATAATAGAAGATGACGAATAATCGAGTGACGGTTAATCGAAGTTCTATTGTATTACATTCACGATTATGACCATTATTCACTCAAAAGATTTGTGCCATTCATCTTCGGCTCGTGGGCTCAAACATCATCTTGGTGATTAATGGCTATTATAGGCTATTATAGTCGCTCATCTAATAATATACTATTATTCATCTTCTAAATATTGCATGAATTACATATAGACCAGTGACTTTAATTTATAAAAGTGTTGTTGCTTTTAGCACGTCGATTTTTTTAATAAAAATAGTAAAAAAATATTATGGGAAAAATACTCTTAATGTAATTCACCCGCCGCTAAATTTGTTATTGCAAAATTAAGTTCATAATTGTTTATAAGCCTTTATTTATTTATTTATTTATTTACTATGCCTTATTTCAATTTCCAAAATACATTGGATATGAAAAGGAACACTGAGCCAAATCATTTTTATCTTTGACTTTTTTAAAATGCCGCCATACATCTGATGTAGAACGGTCCATATTTCACTAAAACAAAAAAGAACAGTTAAGTGGTGATGGTACCAACTAGAATCTGTAATCTGGGATACAAACTGTTAGCTCTTAGCTTTCCTAAAATTTTTAATAAGCTCATGTCATCATGTAAATACTATAACTATATAATATTTATAACATATTTTATGTTGAACAAAACAGCAACACATTTTTTACATTAAAATACCATGCAAGCATTATAAAAAGGAAGGCAACACTGACTAGTCTTAGTTTCTTTTGAGGTCTTCTTTCTCTGTTCACACATACAAGTGACACGCTGCTGACACGCACACGACAGCAGCTGGTAGAATGCGAATGCGATAATGCGAATGAGTAAGAGGTGAGAGCCGTCCGACGTGCACGCTCAGTAAAATTTTTGAGCGCGCGCACTTTTCCACGTCTCCGGTGAATCGGTGATTCACTCATTGCAGAGTCGATTTATGTGATGAGAGCACGAAATTTAATATTTTTAAAACTTATTTTTATTTCCACGGGTCCGGGAAATCCCGACTGTTATTTCTCGGGAACGAGAACGATAAAAACTGACATAATTCCCGGGAAATCCCGTCCCGAGATTCCTGGGACAGAAACACTAATTGAAGTTAGCCAAGAAAAATCCAAAAACGGCTGCATGTTCAATTTTTTTATGATATTTTTTTATGCAATTTTTTAACTAATAAATGATTAGAAACAAGTAGTTATATGATATATAAAAAAATTTTAAAAATGTTGAGCTAAATTTTCAAGATGTTTGGGTCTTTTTTTTTATTTTAGGAAACAATAAATAATTGGCCAAAATTTGGCTAACTTCAACATGTTGGTAAATTTGTAAATGTGAATATTTTTATTCCTAACCTTTTCTGCATTGAACTAAAAGATAATGTATTCATAACTTATATTAAAGTCAGTTATTTTTTATGGACCTGTGAATAGTTAAAAGTGCAAAAAATCAAGAAGTAACTATATTATATTGTTATTTTTATAATATAATAATATAATATATATCTTTATTCACCCAAGAGATCACACAATACGACATAGGACATGTCAAAAAAAAAATGGCACATGGTATTACAATAGCAATTGAATAGGTACAATAAAATATATACACATATATACACACATACATATATATACTTATAATTAGACAGGTTCATGATAATTTTACATATAAATAAATAGAAATAAATAAAAGAAAGTAGGACGAAATTTTACAATTATTACAGAAATATATGCGATAAATATTCATCTACAGAGTAGAACGCATTTTCTAATAGAATATTTTTAATACTTTTAACAAATTTTGTTGTGCTTGCTATTTAATATTTTCAGGTAATTTATTGTATAGGGTTACACCTATATAATAAGGATTTGACTTGTATAATTCTAGTCTATGTAGGTTATATTGTAAATCATTTCCATGCCTAGTTGGATAATTGTGAAATTCATTTTGAAAGTTAAATTCAGTAATATTTTGCTTAACAAATTTTAACACATCTAGTATATAAATACACGGCAGCGTTAGTATTCTCTCTTGAATGAATGTTGTCTTACAGCATTCTCGAAATTTCAATCCAAACGTACATCTACTTGCCCTCTTTTGCAACAGGAATATTCTATTTGTGCTGTTGAATTTCCCCAAACAATTATTCCGTACCTAACAATAGATTCAAAATTTGAATGATAAAATATTTTTGATGTTCTTTTACCAGTTATCTCGTGTACTCTTCTCAATGCGAAACAATTTTTTGCACATTTTCTTGACAAGTAGTCTACATGGCACTTCCAGTTTAAAAATAAATCTATGTATACCCCTAGTAATTTAAAGTTTGTTACTTGTGCTACAGATCTATTATTTAGTGTAATTAATGGACTTTGGGTGTAGTTTGCTGGATGCAAATGAAATTGTAGAGTGTGTGTTTTAGTAGGATTCATTACTAAATGATTTAAACTATAGTATTCATTTATATATTTAATGTGGTCATTCATTAATGATATCATTTCGCATTCATCTTTATGAAACGAGAGTAACGTGATGTCATCCGCAAATGCAGTGTGAAATGTAGTTGTCTATATCATTGCAGTACAATAAAAATAATAGAGGGCCCAAAATACTTCCTTGTGGAACACCTAGTCTATTTTATTTGAATTTTCCCCGAAATAGTGTACAAATTGTTTTCTGTTGTTCAAATAGTCACTGAGTAAGTTTTTACAATTTCCTCGTAAGCCAAATTGTTCAATTTTTTTGAGAAGAATTTCATGATTTACGCAGTCAAATGCCTTAGAGAGATCCACAAAAAGAGCAAGAACTTTGTTATTATTATCTAATTGTTTGTGTACAGTATCCAAAATCTTTATTAGAGCCGACACTGTAGACTTCTTTTCCCTGAAGCCGTGTTGATTCGGTGAGAGAATGTTATTTTTTTCAAGAAATGAAATAGTTCTTTTACATAATATTTTTTCAAATATTTTTGAAAATATAGATAAAAGTGAAATTGGGCGATAGTTTGTGATATGTTTAGGAGTGCCATTTTTAAAAAGCGGAATAACTTTGGAGATTTTTAAGGCATTAGGGAATTTATCCTCAACTATACATAAATTAGCAATATAACATAATAAACAAGGTATTGTATACATTGTTTAATAATGGTAGTAGAGAAATTGTCAGCACCAAATGCATTTGTATTTTTTAGCTCTCGTGCAATGTTAATAATTTCAGTTTCACACACTTCGTTGAGAAAAATTGTTCTTCCTGTAAAGTTAGATTGGTTGATTTTCTGTTTATTGGTGGATAAAATATTTTTATTTAAAATATCATTGGGTAAATGAACAAAGTAATTATTATATGTATTGGCGATCTCTATTTTATTAGTTATTTCGATGTCATTAACTAATATAGTTTTATTGCTTTCAATGTTTTTATTTTTAAGAGTAGAATTTATAATATTTCATATTAGATATCAGAAGCCATCAAAAATAGAAATACAAAAGAGTATTTTATATCCCCTTTAAAATCCATTTTGATTTTTCTTCCAATCATGTTTGGTTTTCGAGCAATTCAATTTTTCTATAGGCCGCGTGCAAAGAATTTCAATTAAACGAAAATTCGTGCGCATTAAAAATACAAATTTTGCAATTTTTTTCAATATCGATTTTCTCGAAAACCATGGCGTATATAAGAAAATTACAAGAGGACTTTTTTTAGGCAATTAGTGAAGATTTCTTTTTTATAATGAGCAATTTTTTTATATCTTCAACGGTTAACAAGTTATCAGTAGAATAAGGCTTTTTTCACCGAAGGGGTGGTTTTTTGGGGAGGTTGCGCGGTACCCCCAGAACTGATTTTCGTATTTTTGTGGAGGGATTATCCCTCCACTAACAGTTACTGAAGGAAAATCTCAGATAAAATTTTTTGTTATGGAAATCTTTATAATTATTGGACTATACTGACACCTATCTAATTTTTCAATAAGTAGATCATGGTTGACTCTGTCAAATGCTTTAGAAAAGTCAGTATAGACAGAGACTATAATATATTCCAAGGAATTGAGAATAATATTGTTGTAAATAAATTGGCACATGTAGATTTACCCTGAGAAAAACCATGTTGCTGATTTACAGTTATGTTTTTACAATCCCATAATAAATTTTTGGTTACTAAATAATCAAATAATCTTGGAATATCCGACTGTATGCAAAGTGTTGTGTAGTTTTCGATGTTTTCTTTTGATCCAGATTTAAGTATTGGTTTAAGGTAGCTCTGCTTCCAGAAGCAGGGAAATATGTCTGAATTTAGAGATAGATTAAAGATAGTATGTAATAGTCATGCTAATGTACAAATGCACTGTTTCAATAAGTAAGTAGAGATGCCACCTGGACCAAAGGAAACTTTCCATGGTAAATTCATGATAATATCTCATAAATTATAAACATACCTACAATTACATTTTTTTTGTTGAAAACAGCGCTAATGATTAATGTGTTTTATTTTTATTTTATTAAAGAAAGCTCTTCAGCTAGAAGTAGAGGGTGGTGACGAAGAAGAAGAGTTGCTCTTGAATGAAACACCAACACAATGGCCACCTTTACCGGTTATTATTTCTAGTGTTTCCAAGGAGGTGGGCAAAAGTATACTCATCAGGGGAGGTCAAAGGTAAGGAGAATATGTATACAATGTAAGATGGCCTACTTCTCTAAAATTGATAATAGAAAAACACAATGTACATAAACGTATTTTTTCAGTAAAAGTAATGTTCTGAGGTCAGATAAGACAAAAATTGTGCAATTCGCCGATGGCGTTAGACCAGGGGAAGGAACTTCACCATCTGGAGGTGAGGAACTGTCTTCTCCGCCGCCAGTTAGTAAAAAATTACCTAAGGAGAAAAGGTATAAAAAGACGAAACTCCTAAAGAAAAATCCAAAAAAGAAAGTAAAGGTAAGTAAAATACATTATTTATATAGTTAAAAAAAATCCTTAATAAATAATGGGGAATGTAATTCAGCGTAAATCGAAAAACAATGAAATATGCGATAACCACATTAACGAGATACTCTGAAATGCATTCAGATTGGCAAGCGTCCATTTTTGGTTACATATATGTGTTTATATCGAAAGCGCAAGTTTGCGTTATCGCTTTGATTCACAGTGGCAGGGTTTTCTGCTTTTGGATTTCTATTTTACAAATACTTGTTTGATTTTTATTTAATTGAAATATTTGAATTATTTTGAATTCTTTTTATTTTCACATTAACAAATGAGCTTAGAGATTGTGAATCGCAAGTTGGGATGAAAAATGGGAAACACCCTTTTGCGAAATGCTAAAAAAATGGCATTCTGAGAGATCACATATGAAAAAAAATGCTGATGTGAAAAGATTATGAGCAAGGGTCGGAATTATTCAGCGTTAACAGAGTCAGACTTGACTTGATGCTTCAGAGAGAGAATAATATTTATTGGATAAAATATTCCAAAAGGCCAGCGACCGAAGTCTTACAAATTTTTTTTTCCTACCTCTGATTATTTTTATATATAACAGTTCCTCGATGAATTTAACAATTAGGTATTTCATTGCTTTATTCTTCATTGCTGCCCACTGTAATTGCCTCTAACAGTGTTTTTTCAGGATTTCTTCTTCTGATAGTATCTTCTCGTAGTTGAATTATAAAGGGTTGAATTAGGGTAAGGAGGTTTTGGGATTGTGAATATCTTTTGGTAAGGTCTTTGAAGCGAGTTAGTATAGGTTGGATATCAGTTTTTTCATATAGGAAATTATTGGTTATGTTATGGAGAGGATTATTTAGATGACAAAATTTTGTTATTTTACGTAGACTGTTTCTCTCTGCCACTTCTATATTGTTCAAGACCGGTCTTCTGCAGGTGTTAAACACGATGAATCCATATTCCATGATGGGTCGACATATCATTTTGTAAATTTTACTTGCTGTAGAAGTGTTGATACCTTGGTTGTGATAAGTCAGACGTCTAAAGTGATTTGCTCTAGTTATCATCTTTTGTTCATTTCCTTGGTATGGCTGTTGAACTTTAATTTTTGGTCTATCTTAATTCCCAGGTACTTAACTAACTTGCTGTTGGTGTCAATCTATGGTTACATATTTGTATAGTTGGAGAAGGATTTGAGATGTGATTAAGTATCATTAGTTGTGATTTGTTGGAATTTATTTTTAATCTCCACTTATCACACCACTGGATGGTTTCAGTTGTTGAAAATTGCAGGGTGTTTATTGTTTTTTCAATATTCTTTCCATGGGCTATCCAGGCTATGTCATCGGCAAACTGAGGTAGGTAAGACTCTGGGTTGTGTGTTTGTTGGTGGTTGTTCGATATGTCATAACAGTAGATATTAAATAATACTGGCGATAGTGGGGAACCTTGTGGAACGCCTTGTTCGTTTTCATATGGACTGGAAAAGGCCCCGTTTATTTAATTTTTGTTTTCCTACCGTCTAAGAAATCTTTAAGAAACCAGAGAATATAGTTGGGGCAATGTACATAGTGTAGTTTAATAGCAAACCTTTGTGCCAGATGGAGTCGAATGCTTTCGTTAATTCTATGTATATTGCTGCCAATTTGTTTCCAATTATGCTGTTGGTTTGTTCGATATGTCATAACAGTAGATATTAAATAATACTGGCGATAGTGGGGAACCTTGTGGAACGCCTTGTTCGTTTTCATATGGACTGGAAAAGGCCCCGTTTATTTAATTTTTGTTTTCCTACCGTCTAAGAAATCTTTAAGAAACCAGATAATATAGTTGGGGCAATGTACATAGTGTAGTTTAATAGCAAACCTTTGTGCCAGACGGAGTCGAATGCTTTCGTTAATTCTATGTATATTGCTGCCAATTTGTTTCCAATTATGCTGTTGGTTTGTATATTTGACGTCGCAATGATGAGGGGGTGAATCGTAGATGAGTTTTGTCGGAACCCAAATTGATTGTTGGGGATCATCTGTTCATCTAGTTCATTGTGTAATCTTGTTTTTATGATTTTCTCCCAGTTTTTGCCGATTACTGGTAATAAAGTTATTGGTCTATAGCTGTGTGGATAAGAATGGTCTTTTAAGTTTTGAAAATGTAATTATTACTCCAGTTTTCCATTCTATTGGGAAGTAATGGTTTTTTATACAGTAGTTATATATGTTAATTATTTCTTGTTGTATGTTCTGTTCGAATTTTCTTAATATATTTCTACTAATATGGTCGTAGCCAGGAGCTGTTCGAGTTTAGTACATTGTAGTATTCTTCTTCTGTTATATTTATATCTTCATCTACTATTGTAGTATCCATGTTGAAAAAGTTTTTATACCAGGTTTAAATTTTCCTCATTGAAGTTATCATCCATGGTAAATTGAGCGGTTTCCTCAAAATAGTCCTCAAAGCATTGGCCTTTTCTTGGTCGGTGGAGTAGCTGTTGATATTGTACGAAATTTCAGGGACTGTAGATTTATATTTGGATAGTTTCCTAATTTCATTCCAATATTTTTTTCTTTGGAGTCTTATGTTTTTGCATGCGTTTATCCATTTGTCTTATTTGTATTGCAGCACTAATGCATGAATTTGTTTCGTAAGTTCGTTATATTTGGATTTTGTGTCATGATCTTCGTTTTGCTTGATTTGGCAATATAATCTTTTTTGTTTTATAAGGTTTATAATGAACGATGGTACTTTGTAGTTAAAGAACGTTTTTTCTTTTGTTGGTGTGTTTTCTAGTATTAAAATTTTCAGTGTTTCATTAAACATAGTGATATATAATGGAGTAATTGCCTCTTTTCTGCATCCTATAAATTGTGTCATTTCCTCATTAATGATTTCGATGTTACATCTAGCTAAGTCTAGATAAGTTTCAGGCGGTGGAATAATTGGGTTTGCTTGTAGATTAAATTTGAATTTTAGGGTTTGTCCTAGATGATCTGATAAGAGGGTATCAATATTAAAAGCTTCCCAATCATTGTCAGTGAAATTTATAAATATATTGTCTATACAGTTATATTTCCTTGTACTTGATGTAATGGTAGAATTAGAACCATAAGTAAGAAGTAAATCACAGAGACTAGCACAGTGGGGATTGGTAGTTCCAAATTTCACATTGAAATATAGATATAAGTATGGGTTGTAATAGTATTTGTTTTATAATTCATTTTATTAGCTAGTAGGTATGTAAATAATGCTATGCGACTGCTATTTTCACTTCATATCTACAAATTTTATGGATTTGTTTATTTCGCAATTTGGTTAACAAATGTTTTTGATTTACATTATTACTGAACATTATTTTATGTTTTATGTGATATCATTTTTCAATGTATTTTTAGTATAATTTATTATACTTTATTTAATACTCCCGAGTGTGATCCTGTTATCTCTGAAAGATTCCGACCCTTGTCTATGAACATAAACGGTTCATATATAAATAAGTAATATTTTTTTTGCTTTGTCAATATGAGTAATAAATTAATATGAGTAGGAAATATAAAGTTTTTATCTGTTAGAGTAACCACAATAAAAAAAATCGGTTTTCCTCCAACATTAAATATTATCATTTTAGATAACTAATCCTCTATTTGCTTTTTGTTAAGATAAAACCATAGAATAGATTAACATGCCGACTCTGCAGCTGATAACCCCACTAATTCCAGGTAAAAGTTATTAAGAAACGACCCGAGAATGAGGAATCGGATGAAGAAGATAACCTTCCTCCTCCCTCCCCCCCACCCGGCTCTCCCCCACCACACCTGTTCCCGCCGAGAATAAAACCACAAACTATAAATAACATTCATGCATATATTCCTAATGTAGTACCTATACAACCCAGTCACAATCAGCAGATGCAAGCCAGTCACAACCAGCAGTTGTATAGGCCACCACCACAACTAAATATAATAATGCATCCGCCACACCCACCCCACCATCATGGCCCTCCACCACCACCACCCCTTCATCATGGGCCGCCGCCACCACCAACGCATCATGGGCCGCCACCGCCACCAATACATCATGGCCCACTGCCACCCTCAGTTCATCATGGACCACCCCACCATGGACCTCCTCCGCCACCTCTTCACCATCATGGACCTCCGCCGTCACCCCATCACCATCATCATGGGCCACCTGTTCCTCCAGGACCGCCTCATTTCCATCATGGGCCACTTCCACCACCTGGCCCACCCCATCATCATGGGCCACCTTTACCACACGGTCCTCCAGGTTAGTTGATTTTTTAAATTATAGTTTTCTTTGGGTGCATGTTTATTTATATCCTATTATTTTAATGGTTAAAAAAGTATAATACAGAGGTTAAGTTGTGTTTATTAAAGTAAGTAGCGCAAGAGGGTTTTCATGGTCGTTGATCACAAAAAAATCTGTTTCTGTGCTTAAAGTGGTGAATATTTAAAAATAAGAAAAGGTCTTCCCGCATGAGCCTCTTGTGTTTACCTGAGTATTATTTTACGATGACCAGAACGAATCCGAAGTTGAATTAATTTGAATTTCAGTTGCCGTACATTTTTACATTTTTCACATATTTACTATACAATGTCACTCCTACTCATACTTTATTTTGAACATGAGGACTGTAACATCTTTCTTGCTACATCATGCTATACAGATCATAGACTAGTAACATATCTAATAAAGGGGATTTCTTCACAGAAATTTGCATCAAGCTGGATTTTTTTGGCGTTATAAATAATATGCAAAAAGTCCCCATTGATATCACATTCCCTTCGAAAGTTACCAAGGTTAAAAGTCACTTAAATTGTTTCGCAAATATTATTTCCCGTTGTGAAAATTGTATATTGAAGAATTCCCTTATAGTCCAGGGAAATTAGCATTTGACCTGGGCAAAATTAGTAAAAATCTGAATTTTTGCACAGACGTTCTATGAGGTTTAAAAGTGAATTATTATTTGTTTGCTTATAGTAATGAAACTTATTCTTTATAGGATTTTGCAAACGGCGAAGAAAAAAAACTATCTATGGAACTAAAAGAAAAACTATATGTAAAAAATATTAATGATATCTTTGCATTCTTTCGATAACCTGACTTATGGTTATGCTATCAAATCAAAATTCTAAAATAAATTTGTCCAATTTCTTATTGGACATCTTCTCATTATTAAAAATTTTTTCATTGATGTAATCCATTAGAATGAAAAAAATTTTAAGACAAGGTAGGCAAATAAATTTCATTTTAGGCAATTGTTCTCATTTTCAACTGAATCTTCATACCGTAGGGGGTCATATAAATGCTAGTTAGTGAAAAGACACTTCTTAAATTATTGCTTTTATTCAGAAGAAGAATTTTTTAATACTGTTTTTTAATACTTATACCTGTTCTATGAGTTCAATTATGTAATCTTTAAATTTCTTTTCTTTTTTTTTTGTACCCCATTGTCTTCGTCAGTATACTCTATCCCACACTTTGAGAAGCACTGTATACATGGCATCATTAGTGCTGTAATTTATTTGCTATGTACATTGTACGCGATTATTCTAATTGTAATATGTAACATGTAATATATATCACTATTCATTGATGTTGTATTCATACAACCTTTTACATCAACAATTGACGTAACTATATTTTTATGTTGTGAATATTCAGTTGTACTTGTTTTTTGTTTTTTATTTTTACATTTAAACGTTATTTGTGTTTAGACTGTTTATATTTCAGGTTTACACTTTGTAATGACTTGCCAAAAACAATTTTTTTTTTGTAACTTGGTTAAATAAACATTTCTAGTTTAATTTGCTTAGCCGTAGGGGACTATGTTGGATGCTAGTGTTATAATGAGAATGTTAAATAAGAAATTGGACAAATTTATTTTAGGATTTTGATTTGCTAGCATAACCAGAAGTCAGGTTATCGAAAGAATGCAAAGATTTCATTAATATTTTTTACATATAGTTTTTCTTTTAGTTCTCATAGATAGTTTTTTTTTCGCTGTTTGCAAAATCCTATAAAGAATATGTTTCATTACTATAAGCAAACAAATAATAAATAATCCACTTTTAAACATGCATAGAGTATATAGGCTCCAATACCAGTTAGCTAATAGATAATAATAATAATTTATTGGTGTCAAAATACATAATACAATGCTTACACATGTCAAAACATTGGACAATATAGTAGATGTAAAAAAATATTAAAAATGGATGTCACAAAATTACATAAGACAGACAAACAGTGACAAGTGACAAAGAGTGACAAACACGATTAAAAGTAGTATAAAATTATATAAACCAATTAACAAATAAAGTAAGGGAAATAATATGAGGTCGTGAATATACAGTTATAAAATTTGGCAGAATAATAACCTGTTCCATTTCTAGATCTCGTAAGTCGAAGAAAATTGACATTAATTTTATCGCTATTCCTTGTGGTATATTCATGGATTTGGCTGTGTGTTACATATTGATGTTCATTTTGTTTAAGATAAAGTAAACACTCGAGGATATAAGCACAAGGCATAGTTAATATCTTGAGAATAATGAATTGGTCTTTGCAATCATCTCTGTATCTAGGATGAGATAGTATGCGAATGCATCTACGTTGTAAGCAAAAAATGTTGGAAGCGTGCGCTGTGTGTCCCCAGTTTAAAATTCCATACAACATATTAACATGAAAAGAACCATAATAAGCGGTGAGTAGGTAGTTCGGGGATACTGTGTTGACAAGGTTGCGAAGGAAGTAGATATTTTTGGAAAGTTTGGTAGATAGTTTTGTAATATGTTCTTCCCAGTTTAATAGTGAATCTAAGTACACACCTAGAAATTTTATGGATGCATCAGTTTGTTCTTCTTGATCCCTGTTTCTCAATGTAAATGTTAATGATTGTGTCTTATCATCGTTTAGTTTTAATCTATTGGTTAAAAACCATTCGCAAATATGTTCTTCCGTGTTTGTGACAGTCCGTTTTAAATCATCAGGTGTGAGGTTAGTGTTTAGTGGAATAGTATCATCTGCAAACAGTATAAAGTTCGTATTATCATCAGAATTGGCAAGGTCATTGATGAATATCGTAAATAGTATGGGGCCCAATACAGAACCTTGAGGAACACCATGAGTAACCCTACGTTTTTGGGAAGTGCATAGCTTATAGTTAACATATTTGAAATCTATTGGATAAATAAGAATTAATAAGTGCCACACTGTCAGAATGAAAATTATAACCTAATAATTTGTCTGTAAGAATTTCATGTGAGAGACAATCAAAGGCCTTAGATAAGTCAAAAAACTAGCAGTTGGATATTTCTTATTTTCAAATGTATCAAGGGCAACTTGAACAACATTATTAATTGCGAGAGTTGTGGATCGCTTATTCCTGAAACCATACTGACAGCAGTGAAATAGGTTGTTATATTCCAAGTATTCATTAATCTGATTTTTTAATGTTGTTTCGAAAATTTTTGCTAATATTGGTACCAGTGAAATTGGCCTATAGTTGTTAACATCGTCGTATGAACCCATCTTATGAATGGGAATTACCTCTGCAAGTTTTAAAACGTTGGGAAATACTTTATCTTTGATGCAGGCGTTTTTAATACTTTTGATAAGTTTTACGTTGATGTCATAAGCGTCCCGAATTTTGCTGTTTTTAAGGTTATCGATTATGTCACGAATTTCGTTGTAGGTAATTTCCCTAAATTTGAAGCATCATTTGTCTTTTTAAAATATTTCTGGTGATTTTGATTTGTTTCTGGGAGTTCGCTAATAATGTTATCTGCAATATCAGTAAAATAGGTGAAAATCTGTTGTTTTTTATCAGTCAATGTCAAATATAAATATTTAATATTTATTCATGGTTTGCCTTGGTTTTGCATGAAACATTGTTATAAGTGGCTTTGTGCCTTCCTGATGAGCTCAGAATAAGGGCGAAAAACGTTTCAAAAGCTAAGCATTTCCAAGAAACTCAATGAGAGTAATTCATTAGAATGAAAAATTTTTTAAGACGAGGCAGGTAAATAAATTTCATCTTAGGCCTTTGTTCTCATTTTTAACTGAATCTTCATACCGTAGGGTATCATGTAGATACTAGTTTAATCTGCTTAGCCGTAGGGGACTATGTTGGATGCTAGTGTTATAATGACAATGTCAAATAAGAAATTGGACAAATTTATTTTAGGATTTTGATTTGCTAGCATAACCAGAAGTCAGGTTATCGAAAGAATGCAAATATTTCATTAATATTTTTTACATATAGTTTTTCTTTTAGTTCTCATAGATAGTTTTTTTTTTTTTCGCTGTTTACAATATCCTATAAAGAATATGTTTCAGTTTTTTGAAGTGTCCCAAACCTAAACCCATAAAAATTCCAACATGGCCACCCAAGATATTGAAGGTCAAAGTTTTTTGCAAATATCTCGCATCCTATGCATCGGATGCCCATGACGTCAATGTGAAAGTTGCAGAGAATTCAGAATTAAATTATCTACAAGTTACATTTTTATTTTGGGTGCGAGATATTTTGAGAAAAAATAAAATGACAACTTGCAGTTAATTTAATTCTCTACAACTTTCACATTGACCTTATGGGCATCCGATGCATGGGACGAGAGATATTTGCAAAAAACTGTGACCTTCATTATCTTGGATAGCCATGTTGGGATTTTTGGGATTTTTGGATGGATGGATTTCGGTTTGGGATACCTCAAAGAACGTCTGCAAAAATTCAGATTTTTACTAAGTTTGTCCAGGTTTCCTCCTTATTTTGGCAAATTTCCCTGTACTATTTCCCTAGGAAAGAGGTCTTATACTTTTTTGTCGTACGGCTACCATTTTGTTAATAGGCACAGTTAAACCCAGAGGCAAGGCGCGTACCCCACTTTGTATGATTTACTACACAGAATAATACATTCATAAGACATACAAAGGATGTTGGTCAAATTGTCTTATGACTAGGGTGGCTCTTATTTGCCCGACGTTCGAATTTAAATTGTGCCACCCCCTCATTTGTTTCTAAATAAAAACACCAAATATATATATATATATATTGCAGGTTTATATCTTCTATTTGAGTGCTCTTTTTATATGTGGGATATTACCATGTTTATTCTTCAATATTATTCTATAACAACATAACCTCACTAATCTGTTTATTTTTTCATGTTCTGTGATATTTGCTGTTAAGTACCAAATAAAGTATGCAATTTATTAACGCAAAATACCATATAAAAAATGTTAACCAGTGTCTAAATGCTGATTAAAGTCATGTGTAGTGTCGAAATCAACAACATAAATGTACGTTCTCAATGAAGGAATTGACTCTTAAGCTCCCAAGATTTTATTGATGGTTTATGATACGTGCACTGCAAATATCGATAGAATGGCAATCCTTTTAAAGCTTGCCCTAAGTGATTTTCCTAAGATGATGTTGCAGCATTGTTGCCAAATGCGATCGTTTGAATCTGCTGCCGATTTAGGGAACATTTGTGAATTTTTTATATTGTGTCAAAAAAAATAAAATTAAAATCGGTATGAACAATACTTTGATATTTTTGGTCAAAGAGTTTTAAATTTCATTTGATGCTGTGACAGTATACCTTCAAGCCATCACTGCCATCTTTAAATGAAGCTGCCCAGTTTTTCACCATCAACAGCTAAGTTGCAGATTCCTCTAAAGTATTATCCATTCAATTCTAATCAGTTGTAGCCATAGCCTTGTTTATGAATTATTTGATGACAGAACTGTGTTCAATATTTTCCGTTTTTCATGTTCGTACAAGGTTAGAATGTCAGAAAGGTTTTGGCGATTCAGTTAACTAACTCTGTATTGGACATATATATCCTTCATATTTTTTGCAATCTGCTGTATATTTTAAAGGTTAAAATTAAAGCTTAATAAAGTGAGGAATGTAATGTAATGATTTTTTGCACCTGTGCCACTCTCCCTTGCTCTGAACTTATTTAAAGTATACAAAACTTACTTCATAATATTTTGTTCATATGGCATTTATCCGTGCCACCATATTTTAGAGGATAACGAATTACTTTTTATTAATTCTCTCATTTTAATATATTTGTATTGGGTCGATAGTATAGTATAATATAATAACATATCAAGCCCTTTTTTTAAATATACTTTGTAAGATGTCCCATTTTTGTAGGTCCTCACCTATGAAGGGTGAGCATAGAAGAATTGGTAAGTGCTGCATGTTAGAGTAAATAGTGGGAAGACATGTGGCTTGGTAGATCAGTATTAACGTGTTCTCGTGCTTTTTAATACTGGATTTCTTAATTTCCTGTTCACTAACAAGTTTCTGCTAACCATTATAAATACTGAAAGTGTTAATTTTTGTCCTTAACATCCCCACATAATAAGATTCATTTATTGAATGTGGTAACTAATGTTTACGAGGTTATTCGATAATGTTTTTGTTATGTGTATATATTTTTTCATGTTTAGGCTTTAGTAAAATAAGCAAAATAAAGTAACAAGTATTAATATTTATAATATTTATAAATTGTGTAAGATTAATTCATATCTTAACCCACGATCAAGTTTTTCAACTTTATGGGGTTATAAATGTTTATTTAGAATTATGATTCATTCTTATTTAGAAAAAGCTTTCTGGCTTTGGCTTGGATTAATTAATAAACTTCCGACTAGATACAGGGTGTCCCGAATTGCTAGGTATAATTTAGCCCCAACTTTATTGTGTTACATTTTTAAATTAATTTATGAGCAGAACTTAAAAATTTGAACTTTTGTACACAAAAAAGGTCTCTTGTGATTTTTCTCTAAAATTATCAGTTTTTGAGTAAATCTTATCTGAACTTTATTCGAGAATAGTTTTTTATGAATAATTTTAGCAGAACAGAAAAAATAATGACGTTATTTTTTATTAGACAACACGGAGGGATGATCGATGGGCGATCGGGCTGCGTGGTGGAACAAACAATGAATTAGATTAAAGTAAGGTAAATTACAAATTACAAGAGTTGTTCAAAGTGCATTCCGCCAGCTTCAACACATTTCTGACATCTGGGCCATACAGAGTGTGTAGCTTTACGAATGAAATCAGGATTAGGCCGCAAATTTTCACATTCTTCGAGAATTCTTTCTATTAACTCTTCTCTCGTATTTACAGGGATTGCGTAGACTTTGTCCTTTAAATAGCCACAGACAAAAAAATCAACTGGAATTAACCCCGGTGAACGGGGTGGCCAGGCTCTTGCACCTAATCGACCGATCCACCTTTCAGGATAATTATTGTTTACCCACAAACGGTTCTCAACAGCAAAATATGCAGGAGCTCCGTCCATTTGAAACCAGCATTCATTTCTTAAATTAAGAGGAATATCCTCGAGCTATTGGAAAAATGGTTTATTTAAAAAATCATTAAACAATGGTCCATTTAAACGGGGAGGAAGGATGTGGGGCCCACAAAAAGTCCCGTTTATAACACCACACCATTCATTAATGCTAAATTCCTGTTGAAATGCCGTAGGGCGAATTATATGAGGATTCTGATGAGCCCAGATTCTTAAATTATTAAAATTTACCGATCCATTATGGTTAAAGGTAGCTTCATTGCAGTCCAAATAATTTTACTTCCGAAATCGGGATCTTGTTCCATGGCATTTATAAACCAATTACAAAAATTGAAACCCCTTTCGGGATCACCTGGTTGATGGCTTTGGACTGGCGGCATTCGAAAAGGTTTTCTGTGGTCTTTCTTCAGAATCCGAGAAACTTTGCATTTGGAAACATGCGCAGCCTGTGCACGCAGCTGTTCGACCGCTCTTCTGATACTTAATTTATTATTTAAATCGCCCACTTCGCTGTTCTTCATTTTTGAACCTCTTTTAAGTCCAACATTTCTAAATTCTAGGTGGGTTCGAATAAAAACATCTTTAGATAGTTTCCCTCTATTAGGAAATCTTCTGCGATATTCGCGTACCGTGACATTCGCGTTTCCATTACAATATCCATAAATAAAATGAATATCCGCGTACTCCACATTACTAAACATGACCATTTTTTACTTCAATAGAACACTTTTTCCAAAAGGAAATAATAAAACTACAGAACAATGAACTACAGAAAACCAAAAAACAACGTCATTATTGTCATTATGGCATTGCATGCTAGATTATTTTTGATTTGTTACAAACATTACAATTACGGCACACTCCTGCATACCAGGAATGCTGGTATAATGGTTACTAACTAATAAAGTTCAGATAAGATTTACTCAAAAACTGACTGATAATTTTAGAGAAAAAACACGAGACTTTTTTTGTGTAGAAAACTTCAAATTTTTAAGTTCTGCTCATAAATTAATTTAAAAGTGCCACACAAAGTTGGGGCTAAATTATATCTAGGCCCCCCAGTTTCACCCGCTCCTGAATAATTTTTGTACATAGTTGTCATTTTTTTTTTAAAAGCATAGAAAGTTAAATTCCTCTATAAATTATCATTTGTTTATCTTTAGTCGTTTCGAAAATATTCATAAAAAGACATTTTCAGGAGAATTACTTGAACACCCTGTATCTCGGAAACTAATCACTTCCCGACCCATATTTATAGGAACTTTTTTTCTTATTTTGAAAAGTTGTATTACTTAGAGAAGTTTGGCCTATGCAATTCGGGATACCCTGTATAGACAAGGCAAAAACCTCGCCTTCGTATGAAAGACATGTCCCATACGATATTTTTGCATACTCATGTTCCGTACATGCCCCTGAATAAGGATAAAGAGTTTGTCGGACGAAAATCTGGTCACAATTTATTTAAACCAATATTTTTTTAAATAAATAGCAAAAATCGCCTTTTTTGACCCGAATTAATTTTTTAGGTTTTTTTAGTTATTTTAAACAAAAAAGGTCTCGTCATATTTTCGTGTAAAGTTGACCGTTTCCGACTTATAAACAATTTAATGTTTAAAAGTTTAAAAAAACGCAAAAGCAGCCATTTTCAAGGTTAAAATACAATATAAAAAAATGAATTCCTTGAGTTCACCAAAATTGTTAAACAACCTTCATGAACATCCATTAGCATAATCCTGAAAAGTGCAGATTTTTTCATTCTAAACCTTAACCCTCTATTGCATAAGGTTCCCGAACGGGAACACAACTTTTGAACTACTCAAATATCTGATTCTATAAAGTTTTCTGTTTTTGTGCAGAATATATTAGCTTCCTACATGTTTAGTTACTGGTTATTACTGTTTTGGATGATAGATGTCGCCTCAAGTATAATTTCTGTCAATTAAAACTTGATTTTTTGGTGTCAGTGTGTTTACTGTCGAAAATACTGTGTGAAAACTTATTACAGGTATGTGAAATATTTTTTTATATTTATATGATGATCTTAGCAGTAGATTAGTACAAAATTTGACCCTTTTTTAAAAAAGTTGTACCTAGAATGACATCTTATATATATGTTCCCAATTGGGAACAACATGCTTTCAAAGTTTGTTAGGTGCATATATTTATTTTTTCTGTTTACGACTAAATGTGCCGTTTCTTGCAGAATTACAATGGAGTTTCAAGAAATAAGACCTAGTTCGTTTTATGGGAAGAAGAGATTTGAAGTGGTACGAGACATTCCTTCCGATAGTGAAGATTCTGAATTATCTGATGACGGGGATGAAGGTAAATTCAGATAAAAATCTGAATCCGTGAGTAAATATACCTAAACAACATATTTTTTACAGTGGAACTACAAGTTTTCGAAGATAATGCTGCAGAGTCAGATAATGATGAACCCGAAGATGATATTCCTCTCGCAGAATTGTTTGGTCTTCCTGCAAATAAGAGAATATATTCCCGCAAAAATAAAGTGGAAATCACGTGGAAAAAATCTGAGACTACCAGGGATCCCCAAAAAAATTTATTTTTGGGAGATTGTAATCTTCCAGAAGACATTCTACTTTTGCATAGTGCATACGATTTGTTCAAATTTTTTATAACAGATGATTTTATTTCCCACATAGTAGAGCAGTCGTGCCTATACAGTGTGCAGAAGAGGCCAGATAAACCATTCACCACTAATTCAAACGAAATTGAACAATTCCTGGGAATAATGGTATGGATGTCTTTGATAAGGCAACATTCAACTCGTAGATACTGGGCTTCTGATACAAGAACATCACAAATTGCGGATGTAATGCCAGTAAATCGCTTTGAAACCATAAAACGGTTTCTCCATTTTTCTGACAACAACCAGGCCACTAAAAACACTGATAAAATTATGCCAGTACTAAACCAAATAAAAAATGCCTGCCAGAAAATACCATTTGAGGAACATATGTCTTGCGATGAACAGATAATTCCATTTAAAGGAAGATCAACTCTAAAAACATATAATCCTAAAAAGCCGCACAAATGGGGCTACAAGATGTATGTTTTGTCTGGAATAAGTGGTTTTACTTCGAATTTTGAACTTTGCAATAGTAAAGGTGACAAAAATATATTGCCAGGCGAACCTGACCTTGGAGCAGCTAGTAACATTATAGTTCGTTTATGTAGACCTATTCCTAGAAATATGAACCATAAGGTATACTACGACAACTACTTTTCTGGTTTGAGTTTACTGGCCTATTTAGATAAACTAGATATAAAGAGTGTCGCTACAGTAAAAACAAATCGCCTCAGAGGCTTGAAGACTATAACAGAAAAAGAAATGAAAAAAAAAGGTAGGGGTTCACATGTCGAGAAAACTGCTAATGTAGATAACGTAGATATTCATACAGTTCAATGGTACGATAATCGTATAGTTTCATTAATATCAACGTTTTCTGGAACAAAACCAATCACTAAAGTGAAAAGATTCTTCAAATCTGAGAATGGTTATAAAGACATTGAACGCCCAGATATTGTGAATATTTATAATATGCACATGGGTGGCGTAGACCTGCAAGATTCTCTCTTGGGATTATACCCAATAAAATTGAAGAGTAGAAAATGGTATATGCGGATATTTTGTCATATGATTGATGTTGTTATAGTCAATGCTTGGTTGCTCTTAAGGAGAATCAACAAGGAACTAAAAGAAATGAAACCATTTCACTAATTGAATTTAGAACAATGTTAGCACGGGATTTATGTTTGGCTGGCAAAACAACTGAAAAAAAAGGGGGCGCCCCAGTTCTAGTAATCCCTCTACTTACAACTCACCTCGTAATTCACCTACAGTCTTCACCCGAAAAGAGATGTTTAGAACCACGCCCTACAAATATGATTCAAACTGACAATATCAGTCATTGGCCTTCCCATACTGAAAATAGAGAAAGGTGTAAAAGAAATAACTGCAAGGGAAAATCTCGCATACGCTGTGATAAATGTGGAGTGCATTTGTGTCTCAATAATAAAAACAATTGTTTTAAAGAATTCCACTGTTTTCCCACTTATAAATGACTAGTTTAAAATAATGTGTTTGCAAAATATTTTACTGTTTATATTTTAAAACTTCTTTGTGTACATAATGTTCCAAATGGGAACATATATTTTTTTTTTAAATAAAAGATGCCAAATGTAAAATTTGTATGTGTACATCATGTTTGACAATATTTAAGAACAAAATAGTAGAAGAAATATTTTTTTGCCAAATTAAAAATAAATCATGCAATAGAGGGTTAAATTTTGAATTGTTTAAATTGACGTTTTTAGCAGGGTGCACGCTCTTTCACTTGTTTATAAGTCGGAAACGGTTTATGAAGAAATGACAGGAGATCATTCTTGTTTAAAATGACCAAGGAAATCATTCGGGTCAGAAAAAGCGATTTTTGTAATTTGTTTTAAAAATAATAATTTAAGCAAATTACAAAAATTGCTTTTTTATTTTTTATTTTTTTTTAGGGTTTTCATTTTAGGCTTTAGAATGAGAAAATCTGCACTTGCTCTTCAGGATTTTGTTAATGGATGTTCAAGGATATATAAGAATTTTCTTGAACACAAAAAATTCATTTTTTATTATTGTATTTTAACCTTGAAAATGGCTGTTTTTGCGTTTTTCAAACACTAAATTGTTTATAAGTAGGAAACGGTCAACTTTACAAAAACACGATGACACCTTTTTTGTTTAAAATACCAAAAAACCTAAAAAAAATCATTCAATCCAATAAAAGCTATTTTGTAATTTAAAAAAATTAGTTTAAATAAATTGGGGCCAGATTTTCGTCCGGGCAAACTCTTAATCCTTATCCAGGGGCGTGTCCAGAACATGATTATGCAAGAATATTGTATGGGACATTTTTTTCATATGAAGACGAGGTTTTTGCCTTGTCTAATAGATTAAAAGATTGTCACATGGAATGGACTTTACTTTACCAAAATGCATGGTTGAAGGTTAGCCTGCCCAAATAGTCAATTTGAAAATATGATTGTAAAAGTGAATTTGTCATGGATATCTCAAATACAGTGAAAACTATTAAAACAGTCAAGATAACAAAAATAATCGCAGAAAATGTTACCAGTCTTTGGCACTTTATTTTGTACTTTTACCATTTTAAACTACAATTTTCTTCTATTTTCCACTTTGAAAAAGTAAAGGAATACTTTATTTGGAGTACTAACATTATTATTTGAACAACTTGTCACAAAACATTCCTTACATTACGTTTTAGCTCGTTAAATCCGATCCTAACCTAATTTTCTGACATTTGATATAAAATGACAACTGGACAATAGTGCAGTGAGAAATCAACAGTCAAGACAGTAACTTTGTAAAAATTAAAATAGTTGTAGTGATGTCATCCTAATCGACGTTTCAAGTAAGTACGTGCTAAATTACACATTTTCAGTTTTTTTTTTTTAATCAAAGTGGCAAAAATTAAAAAACGTATGGGAATCCTATTTCAATAAGTACTTGTAATGTAATAAAAAATTCCTATTGAAATAATTCATTGTTACGCACATTAGTTCATGGGCTTTCCAATAAATAGATTATATGAAAAATACAATCTCGCGTTGCATTCATTTGCAGTTTCTATAAAAATTAAATTCATTAATCTTTGATTTATACCAAAAATTAAATAAATGTGTACGAATCATATTTTTAAGAGAGTTGTACCCACCTATTTAAGGGACGTAGTGATTGTACACCATTTGTGGTCTGAGTCATGCCTATATGACTAGAAAATAAAAACATTCTTACAAACGCGTCAGAGTTCATCCTTCGCTCGTAAATCGTGAATTAGCACTCTTGTTATCCAAAGCCTGGTCATTATTATACCCTTCGCAAATACAAAACGAAGAGTATATTGCATTTGATCGGTAAAGAAAAAAATTTCATATCACTGTGTTAGTGATCGAATTCTGAACAGCTTTCAAAATGCCCGTCCACCCATCTGTCTGTCTGAACATCCGTCACGTTTCAAGTATGAAAAGTCCAATTGTATTGAGATTTGGATAGTAAGTTCATGTTGGATAGAGGAAGAACCTTATTGTTTTTCAACAGAATTGATCAATAAACAAAAAAGTTATTAATTATTTAAATAAAAAAAAAACAATTCAAAACTGTCTAAAACTAATATTATTTACAAAGAAACTGCAAAGAGTATAATGGTTAGCTTGTTTAGATAGAAATTCCCCTGTTCTCGTTGACCTCGACGTTGTTAAGTCATTGCCACTTACTTTGCTCAATACAACGGAATCTACCAACCGGAGCAACAACACCTGTTATTAATCAGCGGTACTTTAACATAATTATTCTTGTAAACATATTGCATAATTGCAATATTCCTGCAAATCCCCACAAATTAGGTTATGGTATGGAAGTGGCCTCATGAAAATTTCTTTAATTACCACTTTCGAATCCCCACCTTGTCGCAGTAAGGGTCTGTAGTTAAGAACAAGAACCAATAGTGTTAATAAGTAGAATAAATACAGATTAACAATACTTAAGGAATAAAAAACACCGCTTTTTATCTTCACTAACATCTACTGCTTATTTAGTTTTAGTTTGTACCAGTGGTAGCTCAGAATTACTTTAAAGAGTTTTCACCATGGATTAATGTTTACAGATTGTGTTAAAAGTAACACCATCCTTGTGATAGTGGCCATGGGAATAAATAATAATCTCATAAAATAAAAAATTTGAATTTGAAGAATGTATTATTATCCTTTTTGGTGTCACATAATGTTAATTTTTTACCAAAATTATTGGTAACAGTTTGTTGGATATTTTGTCACTAGAATCTCGATTTTATTGTTAAATTGAACCGCAAGAAGATTATTATAACCTATTTCGCAATTTAGAGGAACGACTTACACGACATTACACGTGTTTGTATGTGTTTTCATTTTCGTAGGTATTTCATAAGCGAAAATGATAAAGTTTGTTAATGTGATGTTAAAACTTAGTGACAAATTTTAACATCATCTTATTAACAAGGTGCATCATTTTTGCATATGAAATATTTACAAAATGAAGATATTCTTACAAACGTGTCCGACTCTGCCCCTTGTAAATCGTGAGCTCTGTCATCCGAATCCTGCTGATAACCGACATTAAAGTAATTACTTCAAAATAATTTTGTATCAAGGAGATACATTGCAATCAGTTGTTGTTGATATTAGATTATATTAATTAGCATTTGTCAATTTTAAATGCAACAAAAAAAAATTAATTAATTTTTAAAAACTCTCTTAAAGGTTAGTATTGAACTGCTAATGTTCTGATCGGCCACTGATTCTTAGTAGTTTAGATTTATATTTTGTTATACCAGGTTTAGATCTTTATTTATACCGTTAACATGGTCATAATAAAGAAGTAAAAACAACTTTTATACAGTTCATTTACTTTTCCATTCAACAACTTTGTATAAGTAACAGGTATACACTGTGTACATAAAGTATGGAAGAAATTCATTAATTCTGAATACGCAAATATTATGGCAAAAACCTCAAACAGGTCTTTTTTATTTTTAATTGCGCAACTTTTGCTTTAGATTTTTTAGCTATTAGCTTTTTTTTATTGAAACGCCCTGCATATTTTTTCACTTTAAGAATCTGAATGTAAAAACCTATATTACTTTGGGTCTAGAGTTTATGAGTTCGAAGCTACACACATTTGAAAATTTTTATAAAGCACGTTTTTTGATGAACCTACAAAAACGAGGGGTATGATCAACATCATATCTAAGGGAAAAAGAAAATCCTATGTACAGTTCTGTCTTATTAGTGTTAAATTAGAAATTGCTTGTTAATTTGTCTTCTGCTTTATAACAATGCGTTTGTCTGTATCTCAGAGAAGAGAAGTTCTTATGATGATTGGGTATGGTTACAGGGCACGAACACAAGAAGTATGTGTTTTATTTGCAGATAGAGAAAATTGAGAAAAAATATAGAAAGACTAATTCTATAGATGATCTACCAAAGAAAGGCCATCCACTTATTGACAAGGATACCAAATTCAATGTTTTTCTAGCTATTGAAGAGAATCCACATAATAGCGTTCGCCAGCTTGGCCAAGATTATGATATTCCTTTTACCTCTACACAAAGTGTTAAAACAACGAAAGTGACATCCTTTTAAGATACATCTTGTGCAAGAGTTATCTGATGATGATCCACACCGAAGAATGGAATGTCAAATATTAATGAATATGTGCAATGATAATTCCCTTCAAGTAAAGAATATAATTTTTTCCGATGAGTCAACTCTCACATTAAATGGTGAAGTCAAACGCCAAAATTGCAGATACTGGGCAAAGGAAAACCCTCGATGGATGCGAGAGCAGCACTCTCAGAATCCACAAGAGGGAAACGTGTAGGCGGGAATAGTTAGAAATAGAATAATCGGTCCCTACTTTTTCGATGACACCATAAATAGACCAAGTTATCTTCAATTTTTACAAGAATATCTAATTCCTACTTTAGTGACCTTATTTCCGAGTAGAAACAATTGTACAACTCCCGACGAAAACTTATGGTATCAGCAAGACGGTGCACCTCCGCATTATGCATTAGCTGTTCGAAGGTGTCTTGATCAAGTATTTCCAAATAGGTGAATAGGAAAACTTGGTACTGTTGAATAGCCACCAAGGTTACCGGATCTTACTCTGCTAGATTTTTTCCTTTGGGGTGATCCAAAAAACATAGTGTACAAATATAAACCTCACAATATTCAAGAATTAAAAAACAAAATTAGATTAGAATGTAACAACATTTCTCAAGAAACTAAGTAAAGTTCAGCAAGAATTCATCGATCGTTTGGGATACTGCCAGGCATAAGAAGGTGAAAACCTTCTTGTGCCTGGCAGTATATGAACATTTGATTAATTAATTCCTTATGTTGTTATGTATTGTTCATTTGCTTTTTTATAGTAAAATATCACAATAACACAGGAATTGTTTGACTTTAGAAAAAAATATTTTCAAATGTCTGTAGCTCCGAACTTATAAACTGTACGTACAAAGTATCCAGAGTAGTTTAATATTTGGGTTGGTATGTTAGGAGATTCCATCATTGGGCCATTTTTCATAAACGATCTCTAAATGTCAACAACTACTTAACTGTGTTGGAAAGTTAAATTATCCCGGCTGTTCGCAACTTGCTCGATAATTTTAACAACAGTGGTTTCAACAAGATAATTGTTTGGTCCAAAATTCACTGAAAGTAATAACTTTTTTCCTCAACAGCTTATTAGTTACAATGGGTACAATTAAATGGTCACCCAGGGAGTCTATTCTCGAATCTCTAGTAAAATTGTCGACCACGACAAATGTCACTAATAATTGTCGCATACTTCTTAAAAATGGTATATTCGAGCAGTAGTATGTCAACACTGTATTATGCCTCTGCTTTACCGATAGAAAAAGTTATCCGACTGTGTAAAATTTAGTTTAAATGTCAGTGGAACAGATCTAGACAAAGAACAATGGTTTATTCGTGTTAGTAGTTATAATAATAATGTTTTATTTTGGTAGAGTTACTAAAACACCCAGACATTTTGTTTGGTAAATTTTCTGCAAATAATAGTAGGTACCTAATTTCATTTAGATTAAATTTATTTTATGTCAATTTGACATAATAATAACAACTTTTACACTCGGGTCACAGAAGACAGGAACTAGTTCCTGTCTTCTGTGCTCGAGTCAAAAACGACCACTTTCGTCTGGTGCAGTTATAACTATTAACAAAGCGCAACCTTACTTTGATTCTTACACTTCACTTACCACAGAAGCTCGCGTTTGCCGTTGTATAAACGGTCTAAACAGTTCTATTAGACTTATCTTTACTTAACTCAGACACTTTTATAAACTGCTAATCATTGAGTTCGACGAATTATATTTCTTGTAATACGTTACTGTGAATCTTCTTGAATTTCTAAGTTTTCAACTATAGCAAGGATATTTGCATCATTCAAGTTAGCCATTTTTATAAAAAGCTGTCATTAATTCGCGTGAGAGATACAATGTCGTGTGATATTTACCCACTTGTTGAAAAGGCTACTGAAAATTGTTGAATGCGACATTCGAAAATGCATATTTTCAGAAACGTGCGAATTTCGGTAGACATTTTCCCAAAGTAATATGCGACTTTTGCTAATCGAGATTCGAGAATAGACCCCCAGATCCCTGACTTGAATTTGATCTCTGATTTTTAACTCTGAGGATTTGTAACAAATGTCATTAAGGACACACACTTGAAAGACCGTGTAATTTAAACTACAGGCTGAAATTGTGGTAGTCCTACAAAATATTTCCCCCGAAGTGTTAACATATTGTCGAGTATTTCCATTCCTGAAACCACTTTCCAGGACCCGTGGGTTCCAAATAATTTATAACAAGGGGTAAACACCTTAATACCTTTACTGGAAACTTCACAATACTTTTTAATCAACTAAAATACACTTTTACTGACAAATCATCTTTAACAATGTTTATTACTAGATATTTTCACTTTGTATTTACTTCGGATTTCTAACCTTTCACGTGTCATTCCAAACTTACTTTTCCCGCCGTGCATCTTGCCCTAAACACGCTTTTAGAGCCATCTAGAACAAAGTCCAGAAATCTTCCATGGCAATCTAGAATAGTGTAGAAACTCGATCTTCTATAAATTTTTAGAAACGTACTTCTATCAGTGACTCAGAGATGGCGTGCCTTACATGCTTATTTGGTTGCCTAACCATTGCAACATAATTTCGGGTAGGACTCTTGAGCTATCAGAACCAGTCCCTAGAGGGCGCGAGCGCATAACAATGTATAAGAACTGAATTCTTCAGTATGTTAGATTATATTGCAAACCACAAGGAGGGGACATTTTTGAGGTGTTGCTAAAATTAATTTATTTTTTGTTGTTTCCATTTGGAATTTTCTTATGTCAAGAACAAAGTTTTATTTCTTGTGGGATCAGTAAATTAATTAATTACATTTAATTTTAGTACCATCCTTTTTTTGATTTTTTGAGCAATGTATACATAAAATCTAAATCTGGTACAAACAATTAGCATCTCTAATGAGGTATTATTTTAAAATGATTATTTTTATTTTAGGACACCACCACCATCATGGACCGCCACCACCTTATCATCATTGATTAGTATTTGAAAGTGGATGATGAAGTATAGAAATAGTGAATTTTCATATTATGTTATTGAATTTTTTTATGATGGATCCGAAATCCGGCGTTATAGTTTTTTTTGTACATATTTATACATAATCGATAATTTAAAACTATAGATATATATTTTTTTTGTATGTAAAGGTATAATGATGAATATTGCAATTTTTGTTCGTAAGATCATACCCTTTTTTTATGGTAATTTTTTTGTAGTTATGTACGAAAAAATATGTATAAATAGACTGTTTTTTACTACACCATTATTATTTTAGACCTTTTCTTCTGGGGATAAAAAATATTTTTCATACGTCTTGTTTGGGTTTTTTTACTCTTTAAAAGTCTGAGAAACACTATCAAATGATTGCGATTTCACCATAATTAGATTACTTCAACTTAATAACAGGCTAATGCTCTACGCAATCATATTAACATCACAAAATACTAAAATAATCCGTAGGGAAACTCTCGCCATCGCCTTATAACAATTTAGCTCCAAGATCGGTCATCTTGTTGGAATACAAATCAGGGGCGTATTTTGTACTGTTGTAGTCAGGTCCGCACTTAGGAATTTGTAATTTAATTTTGTAGAATATATTTTTCAACTTTTCTGAAAAAATCTTATGCATAGGAGAGCTGAGGGGTTTTAAGCTGTAACATAAGTACTTTATTTGTATTCAGAACCTATAAATATAAATAATATAATATAAAATGGTGGGAAAAATGGATTCGGTTTAAACAATATTTCTTTTTTTCACATCATTCTCAAGGTATATAGCCCAGTTGTCACAGGCATAAATTGATCAAATCTGGCAAGTATTTTTGTTGGTGTAGAATACGATAAAAAAAAAAGTTTACAGCTATAAGGTGCCGGCGACCCCTAAAAAAACTGAAATTATTGGCCGAAATTCGGTTTTTGGCCAATAACTCGAAAAATAAGAGATATTAGAACACTAATAGCACTAGGCGATAAAGGGGGAAATTTCACATCAAAAACGCATCTGAAGGTTTTTTCCACGATCAAAAATGTAGGCTCCAGAAGCGTGCACAGTCTCGGATGTGCTACACTAAATTTGTAACTTTTGAACTAATGAAATTGATCTCAACAAATCTTAAATGAAAGAAGGAACATGTGGCTATTGGATTATCATATTTTCAAATATAAAAATTAATGTATGTAGGAATAGTCCATATATGAAGTCAGAACATAAAGAGATTTCCGATGAAGTCAGTAAAACCTACCATTTCTACAATTTTGAAGATAAAACCCCTGAAACTTTCACATCTTACTTTTGAAGTAACGTATAAAAAGATCTGATGGGTAAGTGTTCTAATTTTTAAATAAAAGTTTTAACGTTTATTTTTCCCCCAGTTTCACGAATTTTGGAGAAAAGAAAAATTTGTCTTTTTTTTTCATAAAATAAAGAGGGTTAATTTAATTTTTAAGGTAAATCCCCATCTTAAAGTACACATTTCAAGCTTTAAAAATCGCACCTACAGAAATCTAATAATGCGATTTAAACCAGAGTTATAATAGGTGGTTAAATTTAGTTATACATATCAAATTTTGTCTAAATGTTATTTGTGGCATTTTCTTAATTTTCTTTTTCCTTCTTCAATTCTTTGGGACTTCCTGCCACATGTATGTTTTCTTTTTAAGCGGTGCTAGGGGAATCTACAAAATATATCACAATTAACCAGTATGATACTGGTAAATAACCTCTATGCCTGTGACGTTTACGTCAAAGGATCAGTTAGAGGCTGGTTTTTTTAAATAAACAACACAAATAAGTATAAATTAAATATTTCGCCGACGTTTCGGAAATCTAATGTTTCCTTTTTCAAGGCTTTTTGAAAAATCTTTTTTGCTGTGTATGACAAATACACAGCTCTAAGAATGTTTTTTATATTCAATATCCAATTTTGAAGATAAAACACCATTTGTCATACACAGCAAAAAAGCCTTGAAAAAGGAAACAGATTAGATTTCCGAAACGTCGGCGAAATATTTAATTTCAAGTTTTTATACTTATTTGTGTTGTTTATTTAAAAAAACCAGCCTCTAACTGATCCATTGACGTAAACGAGATTTTTTCACTTATCAGAACTTTTCATACATTACTTCAAGAGTAATATATGAAAGGTCCAGGTTTTTATCTTAAAAATTGTAGATATGGTAGAGTTTTTACCTTTCATCGGAAATCTCTATGTTCTGACTTCACGTATATACTATTTCTACATACATTTATTTTTATATCTAAAAATATGATAATCCAGTAGCCACATGCTCTTCTTTCATTTAAGCTTTGTTGAACTCAATTTCATTAATTAGTTCAAAAGTTACAACAAATTTAGTGTAGCACGTCCGAGACTGCATACACTTCTCGTGCTGTACTTATGTGTCACCACGCTCCATTCTCGTGCGTTATACAAAAAAAAATTTGGAACCTACATTTTAGATTGTACAAAAAAACTTCATTTACGTTTCTGATATGAAATTTCCCCTCTATCGCCTAGTGCTATTAGTTTTTTGATATATTATTTATTTTTCGAGTCATTAGGCAAAAACCGAATTTTGGACAATACTTTAGATTTTTTTACTGGAAAACGGGGAAAAGTCAGGGAATTTCATGTTGGTGAGAGAAATCAGGAAATTTGTACTAATTTGAACATAATATCAGGGAATTTTAAGAAATAGTCGGGAAAAAACTCCTTTATTTTAATACATTTATTTTCTTACAAAAATGTTCTATTCATTACGAATTTTACGCGAATTGATTGAAATTATTTCTCAAAAAAAAAAAACGTAGGGACTGGTCAACATTGGCTAATTGTTATGTTTGGTCACAAGTTTTATTATTAAAATGTAAAAAATAGTTGAAATTGGCTCTTGAGTTATATAAAAATTAGTCAGAGAAAACTGAAGTTTATCAGTCAGGGAAGTCAGTGAAAAGTCAGGGAATTTGAAAAGCAGTTTTAGGTGGCCAGCCTGTTACAGCTGTAAACTTTTTTTATCGTATTCTACACCAAATAAAATACTTATCCTAAAAAATTCTGCCATATAACCTTTAGTGACGCCTTAAAACCCCTGACGACTGAGCTAATAAGGTATAAGGTAGGTATAAAATAGCTATTTGTGTATTAAGAGTGCAAAGTACCTCATTGTCCCTCGAGAGAATTAGTTGACGTACAGCGGAGCTCAAATTATCCACGATCATTTTAAAGCATCAAAATAATAGTATATTGTTTTATCAGGAGTAAAAGTGATACTTTTGTGACGAATCTGTAGGTTTACCGGACGAACAAAGTGAGTTGTGTAATTACAGACGACGAGTCACAACAAGTGGTTTTTACTCTGAATAGAACATGTTATTTTTTCTTCAAACGTCTGTTAGCTATAAAAAGAATAAAAATAAAAAATCTCGAATCTCACCACCAAAAATGCGTTGTATTAATATCGCATGGCCGGCATATTAAACAAAATATGTCTTGCTAGATATATTGTACTGTTCTACTTTTCAGCTGCTCTCAGCGTTTAATATCATGAAATTAGTTAAGAAATATCATGCTTTTCTGACGTTTCAAGAAAAACACATAATTATGTTGAATTTTTAAATGAATACCGCAATTCGTCAACATTTTATGAGCATGTCATGCTGTGTCCAAGATAAACAAAAGAATGAAACACAAACACTGTCAGTTTTGCTTCTGATTTAACTTATATTGTGATTTTATTAAGGGGATAGTGATGATATTTGGCTGGTGCAAAGGCGTGAAAAGGGGTAAAAGTCGAAAATAGTGGAAATCGACCTATCTGCACCAATTGCCTTGAAATGTTAATACAATTGTGTGGGAAAAAGGATGTAACTCTAAACAAATTCCAAGTATATATACTCTAAACACATTCCAAGTATAATATTCTTAGTTTTGTATCTATTGAAATACCTAAAAATCTTGTATCCGGACTAAATGGCAGGGTCATGTTGTTAAAATTTGACTGAGTGTTTGAAGGTAAAGATTTTCTTTGTGAGAAATACATGCACACAGTTTTATATGAGATTATTTCTGCAGCAATAGTCATCAACAGCCATACCATCATCGAGGAGCTCCGTAAGATTCGGTGCAGATATGCCAATATGCCAAAGGAGTTATCATCGGCAAACATGGTGATGTTTCCTTTTGATATGAATGGTGGTAAGTCGTTTACAAAAATCAAAAAAATCAAAGGGCCCAGCACCGAGCTCTGTGGTACTCCAAGACTAACATCATGTTCCTTTGATATTGTTTGGTTGATTTTTACCTGAAGAGATCTGTCCGTTAAATATGACATGATCCACTGTAAAAAAACTCCTCGAATGCCTAGCTTAAACAATTTTTCTTTCATAAACAACAGATTGAGAGAGTCAAATGCTCGTGATAGGTAAAAAAACAATCCCATAACTTGGTTACCTTTGTTCATTTCATTGTAAACAAACTGCTAAAAGCTGAATTGTAGCAGTGTCAGTAGAATGATTTATGCGAAACCTATGTTGGCGATCTGTCAGTATTTTGAAAGAGTTAAAAATGCCATTATTCGATTAAATGCAATTTTTTCCATTATTTAAGAAATCACACTTAAGATGGATATTGGTCTGTAATTTTCTGGTTCCAAAGAATCATTTTTTTTAAATATTGGGATAATAGTAGCTGTTTTTAAGACGGATAAAGAAACACCTGATTGAAAAGATGCGTTGATCAAAATGCACAATGGCTCAATGATGAAATCACATGCATACTTGATAAACTTAGTGGACCGAGAGATTGTTTATTTTTTAAATCAAATATAATTTGCCTTTCATCTGGTGTAACTGGATAAATAAAGATGGACTGATCATTGAGTTCACAGGAAGTGCAACCATGTGATAAATCAACACCAAAGTGATACAGTGACTGAAGCGAAATAGTTTGCAAAATGCTCATTTCTTATATGGTTATTGTATTCATGTTTCGTACACTTTTAGAGATTAACAAGGGAAGGGGAGCTATAGCGTTGGATAAGCCAATGCAAATTTTTGACGTATTCACTTTCAGATTTGATGTTGGACGTAACCCAGTTTTTTGTGTTTGTGATATTATTGTAATTGTTAGTAATCTGCTTAGTTTCAAGAGGAAACGAATCATCTTATTTAGTAATTATAATTTCCAGAAAATTTATAAACGCTTCATCAACATTTATTGGGACCATACAAACTATTAAGTTTGTTTAATAATTTGGTAGGAATATGGCAAAAAATCACATAACACACATAAATTGGGCAGCGTGGTCCGCAATGCAAGGATAGCTCATATATACATCCACCATATTGCTTGGAAGATCAGTGACCATGTAATCAATGGCAAATTTTGACAACACAACATGACAACTGGTGCTGATGCCAAGAAGAAGAAAGGAATATCATTGCCCCCCCCCCCCCACTTTTCAAAACAAACATTTGTGCCAGATGAAAATGGGAATTTCTCACCCCCCGCCGCTCTTCGAAATTTACAAAATATATCGATATATAAGAAATATCGATAATTTTTTATCGATATATCGATTTGAGTCTTGTGATGTATCAAATGATTCATATTATATTTTTTTGCCATCCCTAGATACGTGGAGATATTAAAAAATTCAAATATGTCAGATAGTAATTGTTTATTATGTGAATTTGAGCAAAAATCTACGTTAAGATCTCCGTAGAGAATTATGTGATCATATTTTTTGTTGATAAAGATTAAACATCCCTGCAATTTAGCCAAAAAAATATTAAAGTCTCTAGAAGGAGGCCTATAAATTACTAGTAACAAAATCTTTCTTTTAAATCGCAGTTCATGATATATCGCCTCTTTCCCTCAACTGTCGTTTAAGTTAGTCTATTTCTCCCTCTACGTGGTGCATTTTCTCTTTGACTTATTTACTTGTCCTTTGACTTCGTTTACGTCTTCCTCAACCTTGTCCATTTTTACTTCAATCTTATTTTTGAGCACTTCAGTGGCTGAAATAAAGGCATTCTGTTGCATCTCTATAGCTTTCCTTAATTCGTCATTTTCCTTTGGTCGCCGCTTTTCTCTTCTTGGTTTTCCTCTTGACGGCGTTTCTCTTCTTCCTGTTTTTCCTCTTGTCGTCTCCGTTCTTGATCCTTAAGAATTTTTCTTAATTCTTCTTGTTCTGTTGGCACTTTTGTTCTTTTTCTTCCTTCTCATGTTGACGTTTTCTTTCCTATTCTTCTTTCTCTTCTTGGCGTTTCTTTTCCTGGTCCATCATCATTCTTTGCATTTATATGAATAAGTCCCGTATTTGTTTCTCGTATGCCATTTTTCTAGTTGTGATAGGCATATGACTACGATAAAATCAATTAAATTTAACAATCACGTCAATATCGGTAATGTAACTGTCCAAGAATCTCGAAACAGCACGAAAAAAGTCTTATCTAGAGTCTTTTATCACTTAACCACTAATGTCCAAATAGAAAAGTTCACGAAAATGCACGTAACAACACGAAAAATAGCCTTGTTCAGAGTCTTTAATCTCTTTTTAGTTCAAACTTTTTAATTACTACCGCTAATGTCCTAATAAAATGTTCTACAATGTGTTAAAAATGCACTTAGCACTATTTTTCTGTTCGAAAATAATCCCCAAACAATGTTCAGTAAATTGGTCTCAAACACCGAAAAATCCTCTTGTTAAAATTCCACGTCTGACACCAGTTGTTGCGTGTTTCCGCCTCTTAGGAAACACCCTGTATGAAGATGTGGGTTCTAAATAGTTTTAACAAGGGGTAAACCACTAACTATTTAATTTACTGATTACACAATACTTTTACAATGTTTATACTTACACTTCGGATTTAACCTCATTTATCGCTACCGACTTCATTTTAGTAAAAACTTCTCCTTCCCGCCATAGAATATATACTCTGAAATTACAAAATCGAGAATCTCCTTCCACCATACTCCAGGAAACTCTATCTCTTTCTATAAATTTCCTAAAGAGATGAGGGCGTGTATTCTTGGTTGCCTAACTATTGGCATCTAATTTCAGCTATTATAGTAGTCATGGGCGTATCACTCGCCAGGCCTTAGGGCGGTGGTAATGCGTAACAATAATATATGTAGTTTGTAAACCACTATCTATCTAGTAATAGACATTCCTCTTATAATTTTTTGTTCTTTCAACTATCCCTTTCTTAAAAAAGAAGCAGTGCCGAGTAAATTTCTGTCATATTCTTGAAGTGTCTAGTCGATCAAAAAGCTTGTATCAAATAAAAATCACAACATATTTACATAAAAATTAATAACTAATTAGGTACTCTTATTTTTATGTAAATATGTTGTGATTATTATTTGATACAAGCTTTTTGGATTAACCAGGCTTCAAGACTATGACAGAAATTTACTCGATACTGCTTCTTTTTTTAAAAAAGGAGTAGCTGAAAGAATAAAAAATGAAATGATAAGCATACTGAAAACATGAAATTAATAAATTACTTAGGATTTTTCTTCACAGTTCTTTTAGTAAGGTATAATCTTCGGAAATGAAATGTTTCTTGCAGATATGGGAATGCCTTATTGACATGAAATCTCGACGAATTGCTGTCTACAGTATCTTTAATAAAGTTTTGTCGCAAGGAAATTTATGGCCTTCTTTTGTTGGGGAACTAAGTGGCACTGAACAACATTGAAGCATTATTTGTCTTTTAAAACCACACAAGAAAAGTGGAAGAATTGAAATCTGTAGCATATTTATACACAAATAAAACAAGTCGTACATTACATTTAAAACGAATTTTGACCGATACCTCACGTCTCAGTAGTGCGCTCTGGTGAGAAGTCTGTTAGCCCTCATTACTGCAACATCTTCGAAACTATTTTTAAAATGATACTTTTGGCCCTTTTTCTGGAGAAGAACAATTTCTTCTGTGTTTCAAAATTGTTTCGAAAATGTTGGCAACACGTGAATCAGCCGGCATTAGATAAGCATTTCCGTGATATTTTTTTACTTTATTTTGTTGCGTATTTTTCATTCCAACTTTTTACCTTCCTCAATATTTTCTATAATCCCTATTATAGATGAAAATATAATGGCATTTGCTGATGTCATGTCATGTGCACCCATCCAGCCATATTAGTGATGTAGTGTTTTGGCAGTAAAATTTCAACAAAAGTTTAAGAGTCAAAACATGTTTATTGAGGTGCAATAATAATTTAGGAATATTTTCAGAGTTTTTATCAACCTTAGTATGTCAAAAACTATTCCTTATTTGAAGTGTGCCAATTAAAACTTGTATACAGGACGTAAAAAATCCACAATATATCATACATTTAGACAATGCCACCAAGAGCCAATTTCCATAAGGTTCTGGGGGTCATTTACTACCGTTTATTATACTATCACAGCTTAAAAAGAAACCTGTTACACAAACAATACATTTATCTTTTTAAATTTTCCATTTGATGGGAAATATTTCTTACGGTATCGAACTCCGATCTTATGTCGGAAGATAAGGTAGCAAAAGATTTTTCGGTAGAGACAGAAGTCCAGCTGTTCAAGTCGTTTTTTGGTTGCAGATGAACTTGCAAGTCCCATTGGCGTCTACCTCTAAATTGCTTATTCCTAGAGTCTTTCGCTTTTGCTCTTTTCTCTTTTTCCAAAATGTCAATGATCCCTGGGCGAATGTCGCCTCGTTCCGTGAAAAGCCCTATAGCACTCAGCACTTTTTCGTTTAATTTCGTCATATCCTTTCCATTTAGCTTCAGAGGATGAGATTTTTCGTAAGTGCACTCTGAAAACAACAAGAAAGACAACTGTTAAAATTATTATTTTTTACGAATTTTATCTTTTGGCCACCAAAAATGTTTAAATCAGAACTTTATGTTGACCTTTGATATTAATAGTTTGTTTTGTAGATAGCTGGCTAACTATTTACTCCTATTATTATCCTCCAACCCTTCACCGGACAAGTTCAAAAAACAATTCAGTTCCAGATCTCGTTTTAATACATACGTGTACAGTAGTGTCGCGATAATCCGGATCAATTAAAACCAGGCTAATCCGGATTATCAAATAATCCGGATTATCAAAACATTTTTAATTCAGCTTTTAAAATTGCAAAAAAATAAATAAAAAGCTGTATTTATCAAAAGTAAGCGCTGTACTTATATAAAAAACAAGACAAATAAAAAAGGGGATCCTATATCATGAAAACGAAATATTAAAAATATGTAACTACATGTATGTACATACATAATTAACATTTTCATCACTTTCTTCTACATTAATTTCATTGGCTTCGTGAGAATTGTGTGGTACCCTCTTTTATAATTTTCGGCACCGACTGAAAAAAGTGATTTACTCTGATGACTTATGTGCATGTGGTGTTGTTTTTCAAAAGCAATTTCCTTGAGATTTTGCAGCATCATAATCTTTTAAAGGAATGTTATTTTCTGTAGCCCACTGTAAAGCAAGATTTAAGCTTTTGACAACATCTTCGTTTTTAATTCTACCGGAGTGGCAATTTCCATCACATCATCATCAGTCAGCACTATCATTTGCATGAATTAAATTTTCTTGTTCAGTCATTTTGTCGTCACTATCAATCCAATCAATAGCTTCACCGGCATCTATGTCAACATTCCCAATGCTATGAAGTATTGATGAATCCGCATTAATTTCTTCTGCTAGTATCTTTTGTTGCATAGCACTTAAAGGGATCAAATCCTAGGAGTCATCTTCTAAGTCATCCTTATTTTTTGTTTTAAAATCGTTTTCAAGAATTTTTCTAAGGAACTGGCTGTTTTATCTTGTTTTAAGTTTAGCTCTTAACACACTTTACAAGCTCAAAGAAGAGTCACCTGAATGAATTCGGATTACAGAATCAAGTAAAATCCGGATTACAGAATACTTCAAGAGGACAAGAATAAGGCAATCCGGATTATAGAAGCATCCGGATTAACGCGGCATCGGATTATCGCGGCACTACTGTATAAAATTTCAAGTCAATATCTCAAACTGTTCCAGAGAAAACGTGCTGATAAAGAAAGTTACACACAGACCGACAGACAGAAAATTTTTTTTGCTCAAATTTCAAATCTCGACGTTTCATGACATACTAAGCCTAAATATTATCTAAATGTAATTTGTGGCATTATCTTAATTTTTTTTTCTTTCGTCAATTCTTTGGGACTTCCTGCCATATGTATTTTTTCTTTTTAAGTGGTTCTCGGGGAATCTACAAAATATCACAATTAACCAGTATGTTACTGATAAATAACCTCTAAGCCTGTGACTTTTACGTCAAAGGATCAGTTAGAGGTTGCTTTTTTTAAATAAATAACACAAATAAGCATAAAAACTTGAAATTAAATACTTCGCCGACGTTTCGCAAATCTAATCTGTTACCTTTTTCAAGGCTTTTTCTGAAAAATCTTTTTTGCTATGTATGATGAATACACAGCTCTAAGTTAGTCTTTGATTTCTTTTTCTAATAATTCATTGTCATTTACTGAATGAGGCAATTCATATTTTGTTATCAGTTTCATTTGTGCCCGAGCCTATATACCTACAGTGTCCGCCATAAAGTTGGCTACATATGGGAAAAATTTGTATTGAGATTTCTAAAAAATACTATATTGGAGGTTCGTTTCTTTTTTTACATGCAAATACCTTTATTCAACTAAAATACATTTTTCATATAGTAATTAATGGTAGGGGTGAAATTTGCACTTTTTATTTTCCTCATATCTGCTTCAAAATTGATATATGGGGTCCTTGTTGTATTCTATGCACTTTTTCTTAATAAAATTTTTCGATATCTTAACAATTTGACCCCATTTTTCAGTATCACCGTAAAATATTTTTTACAGTCCTGCCAAACCGGTGATCACATGACATGTGTCAAAATGTAAATTATTTTTGTCGGACATGCATAAACAAACCCCCAATAGAGTTTTTTTGGAAATGTCAATAATACAATTTTTTCCCATATATGTAGCCAACTTTATGGCGGACACTGTATAATCAGAATTCCACTAAAATGATGAAGTTACTAAATTAATAATCATAACATTTTATGATAACATCTTTCCTATTTTTTTATAATTATTTAGCGACAACAATGCTGTTACAGGAGAGAACTGTTTGAGAACTACTGGCATTTCTTATGCATCGAATAAAATCCTAATCTTAGTTCAGAGGTTTTATCGGCCTAAACTGTACCCGACTTTATTAGCAAGAAATTGAGCGTATAAGTGCATATTAGTATTTTCAATGTTTGAAATCGCGGTTTCTCATGAATGGTGATTCGTAGGAAAAAAGGTATAGAAACAGTTTCTGTAGATAATTGCATGATCTACAAACTTTCTATGACCTATTATTACGATATATAACATTTATCATTTTCGAGAAATATGCGAGAAACTGATATTTGTGACTTCTGACCTTTAATAAAATGTTTAGTTCGGGATCGGTGGGAATTTTTGGTATTTCATTTGTAATGGTGTATTAAAGGTCTGTACCAATTTTCAGCTCTATTCATCAAGTTTCTACTTTTTTCTTAGTCTAATTTGACTGGAGTATACCACAAATTGTGAAAATTTCAAGCATGCGTTTTGAAAAGCAGATTCACTTTTTTTAGATCAATTCAAAAATTCATAAAAAATAACAATGAACAAAATTTTACTAATCTGGCGGGAGTAACATGATTTTTATATGTTTTGCAACCATTTTCACCTTCTAAAGAGGTGTATCTTTTTTGTCATGGGCGCTTGGGTGTACTGTATGTACCTAATTGAAATTTAATGAGCAAGGGTACCTACCTACCTGAACTACATTGGGTATTCTTCGTCGCCTTCGGCTCCTCTACTTCCTGTTGTTCTTTCAAACAGCACTGATTCATTTTCTCAAATTCTTCGTCATTCAAGATCACGCTGTCGTCTGACGGACTATCAACTTTTGTAAAAGGAGGTATCTGCCTCCTAGATTTCGCATCGTCGCAACTAAAATTTTCATGTGAAATTTTTCGGAACAAATTCGTAACTTTCTCAGGGGTACTAGGATTGATGTTCACGGAGTTCCTCCCTGTCAGCAAATTGTTAAAATACATTTGGTGAGGTCTTTCCGATTCCGCGCTTTTCGTATCCCCCTCAAAATGATTCTTTCTCTCCATTTTCTTCTGTGCATATTCGAACAGATTTATTTGCGGTTGAATGTTGACACCGTAAAAATTGGATTTCGCCAGCTTAACTTTCTTCTCATTGTTTGCATTTAGATTCGTCGTTGCATTCAAATAAGTCAAGAATTCTTCTTGGACGCGTTGTTTTATTACATCCAACATGGCTTTATTATCCGCCTCTTCATCTCTAGCCAAGTTGCTTGTATTGTTTGAGGTGATTTGTGTGGCCTCGATTTCTTTACTTGCTATGAATGTTACCGAATCTTCCATTTCTGACTCCTCATAGATAATTTTCTCCAGTTCTGTAACCAAAAATGACTATTATTATTATACAGGGTGATTCGTGAAGAGAGGGACTTTACCAAAAGATAGAAAACATTGAGGTGCTCTTAAATCCCCAAACAGTAATGGCTAAAGCGGCCCCGTATTCGAAATACAGGGTATTTTATATTTTTTGGAAGAATATTCTTTTCGCCATATATCTGTAATGCGTAAGCGGAATCCAATGAAACTTTGTATTCTGATTACAGTAGTCATTCACAATCTAATGTCTGGGATATTAATGAAATATCAAGGCCGGACCCAGATTAAAATATTTTTAAGTTATTCCTAGAAAATAACACTCTGTATACGGTTTACACAATATTTGACATTAAAATATTAATTTACACCTAGAAAGATACAACATCCCATAAAAAAATCGTTTGGCACTATTTCATTGTTTAAATAAAATAATTAAATCGTTGAGGGTTCAAAATTTTTTTTTTTTTTTCTTTAAATGAGAAATTGAGAGAAAAAAGTCAAGCTAGGGATTAAATACATATTATTTTTTTGGTTGCCTATCTGCACTAGCAAAAGGTAGTGCAAATAGGGAGAATAAAAATTCATCACATATAACTGGTGAAATAAAAACAATGTTTTGTAATGGATGTGTAATTAATAAACTTAACAAAATAATAAATAATAAAAATTAACAATTTAACTAGAACCTAAGAAATCAGTCAAACTTACTAAATCCAATTAAATTATTTTGAATCACAATCTATTTTCAAAGTGACCACCGCCAAATTCAATACATTTTCTTGATTGATTTGTCATTTCATTTACGCTTTTTCTAACAATCTCTAAATTGTTTTTAATTTCATTGCAAAAATGCTCAATTCTTGCAATCAGCTGCTCTCTCATATTTATTTCTTCTTTATATACTTTAGTTTTTAAATAGCCCCACAAAAAATAGTCAAGGTGTGTGATCCGGAGGCCATGCAACGGGACCACCCCAACCAATCCACCTATTTGGATATTGTTCATTCAGATAGTTTCTGACTTGTACTGAAAAATGCGGCGTAGCCCCATCATGTTGAAACCACACTCCTCTTGTGTTTACATTATTTAATAAATTTGGCAGGGTATGTTGTAAAAAATCTAATTGTCACCATTTAAGCGACCTTCAAAAATATGAGGACCTATGAGATTATTATTGAACATCCCACACCACACATTTACAGAAAATCTATGTTGGGAATTCTTTTGGATTATTGCACGGGGATTCTCGTGACTCCAAATATGAAAATTTCGATTATTATTTATACCATCACGGGTAAATTGAGATTCATCGGTAAACAATACTCTTAACATAGTTCGTCTATGAGATAAAACCCAGCGGAAATACTTCATCACCTGGCACCAATCGTTGGACAATTTGGATACGATAAGGATGCATTTGTTCGCCTTTAATAGTTCTCCAAACTCTGGTTTGAGAAATATTTAATTGTTGGCCAATTCTTCTTGTGCTGATTTTTGGGTTCTGGTCAACCATATTTAAAATCAAATCTTTTTCTTGCCGGGTCTGCCTAACAGGACGTTCTATTTCCATGATTGAGGCAACGGTTCCAGTTTCAGAAAGATGTCTAAACACTCTATAAAATGTTTTATAATCTGGTACACGTTGATTTCCAACCCGGCGTCTGTATTCTCTTTCAGCAGCTTTTGCATTGCCATTGCAATATCCATAGACAAGAACCATATTTGCGTATTCTCTACTCGTGTATGTAAACGGCATGATTTAGAATTATTACAAGACCATATTGTAACCAGTAAAAGCAACAGTTGTGACGTGACACTTCTTAATTACAATATGACTGATTTTTGACAGGTACCTACTTGATTATTAAAAAATACGTAGCCG
Organism: Stenurella melanura; assembly: GCA_963583905.1. Lineage (NCBI taxonomy): Eukaryota > Metazoa > Arthropoda > Insecta > Coleoptera > Cerambycidae > Stenurella > Stenurella melanura. The sequence goes on along the minus strand of OY757316.1, from coordinate 102,756,253 downwards.
TAACTTTTAAAACAAATGTAATGGCAAGACTAGATAATTGTAACAATTAATTACTCTTGCAATGAATTAAACATTGCTGAAACCAGAGTTTGGAGAACTACCTATTGGTAGTGCAGACAGGGAACAAAAAAAAATAATATGTAGTTAATCCCTAGAGTGACTTTTTTCTCTGAATTTCTCATTTAAAGAAAAAAAAAATTAAAAACTCAACAATTAAATTTTTTTATTTAAACAATGAAATGGTGCCAAAATTTTTTTTATGGGATGTTGTATCTTTCTAGGTGTAAATTAATAGTTTAATGTCAAATATTTAATAATCGGTATACAGAGTGTTATTATCTAGGTATAACTTAAAAATATTTGTATTCTGGGTCCCAGGCATTAGATGGTGAATGACTACTGTAATCAAAATACAAAATTTCATTGTATTCCGCTTACGCATTACAGATATATGGCGAAAAGAATATATTCTTCCAAAAAATACAAAACACCCTGTATTTCAAAAACGGGGCCGCTTTAGCCATTACTGTTCGGGGATTTAAGATCACCTCAATGCTTTCTATCTTTTGATAAAGTATACGACCCTCTCCTCACGAATCACCCTGTATATACTTATATTACACGACTAAAAAATGCATTTATTTAGAAATATTCCGAACCCCCGAAAATGATAGAACAATTTTGTTTTCTCTCACTTATTTAACGTCGGTCTATTTCCGCTACTGAGGCCTATCACCGACGCCAGGAGGCGAGCTACCCCCAACCTGGAAATTTTGCCGAAACTCTTCTCTATCGAAGAGTAAAGATCTTTTACTTGCCTGACGTTTAATAGACAAGGGACCGACTGCTTCTCATGCCCTCCGAAGGATGGTATATATCCGCTATGTAAGTAACTTTTTGGGAGTTTGTGGAAATAAATCGAACAGTTTCGGAATAACAAAATTTTAACACTTTTATTTAATAACGTTTACAGTTCATAGCTTTGTTGATTTTTTAAATACACTTAATTTATTGTATATAAATTATTTAATAAAACTCAACTACACGTAAAATCAGTCTTAAAAAGTTTTTTTGTTGTACAATCGTGGCCAGAAAAAAGTTTCCGACCTGAACAGCGTATTTCATAATTTTTCCCTGCGTGAGTATGACTTTGCCTTTGAGTATTATAAGCTCCGCCCAGGCGGCTGCCGCTAAGGAAATGCCTTTAAAATTAATACCACAATAATAATAATGTTTCGAGTTCCGTGTCGGCAACGCAAAGACTCTGTATTTCATACTCACCGACTTTGTCATTCAGTTACTACTACTACAACCATTGATATTTGGACACTTTGCAAATGAATGAATAAAGAATCATGTAAAGAAATAACTTTTTCTTGCTGAATTTCATGAGCATATAATATTGTTGTGAATATTAACTTAACTTAACTTAAATCTAGTACGTATCATATTTTATATTTGAAAACTAAATGAAATTAAATATTTCTTTTGAATTATTACACGCGAACGTGCCACTCAATCGTCCGCAATTCACCATTAATTTTTTTATATTCTTCAATGGGACTCAAATATTCAAATAAAATATGATACGTACTAGAATAAATATATTAAATGTAAAAAAAAGTTAAAAATCGGCATAATATTTGCTCCTAAGGGAGATTAATATGTTAGAAAAAATGTATTCAATTTTGTCAATTTAATTGGACGGTTTACTAATAGAGGGCGAAGCAGTAGCAACTCGAAGTACCAACCATGCTTCAAATCACTAAAAACTGCAGGGTCGAACTTTTTGTTTTCTCTACCATTTGAAATGTAGTTTAAAATAATTTAAATTTACTTACCAATTGAATTGTTACATTTCTAGTAGCCCGGGAGGCAGCGACAGATTTTTCGCGTTAATATCTATAAAGTTAGATTTTTTTCCAAAGAGAGTTTAGATAGCATCTATAATGAAGGTGCAATTCTACCAAACTCTTAGTGGTGCATAAATGAGTAAATAATTAAACATTTAAAATTTCGTTTTTCGAATTGTCAAGAAATGATGATCCGCCTTCGCTCCTGCCGGCCCCAATTTTCGATTTTCACCTCGCGATTCATGTTGTATGGTCATTGCCGACCTTCTCCTCGCCATCGAGATATAGAACGGGTCTCCAATCGCCGTATTTGTTCAGTCCTTACGTTTGAAAAAGTGACTTGCGGTCGTGCTAATCGGCGACTATTTTTAAGTGGTTTCCCGAGTTCGAATCCCGTTCGGGGATTTTTTTTTTTTTTTTCGTTTTCAATTTTTTGGCACATATTTTTGATTCTATAATTGCGATTTGCTCCGTTCTATTGCATTTCTCGGAGAAGTTTTGCATTTTCCGCCGCGGAATATTAAGATGCTCTATTTGGATTAAAAGACATTCTATACCTCCGGGCTCCGGGTGGCTAAATCTTTGGTAGACGTTGCAAAAACGACAATACGTGGTCAAATCACGACAATTTTATTCCTCATTAGTATTAATGAGCAGACAGTATTTTATAGATCTGTTAATAAGCTTTTATTTACTCCATCATATTATATTATTCTGGTAAGGAAATTTCTAATTTTTAATCGAAATAGTGCAGATTAATATTTCGCGGCGGAAAATGCAAAACTTTTCAGAGAAATGCAATAGAACGCAGCAAATAGCAATTATAGAATAAAAAATATCTGCCAGAAAATTGAAAACGAAAAAAAAAAAGTATCCCTGGGCGGGATTCGAACTCGGGAAACCACTTAAAAATAGTCGCCAATTAGCACGACCGCAAGGCATTTTTTTAAACATAAGAACTGAATAAATGCGGCGATCGGAGACCTGTTCTATGTGTCAATGGCGAGGAGAAGACCGGCAATGACCATACAACGTGAATCGAGAGGCGAAAATCGAAAAGTGAGGCCGGCAGGAGCGAAGGCGAATCACCATTTTTTGACAATTCGTGACAATTCCAAAAACGAAAATTTCATTTATGCACCACTAAGAGTACGGTAGCTATTAAAAATTTTTGTCGTATTAAAATATATTTATTTAATTAAATCAAATAGATGTAATAAGATAGTGTTATGAATTACACCCCCTTGGAAAAGGAGATGGTACGCCTATGCCTCTGATGGTGACTGGAAAGGCTCTAGAAGGAGCCAAGGACTTTTCTAGCTTATGGTTGGAGAAGATTCTGGATTGATCTAGAGCTAATTTCGGAGTATATAAGGCGCGATTACAAGCGCGGAAGGGGAAGTTTATTTGAGAAGTGACACGTTCGGTAAAAAGTGAGGTTAACTATTAAGTAAACAAGTATTGTAGTCAGTAAATTGTTAAATAAAGTGTTAGTAGTGTTTAATCTCTTGTTAAAATTATTTAGAACCCACGAATTCATACAGGGTGTTTCCTAAAAGGTGGAAATCCGTAACATTTTGGTGTCGGAAGCGGAATTTTGACAAGAGGATTTTTTCGGGAGTGTTGAGAAGACTGGGACAGTATTCTCGGAGTTAGTGCTAACACAGGAAGGACTAATTTACTGGACATTGTTCGAGGTTTATTTTCGAACAGGAAAAATAGTGTTTAAGTGCATTTTTGTGACATTTTTTGAACATTTTGTTGGACATTAGAGGTTAAGTAACAAAGACTCTAGATAAGACTTTTTCGTGCCGTTTTGAGGGTTTTCTGGACAGTCCCATTACCGATAGTGACGTAATTATATTAAACTTATTTGATTTCAACGTAATTGTATGCCGGTAACGACCAGAAGCATGGCATCCGAACAACAAATGCAGGACTTTATGGCCCAAATGCAAAAGATGATGATGGATCAGGAAAGAAAGCGCCAAGAACAAGAACAAAAACGTCAAGAAGAATTAAGAAAAATTTTTGAGGATCAAGAGAGAAGACGTCAAGAGGAAAAACAAGAAGAGGAGGAACGACATCAAGACGAAGAGAAACGACGTCAGGAAGAATTGAGAAAAATCATGCAAGACTTGGACATTAAACAACAAAATGAGAGAGACGAACTAAGGAAAATTATAGAAAGCCAACAGAATGCCATATTTGCCGTCACTGAAGAACTTAAAAATAAAGTCGAGCAAGAAGTAAGCGAAGTGAAAGAAAAAGTAGACAAGGTTGAAGAGAAAATGCACCAGGTAGAAGGAGAAATTGACCAGCTTAAACAACAGTTGAGGGATAGAGGAAACCAGCAACTGGTATCGTCAGGCCAACGATTAAAAATTCCCTCCTTTGATGGTCAAAGTTCCTGGATGACTTACAAGACACAGTTTGAGGCAGCAGCAAGTGCAAACAACTGGAATGACGAAGAGAAGGCTAAGGCGTTAATCGTGGCTTTAAGAGGCCAAGCGTTGGAGTTGCTCCAGACAATTCCGGCGGACCAACAACGTAATTTTAGAGTTTTAGAAGCTGCCTTAGATCTACGATATGGAGATCAACACCTTGCTCAAGTATACCAGACCCAGCTGAAAGTGCGCGTTCAGAAAGCTGGAGAGAGTCTACAAGAATTTGAAGCTGCGGTGGAAAGACTGGCACACTTAGCTTATCCTAATGCGCCAAAAGAATTTAAAGAGCAATTGGCAGTGGGGGCATTCCTAGACGGGATAAGGGACGAGGAGATCAGGCGAGTCCTCAGGCTATCCCGACATAAAAGTAGTAGTGAAGCCTTGGTGCATGCATTAGAGGTAGAAGCCGTCTATAGGGATACTCCAAAGTCAAGAGTGCGGGCTATGACGCTTGAAGAATCGCAGCCAGAAGAGAGAGACCAAAACCCTATCTTGAACGCGATTCTCAAAACGAATAAAATGATCGGTCAATTACTGGCTCAATCGAATCCTCCAAGAAGACAGGAAAACCAACAAAACAGAGAAAGGCCAAGTGGAGGTATTAAATGCTACAACTGCGGCAGGATGGGACATATGAAACGAGACTGTCGACAGCAGAACTCGGACAGACGAGTAAATGCTGTAGATGTAGAAGAGCAGCAGGAAAACTAAAGATAGCCAGCACCAAGGGGGCTGTGCTGGCTAGGGAACACGGTGCCCCCAGAGAAATAAAGATTTCCCAGCTGCGAAGAATTCCAAGTAGTCTGCTGTTGCAAGGATATGTGAATGGAAGAAAGTGTGTGTTTACTGTTGACACCGGCGCTACGTCATCAATAGTGCGGCCAGGGTTTATATCAGGCTTGCAGATTAAGAAGAAGCAAAATGAAGTAATTATTCGGACAGCCACGGGAGACAGGGCTGCGGTCCATGGAGAGGTCAATTTGGAACTGCAGGTTGGACGGTTGAGATTCAATTACAAGGTCATTGTGGCTGACATTACAGATGATTTCATTTTGGGACTGGACATCATGGAAGAGAAGAGGTTTATTGTTGACGTAGGGGAGCGAGTCTTGAAAATTGGAAATGAGGAATTTATCCTGGCAACCGCAGATGACCAATTCCATAAAGCAAGGTTATTGACAACAAAGACGATTAAGATTCCTGCTCATTCGGAACAGATCATCGATGCTGCCTTGGAAGGAAATCCTGGAGGCTACCGTGTTGGCCTGGTGGAAGGTGATGAATCGATTAAGTCCCTAACCAATATTGTTGTGGCAAGAACTTTAACCCGGACTAAAGATAAAATCCCAATTAGAGTCGTCAATTTAAATCCCCATGCAGTAACAATTAAAGAAGGCAAACCGATTGGCTCCTATGAACCGGTTATGTGGGTAGCAAGGTGCGAAGAACAAACAGAGGGAAATTCATCTACAAATATAGACCAGGAAGTTTTGACCTTGCTGAGTTCCCAGTTGGAGCATTTATCTAAGGATGAACGAGAGGAGGCGATCAAGTTCCTGGAAAAGGAAAGTTCGGTATTTGCTAAAAGTACGGAGGCCCTTACAAAAACAGATATAGTCCAGCATCGGATAAATACTGGTGACTCACCTGCTATTCGACAACAACCTAGGAGGCTTCCGCTAGCAAAACAAGAAGAAGCCTCAACAATGATAGATAAGATGCTACAAGATGGAGTTATTGAGGAGTCAACAAGTCCCTGGTCATCGCCAGTAGTTTTGGTTGCCAAAAAGGACGGAACGTTAAGATTTTGTGTCGATTATCGAAAATTGAACGATGTGACGAAGAAAGACAGTTACCCATTACCCCGGATTGATGACACGTTAAGTACATTGGCAGGCTCACGGTGGTTTTCGACGTTAGACCTTAGGAGCGGTTATTGGCAAGTTGGACTTCATCCTGATGATAAGGAAAAGACAGCATTTTCAGCAGGCAGTGGTCTTTACCAATTTACGGTGATGCCTTTTGGACTTTGCAATGCTCCAGCCACGTTTGAACGATTGATGGAATTTGTACTACGAGGGCTAACCTGGAAGACGTGCCTGGTTTACCTTGATGACGTGCTGGTTATAGGACGAGACTTTACAGAACATTTGAAAAATCTTCAAGAAGTATTTGGACGAGTAAGGAATGCACACCTGAAGTTGAACCCGAAGAAGTGTTTACTATTTCAGAAAGAAGTTAAATTCCTTGGGCACGTAGTGTCTTCAGGGGGAATACAAACGGATCCCGATAAAATTTCTGCCGTACGAGATTGGCCAAGGCCATCTAACGTTCATGAAGTACGAAGCTTCCTTGGCCTTTGCACTTATTATAGACGATTTGTGGAAGGGTTTGCAGACATTGCGAAGCCATTACACCGGCTAACAGAAGAGAAAGTTCAGTACCAGTGGACACCGGAGTGTGAAACAGCATGGAGAAAATTGAAGGCAGCTCTATGCACTGGTCCTGTACTAGCATACCCACAACAGAATGGACTTTTTATTTTAGATACAGATGCCAGTAATTCTTCGATTGGTTGTGTGCTGTCCCAAATTCAGAACGGAGAGGAAAGAGTGATCGAGTACTTCAGCAAGGTGCTCTCCAAACCAGAACGAAACTATTGTGTAACCAGGAAAGAGTTATTGGCCATCGTCAAATCAGTGGACCATTTTCATAAGTATCTCTACGGGCGACATTTCAAAATCAGGACCGACCATGCTGCGTTGAAATGGCTGTTGCAGTTGAAAACCCCGGAAGGTCAACTGGCTCGTTGGATAGAACGGCTGCAACAGTACGACTTTAAAATCGAGCATCGACCAGGAAGATCTCATAAGAACGCAGACGCATTATCTAGAAGACCATGCAAGGACGACTGCAAGCACTGCCGCCACGTGGAAAAACAGCAGGGCATGGGAGTAGTCAACACTATTAAAATAGACGTTCCGGATGATTGGACAACTGAAGCCCTGAGACAAGAACAACTGAACGATGCAGAGATTGGGGCTATACTGAGAGCAAAGGAAAAAGGAACTCGACCAGAGTGGAAGGATGTTTCGGACAAAGCAGTTGGATTGAAGGCTTTGTGGGCACAGTGGGACTCACTTAGAGTTATGAATGGGCTGTTAAAAAGAGCATGGGAGAGCCCGGATGGGAAGCAAGTTGTTATGCGTCTAGTGATTCCCAGGTGTCGAGTACCGAAAGTACTTCAAGAAGTGCATAATGGAGCATCCGGTGGACACTTCGGCGTTAACAAGACCCTGAATAAAGTACGTGAACGATTTTACTGGGTAAATAGTCGTCAAGATGTTGAAGCTTGGTGTCGTAATTGTAAAATTTGTGCAGCCAGTAAAGGACCACAGACTAGAAGTAGGGGTGCAATGAAGCAATATAACGTCGGGGCCCCTTTTGAGAGGATTGCGATCGATATAGCCGGACCATTCCCAGTAACCAAGGACGGTAACAAGTACATACTGGTTGCCATGGACTATTTTAGTAAATGGCCTGAAGCCTACGCAATTCCGAACCAGGAAGCGGTTACTGTCGCCAAAGTCTTGGTAGATAACTTGATATGTCGGTTTGGTGTACCCCTGGAGCTGCATTCAGATCAAGGGAGAAATTTTGAGTCAGGGGTATTTCAGCAAATCTGCAAGTTATTGGGAATACACAAAACACGGACGACAGCCCTTCACCCTCAATCAGATGGAATGGTGGAGCGACATAATAAGACTATGAAAGAACATCTCTCTAAAGTCGTTCATAAAAATCAACGTGACTGGGATCTCCACATACCGTTTTTCCTCATGGCATATAGAGCTGCTATCCACGAAACTACAAAACAGACTCCGGCTCGTGTAGTATTTGGACATGAGATCAGACTGCCATGTGATTTGATGTTCGGAACACCAGGTGGAGAACGACTTCCTGTGAACAGCTATGTAGATGAAGTGAGTGAACGGCTAAGGAACGTCCATGAGTTAGTTAGAGATCAAATCACCATAGCCAGTGACAGAATGAAGGCTCGATATGACCGTAAGGGTAGTTCAGAAGGATTCAAGGCAGGAGACCTGGTTTGGCTGTACAACCCACAGCGGAAGAAAGGAAGGTCACCGAAACTCCAACCGCCTTGGGATGGACCGTATACTGTTATTACCCGAATTAATGACGTCGTCTATCGAATTCAACGAAGCAAAAAGTCCAAGATGAAGATCGTGCATTTGGACAGGCTGGCGAAATACATCGATGATTCTGAGTTGCCTGATCGGGACGATCAGGCTTAAGGAGGGGGCAGTGTTATGAATTACACCCCCTTGGAAAAGGAGATGGTACGCCTATGCCTCTGATGGTGACTGGAAAGGCTCTAGAAGGAGCCAAGGACTTTTCTAGCTTATGGTTGGAGAAGATTCTGGATTGATCTAGAGCTAATTTCGGAGTATATAAGGCGCGATTACAAGCGCGGAAGGGGAAGTTTATTTGAGAAGTGACACGTTCGGTAAAAAGTGAGGTTAACTATTAAGTAAACAAGTATTGTAGTCAGTAAATTGTTAAATAAAGTGTTAGTAGTGTTTAATCTCTTGTTAAAATTATTTAGAACCCACGAATTCATACAGGGTGTTTCCTAAAAGGTGGAAATCCGTAACAATAGTTTATTGTGTCATTAACATTTATACAATACTAATATTTTAAAAGATACACCAGCAAAAAATTACCGTATTATAAGCACCCTGTTGAAGCGGATTACTGCTAATATATTTTTTGCAATCATAGAGCTCCTGTAAAAACTTCGCGGCTATGTTATTCATCTCTGTCAGTAGGCGGAGCGAAAATAAATAATCTCAAGGAGCCTGATTCAAACAGGAGTAATGTTGTTTTAGGTTGGAAACTTTTTTCTGGCCACGACTGTACCTGCACTTATTTATAATGTAACACGAGTCGGACGAATTTATTTAGTTTATAGGTATTCATTTCATTGTTTTTTAACAACGTGATTTGGGAGGAGAGAGATTAACGGACCCGATACCGAGGCTGAGTAAGATGATAATAGAACGCGAGGTACTAAGAGAAACTAACCCAAACAGCACAAGTACGTCCAGTGAACGTCCACTGGTCGTCCTGCAATAAATTTGTAGTCGTCCTGTGGACGTCCTTCTTTTTACCGAGAGGACATTCACTGGACGTCCAATGGATGTCCAGATGTCACAAAAGTCTACATCCAATGGAAGTCCATAACACGTTCATCACAAGACATACTTGGCATAACATGGACATCCAGTGGACGTCCAGAAGCCGCGAAAATTTGCATTCATTGGACGTCCATAACATCCGGACACCAGCTATATCTTAATAGTGGTAGTAGGTAAGATTTAGATTACCATATCTTCTTCCTTTTGACACATTGTTATTACCTGTTGATACTAGTTTATCAGGTAAATATAAACGTTTATTTGTAGTAAACGCTAGTTTATTAAATATTATTATCTTGGGTACTCTTTCTTTGATCTACATTTTTTCTCCTTGCATACTGTGAAGGGAAGTTCTACTGTATTATTACATTTTCCCTACTTATTACTTACTTTGAGAGCTACGATTCACAAACGATAAACTAATACAGTTCAGCACGAGACAGATCGCCAAACACAAATAAGTTTAAAACAGAAATGTAGGGTTAGGTTTTACTTTTGCCATCGGGATTTGCGTCGACATGCAATCGTTTGCGACACAGCCAAACTCAACAAAATACATGACCTTTAATTTATTATCATAACATAATATATTGTAATAACATTTATTTATCTATTCAACAAAATATAAAATTAAAGGAATAGATTGAAAATAGATATTATTAAGATGTTCCATTTATTTATGTTATAAGGAACTTGGAGAGGACACTTAAATCTGTTAAAACATGTTAGCAGAACTGGCTACCTCGTACTCGTGCACATTTAGGACGGGAATATACACGAACTTGAAAATAACAATGCCTTTTATATATTTGTTAAAAAGAACTTGGAGATGACACTTAAAGCCGTTAAAACACGTTAGCGGAACTGGCTACCTCGCACTCAGATTTAGAAGTATATTAATGGAATGGGTAAAGAAAAATGTATTTAATTGTTTCAAATGTTTTTAATCGCTTTTTTCCTATATATATTTTTAAAAATCTCGGTTTATAAAATATTTGCGTTCTAAGCCGAGAATTCCGTCGATATGCCTAAAAATTAAATTTTCTTTTTCGATAAACTTGTGGAAACGAATCAACATATATTACCGTATATGGACCTCAGAACATTTATGGACATAATATATGGACGTCCAGTGGATGCATTCTTCTCGTACATCCAAAGTGTACCCTTAGATCTTTGAACAAATTATGGACATAAGATGGACGTCCAATGGACGATATTGTTCTGTACATCCAGTGGATATCTTGGTATGGAGGTCCAATGGACGTACAAGATATGCCCATGAACATTCGGACTAGTTCTGGACATAAAATGGACATCCACTGGATGTTGTGTGCTGTCTGGGAAGAGAGCGATGCAGGGAATCCACGGCTTTTATAGTACCTACATGGAATTTGTAGAATATGGAAGTGACGTTTTATCGTGACATAATTGATATCCAATAAAATTTAATGGTCTACATGACTTTATGCATGTACGCTGAAATGACTCATAAGATATGACGAATAGGACCTTGAAAGATGGGTATCTATTCAGAAATCCATTACGTTAATTTAAGTGATGGAAAAACATACATTTAGACGTAAATTTTATTCATGTATTCGATGACTCAAAAAGTGACCGGAAGTGATGTCAGTATTTCATGACGCGGGCAAAATTTGAAAAAATAAACTGTGGCTCCCTGTATGTCTGTGGTAGTACTTACTCATATGAAGATTTTTATGTATCTTATTCATAGGAAATCTATACAGCCGACTCTCCACCTAATAGCATTACTAGGCGGATCGACACCGCGACGTTAGGTGCATGGTTGTATCGGTAGCATGTGTGGTACTTTCGAAAATGAATTTTTTACTTTTAAATAAATGATTGTTGTTCTAGAGGCGAGTTTTGCATTGATATTAAAAATAACCTCAGAAATCGATAGCGGAACACATTCTAAGCAAAAAATGTTCTATAGAGTTTTTTTCGAAAAATCAATACTGAGTTATTCAGAAACTTTATATTTTATCAAAAAAATATAAGGAGCAAAAATGTAGCTTATAAAAAACAGAGATTGGTTTTTTATTACTGTGGGCCCAATGCAAACCGAATTATGGCTTATTGAAGGTGGGCTTTATATATCGAACGGAAAATGATAAAATTTAACATTGAATAACAGGAAAATGGTCAATTTTACGGGGAAAGTGCATAACGCCTTTTTTAAAGTAAAAAAAAAAATTAAAATTAGACGTTGCAGAACTCTCTAGCATAAAAACTAAGGGAGTTATGACGAGAATAAGGTGGATTCCTATTTTGTTCGTGGAAGAAACAACAATGCTACCATTGTAATTACTACCCTAATTGAAATTAAACGTAATCCATTTACAATTCACTTTATTTAAGCACTAGTAATGTGATCCAGAAGTTTGATCGGTTTAGAATGCTTAATCTTGAAAAAAATTATGGTTAAAGTGGAAAAAGCATTTTTGAAATTTTGTAAAAAATCGTCTTTTTTTCAAAATAACTAAAAAACTATCGAAGATATGGAAAAATTGCTAGAGAACAAAAAGGTAGTATTTTTTATTGACTTTTTTTTTTATTGTCGTAGCTTACGCATTAACCGAGATATGGCCTTTCAAAGTTCGCATTAGCGTGTGACTGGTACCGTTTTGCAGCCCTTTAAACTTTGCCTTTCTAAAAATAAAGGGCTTAAGAAATTTGAAACCTTTATGAGCTCCTAGGTCATAAAATTTCCTACAAAATGTTTTTTTGATTAGCTTTCTAGCGTAAAAATTAAGTTAGTTATTTTACAACATGTGGCTGCCCATGAGTTGAACTTTTTGCAACTCAACTTGTTACGGATGTAATGGTGAAAACTGCCAGAGAATAGTGCTCCAATCATAGACCAAGAAGAGGAAGAAGAGAATATCGATATTGATGACGATGAGCCTTAATTTTAATTCATTTTATGTATATATTTTTGTTTTTTTAACAATTTGTATGTTGCATAAAATATTGTAAAATACACTTAATAATTGAAAAAAATTGTGTTATAATATAGTCTCTAAATTTTGAAATTTTCATATTTTTGCAAAATTTTTATACTTTTTTCGTCATGAGGGGTAGCTTTGAAGGGTTGAAAAGTTGCAATAAATAATTATTTAAGTTGAACACAATAATAAGATACCAAACTAAGATAAATGTTGTATTAAATTATATAAATATGCCGGTAAATGGTTTTTCATTTTTTCATAATAAGGGATGATTTTTAAGGGTTGAAAAGTTGGGATGAAAAATATATGAAGTATGATAAAGTCAATAAATTGTCTTTTTATCACAATAGGGGGTACTTAATTTATAAGGGGTAAATAAATCAAATAAGGTTGACAAATAAAAATTAGTGTCTTAAAACATCAAACAATCTTGATTCAAACCCCATTAACGTTTTCTAACTTAAATGCTTTCAATTCATTGTTTTATTAAGTTTTTGCCATAAGGGGTAGTTTTCACCCCTAAGAATAATTTGCGCATATCAGCATGGGGTAGGGAATGAAGATAAAGCTTAATTCCAAAATTTCTTGAAAATCCATACTTCTTGATAGGATACGGAGGTAATACCATATTTTTATCGTCATACATTGGACTAATGGCTTAATAGTGCCCACACTAAAAAGGTCGATGTCGAATTAAACCATACAATGAGAATAATATCGGGTACAATTAAAACTACACCTGTCTTCTGGCTTCCAACATATTCCTCTTCCACACTTACGTAGGCAATATGCTCTTGCCAGAGAATGTAAAAAAATACAAGACAACCCACTACTACCAATACATCAATTCTCTGATGACATTAATATCAATAGACTCCGATCCAGAGTCCCAGCCACTCTGCCAGTCCGAAATTTGCAACATCGCCACTTCAATATGATGAAGTATTGCGAAGAAGAATGGGAGGAGGCTTCGCCAAGACACAGAAGAGGACTGCAATGTAGTTCTGATAAGCCCGCCGGTTTCGATCTCCCGAGAAAAATTTGGTCCAGTATAAATAGAATTAGAGTCAGGCATGAAAGATGTGCGGACTCTCTCCACAAATGGAAAGTTAACTCATCCCCACAATGCGACTGCGGTGCAGATAGACAGACGATCAGACACATAGTGGAAGAATATCCCTTGAGAGTGTTATTGAACCCAGTAAAACGACCCATTTGAAAAAATATCCAATTTACTATAAAAGTAAATTCAGACCAAAATCCCATGAAAAAATCATATTTAAACCATTGAAAAGACTTACAACCACCTTTGGCATCATATTAAATCGAAATCTGCGTAAAAAATTATTTCAAGAAAAATGGCTAAAATATTGACAGAAACATTTTTCATCTCGAGGACGACGGTCAATCGCCTTTGGGCTCCGTCGTTCGAATTTTCAAAAGTACTCAAAAAATTACAAGTTGCACGGAGCGGAAAACCGCTCAGCCCGACGAACTTTTCGAAAGTACAACGAATAAAATCACAGGGCGGAAAACTGCTCAGTTCAACAAATTTTTCGAAAGTACAACGAATTTGATTTTTCGAAAGTACAACGAATTTGATTTTTCGAAAGTACCACGAATTTGATTTTTCGAAAGGACCACGAATTTGGTTTTTCGAAAGTACAACGAATAAAATCGCACAAGGCGGAAAACTGATCCGTCCAACAAATTTTTTGAAAGTACAACGAATTTAATTTTTTGAAAATATCAAAAATTTAGTTTTTCGAGAGTACAATAAAGAGACTTGCACAAAGCAGAAAACCGCTCCTGGAGATGAATTTTTCGAAAGTACCACGAATTTGGTTTTTCAAAAGTACCACGAATTTAGTGGTTCACAGGCCGAAATCCTTAATCAGGATGTAGCGAGTAGCTATTTTAATCGTCAAAATTTAGGAAAAAATGAATGGGATGCTTTTTCAAAAATAAAAACCAAAATCCTCATTTAATTATCCTCAAAGTGGAAGAGTATAATCCTTATCCAAACCACTAGAACGTACAAAAAATCAGTCAAAAAATTCAAAGTCGGAGGGGCGATTCCGACGAACCCAAACTACTTTTTATCCCGGCTCAGGCGGACAGCGCCATAGTAGTCACTCGAAGGCGCCGAGTCGACGGAAAAAGGTATATTTAGGTTCGATGCCGTTAGTACGTTTATAAAAGCAGGAAAACCATCGAACTCACATAGATAGCTTCTTTAAGCATCCTGACAATCATTTCGATAATTTCAGTGCAAAATTAAAAGTGAATAATTTTCAAAAAGTTTCGCATACATTTTACAATCATTACTAATTGGGAGTCTGAAGAATCTTTTTGTACAATCGATTGTCATGGTTCTCTCGACGCTGGATGAGTTACACTCCTACGGGAGGTAACGGCTTGCCGAGTGGTGGTGCTCTTTGATGTTTGCCTTGTATACATTAGTTAAGTATTGAATATTTATATTTTTTACATTTTATGAATTATTTCAATAAATGAAAATATATTTTGAATTCGATTTCTTATTGATCCACTAATGATAAGATTTGTGACCGACGTCCAGTTAGGTTTGTCGATGTAGACAAAGTCTTTTTAAAAATAATTGAACACTTTTACTAAAACACACTACAAAAATATTTATTGATTTACAAAGTTTTACAACAATATTTGGAACAACCGGACGGTGTGAGAATTCACGCCAGAATGGCTGTCGTCTTCCCCTATATGCTCGAAGGTCGTCTTCACTAGGTTCATCATGAAGGCATTAGTCGAGTCTGGTCGGGGATGTCCGTCGTCAACATTGTACGCTGGGTTGCTTACATAACACCTCCCTTGCTAGACAGGAGTTTTATTTGGGACAAATAAAACTTTTACACCTTGGACCTTGTTATCCCTTGATTGGCGGTCAACTGTTTCGACCTTGTTGTCCCTTGATGGACCCTCAACTGCGGAAGCCTGCACTTGTTGAGTAGGTTGTTTGGATTTACATTTCCTAAGTCGATGAATAGCCAATACTGAAACAAATATGACAAAAATAACATAAAGGGGTAGAGTCCAGTAGTGGGCCGTCTCGACGTCCTTCTTCAGTTGGATGGGTTCTATGTCGTTTTGGGTTTTCTTTAGCATGTGAAGTTGGTCCAGAGGAACATCTTCTAGTTTCAGCTTCCTGGTACTTATTGTTAATTCTTGTCTTCATCGTTTTAATTTCTGGTAACAATAGGGGTTGTCCTCTGATTGATTCCTTTTCGTTTGAGTAAGTGTATTCTGATGTTTTAAAATTACACTTAGGGGGTAAATTGAATAGGTAGGTGCCTCGTAGAATAGTAAAATCTGTCGTCCTGCAGGTGGTTTGAATTTTTGTTTCATTCGGGAAAATGCTTATGTAGTAAGTTTCGGTAATTTGTTCGACGATGGAATGTACTGTTCTTATTGGAACCTGGGTACATGTGTTGTCTTCTTGGCTGAGTTGTAATAATTGAAATATACAATCGTTTTGTTTCCATCCATCGATAAGAAGGCTTTCTTGGCAATAATATTCAGTATCGATCTCCCTGCATGGCGTTGGTTGATATTGGTAGAAGTTTTCGCTCATAGTCAGATAGGTATTGGAAGGAATTATGGTCGTATGGTTTGGGGTAGGTATTGAATAAAGGTGATAGTACGAAAAGTGTTCCGGGTGTATTAGCGGAAATTCTAATGCAAATATTATTTTCTTTTCCAAATAATATGCTTTCACTTCTACTATTTCGTAGTACTTGTGAATGTCAATTTTGTTTACATATAATAGATGTTCTACAGGGTGATTATTTCTTAAGGCATCTACAATAAATTCCAACTCGTCGATTTTGACAATACTATGATGTAGAGTATTTAATTTTGCAAAGGTTATAGAATTTTCTATATCGGTTAATAACTGAATTATGATATTTAAACTTAAATTTAGTTGATCTAAAATATTTTTTACTTGTAGATAATCGTTAAATTCGAATATAAATTTGTTAAGATCTTTCCTAATGCAATCGATACCATTCGCAATTACATCTTGATTGTGTAAAATTAATGTTATTGTATGATTGAAATTATCGATAATTTTTGTAGTAAGAGAAATCTCTTTATTGAGCTTATTGGCTATATTGTTTTGATTTTCTTGCAAATTATGTACCTATTGCTTGATTAAATTTATCGGCATCGTCTTGATCTAAGTTGCCAGATATACTTTTTATTATACTGCCAAGTCCGTTTATTAAACCACGTTTTCGCCTCTTAATAGGGTATACTGAGGTGAACTTTTGTTGAACAATTTTTAGTTGAAAAGATATTGCTGCATTGAAATTTTGCAGTGCCAGTAAGGTTGGCTTAGGCCGCCCGTAATTGCTTTCGTAATTTGGTTATATTGGTTTTTTAGTGTTTCGATTTCATTTTCGATAGGTTCTAAATCGAGATAATGTAAAAATGTGTGAATGCTTGTTTTTATTTTTGCCGTATCTAATTTGAAGGGAAGGATACCTGGGTTTTTTGACAGGTCAGTTATCTTTACTTCCTGAAGGTTCGCCAGTGTTATCAGAGACATTCTGTAACAAAGGTTGTCTAATTAGTTTTGGGCGTTTAATACTTTGCTTAGATATAGCCGCGGATTTATTTGTGGATATGATTTTAGTGGTTTGATTTAGCGCGGTTTCGGGAACGCATCTCGGCGCTAATTTATTCCTACTATTGATTTTTTTATAAATTTTTGTTTGGGGTTGAATGTCTGGTTCTTTTTCTCTAGATTCGTTACGTTTGCTAATTGTTTTTTCTTTCTGCTGATGGCAGTCCTCGTGAATTTTTTGATAAATTAGTTTCGTCTTTTCTTTGTGATTTTCTACGTAATTATTTAATAAGACGTTCGTTATATCGATATCAAACGGATCTTTTGTATCTAGATGCCCATTGATAATGTTAACAGGTTTTTGTTTGGTTAGGGAATGATGACTGTTGTTATAACCTAATATTGCGTAGGGCATTAAGTTTGTTATCGAATTTTCATTGGGTTGTTTTGATTTTAGAATTCGTAAATGTTCTATAATTGTAGAATGAAATCTTTCGATTATACCCTTGCTTTGCGGATTTAGAGGTGTTGTGTAGTGAATTTCAATGTCGTGTAATTTAACAAATTCTAACATGAGATTGTTTTTAAATTCGGTGCCGCTGTCGGAAATTATTTTGAGCGGCGCTCCGTGGTGGGTCATAAAAATTAAGAGGTTTTTGACTATGTTTATAGCATTGTGGGTTTCTAGGGAGTACGCTTGGCCGTACTTTGAAAATGAATCTACAACAGTTAGAAACTTTTGATTAGAAGCCTGAAATGTATCGATATATATTACTTCAAACGGTTTTTTAGCCGTAGGTGTTATTGCAAATTGCTGCTTAATAGGGTTGCGATCGTATTTATTGGTTTGACAGATATCACAGTTATTTATCCTATCTTCTACGTCCGCGTTTAATGTGGGCCAATAATAATTCTGTTTTATTCTGAGTACAGTTTCAGGTATACCACGATGATTCGTTTTACCCTCGTGATGATGAGTGATAATTTCTTGTTGTCTAAGTTCGTCAGTAATGTCTTCTAAAACTATGTTACATTTTACTAATTTAAAACTTGAATTTTTAAACGTGTCCTTTACAATATTACAGATTTCGGGATAGAATTCATCTGTTTTAAATAATAATGCGTATGTTAGTTTGGGGTCTAGATAGTTTTTAAGAAAATTTATTATTTCTATGTTAAGTCGGGATTTGTCTATTTTTACAAATATCCGCTTTTTGTTATGGAACAAATTTCTCAGTTTTACACGTTTATAAAGTTCGATTTCGGAATGTAACAGGAATTCAATTATTACCTGATTATTATAGATAGCTACAGATTTAGTGGTTTTTCGGATATCGGAATCGTTTGTACAGGGTGTTCTATGCTAGTGTGGGCGGTTTCGTTAGACTGGTTTTCGTCATTATTTTCGGGGATTTCTACTTCGTTTGCGTCCTGTGCTTGGTTTAAATTATCCGTCATCGGAATATAATTATTTTGTACTTGATTTATGTCACTCGCGATCGGCGCGTTATTTCCGGGTTCCGGGTTTGTTTGCATTTCGTCTAGTTCGTTTATCGTATGATAGTCGTAATTTTCCAAATTTTCGATGTCATTAAATTTGGGGTTTCGTCAATATGATTTACTAGAGACACATTATCATCGGAATCCGAAATTTCTTTCATGTGAATTTCTACGCGTGAAAGGGCGTCGGCGTTTGTGTTGGCTTTACCTTTCTTATAATGAATTTGATAGTCGAATTCTTCGAGCTTCAATCTCCACCTGATTAGTCGAGAATTTGTCTCCTTGAGGTTCATTAGCCACTCTAGGGGTTTGTGGTCGGTAATTATCTTAAACTTTCGGCCGAATAGGTATGGCCTGAAATACTTGGTCCCAAAGAGGCAGGCCAATGCCTCTCGTTCAATTGTGGAGTAGTTTTGCTCCGCACTATTGAGTGTTCGAGACGCGTATGCTATTGGTTTATCATTTCCGATCGGACCTTGCGATAAAACCGCGCCTATTGCAAAATTGCTCGAATCGGCAGTCAGATTAAACGGTTTGGTGAAATCGGGGTATTGCAGTATCGGATCATTGGTTAAAATATGCCGGCATTCGTCAAAACATTTCAGGAAAGCTTCGTTATGTTCGATTTTTGGCCCCTTCTTTAGACAAATAGTTAAAGGCTTTGTTAACTTAGCAAAGTTTTTAATAAATTTGCGGTAATAACCTACAAGACCTAGAAATCCTTTTATCTCTTTAACAGTTTTGGGAATAGGGTAATTTACAATAGCTTTAATTTTGTCTGGATTGGGTTTGACACCCTCCGCCGTAACTATGTGGCCTAGAAAAGCAACTTCCCTTTTAAGGAATTCGGACTTATCTAGCTGGATTTTAAAATTAGTTTCGCGTAACCGCCGAAAAACTTTTGTTAAGTTATTAATATGTTCTTGAAGAGATACCGAGAAAATTACAATGTCATCCATGTACACCAAACATATATTCTTTTGTAAACCCTTGAGGATATTGTCCATGGCGCGTTGAAACGTCGCGGGCGCGTTCTTAAGCCCGAACGGCATTCTAACGTACTCGTAGTGGCCATTTTCTACGTTGAAAGCTGTCTTTTTTATATCCTCGGGTGCCATTTCAATCTGATGAAACCCGCTGGCAAGATCGAGAGTTGTAAAATATTGACACTTACCGATTTTATCGAGAATATCGGATATATTGGGAATCGGATATCGATCATCGATAGTTTTTTCGTTCACTTTCCGATAATCCACAACTATCCGCCATTTCTTTTTGCCCGAAGCGTCCGCTTTTTTCGGCACGATCCAAATTGGCGAGGACCACGGCGAATTACTGTGTCTTATAATACCTTGCTCTAGCATAGAATTTACTTGTTTTTCTACCTCCGGTTTGTGAATAAATGGGTACCTATAGCTCTTGGTATAAACGGGAATTTCATCAGTGGTTTTAATACTATGTTTAATTTGATTGGTAAATGTCAAAGGTTCGTTTTCGTATTTAAATATATCGGAGTATTTAATACATAACTTTTCTATTAAATTTTTCTCTTCCGAATTTAAGTGATCGGTTCTAATTAAATTTTTAATTTCGCGATGATTGCCATTTTCGGTATTGGATTGATCGGATTTAAAGTCGATATGAAAAATATCATATTCGTTAAGATTTATTAATTTTACTTCTAAAGGTGTATCTAAGTTTATGGTGACATCATTTTCATTCTCGTTAAGAACTTTGACCCAAGCATATCCGTTTCTAGCAATAGACAATGTTTCTTTTAACTCAAGGTGTTGAACTTTTTGCTGAGGCACGATTACGTAGCCGTTATCTACTGTTACAGGAACTTGCACTCTTTGTCCCGTGTGAGACTTTATGTTTGCGTGATACGTGGAATTTATATTTGATAAGTGATATTTTATTTCTATGTCTTTATGCGGCATTTTGAACCTTGAATTTATAAAATCTAACTGAACTTTTAAATATTTTATAATATCTAATCCTATTAGTCTGTCAAAAATATCATGAGACTATAAATGGTTCCTCAAAAATACAATTTGGGTAATAATTTTCGGCAATTTTAGGACTCATGAAAGATTTTGTTGCGCCCGTATCGATTAACAGTTTTAGAGGCGGATTTTTAATTTCTATATAGGGTAATTCTTTTTTATCGGACACTATATTAAGTTCTATTATGTTTCTTGGTTCGGATCGGGGGCCGTTTGAAAATTTCCAGATTCTTTTTCTTGATATTCTTGATTTTCGTATTCAAGTGCGTACTCGGGTGCGTATTCTGCATATTCTTGGTCATTATTACGCATTTCTTGCGCGTTTTCATATTCGACGTTGTATAGATATTCAGGCCTATTTGATGGTCCTGGTTGGGCTCGAAAATCTCCACCATTTTGATATTGGGGTCTTCTGAATGTGTTTCGAGTTGAGGTGCTCATATAGGGGTGCTTTGTTGCTGTTGAACATTTTGGCCTGGTTTCCATACATTATGCGGCTTCTTAAATGTTTGTTGATTCGTAGGGAACCTCTGTGGAGGGTAGTTTGTTCTTGGCTGTATGTTTATAGGCCCCGTCGGAAATTTAGGGGGTTGAAAATTGTTATATTGCGTTTGAAAATTTGGCTGCGCGAACCGCGGTACGTTGTTATTAGGCAAAAAATAATTTTGTAACTGAGGTCTCTGTTGGACCACAGGTTGCACTATGGGTTTTTTAAATATTGGCGGACTATTTAGGTTACCTGAAATATGTGATTTTTGTAAATATCGAATATTATTTTCCTCTACTATGAATTGCATGGCGGTTGCTAAATCTTTAGGCCGCATTGCCCTAATTGTGCTGCCTAATGGTTCCCTTAACCCTGCTAAAAATGTAACTAAAGCCTGCTGTGTAAAGAACTTTTTCTTACTAGTTTTAATATCGGCGTCCGTATTATGAACCTCGATATAATTGCAAATGATATTTAACAATGACATAACCTTTTCATAGAATTGTTGCGGACTTTCGTTATTTTGTTTTAAATTAACCAAATCCCTATTTAAGCTATTTTCGTCTCTTTGATCGCCGAAATTTTGTGTTAAGACGGCTTTCACTTCTTCCCATGTACTGGCACCGTAAATGGAAATAACTTCGCGTGCCCTGCCCGTGAGTCTACTTTTAACTCCCTCGAATAGTAATAAATTTTGCAAATTCCCTGGGTTTTCCTCATCAAAGTAAATAGTGAGAAAGGTTTGTGAGACTTTAAGATAATTATAGAGTTCGCATGGATTTCTATCGAAAGGTGGAATTATACTTAAATTTTTAACGTCAAAAGATGGAGTTGAAGACATTTTTTGGCTTTTTTGTGATTTAATATTATTACTTAAACTAGAACTATTTGTAGAACTATCGTGATTTAATTCACTATTATGTACAATCTTTATTTAAATTACTAGGAATATTTTCAAGTTCAACGTGGCTTTCAGTACTTTCGCTCGATGCTGCCGTAACTGATGTTTCGCCCAAATGGTTCTCAATTAATAAAATACTATTATATAAATCGCTTAAATCTAGCTCACCCTTCGCACTGTCACAAAAGTACTTTATGGAGGTTGAGGATTCTGACATGGAAAAAACTTCTACTTACATTAAAGAGAAGGCACACTTCATTGTCCGGGTCGTTGGTTCTTCACTTAGGGTACTCAATTCGCCTAAGACTTTTCGGTGATTAATTGTTGACACAAAAAAAGACGATTCGCGATGTAAAGTCTTTTTCACCGATCCGCACGACTGCGCCAGTTAGGTTTGTCGATGTAGACAAAGTCTTTTTTTAAATAATTGAACACTTTTACTAAAACACACTACAAAAATATTTATTCATTTACAAAGTTTTACAACAATATTTGGAACAACGGGACGGTGCGAGAATTCACGCCAGAATGGCTGTCGTCTTCTACTAGGTTCATCATGAAGGCATTAGCCGAGTCTGGTCGGGGATGTCCGTCGTCAACATTGTACGCTGGGTTGCTTACATAACAGGCGTGAGCCGGACAATTACTTACCGCGGGCCACCTTTGATCCCGCCACACCTGTGTACTTGTCCGAATACTCATAGAATCCATCGACGGTCTTAATTATTAAGAAATGTTTCTGAGAAAATGCTAATTATAAGATATATTCATTAAAAGTGCACGGTCCGACATAAGATTTCGACGGAGAGAGCAGCTGTAGCAATCACAGTAAGTATAATTTTGTCTATTTTCGTCTTGGGGAGTCTGAAGGGTAACTTGAATCCCCCTTGTGAGTAGAGTTGATAGATATCGTAGAGGCGACACGGCTCCGGCCTAAATTATATAAAATCCTTGTCGTGTCCATCAGACTATACGATACAAGGTTCATCTATAAGAGCATATCCAGGTCAATTTGAAGATTTTTTGAACGCGACCGACAATGCGATTGATTACATTTGTCACCTAGATGTTTGTTTGTAACACATATTCTGTTGTGGCCGTTGTATACAAATTTTTATGTATTTCATATACTTTTTTATCTGCTCTATTTTTTTCATACTGTATTTTTGTTTTTTTTATATTCCAAATTTTATGTTACGATTGACATCTTTATTATTGTCTATATGATTTGTATATGCCATACGATAAATAAATAATGCCTCGATGCTGAAATACACAATGCACTTATCGGGTAGGCTTTCTGTAAATAATGTTTGTAGTATTTGTTAACCATAATTTCGAGGATAACTTGGTAGCGCCTGAATCTATAAAGCTTTCCACTGATTCGAAAATCCTTTACAAATGTTACCAAAGAGGTGTGTAAATGCGATGTAAACGAAAAATTAATGTCTAGTAATAAACTAATTTTTTTACGCTTTTCTACCATCTGGGATAGAATGACGCGCTCTATGCACAAGATCGTTTGAGATAATCTACAAATTTTTCCAAAACTATATCTGTGAGTCGTAGGTTTGACATTTTAAGTTAAAATCATGTTGTCAAATAAAATATTCGTATCTAATTCCTTTCCGTTTCAGTTACCCCATGACCGGTCTACTAGTTAAAGGACACCGCACACTTCTATAGGTGAAATTGGCTTCCGGTCAAATTGTATGAATTTTTAATATGTTGTAGCCCGAGTCATTCTGATCCAAAATCATCAAAAAGTTACTATCCTCTACGGGTTAATTTCGGCGCTAGAGGGCGTCGCAGAAAACATTTATTTTTGAGAAAAAATGCAACTTTTTTCACAAATAAGTGGCGCTACCTATCTGCGCGAGTTGTCGAGAGGGAGGTGGAGAAGAGGTGATTTACCCCGGACCTGGGTTTTTTGGAGGATACTGGTTTTCTTAGTGTTTTTAAACTTATTAAACCTATCTTTTTTATTTTGTTCAAATGGAATTTTAAAACATTTTTAGAAACAATTCGAAATTTTTGGATATCTGTTAGATGTCGAACCATTTTTAATAATGACGCCACTGATTAATCAAATCAATCAAAGAACGAATGATTTACATAGCTAAAAGAAAGTGTACCAGTTTTTTTTTTGAAATCAATTGTACCAACGGAATATGGCATATAATTTTGCAGTAAGAATAGAGTGTTTCGTCTGTGAATATAATGGATTACCGATACAAATGGTGCGTTTGGGCGAAGAAAAAAGGGGCATTGGTGAACATCGTCGAATCGAATTGCAATTGCCTCAAATACCAATTACGAAACAAACAAAGATTTACCAGAACTGTGATTTGAGTATAGATGCAGAAGTTCAAGCATACGCGGAGGATCCAGATCCAACTGTACTCAAGATATTGCTTGGAAAAACTAGAAATTTATGTTTCATATGTGGTGGTCTTCAACATCTCATCAGATTTTCGTTAAGAGGTAAAGTTGATATCTTTCTGAAGACTGGCATATTTATACCTGAAGGTGTAAGAATTTGTGGAGGTCATTTGGCCGATGAAGGACTTCTCTTGCCACCATTATTCAATGGACTTGAGGTATTACTAGACCATTTAATTTAAAAGGAAGTGATTTAAAACATTTTCTAAATATAGTGCGGAACACTGCCATGAAATATAAATCTATTTCTATATTTGAAAGTGAAAATAATCTCTCCGATCAAGAGTTTGAGGCATTAACTCCAGTACACAAAGTACAGTTTAGGGAACTTTTTGAATTTTGCGATCGCGTTAATATTTACCAAAGAATAGGATAATAACCAAAAAGGATATCTTGTGCAAATTACGACAAGGACTTTCAGATAATTTTTCGATGGGGATGTTCTCTTACTCCAGTCGCCAAGCTGTAAGCTTGGCAATTTCATAACTCCGTGTTTCATTAGTAGAACAATTTTGTGCCAAATAATCTGGGTTTACAGCACATAATCAGGGACCAATACGTTGCTCAACATGTAAAAGATTTCGCAAACACTCTGTACAATCCTGAGCCAGGAAATCGAAAAGCAATAGCGTATATTGACGGGATATACATAAAAATCCCCAAAAGCAGAGCTTTCCAAATGTTACGTCAATCGTATTGCACACATGAGGGATATCATCTTCTAAAACCAGCATTAATTGTTGCTCCCAATGGACATATACTCGATAAACATGGTCCTTATTTTTCATTTTCGGACTCTAGAAATAATGACGCGGCAATGTTGAGGCACGAATACGAAAGGGATCTGATTGGCTAAAGAAACTGGTTCGAAGAAGATGATATGTTTGTGCTGGATAGGGGATACCGCGACACCCGAGACTTTTTGGGTAATCTAGGTATAGAAGTCAAATTGCCTGTAGTTCTTGCTCGCTTTCAGCATTAGCTTACCACTGAAGAGGCGAATTTATCCCGGTTGGTCACAAAGACCAGATGGATCGTGGAAGCAAGAAACGGCCATATTAAGAGTATTTTTAAATTCTTCAGACATGCAGTACCAATGCCACAAGTCCCTCATATTAGAGATTACATCAGAATAACATGTGCGATAATTGATAGATATCATGAGCCAATTAATATGGAGGGAACAAATGCTATGCTGGCTCGTACAATGTTAGACTGGGCAAATGAAATTAATACTCTTCAAGTTAAAGTGGAAGAAGAGAGACTCCTCTAAAGACGGGGTAGATGGCTCCCTATAGAAGAAATAAATCAGGTGCTCGATTTTCCACGTCTTGCATTGGAATATCTGAAAGATCCAACATTCGGGATTTTCCAGATAAAACTTGCCCCATGCTATGTATAAAACAGGCAAGATATAGGGAACATTTTATTTCAATTTAGATCGCATAAATGAACCAGGTCTCTTAAGAATCAGAATATAATCAAGGCATCGCAACGCTGTTAAGTATCAGCTTTGGATTCACTAGAATATTAATGGTGAACACGAACCAATAATCTCTTATTACTGAACTTGCAAACCTGGAAGTCGTAGATTGGGTACATGTTCGCTAGCGTACTTTGGTATCTTGGATATGCTCGCCATGAAGAAAATGTAAAGTATCCTTCGACACATCTGCTGTTCGACATTACTGATGCTGCAAATAGACATAATCCGAACCAAGAGAATCAGGAGCCTGTTCTTGTATAATAATATTATGGTTAAGTACATTGTATATATATACCTACCTATGTATTACCCATTATATAGTGTCGTTTCCATGTTGTATTAATTATATTAGGTTATACTAAGCGTGGTATAATTGTGGCATCATTTCGTTGGCTGACCCTATATAACTATCATGTAAATTACATATTAAACCTTAATCTAAACCTGAACATGTTTACTAATATAATATGAAAAAGTTGCATTTTTTCTCAAAAATAATTTTTTTCTTCGGCTCCCTCTAGCACCGAAATTAGCCTGTAGAGGATAGCAACTTCTTAATGATTTAGGATCAGAATGATTCGAGTTACAACATATCAAAAATTCATACAATTTGACCGGAAGCCAATTTCACCTATAGAAGTGTGCGGTGTCCTTTTTACAAAATATTACAAATCATTCCTTTGGAATTTCATAGGTTGTGCATTAAAAACTTACCTTTATTTTGTATTACGTCCTTATTTGAGTCGCCACATGCTTTCTCTGACTCTTGATTATAATTATAAATGTCATTATCAAAACTACTCTCTACAGTCCTTTCTTCTTCAGAAAAACTGTTTGTTTTGGAATATATCACAACCTGCTGAACATAATTTATATTCTCTTGAGTATGTGTGGCCAAAAATTTGGTCGGTTCCTTAAATTCATCGTCTGTATCTGTAGTTTCAAGATGTACTGACGGTAATGTTAAATCACTTATATTTATACTCGTGCTTCTTTTCTGCCTTTCTTGCGCGTTCTCATTGTGAATCGCCTTTGGTTCAGAGACGCCGGATTTGGTAAGAGTTTTCTGTGCCTCAGAATCTCTTTTGGTGTTATTGAGA
This sequence comes from Stenurella melanura, assembly GCA_963583905.1. Lineage (NCBI taxonomy): Eukaryota > Metazoa > Arthropoda > Insecta > Coleoptera > Cerambycidae > Stenurella > Stenurella melanura. Next base: position 102,729,231 of record OY757316.1, on the reverse strand, counting down.
TTATGGCTCTCTTGCGCTATCATTGATGGCCTGGTCTTCTCCAAAAGCATTGAATATATAGCCGAGTAGTTAGGAATACGAGGCAACTTAAACGAATTGCTGGCCTCTGGCTCCGTATCGCCACACTCTCCATATTTCTCATTTAAATTCTTGTTCATGTTCTGATGAACTCGGTTAATGTAGTTCACCGCTATGCAATATGCTCTTTTCGTTTTTTCGTCAAAATTGAAATCGTCTTTTAATATGGTGCTCAGTTCAAGCACTTCTTCGAACGGTAATACGTGTTTCTCGGTTTGGATAGAAGCGTGTTTTTTTCTTGGCCCATTTTTATTCGCTAATGAATGAGAGTAGTTGACAGCTCTAGGCACTGAGGATATACATGATTTTCTTGTGGATTGCATTTTACACCGCGCTAGAATTTTTATCTATAAGTTTTCTACATAATTTTATTGCTAAAGAGCTGTCAAAGAGACACATTTCAGAATGAACGTTGCAGATCGATGACCTACATCGATTTCGTTACATCAAATGCGTCATTTTAATTTTAGTGAGTTACTGACCCTTAGGTAATACAGGGTGAATCCAGAATAGCTCCAAGTACACTAGTGCTCGGAATTTTGAGGTTAACAGAGTAAAACTAAGAGTATAAATCACCTAATAAGGTACTGTACTATAGCAATTTTATTACTGGAACTTGTTGTAGATATTACAAGGAGTTTAAGAAAAGGTTTTGGATTAAATCCGTGTGGCGGAAAGCTTTCTTTAAACAAAAGAATATTCAAATGTTTTTTCGCAGTTTTTCTTCAACTCTGGTACTATGGTTCTCTGGTTCTATGACTCTTATCGTAATAAGGAAAGAGAAACAAATTATTCATGATGAAATTGCGAAGAGAACTAGATGTTATCTGATTTCTCTTGGTCAATTGGTTAAATTGCAAAGCATAGAGACAATTGTGGGTGGCCATTTTTAAACAATTGATAATAACTTAAACAATAATGCATTAAATTTAAACAACTTTTAGAGGAATATGCCACTAATGGAGATACATTATGGTGCCGAATTTCATGTCGAAATGTTTATAACTACGGCTTGTGGTGCTTTTGTAAACGGTATCGGAACATAAAAGCAGTTACATCAGTAATCAAACAGACTCAACTTTTGCTAACCACCTAATAGAAGTATTTTTTAAATTTTGTAACGATTAATATATTTTTTCACAAATTCTTTTTTGATTTCTTTAGCTATTTCCCAAAATAACACGAAATATTTCAATTTCTCGACTTGCGCGAATTTATTACACATTTGGAGCTACTGACAATAACAAAATAAGTGTATTAATATTATTAGATTATACAAAAGCTTTTGATATGATAAATCACCAATTACTTTTTTCAATTCTACACTTTTGTGGCTTTGAACGAAATTCCTCCAGTCTAATTTTGTCATTCTTGTCGGATAGAATTCAACAAACTGTACTTAATAATAATATTTCACAACCACTAACGGTAGTTTCAGGTGTACCGCAAGGAAGTATACTTGGACCGTTATTGTTTACAATTTTTACATCGAATTTTCACACATCCTTGCAACACTGCAATTACCATTTATATGCTGATGATGCACAGCTTTATTGTTCATTTCATGTTGAAGATCTACAGGAATATAGGAATTTAATTAACAGCGATATAAAGAATTTGGTGTCAGTTTCTACTGATCATCTACTTAAAATTAACCCTAGTAAATCATCTGCTATAATATTTTGCAATGACAATGCTCGTGAATTTGTGTCGAGAGAAATTAATATACAGATTGGAAATGATACAATTGCCTTCAATAACAGCTCTAAAAGTCTTGGTCTCATTATTGATTATAAATTGAGATTTAAACAGCATATTACGAGTAAATTAAGATCAGCATACGCTGCACTAAAAATGATATATTCCCAGAGACGATTTTTAAGTATGGAAGTAAAAAAAATGTTATGTGATTCTCTAGTTTTGTCCCATTTTAATCATTGCGACGTGGTTTATGGCCCCTGTATTGACAGCATCGAGACCCGGCGCATACAAAAAGTACAAAATGCTTGTCTTCGCTTAATTTTTGGAATTCAACGCCGTCAAAGAATATCTCGTAAATTGAAAACTGCAGGATGGCTGAATATGTACAATCGCCGCAAACTTCACATGGCTTGTTTTTTTCATAAAATTTTAAAGTTTAGATCGCCACCTTATCTCCTCAACAAGCTCTCTTTTAGAAATGATATTCATAACATTAATATTAGACGAAGAAATATTCTCACCATACCACAACACCGTAAGGAAATATTCAAAAGGTCATTCTCTTATAACATTGCTGCTTCTATAAATAATCTACCCTTTAATGGACTCACTCTTTCGTGTGTAAGTTTTAAAAAAACATTTAAAAAATATTTAATGCGAAATCAGTAATAATAAAATCTTACCTTTTCCAGTAATTTCTCTGTTTTTAAACTTTGTTCCTTCTTTAATTTTCTTTGTTTCATTTTTTTTTTTCTAATTTCTTTTCTTCCTCTTCCTCTCATTTCCTACTCTCCTCCCTCCTTCAGCTCTAGTTTGCCTCTTTTTCATTCTACTTTGATGCGTTTTTTTTTCTTAATTTTTTTTTATGATTGTTTCGATATGAGTAGTATATTTATTTAATTTATCTACCTCTGACGTTATTTATAGGCAATAGTGGAAGAACAGTTTACTGGCTTGTCAGTAAACTGAACTACTCGCCTTTTATTTACCTGTTGTGTAAACATGTATAATTTATATTGTTATATTTATCAAATTGGGTAAATAATAAATGCTTTATTATTATTATTATTATATATTATTATTATTTACAAGGTAATGCGCATGCTCGAAGCTTTCGCATTTCTCTCTTCCTAGACGCTTACAAGACTTTTGCGCCTCTTTCAGATTTTCAGCCAAAAGTACGCACCTTGGTGAAAAAATATCAGGAGAGCAAAGTTGTAGCTTTGAATTTCCTACAAATTTTGTCTCTTCGTTTTTGTTCGAATTCCGCATAGTTTCGCCGTTAGTGGTCGCGAACGTCTATTTATACATATTTCTTTCGCGCCCTCTAGCGGAGAAACTATGCGAAATTCGAAAAAAACTTTAAAGAGACAAAATTCGTAGGAAATTTTATGCTCTACAACTTTGGTCTGCGATTATTTTTCACCAAAATGCATGATTTTGGCTGAAAATCTAAAAAAGGCTCAAAACTCTATACAGGGTGTTCCAGAAGTCGTGGTCCAAATGAAAGTGGGCAATAGGCGAGATCATTTACAATCAAAATAACCCCATATGTTGTTATCCAATTGTCAGTCGTTTAAAAGTTATTGCTTGTTACACTTAGCTTCTGATTGTGATTTTAACTTGAATAGTGCTTTATTTGAAGGCTACGTTGAAAAATGAACTACACACCGCGTGAGTATGCAGAAATGCATTACATTTTTGGGTTATGTGCAGGGAATGCTCGACGTGTTGCAAGGGAGTTCCGCATCCGATGCCAACGTCGTGGACGCTTTCCGGATCATAGGGTGTTCATACGAGTATACAACGCATACATACGTGGGGAAATACCTGGTGCTGTATGCAGAGACGGAAGGCATAGGAACGATGACCACGACGAAGACGTAGTCGCTATAGCACTAGAGGAACCTTCTACAAGTATTCGTTACATCTCGCGAGATTCTGGCGTTTCCAAGTCCACTGTGCAACGAATATTGCGACGGTATAAGTTACATGCCTATCACGTGCAACGCGTGCAAGCGCTCCTGTCCAATGACTATGCTCCTAGGGTAGCGTTTTACAGAGAAATGCTCCTACGTTCACGGGAGGATCCACATTTTTTCAATAAAATTCTGTGGACCGGCGAATCAACGTTCAATGGGGTTGGGATATTTAATATACCCAATCTTCACTCTTGGGCGTTACAAAATCCGAAAGTAATACCGAACCACCGCTTCCAACATCAGTTCGGAGTGAACCTGTGGGCGGGCATATCGGAGGAAGGCTCATTGGACCGTTTGAATTGCCGCCAAGGCTCAATGGTCAACGAAACTTGCAGTTCCTGCAGCAGGACCTAAACGGACTTCTAGAAAATGTCCCACTTGAGTTAAGGGCTACAATGTGGCTGCAGAACGATGGTGCACCAGCGCATTATGCCCTCATTTTACGACAGCACCTCAATAATGTTTACCCCAATCGCTGGATAGGCAGAGGGTGGACGATTCGCTGGCCAGCACGCTCGCCAGATCTCAATCCCCTGGACTACTTCGTCCAGGGGATATATAGATATCGTCTACAGCAAAGAAAGCCAAAACGAACAACAGCTACGAGATAAGTTGCAAACTACAGCAGTGACTGTTCGGAACAACTATCGTGCAATGATAAATCTAAGAAGAAACTTCCTAAGGAGATGTCGTTTATGGATTATGACCGACGGAAGACATTTTGAACATCTGCTGTAAGAAAATACGCAATAAATGCTTAATACATTATTTGCCTTTTTATTGTTGACCAGCTCTTTTCTACATGAAATGCTACCAACAATTAAAGAGTACCAATGAACTATACCTTGCTGGAATCGTCGTGAATTGTAGAAGTTTTTAGTAAGCTGGTTCACTTCTCAGTGGTAATTCTTTTTTCAATAAACTTCATTCAACTTTTTGTTTTATTTTTGAAGAAATAAAATATTTACAAAAAATTTGTTTTATTATTTTAATATGAGAGAAAAGTTCATGAAAACACTTTCATTATACGAACACATTAGTAGTACGCACAATAAAGAAAAAAAAACCTAAACAACTTGTCAATATTTTTTTATGAATGTTTTAGAAGACGGAGTCGGCATTTCTTAAAAAAACGAAAAAAATGCTGTAGCTTTTAAACGACTAACATTTGGATAACAACCTCGCCTATCGCCCACTTTCGTTTGGACCACGACTTCTGGGACACCCTGTATATGTATATATCTCTGTGAAACTATGCAGAATTCGGACAAAAACATAGAGGCAAAATTTGCAGGAAATTTTATGGTAAATTCGTATATATGTATATATTTTTCAAAAACCACCCTTTTTTAGAACTGCGTGGGGTGAAAATCATGTTTAGACAATCCACATACTTCACTTTTGGCAAGTCTCATAGCTGTGGGAAAATTTCTTTAATTTGTCCTAATTGGAAGGGACTACTAGTGTATAACCAGAATATAAACATTACCATAGAAACCAAGTCACGTCGGCTCTAAATTGTCTCCACGGAAACAAACAAAGGTGTATATTAGTGGCAGACATCTGTCAACCACACTTTTAATCAGATTGTATTATTTTTACACTGAATTTTACTTAATAGTAATAAAGTGCAATGGACGAAGAAGACGACAGCCAAATATTCACAAAATATGGCCCGAGAACGATTCCAGTGTTGCCTTGGCTTCCGAAAGTAAGACCAGAATGGGAACAAGAACCCAGCACGATCTTCAACAGAGTAAAACGGTATACGTATCCGCCTATATTTGTGAAAAGAAACTGGACCAAAGCGGTGCCTGCCAAAGATACACAAATGTTTTTGCAACCGACGGAAGGAATAGGTAGGCAGCGGTTTCATATACATAGATATATTTATCGATACGAAAAATCTTAGAAAGCTAATAGCCCAAGCGGTGTAGCTAATTTTGTCGATAAATCTCAAACATAGAATAAGTATTAACACGTTAACTGCCATGAGGCATACGTGATGTGCCTCACAGAATTATCCCACCCCGCTTCGAGGCACAAATGTAGTGCCTCACGTACTATTATCCTTTCCTGGACTGTGACACAACAGCAGTGCCACAGATACCATATTATTAAATGGGAATGAAATAAGCTCGGCAAGATGATGCAGACAGTGTAAAAACCCCCAGAAAATTATTTTTGTTTCGGATTTTATAGTCAATTGAAGCAAAATTTATGTAAAAGATAAATAAAAAAACCTAATATAAAGAAAAATAAAGACATGTATTATATAACTAATATGTATTCATGTATTCATAGATACTTATTTGAAATTATACAAAATTAGCTTTACGTACTTTGAAGAAGCAATCGGCATAAAATGTCTTTTTGCATGTGGAAAGTGTAGAGAAAATACGTCTGTGCAGCGAGGTACAAATGTTGTGCCACAAAGATTTTTGCAAAAAAAAGGTATAAAAATATTTCGCAACATTTTGTAAATTATATTTTTATCATCTTAGTAGTAAAATGAATTCGAAATACGATAAAGCGAAATTTGGCACAGAGGATACGGTTTTGGTCCTATCATTGTGGCGCTTAACGTGTTAAAAACACTTAGTAAGTATTACTGTTTCATAATTTGATTTAGATTTCTAATATAGCTACCTACTACTAGGAACCTAATTTAAATTTTTAATTACTATTGGGTATGGGTATGTTCGGAGGCAGATTATTAATTTTTTTATGAGTTATCTGAAGTGTAATAATTAATAAGATCATCTAAAGTTTGCATTATTTCCAGACCGGCAACATTAAAAAAATGAAAAACTTTTTTTTCGGTATTTTTTCCACATTTTTAGTCTATGTATAGGAAAATAAAAAATATTTTCATAAACAGCATACATTTTTAAGCAAAAAATGTCTCTACAATTTTTTTTATTAAAGTCACAGGATTTCCGTAAAAAATTATTGAAGTAGAGCGAGGTGCGAATCTGCGTACATCACATATTTCTAAATTATTACCTCAGGTACGAAATATATTGTTACGTATTTCCGCCTCCTAGGAAACACCCTGTATGAATCCGTGGGTTCTAAATAATCTTAACAAGGAGTAAACTACTAACACTTTATTTAATCATTTACTGACTACACAATATTTCTTAATTAACCAAAATAATCTTTATATTTTGTTTACTTGATATTTAACCTCACTTATCGCTACCAACTTCACTTTTGTAACACTTCTTTCTCCTCCGCCGGTAATCGCGCCTTATATACTCTGAAATTGCCTCCAGAGTCATCCAGAACACAATCGAGAATCTTCTTCCACCACACTCTAGAAAACTCTACCTCTTTCTATAAGTTTCCAGTCACTATTAGGCATAGGCGTGTCATAGGGGGATGTAATGCATAACACTGCCCCTCCTTAAGTCTGATCGTCCCGATCAGGCAATTCAGAGTCATCAATGTATTTCGCCAGTCTGTCCAAATGCACGATCTTCATCTTGGACTTTTTGCTTCGTTGAATCCGATAGACGACATCATTAATTCGGGTAATAACAGTGTACGGTCCATCCCAAGGTGATTTCGGTGACTTTTCTTTCCTTCGCTGCAGATTTTGCAGCCAAACCAGCTCTCCCACCTTGATGAACCCTTTTGAACTACCCTTCCAGTCATAACAACCCTTCATTCGGTCATTGGCTGGTGATGGTTCCACTATATCGTTAGCCAACCTCTTGAAAGGAGCTCCTGCATTGAAACCTTGACCCTTACTTCCAGTCTGTGGTCCCTTACTATATAGCTGCACAAGTCTTGCATTTGCGACACCAAGCCTCCACATCCTGACGACTTCTTATCCAATAAAATCGTTCTCGTATTTTATTCAGAGTCTTGTTAACACCGAAGTGTCGATCGGATGTTCCATTGTGCACTTCCTGAAGCACCTTCACTACTCGACACCTGGGAATCACTAGAGTCATAATCACCTGCTTTCCATCCGGACTTTCCCGTGCTCTCCGCAACAGCCCATTCATGACCGTTCACGACTTTCAGTCCCACTGCGCCCATAGTGCCTTCAGTCCCACTCTTTTGTCCGAAACATCCTTCCATTTTGGACGAGTTCCCCTTTCTTTGGCTCTCAATATAGGCCCAATTTCCTCATCGTTCAATTGATTTTGTCTTAGCGCTTCATCTGTCCTGTCATTCGGCACCGCCACCTTGACAGTGTTAACTGCTCCCGTGACATACAGTTTCTCTTAGTGGTAGTACTTGCAATCTTCATTATATGCCCTTCCTGATAAAATGTCAGCGTCTTCCTCGGGTTTCATTTCATTCTGATATCCTTGTAGTGGTGGACTTCTCGTAATGCTCCGAAGCTGGGAAATCTTCACTTCTCTAGGGGCACCACGTTCCTTATCTGACACAGCCTCACTGGTACCGGATTCCTCTGGTTTTCCCCTTGGCTTCACAGCATCGGCCTCTACTCTCTTCACGCTCCTCCGTGGACATTCTAGCTGGATATGTCCTCGTTCTCTGCACCTGTAACATATCATACGCCGTCGTCCACTTGGCCTTCCACTACTTCGTTTATTCTGTGTCTCTTCCATATTTCCAACATTCACATTCCTCGAGTTCCGCTGTTGACAGTCTCGTTTGATATGCCCTGCTCTGCTACAGTTGTAACATTTAATACTCCCGCTTGGCTTTCCTTGTTTTTCTGCAGTATCCAATCGAGCCAGTAACTGACTGAACATTTTATGTATATCGGCCAACATAGGGTTCTGGTTCTCCTTTTCTAACTGCGATCTTTCGAGACTCACAGCTTGTATTTTTGAACTCGGGGTATCCTGAAAGACAGCTTCCACCTCGAGTGCATGCACCAACGCTTCGCTGCTGTTCTGGTATCGAGACAACCTGAGGACTCGCCTGATCTCATCGTCCTGTATACCATCCAGAAAAGCCTCTACTGCCAGTTGGTCGTGGAATTCTTTCGGTACATCGGGATAGGTCAGGTGAGCCAGTCTCCACACGGCAGCTTGGAACTCTTGCAAGCTTTCCCCAGCCTCTTGAACACGTGATTTCAGCTGGGTCTGGTATACTTGGGCAAGGTGTTGTTCACCATATCGTAAGTCTGGGGCAGCTTCTAAAACTTTAAAATCCTGTTGTTGTTCTATTGGAATTGTCTGGAGTATTTCCAATGCTTGGCCCCTTAATGCCACGATTAACGCCATAACCTTCTCTTCGTCATTCCAGTTGTTTGCACTCGCTGCTGCCTCAAACTGCCTCTTGTAAATGGTCCATGAACTTTGGCCGTCAAAAGAGGGAGGTTCGAACAGCTGACCTGATAATACCACTTGCTGGCTTCCTCTATCCCTCAACTATCGCTTAAGCAGGTCTAGTTCCCATTTGATTTCTTCTTCGAACTTGTTTACTTTTTTTTTGACTTCACTTACTTCTTCTCTATGCCTTCTCTCTAGCTCTTCCAACACTTTCTGGAATTGTGCAAATAAGTCCTGTAGTTGCTTTTCGGTTGCCATAGGCATACGGCTACGTTGAAATCAAATAAATTTAACAATTACGTCACTATCGGTAATGGGACTGTCCAGAAAAACCTCAAAACAACACGAAAAAGTCTTATTTAAAGTCCTTGTCACTACCCAGCTACTGTCCAAATAGAAAAGTTCTAGAAACTTCGCAACAATGCACTTAAGAGCAAACTGAGCATTCTATGTGTACGTGATACTCTTGTCTACTTATACTGCAAGTACCAAAATTAATATCATATTTCTTGCCGAACTACATTCTCGAGACTGTAAATACGGGTATTTTTGCTTATCACGAGATACACTGAAGATTTAGAAAAACATGTAGAATTACATAATTCTCTTTTGTTCGACAAATTCTGAAATTAAGAAATTATAATAATTTCAGAAGTAGTGTTTATTTAAACTACATTAACATAACAAACTGACACATTTCTCCAAAGTTTCCCGTAGTTACTCTTTGAATATTATCTCACTAGTGTGTAATACAATACATTCTATATCTGACATCATCATAGTAATAGCCTATGCCTTCTATGCCTATGTTGGATAAATTAAATTACCTCTGGCACAAAAACATTGATTAAATATTATTTGGTCAGAAGCTGCTTTCAGCTTTAGGATACTCCGTGAACTTATAGCCCAGGCATTAGTGATGTTTACCTCTAAACAAATCGGATGATTTTTTTTAATTAGTTTTTTGGATGGTAAGCAGTAACATCACGTAAAGTATTAGTGCACTAGATCTGGCATTTGAAAAACAAGTGCTTTTTTTCAAAAAAAATTTTTACGGAAAATTGTCAGACTTACCGTTCTGACTTTCGATTTCCCTATCTCCACCCCATCGCGTGTTGCTCTTCTCCTCTACTTTCCTCTCACTCTATCAGATGAGAGGTCCGCAGGAATTTTTGACTTGCGGAGATGCAGCTCGTTGCCGCGACAGTCTCTCATGAGCATTGTCTCCTCGTCTTAGGCCGAGGGTGAGATAATAATAGAAAGGGAGAGAAATGAATAGCAGGTAATGGAAGAAAAATCGAAAAAAAGGGGAAACAAATTGAACGGTGTGCATTGAATTCTTGTATGCGGGGCGCCTCGATGAAGTCGGACGCGTGGACGTTGACATGATCACACGCGTGTGATATCTCCACAACCAGTCGGCATATTCCACTCTACAGAGCCTCTATCCAGTTGCCGACATGGGATATATATGACGAGGCCACGGACACACGTGTAATAATTGAGGCCCCGCACGGCCGACTTGACCGGCGTATGCCATGTATAAGATAATGAATTAAGAATCGGGTGGTTTCGTGAAATACGGCCACTATCTGCCTCTTTCATTCTCATTGGTTTTATTCGCCGCTTACCCTCACGTCAACAAGAAACTTCCTCATGCACGAGAGGCGTCGACGAGATAATTTGCTGCGTAAATTCACGGGAAATAAAAAAAGAATCATTAAAAACGGTTGAGTATTGAGGGAGTTTAAAGATTTGAAAGCTGAAATTTTGGACTCTAGGTTTTTTGACAACTCTGTACAACTTTTATTAATAAAGTTTTTCGACAAAAAATGCCTAATATGATTTCTTTATTTTTCCCATTTATCTTGGTACCGCAAGTGGCTTTGCAGATGCGAATGTTTTCTTTGCCATAAGTAGATCCTAATTTGTTCTATCTTTTGGTAAAATTTGGTTCAAGTTGGACAAAAAATAAAAAAGTTATAAAGGTGTTTCCGTTTTAAATGGGTCACACTGTAGACAAAATTAGCTACCCCGCCTGGGCTAATTGTATCTCATATACGAATCGAAATAGTTACAAAACTGTTTCCCACTAGTAAGTAAAACTAAAGAGTGACAACAATGCGTACTCACTGACTCCACAGCAAAATTTACTAAAGCACGTTTGGTTATATTCTCATATTTTGGTCCAAAAAATGTACCTTTGAATTTTTGTCCAGTCTGCATAGGGCTACATTCGCATTACCTATTCCAAATGAAAATAGCTTTACTAATATCTTTTTAAGGTTCGTGCTACACTCCTGCTGTGCAGGATTTGCGCATACAAGATATGCCTCCAAGAAAGAAGAGGCCTCCCCCCAATCCCCTAGGTCCCGATGGTAAGACTGAGTGTCCCAGAATCCAAAATGTTTTAACGATTTGTTGTTTTTAAGGGCATCTAACGTATCCCCCGAGAAAAACCAGAAAGCAATTAGAAAAGGAAAAGAAGCAGGTGCAAAAGAAAATGGCTCGGGAGCAGTCTCACCCATCATTTGTTGAGATAGAGGATTTACTGTCTGGAGAATATTGGAGGAGGAGAAATGAGCGAAAGGAAAAACGAGAAAAGGAAAAGACTATGGCTCAGAAACTGACCCTATTGCAATGGGAGGGATTTCCAAATGAATCGGAGTATGGATTTATTTGTTTTTGACTTGCTTTCCCCTAATATTTTTATAGTCCTTCATGTGTCTGTTTGGCAAAATAAAACTGTTAAAATTCAAAAATATCAATATATTTTGTACTAGACTGAGCTCATCGAACACCACAAATTAAATGGTTGTAAAACATGTAAATATCATGTTACGCCAGCTAAAAAAAATGATTTTACATTTTTTTATGAAAGTACACTTCATAACACCTCCTTGATTTTTGTTTTAAAATGAAGTTTAAAATCTCTCCTATCTATTACAACTGGTCTGTCTGACAATTTTTGTTAATTAATGTGACAGACTTAATTTTGAGTGTGCAGCATCAATGCATCAGGATTAATCACTGGCATCTCATAACACCTCCTTAAAAAAAACAACAAGTTTAAGATCGCCTCTATGCATAAACATTTGTCTGTCATTGAAAAAATATGTTTCACCATGTCAGACTGCAGTGGCGTAGCTGAAAATCTCGAGCCCCCCCCCCCCCGCAAAATGTATGGTCGGGGCCCCCACAAAATAAAAAACTCACTTAAATTATAAAGTTTTTCGGCAGCGGCGTACATTCTCTTTAGCAAAGTCTTCGATGATGTGATCAGTATCTAACTTCCTTGCTCTCTCTTTCTCAATACTTAATACACATAATGCTGATAGTCTTTCTTGTGTCATCGAATTTCGTACAAACGTCTTAATAAGCTTTAATTTTGAAAATCAGCTTTCAGCTGTAGCAACAGTAACTGGTAGTGTTAAGAATAATTTTATAGTAATGAAAACATTTGGAATACTTAACAGTAAAGTTTTATGATTTTTTTATAGGGAATATAGCAAAACAAAAGACTGAAGAATCCGCAATTTCTATTATTTGTGTGCTCAAAACATTTCTTAGTAATAGAAGTTCGCGGAGAAAATCTGCCAATAAATCTTCAGAATAATTTTCAGCAAGATTGCTAGCTTCCAAATAAAGCTGATCGTCATTCAACTTTGATAATGTTTTGGGATTCAAGCAGAAAAATCTCTTTACCACTTCGCTCATCCCAGAAAATCGGCCAACAATTTGTTGAATGACAATGTCAAGGTTGGCATAAAATACCTCTACTTTAAAAGATGTTTGGGAATCTGTAAGTCGTTCATCTTCTACTAATGCATCAAAAACCTTTTTTGAAATTCTTGTTCTATACCCCATTTATTTGATAAATCCGAGGCCTCTACTAAAATTAATTATATACGAAATAACTTTTTTATCAACCATTATTATATTAAAATATTTATATATAATATTGACTATTGAATATTGATGTTTAAGATGAATGTAATTTTTAATTTCAATGATATTTTTGCGTCATAAATTTCTAGACTCGGGGGCCCCCCGCACCGCGGGCCCTGCGGGTCCGTCCGCTACGCCACTGGTCAGACTTAATTTTGAAGAGCCCGTGACGATGTTTTTTTTTTAAATGAGCTTTTACAATAGCCGCGTCAAAACACCACCTTAATTTTTTTCTATAATTTGAGGTCACTTTTATGCATAAGAATTGGTCTGTTAGCGAAGAAATGTGTTTCACTACGACAGACTTAATTTTTAAAGTGTGACCACATTTTTAAATTAAGACCGTTGCTAACTAAAAAAAAATATTTTGTCAGTTCTAAATTAATAGTGTAAATTCATTTTATATATTCAAATACGTTCTTTATCGAAAAAATGTTTTTTATTATGTCAGACTTAATTTTTAGGCGCCGCGATAACGTTTTTTTAATAAATAATTACAGACAGACAAGTTATAATAGGTAGGAGGGGTCTTAATCTTAATTTTAAAACAAAAATCAAGGTGTTATGAAATGTACTTTCATAAAAAAAAATATTTCTAAAAAATTAAGTCTATCAAATTAATTAACAAAAATTGTTAGACAGACCAGTTGTAATAGATAGGAGAGACCTTAAAGTTAATTTTAAAATAAAAATCAAGGCGGTGTTATGAAGTGTACTTTCGTAAAAAAATCATTTATAAAAAATTTAAAAAAAGTAAAAAATACACCAGAAGCTCGAAAAAAAGGTTATCTGAGATTTTCCTTCCGTAACTGTTAGTGCGAGGATTAAACATCACAAAATCACAAAAATCAGTTCTGGGGGTGCCGCGCAACCCCCCAAAAAAACCACCCCTTTGGCGAAAAACGCCTTATTTTACTGATAACTCGTTAACCGTTGAAGATATAAAAATATTGCTCATCATAAAAAAGAAAGCTTGACTAATAACCTAAAAAAAGTTCTTTTGTAATTTTCTTGTATATGCCATGGTTTTCGAGAAAATCGATATTTACAAAAATTGTAAAATTTGTATTTTTAATGCCCGCGAATCTTCTTTTATTTCAATTTTTTGCGCGCGGCCCATAGAAAAAATTGAATTGCTCGAAAACTAAACAAGCTAGGAAGAAAAATCAAAATGGATTTTAAAGGGGATATAAAATACCCTCTCGTGTTGCCATTTTTGAGGGCTATTGATATTTATTAGTATATAAAAATAACCATATAATACAGTTATCTCTTGAATTTTTGTGCATCTAACTATTCACAGGCCCATAAAAAATAACTGACTGTAATATAATGTTACGTATTTCCACCTTTTAGGAAACACCCTGTATGAATCCGTTCTAAATAATTTTAACAAGAGATAAACAGTATCACTTTATTTACTGACTATACAATACTTCAAAATAACCTTTACAATTTGTTTACTTGATATTTAACCTCACTTTTGTTACCGAACGTCACTTTTCAACTTCTTCACTTTTATGAACTTCTCCCTCTGCGTCGGTAATCGCGCCTTATATACTCTGAAATTGCCTCTAGATCAATTAAGAATCTTCTCCCATCACACTCTAGAAAAATCTATCTCTTTCTACAAGTTTCCAGTCACTCACTATTAGGCATAGGCGTATCAATCTCTAGTTTCAAGGGGATGTAATATATAACAATAAGTTATAAATGCATTATCTTTTAGTTCAAGTTAGTATTGCAATGCGGAAACAGTTAGGAATAAAAATATTCACATTTACAAACTTAGCAGCATGTTAAAGTTAGCCAACAAAAAATCCAAAAAAGGCTGCATGTTCAATTTTTTGATGATATTTTTTTAATACAATTTTTAAGTATTACATGATTAGAAACAATAGTTATATGATATATGAACTCAAAAATTTTTTTCACCTACATTTTCAAGACGTTTGGGTCTTTTTTTATTTTTAGGAAACAATAAAAAATTTGGCTAACTTCAACAAGCTGGTAAATTTGTAAATGTGAATATTTTTGTTCCTAACTTTTCTTCATTGAAGTACTACCTTGAACTAAAAGATAATGCATTTATAACTTATATTGAAGTCAGTTGATTTTTATGGGCCTGTGAATAGTTTAAAGTGCAAAAAATCAAGAGGTAACTATATTATACTGTTATGTTTATATACTAATCAATAGCCATCAAAAATGGAAACACAAAAGATTATTTTATATCCCCTTTAAAACCCATTTTGATTTTTCTTCCTAGCATGTTTGGTTTTGGAGCAATTCATTTTTTCTATTGGCCGCACGCAAAAAAATTCAAATAAACTAAAATTCGTGCGCATTAAAAATACAAATTTTGCATTTTTTTTCAATATCGATTTTCTCGAAAACCATGGCGTATGCAAGAAAATTACAAGAGGACTTTTTTTTGGGCAATTAGTCAAGCTTTCATTTTTATAATGAGCAATTTTCTTATATCTTCAACGGTTAACGAGTTATTAGTAAAATAGGATTTCTTTCACCGAAGAGATGGTTTTTTGGGGGGTTGCGCGGTACCCCAGAACTGATTTTTGTGGTTTTGTGATGTGTAATCCCTCCACTAACAGTTACTGAAGGAAAATCTCAGATAACATTTTTTTGTTATAGAAATCTTTATAATTATTGAACTATAGTAGGTAGGAGAAATCTTAAACTTCATTTTAAAACAAAAATCAAGGAGGTGTTATGAAGTGTACTTTCATAAAGTGTAAAATCATTTTTTTAGCTAATTTCAAAAATTCATAAAGAATAACAATTAACAAATTTTGTATGGTCTGGCGGGCGTAACATGATATTTACATGTTTTGTAATCATTTTCATCTTTTAAATTTGAGGTGTTCGGTGGGGTACCTTTTTTGTCATGGGAGCTCGGTCTATACCATCATTTTGACAAAAGAATACGTGTACTTACTTATAGTTCAAATCATCAATCTTGTCGTTCACGCCATCATCTTTTAATTTCCGAATCAAGTCGATTCAGAGTCATGCACACAAAATGGCATGGGCGTATCATTTGAAAGGAGTGTTCAGTAAAATAACAATTAATTACTTCAGACAATTTTAATATTATAATATTCTCGCCAAGCAATAACACTACTTCAGTGGTCGGATAGACTAACTAAAAAAACTACAAAATCAACTATGCCACGGACTTACTTTCAGAGTAGGTACATTATAAATTGTATCCCCCACATCCATCTTATTGCCTCCACCAAGTCCTTAGTTTTATTTTTCCTTCTGGGTCCATATCTTGATATGAGGCGTCCTGCTCCCCACGGGTTTTCTTATAAATCCGTTGCACCGCACAGTGGTCTCTTACGTGAGGTATGTTCTGGGCATGATTAAGATAAGAAATAAACGGAAACACGGCTCTTTTAATTAAGATTTCTAACTCTTATGATATAGTGTTAAGAGTTTTCACCCTTTTAGGAAACACCCTGTATGAATCCATGGGTTCTTAATAATTTTAACCAGGGGTAAACCACTAACACTTTATTTAATATTTTACTGATTACACAGTACTAACTTTTACAATGTTATATTTACACTTTGTTTACTTGATATTTAACCTCACTTTTTTCGCTGCGAAACTTCTCCAATAATAAAACTACTTCCTGCGCCGGGAACCTCGCCTTATATACTCCAAAATTGCCTCCAGAGTTATCTAGAACACAATCGAGAATCTTCTTCCACCACATCCCAGAAAACTCTATCTCTTTCTACAAGTTTCCACTCACTATGTTAGGCGTAGGCGTATCAATATCAAGTTTCAAGGGGTGTAATACATAACACTAGTTACGCAAACCACCCCCAATTAGAACGTCATATCCAGGGATTAGATAAACAAAGCCGTACTTTGAATTTATCTGTCAATGTAGCGAAGGGCGGACAGTGCGCCCATCAATGCGTAAGATATTTCTATCTTGGCACAAAACAGAGTAACATTTTTCAATTCACCAGAAACGGCATTAAATTTCTGCCGAAAACATGATAATGGAATCTCTCTTATTATTATATTATTATTATTATTACTATTAGCCGAAAATTACTTGTTATTTTTCAAAATAATTTACAAGCAATATTAGATGATGTTCCTTTAAATATAAGAAATGCTTCTCCGCATTTTGATCATCTAATCATGCAGCATTTAAATAAAACTTTCCCAGGCCGATGGATTGGCCCAGGCCTGTAGCTAAGGGTAGGCCAGGAACAATTATTGCCCGTCCTGCGGCGACTGCAGAAAATAATTAAAATCACAGTACACCCAAACCACAGTTGGTGAATGGAAATAATTTTTGAGAGGACGTAGACCAAGCGCCTACTGCAAAAATGGTCCCCATCGAACACCTAAAAATGAAAATGTGAAAATGGTTGCAAAACATGTAAAAATCATGTTACGCTCGGCAGACAAGTAAAAATTTGTTAATTGTTATTTTTTATGAATTTTTCAATTTAGATCAAAAAAATTATTTTACCTTCAGTAACTGTTAGTAGAGGAATTATACATCACAAAACCACAAAAATCAGTTCTGGGTGTACCGCACAACTCCCTCAAAAAACCACCCCTTCGGCGAAAGAAACATTATTTTATTGATAACTTGTTAACCGCTGAAGATATTTAAAAAATTGCTCATCATAAAAGAGAAAGCTGGACTAATTGACTAAAAGAAAGTCCTCTTGTAATTTTCTTGTATATGTCATGGTTTTGGAGAAAATGGGAATTGAAAAAAATTGCAAAATTTGTATATTTAATCCGCACGAATTTTCGTGAAATTTCTTGCGCGCGGCCTATAGAAAAAATTGAATTGCTCGAAAACCAAACATTCTAGGAAGAAAAATCAAAATGGGTTTTAAAGGGGATATAAAATACTCTTTTGTGTTTCCATTTTTGATGGCTATTGATATCTATTAGTATATAAAAATAACAATATAATATAGTTACTCTTGATTTTTTGCACTTTTAACTATTCACAGGCCCATAATGAATAACTGACCTTTATATAAGTTATTAATGCATTATCTTTTAGTTCCAGGTAGTACTTCAATGCAGAAAAAGTTAAGGAATAAAAGTACTTACATTTACAAATTTACCAGCATGTTGAAGTTAGCCAAATTTGGGTCAAATTTTTATTGTTTCCTAAAAATAAAAAAAGACCCAAACATGTTGAAATTTTTTTTTTGAGTTTATATATTATATAACTATTATTTCTAATAGTTACAAAATTGTATTAAAAAAATATCATCAAAGAATTGAATATGCAGCCTTTTTTGGATTTTTTTTAGCAACTTTAACATGCTGCTAAATTTGTAAATGTGAATATTTTTATTCCTAACTTTTTCTGCATTGAAGTACTACCTTGAACTAAAAGATAATGCATTTATAACTTATATTATAGTCAGTTATTTTTTAAGGGCCTGTGTATAGTTACATGCACAAAAAATCAAGAGATAACTATATTATATTATTTTTATATACTAATAAATATTAATAGCCCTCAAAAATAGCAACACAAGAGAGTATTTTACATCCCATTTAAAACCCATTTTGATTTTTCTTCCTAGCTTTTTTATTTTTGAGCAATTCAATTTTTTTTCAAATAAACGAAAATTCGCGCGCTTTAAAAATACAAATTTTGCAATTTTTGTCAATATCGATTTTTTCGAAAATCATGGCATACACAAGAAAATTACAAGAGAACTTTTTTTTAGACAATTAATCAAGCTTTCATTTTTATGAACAGTTTTTTTATATATTCAACGGTTAACGAGTTATCAGTAAAATAACGCTTTTTTCATCGAAGGGGTGGTTTTTTGGGGTGGTTGCGCGGCACCCCAAGACCTGATTTTTCTGGTTTTGTGGTGTTTAGTCCTCGCACTAATAGTTACGGAAGGATAATCTCAGATAACATATTTTGCGAGCTTCTGGCGTATTTTTTACTTTATCGACTGGACTATTAATAAATTTGTCAGACTTAATTTGTCATACATAATTTTTTTCATGGAAGTGCACTTCATAACACCTCCTTGATTTTTGTTTTAAAATAATTCTATCTATTACAACTTGTCTGCCTGACAATTTTTGTTAATTAATTCCTATAATATTTTGTTTTATTAATTAATGATTTTAATAAAAGTACATTTCATAACACCTCTCTTTTTTTTACTTATAGTTTGAGATCTCTATTATGCATAAAAATTAGTCTGCCAGCACGCAAAAAAGCCTGCAGCACACAGGACTGGACTTCTATAAATGTATTTTCAAATTCAAACAATAAATTAAGGGATTTGAATACTTCTGCAAATGTTTCTCATTTTCATATTCTTTTTAACAATTCTTTTTGTAAAGTTTAATTTTACTGTTTAATTTCAAGAAAAACTATTTATTTCAACAATGCTGTAAAAATATTAATAAATTTATTCATTACTCTTTTATGATAAAGAAACAGCTTTTCGCTAGCGTCTTGTACATTCCAGGGAAGAATTTCATCTTATCCTGGACTTTTTAAAAATGTTCTTTCTTATTATTATTATTATTATAAATTTTTTATATAAAAAACTATTTCTGTTAAGCAATTTACATATCTATTTTTCATGGGGGTTATTTATAATTGAAAATAACAATAAAATATTTAGGCTCACGGCCCCCCCTGAAAATTTGTTTGCCCGCCCGTAAAACAATTTCTAGCTACAGGCCTGGGTTGGTCGCGGTGGTCTTGCTAGTTAGCCGGCAAGGTCCCCAGACCTCAAACCGTTAGACTTCCGTTTATGGATGAAAAGTGAAGTGTGTACATAAAAGTGAATATACACATAATTTTAATTGTACTGAATGATGTAAGTGTTTCGTTGATCACCGATTAGACTATGAGCCTCCGAGTGACAACTTATGCTTCTGCACATAACATAATTTGTCACATGTTTGTAATTAATTATAATTTATGTAAGAATATGATAGTGACTACCTCTTGCTTCAAGGCTTCTCCTACCTCTTTTTTCATTGCCTTATATTAATTAAAATTTGCGGCGAGTCTCTCAATACCCCTATCTGTTAAAATTATAACAAATTCTTCATAAACATATTTTTTTTTTCAGAGAACTGAAAAAGTTACAAGCAATATTGCCAGTAGATCCCGATGTGCAAAAACAATATTTATATGACCAATGCGCCAAAGACATGAAACAGTTTATTAAAGAAAAAGATATTGAGAGAATGATTTATTATCTAACTCAAGTAAGTATAAGCATTAAATAATAAAATTTTAAAATTTTTCCCTTAAGACATTACCATTCTTTATGCATAACAATTTTTCAGTTGACTAATGGTAAGCTGTAACTTCTGATAAAATATCAATAATAACAAATGTATGGATGTCCGTCTCTACAGGGTGCTTCGAATTTTAACCGAAATATTTTTAGGGAATATACAAAGATCCATACACATAAGAATTTTTTTTCTTGAAACTTTCAAAACTATTTAAAAACAATTACTCGTGCGCCACTGGAATCTGGTAGACTGTATTGAAATAAAACCGAATAGAATAGCCATATGTGCCATTTAGACAGCCTGACAGCTTGAGGTTATCAGTAAATATGTGGGTAAACTAACAACGCCGAAGAATATACTGACCTAACACGAGTCTACTATCATACAAGCACCACCTTTTCTATCGGGTGAAACTATTTAATTTACGGAAGACCCTAAGTGTTACACTAGATACGTCCCTTGGCTACGAAAATTAAAACTCATAAAGAGAGAAAATTTTTATGTAAAAATACTCCTTACTAGCTGAAAAGTACATAGCTCTGCAGGCAGAAGTCTCTCGTATATTCATATTCATACATAATTTTTTTCTTCAACGTGAAATTCGACACGAAAAATGGCACTTACAGGGTGTCCCAGATTTAAAGTGACAGACCGATGAGAGATAGAGCACACTTTTATCAGTTCAAAACACCCCACACTTACCCTTGAAAGTGAATGGTTTTCCAGATACAGGGTATTTTATGATTCTTGACTGAAACTAAAATTCATCATATATTTGGAATGGGTAGACATATTTGGATTAAAGTTGGTACACATATAGTGCACCCCTATTCCAATTAATAGCATAATTTAGTTTGTAAAAATTCCAGGACAGGACTCAATTTTTATTATTTTGCATTTAGGGTCAATTACATCACCCTGTATATCAGTTTTTTGTAAATGGAGGATAACTATTGAAATGTCTATGGATTATTGTGCAAAACACTGTCATAATATTCGATAGCACGTTTATGGTTATTTCCTAGCAAATTTTCGAAAATAATGGTGAATGATATTTAAATTCTACAAAATACGCAAACAACCAGTTAATGTCGCTATTTTATTAATTTTACTTAAACACTTGTTTAATAATTATTTAATGTATTATTGTTACTTAAAAAGAAAAACGAAAAACAGAAAAAAGGAAAAAAATTGAGAAAAACTGTTTGCTTAATTATAATTTACAGCACACATTTTAAAAAGGCACTAATTATTTCACACACTGGTACAATTAATTAAAACTATAATAAATTTTCGAAATGAACACCCCTAGCGTCAATACATTTTTGTGAACGTTTAAAAAGCGTTTTCAGTGATCTATCGATCATTGCCGGATTGTGTCTAATATTGTCACATACATTAAAAAATTTTTGTTGTAATTGTTCACGGGAATTAATATTTTCACTGTACACCTGTGACTTTAGGTGGCCCCATAAAAAAGAATACTTGGGGGGTGAGATCAGGAGATCTCGGTGGCCAGTTAACTGCACCCCCTCTACCAATCTATCTGTTGGTGTAACGTTGATTAAGCTGCTCCCTCACTGGTACAGAAAAATGGGGTCCAGCATCATCGTGTTGAAACCACATACCTCTGACATTGATGTTTTCTAATCAATTTTGTAACATATCTATTAAGAAATTTAAATTAACTTCACCCGTTAGTCTCCCTTCAAAAATATGTGGCCCTATTAGACGACTATTGTATATTCCACACCAGACATTTATATTGAATCTGTGTTGGGAATTTTTCTGAAGCGTAGCATGTGGATTTTCAGTTGCCCAAAGATGTTGATTTCTGGTGTTGTTTATTCCATCACGCGTGAATTGAGCTTCGTCCATGAACAGAATTCTAGAAACTGTTCGTCTGTGCGCAACTACCCACCTACAAAATGTTAAACGTGGAACGCTGTCACCGTCTTCAAGTCGTTGAACTACTTGAACATGAAAAGGATATAAATTTTCTTTTTTTAAAGTTCGCCATACTCTTGTTGTGGGAATTTCTAATTGATGACTGATTTTCCTGACGCTTACAGTTGGATTCATATAAACAATCTGTAATACTTCCTCTCGCTGTTGAAAATCTCTGAGAACATGTTCATGTTTTTCCTGTGAGGGAAATTGCCCTTGTTCCTTACTAAATTGATACACCTCTGAAAATGTTGTACGATTTGGTGTACGACGATTTCTAAAACGTCTTTCATATTCTTTCTCTTCGGCTCTTCCATTTCCGTCGCAAAAACCATACACATAAATCATATCTGCATATTCTTCATTTGTAAATTGGAATGGCATCTTAAAATTATTATAGTAGATTTGTTAATATAAAACCTTATTTTAATGACTCGCAAACGACTTCTTTGAATACTTAGAGTTAATTTCTAAAGGTGACTTACATTACTATGTATTAAACTATAAATGTCAGAATTGACACACGTCTACTTGTATTTTTAAGCAAACTGTTTTTCAATGGAATATTGCATATGGCCGTACAAATTTTAAGCGCAATTAGAATCAAATTTAAGTAACAATAATACATTAAATAATTGTTAAACAAGTGTTTAAGTAAAATTAATAAAATAGCTACGTTAACTGGTTGTTTGCGTATTTTGTAGAATTTAAATATCATTCACCATTATTTTCGAAAATTTGCCAGGAAGTAACCATAAACGTGCCGTCGAATATTATGACAGTGTTTTGCACAATAATCCATAGACATTTCAATAGTTATCCGCCATTTACAAAAAACTGATATACAGGGTGATATAATTGACCCTAAATACAAAATAATAAAAATTGAGTCCTGTCCTGGAATTTTTACAAACTAAATTATGCTATTAATTGGACTAGGAGTGCACTATATGTGTACCAACTTTAATCCAAATACGTCCACCCATTTCAAATGTATGGTGAATTTTAGTTTCAGTCAAGAATCATAAAATACCCTGTATCTCGAAAACCATTCACTTTCAAGGGTAAGTGTGGGGATGTTTTGAACTCAGAAAAGTGTGCTCTATCTCTAATCGGTCTATGTCACTTTAAATCTGGGACACCCTGTATACCAGTCTGGAGTATGAAATTCATAAATTTGGACCTCTAAATTGTGATCAGCGACCAAAAAAACCTCCTAGAGCACATTTTCGTGGAAAGACGTTAATATTTAATTTTTTTCAAAAAAATGGGTTTCCATGGCATGTATTCCAATCTGGAGTATGAAATTCTTAAACTTAGATCTCGGAATCGTGATCAGCGACCAAAAAGACTCACTTCTGCAACAAAATATTCATATTTAAAATCCCGCCTGAAAAAGTGGAATTTTCACCAAGAAATGGCACGAACTCCATATAGTAGGGGAGCCCAATAGGGGATTTTGGGATTTACTCAAGCGCGGCAGATTAACATATAGGGAATACCTTGCACCCTGTTGAGTACCTCCACCATATCTAAGCCCTCTATATAGGGCCGTGCGTGTAGGGCAGCCGATCAGAATAGTAAAAAAAAATCCATAGTTGGAAATACTCGAGCGCGTCAGATTAAGGTGTGATGGGTTAATTACATGCTGAAAAGTGTGCGTTTCAATAATATGACGATTTCAGCGTGACGCAAGGGAGTGAGAGGGTCACAAACTTGCAAAAAAAAACGTCACCTCGACATTCTCGAGCGCGGTCGATTTTTTTTGTTTTGAAGGAAATAATTCAAGGATAATGGGAAAAATATAATCTGCCGATTTCCACAAGCCGAAGTAACAAAAATCGTCAATAAAGTTTAGCGCGTGCACCGCAGTGAAGCACGTATTCCCCACTCCGCGCATCTCTCTCCCTTTCACTCTTTCTCTGTCTCTCACTCTCTCGCACCGTTCCCACACGCCAGACATCACGCCATTGGTGATCAATTACCAGAAGTATATGAAGATGTAGTCATAACACCAGATATTCTAGGGGATACTCCAGATTCAGGTACATTTACTTTTCAATACTTTAATAATACGCTTTTCATTAAATAAAAAATATATTGTCAAGTATTATAAACGATTTCTTGTTATAGATACGCAGGCTGTGGATGAAATTGATGATCAAATCGAACCAGACTTGCTGTATGATGATAATTCCACGGATGAAGATGAAAATCAAAAAAAAAAAAATTTTTAACATGTTTATTTTGTTTCATTATTTTTTGTGAATTCTGTAAATTTATTACCCATCAATAAAACTATCAAAAAGTTTAAAAATATTGTATTTTATTAACCCCTGCCATACTTTTTTTTTACCTGTTATTATTTATCATTTGTAATTTTATCAGAGAAAGATATTACCGAAAGTATATATACATGAAATATATGTGTTTATATGTATTATAATTAAAAGAAATAGATTTACGTGTGCAGAAAATAAAATGAAAAACTTTCTTTACAAATTTCAACAAAATTTGTAATTTTCTTTTATTTGCATGCTATTTTCCGTGCATTTTATTTGTCACATTCAGTGGTTTAAATCATAAATCATAAAAATATTTTTTTTTCAAATCGTCAGATTAAGAAAATCCCTCCAAACAATCGTCAGATTATTGATCAGCACGACCAGGACATCAAGCTAAACCATCTGTATGAAAATTTGACGTGCTCGAGTATTTCAAAATGGCGATTTTTCTTTGCATTTTCAAAAAGCCGCCACGAGCTTGCGTCACATCTGAATGGTCAGTCTTTTGAATGGGAGCTTCGTTCGGGTTCACTTAACATCCCCTCTAAATAACTGACGCGCTCGAGTAAATTTTTAGTTTTTCCCATTTTTAACACTTCCGTACGGCCACCCCCACCATGCAAATCGGCAGATTAACATACCTCCGTCATCGGAGACACGTGGGGCATATACACTATCAATATCTGACGCGCTCGAGTATTTCCATGTGACTGTTTTTTTTTACATTTTTGAAAGCCTGTAGACGCTTCCCCCACCGGTGAAAGGGTATACATCATATAACCTTTTTTTCTTTCTACCATCTAGTCTTCAAAACCCAATAGTTCCCCACGACGCTAGAGTAAATCCCCATTTAGCATCGTGGGCTCCCCTACTAATAGGGAAATATGGAATTCCTCAATTTTGCACCTGGGATTCGTAATCAGCGACCCAAAAAACCTCCCAGAGCACATTTCCGAGGCGATATATTCATTTTGTAAATTTATTTGATAGCTACTTTTTGGGACACTCAAACCCCCCCTAACTTTCACATTTTATTGTATCTGGGGGTGTAGGGAACACGTGAAAAAAGGAACTTTTCAAATCGGTGATGTTCCACCACTTTTCCACATATTACACTTTTTTCCGGCTTATTTACTGAATTAAAACGAGAAATTTTGTGTTATTTAAAGTGTAGGAATTAAAGAGAGATGGATATTTTCGTTGTATTAATTGCCAATGATGTACTAAGAGTTCTTCAGATTGCTGAAGATGCTCAAAAGGAACATCAACTTCATTACACGACCAGTACACTTTTACAATTGAGTTAATAAAGAAATTGTCTCAGATATCACACAATATATTATAGGTACCCTATGTAAAATAAAATTATTGTATCACAAATTATATTTACTTTCGATACTTATTGCTCTGAACTTTTATTACAATCTCCAGCGACAGCAGTTAAAATTTCCACGGTTTCTTGGCATCTTTTTGTGAACTAATTTGTAAATGTTCCACATACGCTGTAGTTGTCTTTCCACCGATTCCATGAAAAGATGTTTTAAGGCCCCATTCATCAAGTTGGAACGGATTTCTGATGTCATTATCTATTACCCAACAGAAAATATTTCGCATCTACCAGATCATTATGCTGACTGCATGCCACAGAAACTCACTTTTGACAAGATGCATTTCCCATCATACCTCGCGCGACCTTCGATCATGGCGTTGCGGCTCTTCTATTGGTTGAAATGTGAGAGCAACACTGTTGGCAACGCTAGAAAGAGGACTTCACGTCACTGCCTAGTAACTGAGAATAGTATTTTTGTTACCCCTGGGAAGATATCGTGATATGAGCTCTTTCCTCTCACGACAAATGCTCACATTCACTAAAATTACAGAATACTTACTGGTCCAGAGAAGATGCGACATCGAGATTTATAGGACCAGAATGAGTACTTGTCATATCTGAAAAGCTCAAGTACACGTATATAGTTAACGAAAATTCGTTCTAAATAGAGTGTCTCCACAGAAAGATGGTGTATTTATGATATACATTTAATTTAAACTCTAAATCAAAATAGTAATTTACGTTTCAAGACCGGAAAGAGGTGTTTTGCAAGGCCAGCCGCAGGCGAGTCCTGGAAGCTTAGGGAACCTGCAAAACACTGTTTTTTGGTCGTATATGGTACAATTTTTTTTCGGCCATTTTGTGCTTTTAACGCTTCAAAATCTGAATCCACATTTTCGATAATTTGCGTAAAAATTAAGTATATTTATTTATTTGATACTCATCCCAACAATTAACACAAGTTCATTTCCATAGCAACAAAAATAACAAAATAATAACAGGGATCGGAAAGGCTTTTGCCGATCTTTGATGCTCACTTTCCGGCCTTGGCCTCCGACTTCCGTCCGATTTCTCCAGAAAGGGTGTGATTTCTGGCCGGTCGAAAAAAAGGTATATGTTTAGTGGTCATGGTAATGGTCTTGAGACCAAGAGGTCCAGGTTCGAATCCTGGTTAGGATATGAATGTTTGGTGGCGTTGCTTAAAGTAATAATGTATCAATTGGCAGTAAAACATTTAAATGGATAAATTCTGACATTCTTAATGTATTACTCAAACGGTAAAAGTCTATACGAATACGAGCACAATTCAAATCGTATAAAAACTAAAAGCCGGCAAAAACAGTCGACAACTCTTTATTGTACATGGGCGGAGGTAAATAGAAATGCTTGTCATAAGAAAATGTCATAATTTTTTGAAAATTGTATTAATTTTTATTATCTTTTGTTTATTAGATAGGCTATTTTTGTTCATTTATCCAATAACATATTTTTTGAAGTATTATATCAGTTTTAGATACAAAGTCTAAATATTTAAATTTATTGGGTTTAGTTTTAAAGTTATCCCATTCTACATTGAAATATGTTATTATCAGCAAGGAACAACGAGAAGGTATGAACATATCCTTGCCGGGGTGAGGGAATGGGACAGGTTAGATTGGCGAGGGGCAAGGATGTTAAATAGTAAAAATAAAATTTAAGTTTCTTCTAAAATAAAAATAAAAAAGGAAGTTTTTTAACCAAAGCAAAGAATTAGTACAAAAAAATAAATACTTGTATAGATAAAACATAAATAAAAACAAAATTAAAATATGTCTCTAGAATAAGTAACTTAAATTAAAATTTCTTGTCAACTAAATAAAATATATTCCAAGAAATGTAACAATAAAAAAGTTTCATACCTAAAATAATAGCTAAATATTTTGTTCTGAAAATATATATTAAAAAAGTTAAATGCTAAAAGTTGACGAGTCCGAATCTTCATTTTCTGAAGAGGAATCATTATCCGATTGAATTATAATCGGCGCAATGAATATTGATTTTCTTTTTTAATTACATGCTTAACGCAATTTTTCCATAAATCGATATTGTTGAGGTCATTTATTACTTCTCTTATACAGGGCCGGTTTTAAGCAATTTTTATGGGGGGGTGTGAAATTGTTATAATGCCGAATGACTTCTTCTCATCTGGTCCTCTGTTTTATTTATATATGAAGGTCATTTAATTTTTGGGATACAAAAAAATGTAAATCTGATTGAAGAAAAAAACCTTTATTTTAAAGTAAAATGCAAAATATAAAAGATACAAAACGGTTATTCCTTATGTTTGTTGGGTATTTTACCACTGTGAAAATATGTAAAAATATTGATGAAAAAAACCTCTGCGCCAAAAGGATCAGACAGGGAGTGGATGGTTCTTAATATTTTTAGTACAAAATGTCTCACACCAGTCACATCTAAAAATATATAAACTGAAAGAAAATTGTTAAATGATAATGAAGTAAATTAAATCGAAGGCTGCTAACGTTTCGAAAACTATTTCTTTTTCCGTTATCAAAACTTTCACTTGTGTGACATTTTGTGATAGAATGATTAAAAACCAGCCTCTCTCTGTCTGATCCTTTTGGCGCAGAGGTTTTTTTCATCAAAATTTTTTAATATTTTTACAGTGGCAACATACCCAACAAACATAATAAATGAATATTGCCACAAATTAATTATAAATAAAAAAGATATATCATTATACAATTTAATTTTTTTTAAGCAACTTTAACTCTTCTTTCTTTTAAAGCGTCCCATCGTGCAACTAAAATGTTGAAAGGTATTTGTTCCAGAATAGTCCTCTCTGATGATAAGATTAATAATGAGTCTAAACGCGAATCGGTCATTGTTGTTCTAACAAAAATTTTTATGAGTTTTAGTTTGCTGAAACTCCTTTCATTTGAAGCCACACTCACCGGCACCTTTGAATTAAAGTACATAATTTGTAACACAATATATAGATGCACATATACAAGATACAAGATAGGGGTTTCTCGACAAGTAATAATTATTTATGACATTGAGTTTCTATTGTTTTGAGTTTTTCTATGATTTTATGTACATAATTGCCGAACGCTGAAAGTGCCGAATGGTAAACGATTTGCCGAATTGGCTTCAAACTTGGGGGGGTGTGGCACCCCCCCATACCCCCCCCCCCCCCTATATCCGGCCCTGCTCTTATATGATCAACTACTACCGCGCTTAACGTTGGAGAGTCATTACATTTTCGCGAACGATCTTTTAAAGTTGCTCAAACCATCTCGATAGGATTAAATATGCATAGTACGGAGGTAACCGCAAAAGTGTATGACCGTGTGTATTGGATAAGTTATCAATAACATATTCCCTTTTGAAATGCTGTTCTTTTATTCATTTCAGTAATTCGCGCTTTATTGGAACTTTTACAGGAATTTCCATATTTTTTTCTCTCATGAACTTTAAAATGTCTTTCTTGTACTGGTGTTTGGTATTGTATTTAATATTCGCGAGTGATAGGAAGCATCATCTAATACAATTACCGAATTAGGCGGAATATTTGGTATAAAGTTGTTCTGAAAACCATTTTTCGCACTGCACTGGAGAAATATCGAGTCCACGTTGACTAATGACTGACATAACTCAAACACCGACCGACCAATCGGACTGAGGGTGCTAGCCAATCGTCGCCACCCGTCCTCAAAAGCAGGCTAATGACAACACATCTCACAAGTCCACGTTGACTCTTGAGAAACGATTTAGAAGGTTTTTTTATGCTAGTAGACCTGTCCGTTTTATTATCTTTAAACCAGTGCAGTCGTAGATGGTTCATTCACGCTGATTACATTGCCAGTCTTGGACTCGCCTGCACAGTTTCAACTACTATTCGATTCTCGATACCATTGTTAAATACATAGGACAAAATATCAAGTTAAGTGCGCACGGCCCTGTGCTTTAACACTGATTAGTTTCAATTGACTTCGTAAACAATATAGCAGTGGGCTACACTGCAATGGATTGAAACAACAAGGTTAGCTACTATCATCTCTCCTGAATTAATCTCATTTGTGGTAGATATGGTGATGTCACAGGGAATGGTTATTGTCCCCTTATAAATCTATCAAATTTCCATTAAAAAAAACTTTTACCTAAATACTTTATATCAGAAATATCATAAGCAAACCAAAGGAATAAAATAAAAAATATTTATATATATATTTAAGGGTGTCAAAATCACTAATCAGACATTACTCTTGAACCGGAGCTGAATCAATATATCTTTACAATTTTTTAGGGTATAGAACCAATGCATATTTCACCATATGACAAAGAGCTTCTGAAACGTGCGAAAGCAACAATTCCTCCAAAATATAAACTTTTGAGAGAATACAAATCTATTATGATAAGAGACGAAAAATTCATACTGAAATTGTATTGTATTTATATGCGAAAACATTTGCTGACGTACATTCTTCAAGACCCTAGCGAATGGAAAAGGTATTTCATTTTTTGCAATTATTTATAAATTTACTAATGCACGATGATCTGTTTAGTATTGCCATTATGTATTGATAATAGTTTCTAGGGATATCACTCCAGGCTCTTGTGGCATTTTGAGTTTCTCTAGATTGTTTCCCAGATAGCACCAAAATATCCACAAAACGTCCAGATGTCCGTTGATGACATTCAGGACGGATGAAGGATGTCCATTTTAGGTCGTCAGACGTATGGTGGACGTTCAGAGGAGGTACCGTGTTACAAATTTGGACTTCCTCAGAACTTCCGATTTAGGGTCATTATAGGTCCAGATGAGGACGTTCAATGGACACACACAGGTTTTTCAATTCAGACCTTCATAGTCTTAAGAGATGGTAAATGATTTGTTCAAGATACTTTATATTGGCTGAAATTTTATAGATAGTTTTTTCGTACCTGAAAAAGGTATCGACTATCTAGCTGACCAACCCCAGTCCGAAGTCTACCCCTATTTCTTTGAAATTAGGGATGCACTTCGGTTTTTCAGTTTTTTTTTCTTTTTTTATAAAATTTCAGTTGGCTTAATAAAGTACTTTGAAGAAATCGTTCATCAGCTCTGTGGCTATTGCTGCACATTTTTTTAAAGCTGCAATGGCATTTATTTATTTGTACACTGCATTCAGTGGCATGGAATAAAAATACTAATTTTTATTATTTTCATTCTGTTGCTTCTATAGGTTTTATTAAATTTACTTATTGCTTAGTTGAGAAATAATTAGAAAATATAGAAATATTGCAGCAAAATAAGTTATTAATTTTTATGTGGTACTAAATGATAAGTTTAATGATGAGCTAGGAAAAATCAACACATGGAAAAAAATATAAATTCTTTGGGGAAGCAGGGCAGTTTATTCATTAGCTTTGAAAAGGTGTTAAACAAACTTTACCCAAGGAGGCAATATTTATAAAAATTTTATTTAGTCTGGAGTTAGAATTATGTCGCTGGAGGGAACACAATCAGAAAGCAACCAATAGAGATCAAGAATTTTAAAAATACCTCGATTTGATTGGCTGTTTAGTGATTGCAGTCAGTTGGTTCAGCTCGAAAGAAAATAGTTATTGTAATACCAAAAACTTGTATATAAAAATTCCCAGGACATTTCTGCGTATTTTTTTTTCACCGTATTTAGTTAGACTTCACGATTTTTTAACAAGTTTTCAAGTTTTATTATTCCTTTCCTTCTGTATTTTTTAACGGCCCCACATTGTTAATTTGTTGCATTCGTGACAAAATGAATCTTGGTAGGCCAATCTGCGACCTAAAATGGACGTCCACAGAACCTTAATTTAGTGTATCCTAAAAACATCCGAAAATAGACGTCTTATGAAAGTTCGTTTCACGTCATCGGACGTTCGGCCCAAGAAAGGACCTAAAACGGACATCCTCCGGAACTTTGGTGCTATTTGGGTTTAAAAAACATGACGTGTGCTGTAGAATAGACTTCTCAGAGCAGCACTTTCATCAAAATCAACACACTAAAAGCAGGTGAGCCGTCGACCAAAATTTTGCATCTCGGCATGGCTAAATTCATGAAAAATGTTTAGTTCCAATCAAAATAAACTGTTTTTCTTGCAGGAAAGTCCCAAAGTGTCGCGAAAGGGGTGAAAACTCATTTTTAGTCGCTTTCATTCCGCGCAAAATTCAGTAGACGAAGAATATCCATTTTCTTTCGTTCGTGCCGAGCTGAATTTTCGATTTTGACCCTGCAATTTACGATGATGATACATCGCTGATCTTCCTCTTTCGATAGAGACCTAGAACGAGCTTCCACTCGAAATATTTATTTAGTTACGAACGTTTGAAAATTCCATGTTTTTCAACTTTTTAGATTTAATTTCAACATTTCCTGAAATGTCCAAATAGGCCATTTTTCGTTCACTCTTGCCGAGCCCAATTTCCCATTTTGCTGGTACAATTTGTTATCGGGATAAAGCGCCAATCTTCCCTTTTCCATAGAAACGTCGCGCGCCCTCATGCTCGACGTATTTATTTAGTTATGAATTTTTGTAGAAGAAGAATTTTCAGTTTCTACGAGAAACGTGTCGAGCCGGATTTCCGGTTTCACCCTTGCGATTTGGTATCAGAATAAAACGCCAACCTTCCTCTTTCCATGGAGACCTAGAACGACCTTCCATTCCATGTATTCACTTAGTTGTAAACGTACGAAAAATTCGTGTTTTTAAATTTGCAAATTACCGGCAGGGTCCTGAAAAATTCTCATGTTTACGCCATATAGTCCAGTCGATAAAGTAGAAAATACATCAGAACTTCGGAAAAAATGTTATCTGAGATTTTCCTTCACTAACTGTTAGTAGACCAAGCAAATGGGTAGGTTAAGTCGCAAAATGTGTCCGGAGGGAGATCTCTACGGGAAAAGTTGTATTGAGCCGAGATGTAAAAAAAAAGCCTAATACACTACTAGCCCCACCCTTTCCTTAAGGGCAGAAAAAGGATGAAATAGTTTATTTTTGCGTATAAATCGAAAACGATGGTAGATATGGAAAAAGGTTTCAGATAAAAATTGTAGAGCTTAAAATTCTGCTTAAAAAAGGCCATATGCATTTATACCGTATTTCTGATGGTTTGGCTGTAAAACCTGTATGACGCTTAGGGGCTGAATGGAATGTTAAAAAAAATCGTAAAAAATCGTAAAGTTGATATTTTTAATTATTTTCTTTTTGAATCTCCTTAGAAAAATCCTCAACTTTCTTTCCAGAGATAAGGTATTCTTGTCTACTTGTTTATATAAAAGTTATAAACATCTGAATTTTTAAATTCACGATTAATCAGGGTTGAACGTAGCGAAAAATATTTTTTTAAGCAACACTGTCTTCTTCGTGAAATTTCCTTACAAAAAGTCCTGTACAGTTTTTTTTTATCTCACATACCAACGTTGATATCTAAATAAAATTACTATAATTCCTACAATTTTTATTTCACTCGACGCCACTGGAATATAGTCTAAGAGCTACTGGCCTCGACAACATACCCATTTTCACAAGGCTGGAAATATGCCAAGATGTTAGTTTAAGGCTTCCCAAAGAAGGAATGGCCGGTGTGGCGAAAGGATGTCGACGGGGTGAGCAGTGAGCACTCTTGCATTTTTTGAAATTGGTTGCCGTTTAAGTTGATGTTTATTTTTTACTTCTACAAAGTTTGCATTTTCAGATATCACATAGGAAGCCAGCGTGCAATCACCCAACATATTTATAAAAGCTAGAAACATTATTAATCCTGTTCCTTAGAGCTTGGCAGACAAAATAGTGATAAGAGAAATTTCTTTGGTGGTGGGAACTTCACTAGATGACTGTTGAAAGTCTACATGCTTTTCGAGGTTGGTGGAAGTTTTTGTATGGAGCTGATATTTTTTTATCGATTACTTGTGTCACAATGAGTACAAAAATATGATTGACATGCATATCGGTTGGTGGGTTTCCAGAAGCAGAAACTGTTAACCTGCGAGATATTTCACTGTGGATGGCAGATTTATAATAAGCTGATTTTTTCTGTATCGATTAATTACCATTCGGTAATTACGAAAATACGATTAGCATACATATCGGTTAGTGCCTATCTAGAGGCAAAAACTGTTCATCTGCATGACAGATTTGTAACAAGCTGTTTTTTTTTTATTAATTCATTTATATTCTACAAGTAGAAAAATAATGGTGTCGAATATAGTGATATACGACTCTGAAGTGGTGAACAAATTCATTAACTTGGACATGGATTATTTCTATTTTTTTATAGTTTTTAAACGTCAATCGCATAAATGCGATGAATATAGGATAATAAATATCCGCCAAAAAGTTCAACATAAATTTTAAAAAGTTCAAAACAAATTTAAAAAGTACACCTGTACAGGATTCGAACCGAGAAATCCGCTATGAAAGTCGTCGCTTAACGCGATTTGCTACGGCCGGGATGGATTTGAAATTTCAGTCTCGTTGGAGAATGCAAAACATGAAATTTTTAAATGGATATAACTAAGTAAATGCACCAGCAGGAAGGCTCCCGAATGTCGATATCGATACAGGTTAGGTGATGTCTTGAAAATGAGATAATGCAAGATAAGAACTGTGTTAAGTGACCTGGATAGCTATTCAGAAATAGGCTTGTGAAAAAACACTATTAGTTTTTTCATCCAAAATTTATTGAAAAATATATTTTTTAACTATAAAAATTCACATTGAAAGCACGAACAGGATGTAATTCATACTTTAATTATATAAACGGAAATGTTTTGAATGAGAAAAGTTGAACTTTACAAAAAAATCTTACAATGTCGAATATGTTTTAAATTACAATAATTGATTATACAGTGTGTTTCACTTCTCGTGAAGACACCCCTGTATCTTCTTTATTTGTGGCCGAATTAATTTCAAAATTTTATGAGGTATACAACTCTGTAAGGCGACTTTAATCAACACATAAATGTCGTTTAGATATAAAACCTCGGCTTACTGCGATAAAAAGAAAATCGCAATTTTCGAGAAATCATAGTAGGCTTAGATATAGACGAAAATTTTGTTAATAAAAGTTGTCCAGAATCACTAGATATGCCACCCTATAAAATTTGGTGAAAATTGGAATACGTTGAAAAAAAATTTTTTTGTTTCACTTCTCGTGAAGACACCCCTGTATCTTCTTTATTTATAGCCGAATTAATTTCAAATTTTTATGAGGTATACAACTCTATAATGCCACTTTAATCAACACATAAATGTCGTTTAGATATAAAACCTCGGCTTACTGCGATAAAAAGAAAATCGCAATTTTCCAGAAATCATAGTAGGCTTAGATATAGACGAAAATTTTGTTAATAATAGTTGTTCAGAATCACTAGATATGCCACCCTATAAAATTTGGTGAAAATTGGAATATGTTGAACAAAAAATTTTTGTTTCACTTCTCGTGAAAACACGTATCTTTTTTATTTGTTACAGAATTTCAAGACTAATTTATTTTAAAAAAATTATCAGTTACACAGCGATATTGTCCAAACATACGGAGAGAACTTTTTCCAACAAATGAGTCGTGCACAATTATTATTAAAATTATTTATTAAATAAAAGGTAATGAAACAGTATTTACAGTGAATGACTAAAATGCCACTTATTATACTATTATATTCGGCCCCTTTCTACTAACCCACCCTCAAGTGTAATACACTTCTCAATCCGCTTTCTGTTATTTATTACAACTCTTCGCAGTTCTTGAGCCGTAACTTCTAAACACGCGTGCCTTATCCTCACACAAAGCTGCTCCACATTTTGAGGTCTGGTCTTATAAACTTTATTTTTAATATGACCCCAAAAATAAAAATCCATGGGAGTGAGATCAGGAGATCTGGGTGGCCAATGTATTAGAGGGCTATTTCGTCCTATCCATCTTTGGGGAAAATGTTCGTTCATCCATGCTCTTACTACTACGGAATTATGGATAGATGCTCCGTCGAGTTGGAAATACAATTGTTCCAAAGGAAAATCGACTATTGCATTCCACAGATCATTATTTAAAAATTGTAGCATATGTAACGCATTTATATTTTGAAAAAAGAAGAACGGCCCTATTATTGTTTCATTAAAAATTCCACACCACACATTTACCTTCTGGGAATATTGCCTTTTACAATTTATTATCCAATCAGGATTTTCTACTGCCCAGTATCTAGAATTTTGTGATGATACTACCCCGTTGGTGGAGAAAGTTGCTTCGTCCGTGAAAATTACTTTCTTCAAGAAGTCTCTATTATTTAAATAATTACCTTGGATCCATAAACAATATTCTAGTCTTCTCTCTTCATCACCTTCCTCCAAGGTATGTACAAATTTTGGTTTAAACGGTTGTAACTTATGGCGTTTTAAACATCTCCAAATTTTTGACGCCGACAAATTGAGGTCACGAGCCATATTTCTAAGGCTGGTAGTGGGATTGGCGTTAAACGCCGCTAATATAACGTCATCCTCTCCATGTCTTCGACTGAGATGTACTCTCGGTTTAAGCACATTACCAGTTGTATTGAACAAGTGACATATTCTTGCAACGGTACCATGGTGTATTGGTCGTCTTAGAGGATGTCTTAAATTAAATTCTTCTGCAGCTTCTCTTGAAGACCGTACATTTTCACCGACTATCTTTATTATTTCTACTTTTTCATCAGTGGTTAAAAGAATTCTAACCATTATGATTAAAAAAATTAAATAATTAAACTTACGAACTGAACAATAAATAACAATAATCACTTCTGTCATAAAAGTAAGAATGGAGAAATAAACAAAATAGTTATTGACAGTTAATTTCACGGCACTCTTAACATTTAAAACAAAAAATCAAAAAACCCCTAATGTTCCTAAAATTCTGAGTCGATAAGAAGGATATGATGGAAAGTTACTCCTCAAGAACATTGACAACGAAAAAAACAAAAAAAAAGGAACAGTGTTACAACTTGATATGTAATAAAAAGTGGCCCTTTTAGCGTTTTATTGAATCATGATTTTTGTTCACGACTTTCGTTTGTTGGAAAAAGTTCTCTCTGTGGGTTGGATAAAGTCATTTTATAGAGTTGTATAATTGATACATTTTTTAAAATAAATTAGTCTTAAAATTCGATCACAAATAAAAAAAAGATGGGGTGTCTTCACGAGATGAAAAAAAAATTTTTTTTCAAAGTTTTCCGATTTTCACCAAATTTTATAGGGGGGCATATCTAGTGATTCTGAACAACTATTATTAACAAAATTTTCGTCTATATCTAAGCCTACTATGATTTCTCGAAAATTGCGATTTTCTTTTTATCGCAGTAAGTCGAGGTTTTATATCTAAACGACATTCATGTGTTGATTAAAGTCGCCATACAGAGTTGTATACCTCATAAAAATTTGAAATTAATTCGGCCACAAATAAAGAAGATACAGGGGTGTCTTCACGAGAAGTGAAACAAAAATTTTTTTTTCAAAGTATTCCGATTTTCACCAAATTTTATAGGGGGGCATATCTAGTGATTCTGAACAACTTTTATTAATAAAATTTTCATCTATATCTAAGCCTACTATGATTTCTCGAAAATCTCGATTTTCTTTTTATCGCAGTAAGTCGAGGTTTTATATCTAAACGACATTCATGTGTTGATTAAAGTCGCCTTACAGAGTTGTATACCTCATAAAAATTTGAAATTAATTCGGCCACAAATAAAGAAGATACAGGGGTGTCTTCACGAGAAGTGAAACAAAAATTTTTTTTTCAAAGTATTCCGATTTTCACCAAATTTTATAGGGGGGCATATCTAGTGATTCTGAACAACTATTATTAACAAAATTTTCGTCTATATCTAAGCCTACTATGATTTCTCGAAAATTGCGATTTTCTTTTTATCGCAGTAAGTCGAGGTTTTATATCTAAACGACATTCATGTGTTGATTAAAGTCGCCATACAGAGTTGTATACCTCATAAAAATTTGAAATTAATTCGGCCACAAATAAAGAAGATACAGGGGTGTCTTCACGAGAAGTGAAACAAAAATTTTTTTTTCAAAGTATTCCGATTTTCACCAAATTTTATAGGGGGGCATATCTAGTGATTCTGAACAACTTTTATTAATAAAATTTTCATCTATATCTAAGCCTACTATGATTTCTCGAAAATCTCGATTTTCTTTTTATCGCAGTAAGTCGAGGTTTTATATCTAAACGACATTCATGTGTTGATTAAAGTCGCCTTACAGAGTTGTATACCTCATAAAAATTTGAAATTAATTCGGCCACAAATAAAGAAAATACAGGGGTGTCTTCACGAGAAGTGAAACAAAAATTTTTTTTTCAAAGTATTCCGATTTTCACCAAATTTTATAGGGGGGCATATCTAGTGATTCTGAACAACTTTTATTAATAAAATTTTCATCTATATCTAAGCCTACTATGATTTCTCGAAAATCTCGATTTCCTTTTTATCGCAGTAAGCCGAGGTTTTATATCTAAACGACATTCATGTGTTGATTAAAGTCGCCTTACAGAGTTGTATACCTCATAAAAATTTGAAATTAATTCGGCCACAAATAAAGAAGATACAGGGGTGTCTTCACGAGAAGTGAAACAAAAATTTTTTTTTCAAAGTATTCCGATTTTCACCAAATTTTATAGGGGGGCATATCTAGTGATTCTGAACAACTTTTATTAATAAAATTTTCATCTATATCTAAGCCTACTATGATTTCTCGAAAATCTCGATTTTCTTTTTATCGCAGTAAGCCGAGGTTTTATATCTAAACGACATTTATGTGTTGATTAAAGTCGCCTTACAGAGTTGTAAACCTCATAAAAATTTGAAATTAATTAGGCCACAAATAAAGAAGATACAGGGGTGTCTTCACGAGAAGTGAAACACACTGTATATTTAGAGATCATTTTAGAAGCAAATGTATAACAGTATTTTGGAATGAGGAAGAATTCTATAAAATAGAATTCCACAAAGTTTATTACTTGGAGACCTCAAATGGTGAACTTAAAGCAGATCTCATAATCTTTAAAAAAATGTTTTTTTTCTGCCTTCGTTTAGGCACCACTATTTTTATCTGCCAATACAGTTACATTACTAAAACAACTGTGCATAGGTACATTTTTAAACAAATTTTGAGCTGAGTTAAAGGGTTGAAGGGTATTCATTCGGTCCAAAAATATTTATTTCATGGCCCCGGGCCCAAAATCAAACCACTACATTATTCATTTATAATAAATAAGTTAGTTTATTGAACTCCATAACTGGAACATTTCCATCTATTTTAAAGATAGCCAAAGTTTTTTCTCTACACAAAAAATTAGATAAAACATTACCTGAGAATCACAGGCCCGTGGCTTTTGTCAACTATTTCTAAAATAGTAGAACGAGTTATTTTTAACAGAATTGTACATTTTTCAGCAAAAAATTAAATATTGTCAAAATGCTCAATATGGTCTTCATAAAAAAAATTCAACAGAGGACTGTTTAAGCGCCTCCGTCGGAATGCTTCCATTTTGGAGTAGCGTGATGCCCATAATATTTTGTGTTAGTGAAAGAAAGTGTTTCTGATTAAAATGAAGTATTCTTAAAATCTGTAATTATACATTGCAAAAGGTTTAAGCAAAGTTCAAATATTGTTTTCATTTTACGTTCCTTCGCATTAAAAAAAAAATGAATATTCAACCAAGGATCTTCAAAAACTTGACATATTTACACATATCACTTTAAAATTTTGGCAGTAGATGGTATACAAAACTATAGAGTTTTTTTTTTAAGTTAACTCGCTCTATGGTTCTTCATATTGAGAAAAAATTAAATATTCAAAAAAATTCATTCAATATCTGAAACAATAAAAATATAAACGAAGATTTGATTTCGGTATGAAGTACCGTACTACGAGTTGATTCTTTAACGCAAAATCTTTATAATTGTGTGTACTATCGAGTTCAAAAATTTGAAAGTGATAACATGTCCAGTTTTTGAAAAATCCTAGTTGTCTTTTCGTGTTTCAGTTTATGAATTTATTTTATTGAGTATTTGATATTCTTTATACGAAGAAACGTAACGCAAGTTGACTTTTTAGGGACAACTCTAGATAGTTTTGTATAAACTATCGACAGAAAGGCGGAGCTTACTGCTAGCGGTCGCGGCGGTCTAGTCAATAATTCATGCTTATCGCAAATGTCAAAAAGAGCCGTTTTTGATTCACTCGTGCCGAACTGAATTTCTGATTTCGCTGACGCAATTTATGATGCCCACAAAACGTCAATCACCAATCATATTTTTTCCATAGAGGCATTATACGAACTCCACTCGACGTATCTTTTTAGATATTAAGGTTTGAAAATGTGATGTTTGTGAGTTTGTACCTTTTCCGCCGAGATTATATTTAATATATTTTGTGCCATTAATTCGAAAATGGATCATTTTGTTTCAAATGTAGATCTCGATGCCAGCTTTCCGATGACATTAAACATTTATTTTTAAAGTCATATTGGCCACTTTCTTGAAATTTATATATAAACCAAATAACAACAAATTGATTTTTTGGGCCATTTTGAACTTGAGTTATTTTACTTTCAGTATTTTGGCCAATTATTGTTAATTAACAAATGGCTAATATTCGAACTGTATCATTTTGAAACATATTTATACTTCATATGAAACGTCCAAAAACATTTTAAACTTATAAAAACTGTTTTTCGAACATTTACATTTCATTGCTGTTAGCCTGAATAGCTTTTTTCAAATTTATATATCGAGATTACCTCTTGTTTTGTTGCACTGTGCTCAATTGTTTCCGGCTTACTTAAGTTAGTAGTTAGTAGTTAACGAATGTATTTAGGGGAATTTAATATTCTCCTAACTTATCTTTATAAAATTATAACCTTATTTTTCTTGGCTAATGTCAAATATTTGTTCTGTTCAGAGACAACTCTGTTTTAGCTCGGGAGGCAGCGACAGTTTTTTCGCGTTAATATCAATAAAGCTAGATTTTTTTTCCAAAGAGAGTTTATATAGTATCTATAATGAAAGTGCAATTCTACCAAACTCTTAATGGTGCATAAAAGAGTAACGAATTAAACAACATGTTGCAAAAAAATAAATAGACGAAAATATCGTTTTTCGAATTGTCAAAAAATGACAATTCACCTTCGCTTCTGCCGGCCCCAATTTTCGATTTTCACCTCGCGATTCATGTTGTACGGTCATTGCCGACCTTCTCCTCGTCATCGAGACATAGAACGGGTATCCAA
Source organism: Stenurella melanura (assembly GCA_963583905.1). Lineage (NCBI taxonomy): Eukaryota > Metazoa > Arthropoda > Insecta > Coleoptera > Cerambycidae > Stenurella > Stenurella melanura. Next base: position 102,688,089 of record OY757316.1, on the reverse strand, counting down.
TATCACCGTATTTGTTCAGTTCTTACGTTTGAAAAATTGACTTGCGGTCATGCTAATCGGTGACTATTTTTAAGTGGTTTCCCGAGTTCGAATCCCGCCCGGGGATACTTCTTTTTTTTTCGTTTTCAATTTTTTGGCGGATATTTTTGATTCTATAATTGCCATTCGCTCCGTTCTATTGCATTTCTCGGAGAAGTTTTGCATTTTTCGTCGCGAAATATTAATCTGCATTATTTCGATTAAGAATCACATTCTACCCCCGCTATTGGGTGGATAAATCTTTGGTAGACGTTGCAAAAACGGCAATACGTAGTCAAATCATGCCAATTATATTTCTCATTAGTATTAATGAACAGGCAGTTTTTATAGATCTGTTAATAAGCTTTCATTACATGTTTCGGTAAGGAAATTTCTAATCTTTAATTGAAATAGTGCAAATTAATATTCCGCGGCGGAAAATGCAAATCTTTTCCGAGAAATGCAATAGAACGGAGCGAATAGCAATTATAGAATCAAAAATATCCGCCAAAAAATTGAAAACGAAAAAAAAACAGTATCCCCGGACGGGATTCGAACTCGGGAAACCACTTAAAAATAGTCGCCGATTAGCAAGAACGCAAGTCAATTTTTCAAACGTCAGAACTCAATAAATACGGCGATCGGAGACCCGTTCTATGTCTCTATGGCGAGGAGAAGGTCGACAATGACCGTACAACGTGAGTCGCGAGGTGAAAATCGAAAATTGAGGCCGGCAGGAGCGAAGGCGAATCGTCATTTTTTGACAATTCGTGACAATTCGAAAATTGAAATTTACGTCCATCTATTTTTTTACATGTTTAATTTTTTACTCATTTATGCACCACTAAGAGTTTGGTAGAATTGAGCCTTCATTATAGATACTATCTAAACTCTCTTTGGAAAAAAAATAGCTTTATAGAAATGATTTCACGAAAACGGTCGCTGCCTTCCAGGATATTTCTATGTGTATGTGTGTGTATATTTATTGCTATTTATCTTTTTACAAGATGCTAAAAGTTAACTATCTCGAGTTCATATAGATGAAAATTAACTTTATTTTAAATCAAAGTTCTCGCAATTCTCTTTCTTTTCTGATAAAAAAAATTTCAAAGTGTCCTAAAAAATTTGTTGTTTTCAACAAAAGGTATATTTTCTGAAAGTTTGAAGCCGATCGCAATTCTTGACGTCCCTGGGCGTTAAAATGAAACATGGCTTTTTAGCCAGTTTATTTAATTTTGCATGATATATACATACTTAAATGACCCAAAACCAACGCAGATTTCTTGTTTTGATTTTTTGTTTGTCCCGATCGGACCTCTAGAATCGGAGATATTCACCTCTTTGCCTAAATAAACGCTGTTCGAAAAACAAAATTGTTTATAAAAAAAACGCAATAGGCTTTGGAAGTCCAAAACTCAGATATATACTCCTGGTGATACCCCAGAAGGTATGATATAATTTTGGTGTTACAAAACTATACACATCAATGTCCTTTTTCGCTCCACTATGTGATTATTGGATTATTATATTTTCAAATAAAAAATGAATGTATGTAGGAATGGTACATGTATATTGAGGTCGGAGCATAAAGAGATTTCCGATGAAATCGGTATAAGCTCTACGATTTCTACAATTTTTAAGATAAGAACTTGGAACTTTCACATATTACTCTTGAAGTAATGTATAAGAAATCGCTGTAATTAGGTATGCTAAATAATTTTTTTTTAAAGTTATTAATGTTTATCTTATCCCTAATTTCACGAATTTTAGAACAAAAAAGACTTTTTTTATTCTGTTAAAATTAAGAGGGTTAATATAATTTGTAAGGTAAATTACTTTGAAGCTTCGTAAAGGTCATATTTCAAGCTTTAAAAATCGCCTACAGAAATCGAATAACGTAATTGAAACCAGAGTAATCGATGGTTGAAGTTAGTTATACATATCAAATTTTATCATTTTCTCAAAATTTTGAAATTTTGGAGTGTACATCTTCAAAAATAAATTTTTTGAATTTTTTTCACTCTCCGGATCTTTTTATATATTACTTCAAGAGTAATATGAGACAGTTCTAGGTTCTATGGTTGACCTTCTAAGTACAGAGTTCTAAGTACAGAGTTCATCGGAAATCTCTTTATGTTCCGATTTCATATATGTACTATTCCTACATACATTCATTTTTTTAATTATAAGTATAATATGTTTCTTCTTTTAATTAGATCTTGTTGAGCTCAATTAGTTCAAAAGTTACAACAAATTTGGTGTAGCGCGCCCAAGACACCGCTCGCTTCGCGCGCCTTACGCATCGCCACGTTCCATTTTCGTGCGATCTGAAGCCTACATTTTTCATTGTAAAAAATAACTTCATATACATTTTTATGTAAAATTTCCCGTACTTTCGAACGGCGCTATTAGTTTTTATAAGAGAAACATATTTCAAGAGATATTTGACAATAACTGGTATTTGGCAACTATTTTGTTCAATAACAAATGACGCTCAAGGACTATTATTGGTAACTTTTAGTATGTTGTTCCCGACATGTCAGAGATGTATTTTCAAAAGTTACCGCTTCCCGGAATTATTAAGTAATGCATATTTTCAGCCTCATTGACTCCACTAGGTATGATATGTCAATATGTTGAGTTTTTGAAAAATCCTGGTTTCATTTTTGATTGTGTGAGATATTGAATTTATTTTATTACACATTTAATTTTTTTTCAGTGTGAGAAAACGTAAAATGAAAATAATGTATGAACTTTTCTTGCCTTTTTCAATGTATAATTGTAGATTTCAAAAATACTTCATTAATCGAATACACTTTCTGTCACTAATACAAAATATTATGACAAAGAAACATTTATAGAAGTGAATTATAGGTAACATAATATTCGAGCAAGAGATTTGGGTCGAAAAATTAAAAAAAAAGCAAAAAATATTTTTGGCGCTACATAGGATTTGAACTCTTGACCTCTAGCGTGCTAAGTATTTCTGTTGCCGCTACTCTATTTGAGGTCTGTAACTCAAAAGTTTGTAGAAGTGAATAAATAAATATCGGGGGAGACCTAACCTAACATTTTAACATATTTCCAGCATTGGGACAATGGGTTGCCGAGGCCAGTAGCTCTTAGACTATATTCCAGTGGCGTCGAGTGAAATAAAAATTGTAGGAATTATAGTAATTTTATTTAGATATCAACGTTGGTATGTGAGATAAAAAAAACTGTAAAGGACTTTTTGTAAGGAAATTTCACGAAGAAGACAGTGTTGCTTAAAAAAATATTTTTCGCTACGTTCAACCCTGATTAATCGTGAATTTAAAAATTCAGATATTCATAACTTTTATATAAACAAGTAGACAAGGATACTTTATCTCTGGAAAGAAAGTTGAGGATTTTTCTAAGGAGATTCAAAAAGAAAATAATTAAAAATATCAACTTTTCGATTTTTTACGATTTTTTTTAACATTCCATTCAGCCCCTAAGCGTCATACAGGTTTAACAGCCAAACCATCACAAATACGGTATAAATGCATATGGCCTTTTTTAAGCAGAATTTTAAGCTCTACAATTTTTATCTAAAACCTTTTTCCATATCTACCATCGTTTTCGTTTTCTTACTTATTTATACGCAAAAATAAACTATTTCATCCTTTTTCTGCCCTTAAGGAAAGGGTGGGGCTAGTAGTGTATTAGGCTTTTTTTTTACATCTCAGCTCAATACAACTTTTCCCGTAGAGATCTCCCTCCGGACACATTTTGCGACTTAACCTACCCATTTGCTTGGTCTATAGTGAGAGGATTAAACATCACAAAACCACAAAAATCAGTTCTGGGGGTGCAGCGCACCCCCCCCCAAAAACCACCCCTTCGGTGAAAAAAGCCTTATTTTACTGATAACTTGTTAACTGTTTATGATACAAAAAAATTGCTTATCATAAAAAGAAAGCTTGACTAATTGCATAAAAAAACACCTCTTGTAATTTTCTTTTATATGCCATGGTTTTCGAGAAAATCGATATTGACAAAAATTGCAAATTTTGTATTTTTAATGTGCGCGAATTTTCGTTTATTTGAAATTTTTTGCGCGCGGGGCAATAGAAAAAATGAGATTGCTCGAAAACCAAACAAGCTAGGAAGAAAAATCAAAATGGGTTTTAAACGCGATATAAAATACTCTCTTGTGTTGCCGTTTTGATGGCTATTGATATTTATTAGTATATAAAAATAATATATGTAATATAGTTATCTCCTGATTTTGTGTACATCTAACTATTCACAGGCCCATAAAAAAATAACTGACTTTAATATAAGTTATAAACGCATTATTTTTTAGTTCAAGGTAGTAGGTACCTACTTCAATGCAGAAAAAGTTAGGAACAAAAATACTCACATTTACAAATTTACCAGCATATTGAAGTTAGCCAAAAAAAAATGCAAAAAAGGCTGCATATTCAATTTTTTGATGATATTTTTTATGCAATTCTTTTAACTATTAAATGATTAGAAATAATAGTTATATGATATATAAAGTAAAAAAAAAAATTTGAGCTAAATTTTCAAGATGTTTTGGGTCTTTTTTTATTTTTAGGAAACAATAAAAAATTTCAACACGCTGGTAAATTTATAAATGTGAATATTTTTATTCTTAACTTTTTCTGCATTGAAGTACTACCTTGAATTAAAAGATAATGCATTTATTACTTATATTAAAGTCAGTTATTTTTTATAGGCCTGTGAATAATTAAAAGCGCAAAAAATCAAGAAGTAACTATATTATATTGTTATTTTTATATACTAGTAGATATTAATAGCCATCAAAAATGGAAATATAAGTGAATATTTTATATCTCCTTTAAAACCCATTTTGATTTTTCTTCCTAGCTTGTTTGGTTTTCGAGCAATTCAACTTTTTCTATAGGTCGTGCGCAAAGAATTTCAAATGAAAATTCGTATGCAATAAAAATACAAATGTTACAATTTTTTTATATCGATTTTCTTGAAAATCCTGCCGTATGCAATAAAATTACAAGAGAACTTTCTTTCAGGAAATTAGTCCAGCTTTCTCTTTTATGATGAGCAATTTTTTTATATCTTCAACGGTTAACGAGTTATCGGTAAAATAGGCTTCTTTCACCGAAGGGGTGGTTTTTCAGGGCGGTTGCACGGCACCCCCAGAACTGATTTTTGTGGTTTTGTGATGTATAATCCCTCCACTAACAGTTACTGAAAGAAAATTTCATTTAACATTTTTTGTTATGGAAATCTTTATAATTATTGGACTAATATACAGGATGTGAAAAATTACCGAAAATTGCATTAAAATAATTTCCTTATTTGTCGTCGTATTCCGCTGAAAATCGATATGCTCAGATTTCCAACATCACTGATTACGCCTATGACATCGAAATTGAGAAATTCAAAATGGTGGATGATTTTTATCATTTATGTTTGGATTCCGCTGAAAATCGGTATGTGGGGGTGGGGGTTATTGAAGTAACAGGTTACGAATATGAAATTGGGAAGTTCAAAACGACGGCAGGATTAGCCGGACACATTTTATCATTTATTATCCGATTCGTCTGAAAATTGTCAGTTACTATTTTTCCTAGGTTATCTGGCACCAAAACCATGTAATTGTGTGGGAAACTGACGTGCCCTGATGACAAGATTTTCTAAGTGTTGGAAAATTGGAAACTCTCCCCCACTAGAGAAGCGGGCGAGGCTAGAAATATCATTTATTATTTTTCCTACATTGTCTAACATTACCTCTAATAGTAAAACAAGAAAACTGAGGTGCCGCGATAAACAAAATGGATCATTTATTTTTACATGTTCGATAAATAAGTTCACCCCTTTAGCAACGTCAGACATGTCAGTAGTAATAATGGAACTTTTTCTGCGGGGAGTGATAAACTATTGAAAAATAATCGACATCTTCATGGCGGGATGAGGCTAAAATCCTCGTCGAGGGCTCCCCTACTATAAATAGCTTGGAATATTCTAGATATGATTAGTCCAGTCAGTAAAGTAGGCGCGGATCCAGTATTTTGTTGAGGGAGGGGCGACAATTATTTAATGGGTAAAAATAAAATAAATGCATTAAAATAAATGTATTTTTATATCAGGTTTTCTTATCTAAACTTTGCTCCAGGGGGGGGGGGCACTCCCTTCGCCCGCCCCCTGAATCCACGCCTGGTAAAAAATACACCAGAAACTCGCAAATAATGTTATCTCATATTACCTTCCGTAACAGTTAGTCCGACAATTAAAAATCATAAAACCACGAAAACCAGTTCTGGGGGTGCCGCGCAACCCCCTAAAAAACACCCCTTAGAAGAAAAAAGCCTTATTTTACTGATAACTCATTAACCGTTGAAGATATAAAAAAAATTGCTCATCATAAAAAAGAAAGCTTGACTAATTGCCTAAATTGCCTAAAAAAGTCCTCTTGTAATTTTCTTGTATATGCCATGGTGTTCGAGAAAATCGATATTGACAAAAATTGCAAAATTTGTGTTTTTAATGCGCACAAATTTTCGTTTATTTGAAATTTTTTGTGCGCGGCGTATAGAAAAAATTGAATTGCTCGGAAACCAAACATGCTAGGAAGAAAATCAAAATGAGTTTTAAAGGGGATATAAAATACTCTCTGGTGTTGCCATTTTTGAGGGCTATTGATATTTATTAGTATATAAAAATAACAATATCATCTCTTGATTTTTTGTGCATCTCACTATTCACAGGCCCATAAAAAATAACTGACTATAATATAAGTTATAAATGCATTATCTTTTAGTTCGAGGTAGTACTTCGATGCAGAAAACGTTAGGAATAAAATTATTCACATGTACAAAAGCAGCATGTTAAAAAGTTAGCCAAAAAAAATCCAAAAAAGGCTGCATATTCAATTTTTTGATGATATTTTTTTAATATAATTTTTTAACTATTAAGTGATTAGAAACAATAGTTATGTATTATATATAAACTAAAAAAAAAAAAAAATGTTGAGCTAAATTTTCAAGATGTTTGGGCCTTTTTTTAATTTTTAGGAAAGAATAAAAAACTGGCCAAAATTTGGCTAACTTCAACATGCTGGTAAATTTGTAAATGTGAATATTTTTATTCCTAATTTTACCTGCATTGAAGTACTACCTTGAACTAAAAGATATTGCATTTATAACTTATATTAAAGTCAGTTATTTTTTATGGACCTGTGAATAGTTAACTATATTATATTGTTTATTATATATACTAGTAGATTTTATATATACAAATAGATATATATCAATGGCCACCAAAAATGGAAACACAAAAGAGTATATTATATCTCCTTTAAAACCCATTTTGATTTTTCTTCCTAACAAGTTTGGTTTTCGAACAATTCAATTTTTTCTACAAGCTGCGCGCATAAAATTTCAAATAAACAAAAATTCGTGCGCATTAAAAATACAAATTTTGCAATTTTGTTCAATATCGATTTTCTCGAAAACCATGACATATACAAAAAAATTACAAGACTTTGTTTAGGCGATTAGTCAAGCTTTCGTTTTTATAATGAGCATTTTTTATATTTTCAACGGTTAACGTGTTATCAGTAAAATAAGGCTTTCTTCACCGAAAAGGTGTTTTGGGGGGGGGGGGGGGGGGGGGAGTGTTGCGCGGTACCCCCAGAACTGCTTTTTGTGGTGATGTATAATCCCTCCTCTAACAGTTACTGAAGGAAAATTTCAAGATTTTTTGTTATGGAAACCTTTATAATTCCACAGGTTTGCAAAAAAAAAGTTGTCTGGATCTGCGGTCAGACCATACGTTTCATATGTATTTTTCGACGCTGAATTCGAATCTGTTTTTAGTTTTGCTCTATCACGTCAGGATTTTGATATATTCTAACCTAAAGTTTAGACATATTTGAGGTTATGTAGCTTCAAGATATTTTTTCTCAAGAAACCATGTATGGGATCTTAAAGTACAAGTCTTCACCTTTAAAATGCCGTTGAGTCACAATACATTTAATTAGTACGGAAAACTTATGGTCATTATTTAAATTGCAATATCTCGGCGAAAAAAAAAAGATATTTGAGCAGACTCAACGGCATTTTAAAGGTGAAGACTTGTACTTTAAGATCCCATACATGGTTTCGTGAGAAAAAAAACTTCGAAGCTACATAACCTTAAATATGTCTAACTTTTAGGTTAGAATATCTCAAAATCCTGACGTGATAGAGCAAAACTAAAAATAGATTCGAATTCAGCGTCGAAAAATACATAAGAAACGTATATGGTCTGACCCCAGATCCAGACAACTTTTTTTATTTTGTAAACCTGTGTTATTAGGTATCTGCCTTCTGTCTGTGATTCCTTTAAATGTTTTTAAATTTTAATCTGTTTGATTAAAATTGAAACTAATGTTTATTGTCTATGCTACCTGTCAGGCGCGGATCCAGCCCCCAAAAAAGGTTGTGGGCACGGCTACTCGAAAATTGGCCAAGTGCGAGGACTACGGGCTCGTTTTTCCATTTCTTCACAATTAAGAATATTACTATTCATTTTTAACTTTCACTGATCAGAGATCATCAGAAAAAAATTAAGCAATGTTTGTCGCTACTCCGCTTACATTTCATTGTAATTTTACTACTACTACGACAAAAATTTGATCACGTCTTTTTTTTCTCATTTTATTTTATTAAGGCATTGGATATAATATTAGCCTCTCGACCTCAATTAGGGTTGTGGGCATACCCACCGTGCCCACAACGGTGGATCCGCGCTTGCTACCTGTTCTTGTTAAGTACTGTAATTTCTCTAATATAATTCTGACACTTCCTAATTGAAAAGTGCATAAATTTTAGATTTAATAATTTTTTTTTCTTTTCTCCTTTTTAATGTAATTCTGACACTTCTTAATTGAAAGTACGTATATTTTAGATTTAGTATAGGACGAACCTATGTAGAATTTTTTTTGTATTCTTTTGGTTCAATAAATTGCTTTCTCTCTATTGGACTATATAGTCATTTAATCAATTTTTTAGACTGGGATTTGACACCTTTCCAATAGATTTTCCTATAATGTTGGTAAGAGCTCCAGTGCCTTGGCATACGACGTTCTGTTTAAGCAGCCACTTTCTGGACAGGCACTACTATAATGGAAATATCATCGTGAGAAGAATTCGCGATTTATGGTTTGAAAAGTAAGTACACACATTTAAAAATCACTAAATAATGGGGTAATTTGAGTACCCTGCTACGAAGTTTCTTAATTATATGAGGAAGTTCTACGAAAAAAAGGCCTGAACATTTTTTTAGTAAGCGCCACGATTTTCGAATAAATAATCATAGTCCAGGCAAATACAGGGAAAATAGACAGAATTTTTAGAAAAATTAGTACCTAGCCCCAATGTTTTTGCTGAATGGCTTTGGGAGTAGGTACGAGAGGCTTCTCATTTCGTGAGTAAAAATCATTTGTTATCAACAATTAGAGTAGAGAATCAGTTTATTAAAATACTGGAAAAACTATCGGTCGCAGAGGAAAGTGAAGCATGGGTGATTTGTGCGCAATTAAAATCCTTACATTATGAGACTTTTTAAATTAAAATTGTTACAGCGGTAAAAAAGTTGTAGCAAAGAAACTTGCAATATAGTCATTTTTAAATTATCAACATAACTTTTTAATTTGTTAAAATTTTCTTAAATAAGTGTATTTTATAGTGCTTTATAAATGTGCAAAATATGGGTGCTGTCGGTGCAATAGTGTTCACACAATCCTATTTGTCTATCCCATACCGAGGGAAAAAATGGACAACTTTGACCTCCGGCGAGCTCACAAGTAAAATTGATTCACAAAATACTTTTGTAACATTCAAGACCTAACTAACCTTTTTACAAAAAAGAGCAACCAATTTTTGCAAAGCATGGCTGGGAATTATTACCTTAAGAAAAGGATTGATTTTCGCTAATAAACAAAAGGCATAAGTTTTTATTTTTTAAGCTGCGTTCTTACAAATTAAACCAATGAAAACTACAGTATACATCTTGCATATTTTAAAAATAACTAAGTATTGAGTTGTCAGTATGGTAGTAAGACCGTACTATCTAATTTTGAGACCATTGAGACAATATTTTGACTCGAAATTTTTTACCTAACTTCATTCTTAGGCTGATCGTCGTAAAATCATCGACATCATCGATTTCGGTCTGACATTTAAAGCAACAATTTTATTGACTATTCCCATAGGAAAAATTGTTCAGAACACGAAGGTGACATTAAAAAATTTATAAAACACAGCCTTCATTATTAAAAACAATGGTTTTTAGCGAAAATTGTCATTATTTATGTTTTTTAACCTCTTTACGAAAACAGTGCGTCGGACAAAAAATCTAATTATAAAAAATGAAGATTTTATCAACACACGTCGTTTGAGCGACCTTTTATCTTTGACCGTTCAATTGTTATAAACAAATCAAGGGTTCCAAATTAACATTTTTTTTTTCTGTTCAACAAAAGTTCATACGGATACTTTATTATGGTCAAAATGTTGTATTTTGTTCATAGAATTTACAGTTTTTTGTTTGTGTCGATATCTCGCGTATTTTGCAATTGTTTAAACAAGTTAAGCTAATTTTTTTATTAAGGATTTGCGACTTACCATGGGATTTTTTGCACTCTCCACCCATGGCAGTCCATAGATATTGATAAAAACTACCATTTATGTGTGGCCTTGCCCCTATTTTCTCTTTTTTTAAGAGACCGTCTTTATGTAGAATTGATCAGGCTACTCAGGAAAAATATCCACGTGGAAAAATGTCAGCGGCGTACCACTTTTTTGGTAAAAAAATATCAGAGGACATGTTTGCAGGAACGCCACTGGTGGAGCGATAAAACAACTTTTCTAATTAAAATATGTGGTTTTATATCCTATCAATGCATACCAAAATTGAACATAATGTCTAAAGTACTTTATTCTGAGTTATTAAAAAATAACGATTTAAAAAAAAAATTCAAGACTATCTTCTCGAGATATAAGCGTTAAAAAAAATGTATTTAGGCTCTTCGTTCAAAAAACTAGTATTTACGATTATTTTTGGGCGTTTATTGTGGATTAAAACATGTGGACCTTATAATTTTTATCAATTCTAAGCATTTTTTGACTATTGACATTATTTATCTAAACTTACCCTTCTCCAGATACAAGCGTTTAAAAAAGAAAAAGTGTAGGTACTTAAAATCTATATTTTTGAGAAACTAGTATTTTTGATCATTAACATGAATTTAAACAAGTGGACGTTATATTTTGGATAGTTCTAAGCATTTTTTGCCTCTTCATATTTTTTACCTAACCTCACCCTTCTCGAGATATAAACGTTTAAAAGGAAAAAAAGTGTATTTAATTCTATACAGGGTGATTCACGTAGGCCATTCATTAGAAGTTTTTCTACTTGCAGTTGGATTAGAAACTTGAAATTTGGTATGCAGCCATGCATAATCGATCATGCACGTTCTATCTAAAATATTTTCAGTCCTCCAACTATACAGGGTGTGCCAAAAATTGGTACCAACTTTCTTATTTTAAATGGAAACCTATATTTTTCTTTACATGGTTCGATTGGTCTTCTAATTCTGAGTTTAGAGAATCTAAGTTATGTTAATATATCTATTACAATTTTTGACATATGTCCAATTTTTCGAAAAAAATTGCCGCTGTAGTAGTTTACGAACAAATCAATCGCAATCAAAAATTGCCAAAAAGTCAATTTTTTCAAATGGCACCTACTATTTTTTTTCACACCATTCGAAAGAAAATTGAATTTTAGGGTGAGTTACTTAAGCATTCCCTATACCTAACTTCACCCCATATCGAGTTATTCAATAAAAATCAAGAAATACCTTATCTTGCCGAGAGATTCCTTACTTCATTAAGTAAGTATGCCATGGAAACAAATGACAGTTGTAATAATTTTTAAAGAAAAATATGGATTCTTATTTAATTACACACAACACCAACAAATTATTATTAACGAACAAGAACAATGTTGACGAAATTCTGACGTAAATGTTCAATGTGACCACCATATTTTTGTTCAAATATTCTATTATTCTACTTTCAACAGACTGCGTAGCACATCTTTGCGCCTACCATTTCTGACGCCAGAAATCAATGAAAAATTGAATTTTAGGGCCACTTTTATTAACATTAATTGTGTATGTCTATCTACAGTCGTTTTTGAGTTATTGGCATTTTTTGAAAAAAATATTGTTTTTTTTCTCAAGGGTAGTAGGCTTTGGAAACAATCATTTCATTTTAATTTTTATTCAAAAATCGTATTGCAATAATAAATAATAACAAGCAACAAAATAACAACAAATAAACAGATTAACAAAATAATTATTTCAATACAAATGCTCAATGTGTGCGCCGTTTCACTGACAGAATTTCGTCAACATTTTTCTTGTTCGTTAATAATAATTTGTTGGTGTTGTGTGTAATTAAATAAGAATCCATATTTTTCTTTAAAATATATTACAACTGTCTTTTGTTTCCATGGCATACTTGATGAAGTAAGGAATCTCTCGGCAAGATAAGGTATTTCTTGATTTTTATTGAATAACTCGATATGGGGTGAAGTTAGGGAATACTTATAAGTAACTCAACCTAAAATTCAATTTTCTTTCGAATGGTGTAAAAAAAATAGTAAGTGCCATTTGAAAAAAATGACTTTTTGACAATTTTTGATTGCGACATTTGAAAATCGACTGCGCCCATATGGTACAAAATGGGACCACCGTTGGGACATCAAAAGTTAGCCTGGACTTCCAGCTAACTGCTTCACAAATTTGGTTTCATAGTTTTGAAAGGTTTGCGAGATACAAATTTGTTCGTAATCTACTACAGCGGCATTTTTTTTTCAAAAAATTAGACATGTCAAAAATTGTAATAAATAAATTAACATAACTTAGGTTCTCTAAACTCAGAATTAGAAGACCAATCGAACCATGTAAAGAAAAATATAGGTTTTCATTTAAAATAAGAAAGTTGGTACCATTTTTTGGCACACCCTGTATAGTTGGAGGACTGAAAATATTTTAGATAGAACGGGCATGATCGATTATGGCTGCGTACCAAATTTCAAGTTTCTAATCCAACTGCAAGTTGAAAAACTTCTAATGAATGGCCTACGTGAATCACCCTGTATATTGTCTAAAAACTAGTATTCTTGATTGTTTATTATGAATTAAAACTGAACTTTTGAGTAATTCTACGCATTTTTTTACTCTTGACATTTTTTACCAAACCTCACAGCTAGCACACTCTGACGTTAATTTGCCTTAGTATTGGTCTACAATGTCATTTGCCAAATTTTTAGGTCACGTTTATGTTTTGGGTATTATATATAAATACATATAAACGGTCAAATACCTTCTTTTATATTTTAATCTTTTATAATAGTTACCTTTATATATTAGCTGCGTTGAATCACAATAACTCCTTTGTTCTTACTCTATCGCGTATGTATAGGTATCACAGTTACGTGTGAAATCTTTACCGCATATGCATATGCTATGTAATTTTTAATGTCTGTTTTTAAACCAGGAGGAGTAAACATGGAAGTTCCATTCACACCATAAAAGTAACCAGAAAATACACTAAAACCTTTTTTGGAGTTTTGGGCAACCAACAATAGACAACTGTAATGTTTTTGTGTATATTTCATTACAATATATAATGCATCGACCTCTATTTGACCTCTAGGTATTTTAATACAGCATTCATACCATTTACACAATATAAAGGCATTAAGTAATTAGCCACTTTTACATTCAAATTCATACAAAAGGGATTAAAAACTGATATATAATGTGCAAACGATAAAATAAAAATTATAACCAAATACTTTAGGACATTAAATTAAAATTTTTACAATATGTCAAAATTTACGACTACTGCCTTGTGTAAAACCGGCGAAGGCGTATCCAATCACAGACGTATGATTTAGCGCGTTAAATTTAAAACGCTCCTCCTGGTTAAAAAACAGACAAGTATTTATGCAACACCACCTAAAAACAAGGCCAGAGGCCTTGTTTTTAGGTGGTGTTGATTTATGACATTTAAATTCAAACTATACTGCTACCCCAGAGAAATAAAACTTCCTCTGCGGAATGAGGCCGAACAAGCTGAATTTTTGCAGAGACCTTCGTTTTGATGTTCCAATGAAGCACAAAAAAATCTCATATGCCTACCCTTGTGCGTCTTGAGATATCGAAGGTCAAAGGTCATGAAAATCGGTTTTTCGCGAAAATCTCGCTTCCAGTGCATCTGACGTCGTAAGAACCCATAACAAAACTTACGTAAAATAGTATTCTCTACAAAATTGTTGATATAAATTTTTTTCGTACGACCAACCGTTTTCCAGATATAGCATGATAAAGCGGGAGCGCGCATTCGTAATAGGTAATACTGTATTATACTGCAGAGCTATAACTATAAAAGCACTTTTCATAACTTTTCCCGCTTTATCATGCTATATCTCGAAAACGGTTGGTCGTACGAAAAATATATATATAAACAATTTTGTAGAGAATACTATTTTACGTAAGTTTTGTTATGAGTTCTTATGACGTCAGATGCACTGGAAGCGAGATTTTCGCGAAAAACCGATTTTAATGACCTTTGACCTTCGATATCTCAAGACGCACAAGGGTAGGCATATGAGATTTTTGTGTGCTTCATTGGAACATCAAAACGAAGGTCTCTGCAAAAATTCAGCTTGTTCGGCCTCATTCCGCAGATGGCCTTTTTTTTAAACTTATTTCACTGGAGTATGCGTCTCTATCACAACTACAGTATACATCTTTATCGCCATCTTATTGGAAATAGGTCTAACAACCGGTAGCTGACCGCTGATCTATATTTCCCTCCACCACGTTCTGTGCCTCAACCTTAACATATACCTATTAACTTGAGTTTATTTGTATAATATTAATTTGAATGTATCATTCGGATGAATTTTAATACTCGGATTCAACCTTAGACTAGGAAAGATAGGTGGTGAGGACTCGTAACAGCGCATAATCGCCACGCTAACAAGTTGTGCCTAAGACGCCATTGCGGTGGTGGCACACAAACGGTAGAGAGCAAAATGAAATTTTCCAATAGAAGTGATTTATAAGTGATTTAGTGCTAATTTATGTAATGTACCTACATGATGGTATCATATTCTATAAACTACTGTAAAAATCACAGCGGGAAAAAATTGAAAGGAGTGACGCTTTGCAGGTTAAAGTACATGCAGTTTTCACTTTACCTAGTTAAATTAACTGTAGGCCTATTATTTACTTAATTATGTTCGTGCATGTGCATGCAATGATAATGAGAAGCATAGTATATCATTTTCTGGTATGCAATTTGCACGTTATTTGATTGAAATTTGCATTCATCTTTTCTTCATTGAATATAGAACAGTGCATCCGAAATGACACCTTGTCCATGGGCGTAGATATATCGATTATGGTGCTATATTATATAGAATGTAGAATAAATTCTGGTATGTAAGATATGAGTAAATATATTTATGATAGGGAATATTAATTGTATTATTATGAAGCTGTTTTTGGAAAAATACCAGTTTTGTATCGTTTTATTCCTTTGATGTGATAAACTTGACACCTACATATTGTACATATGTTCCGCCACTCGCGCTTGCTCTCTGGTGGCAGGCGGCTTCACCATTGGCAGTAGCGTTACGACTCCTTACAATATATATCTTTCCTACTCTAAGGATTCAACCGAGTAATTTGATACTCGGATTAACCGAGTATTTTAATTCGAATTCTCCCAACACTAGTGATGACGTCAGAGGTTACATTGTTGGTAAACAAACATAGGTTCTGTCAGAGAGAATCTGGTTCTGTATTATAAATACATGTTATTTTGCAAAACCGTAACGTTTTATAATGGAAAGTAAGTGGTGTTTTGTGCCAGGATGCAAAAATACATCCAAGAACGCACTTGTAAAGGTTTTTGTGACGGTACCAAAACAAAAACAACACAAAATAAAGTGACTTAAAGCCGCTAGACGTGATCCACCTACAATGGCATCAGTATTTTTTTGCTGTGAGGATCATTTCAAACTAAGTTGAGTAAGTAAAGTAAGTTTAAAACTTCATTATCATGCATGAGTATTAGTCTAAAATAGCTAGAATTAGACAAGAATAACTAGCTACCTAACCCTGTGTACATTACAAGTTGATGAGCAACATTTATAGGTTATGTTTATATAATATCAACTTTGTATGTACCTATATTATATTGAGCAACTATATACAATAATCATAATATAGGAATCAATAGACTATCTTAAAGTAATAATATATAAATACAATGAGAATAAAAAAGTTTAGTACTCATGTTGCAGCTTTAGAGCCCCTAACTTCATCTTTCTCACAGATACATATTCATACAGGCTGTTCATTTTATCAGGGCCCAAGAGAATATCTCACTTAGTATCGGTCGTGCAAAGAAATTGTTTCTACGAAAATTGTGCCGATTTCTATAAGCTATAATATGGTCTGAAGACATTTGAAAGCCATTGCCTACTTTAAGAGTTGTGACGGAAAATATCGAAAATGCAAAATATGCCTAAACAAAATATCTCCGTTATTTGAAGAGATACGACGAAAATTCCAAGGCGACAATTTTTTGCAAAATGGAATATTTCAACGAGGTGTTATCTAATTTTTTTCAAAACCGCTGAGTTTGAGATATATTCTTAATGGTGCTAAAAAAAAAATTGAAACTGACTGGAAATGGTGGCATTATAATATAGATTTGAAGAACTTACCCAAATTTCTTAATCGTTTTATGGAATCATGCTACTCTACGGCAAGTAAGTAAATCCTAGTTTTAAAAAAATTATTAGTTTAAAAAATGTTTTTATAATTACTTGAATAAATATGGTAAGTATGTGATATATCGTTGAAAAGGGACAAAAATGCTTTATTTAATACTGCCGTTTTCTGCCAGTTTCAAATTTTTTTTTTAACACCCTAAAGCGTAAATCTCAAAATACAGCGGCTTCGAAAAAATTTAGATAAAACTGCGTTGAAATACTCTGCTTTGCAAACAATTATCGCCTTAGAATTTTCGCCGTATCTCTTCAAATAATGGAGATATTTTAATTTGACATATTCCACATTATCGATAGATAGATAAATAGATAGATAATATTTTATTGGTGCTATTGGTGTTATACACAAGTCAAATACATTGATAAAACACAGTAAGAAACAAATTGTCAAAATAAAATGTATACATTCAATAAATTATCTATTGATATTAAAAGCACATTAAAATACATTCAGCTCAAGATAAAATTTTAATTTTCACTAATTACTGACACATCAGTCTAAAAATTCATTGATGGTGTAAAAAGCTTGGTTTATTAAAAAAATTTAAGTCGTTTAAAATTATTGACCGGTAGTACTCTGATCCAGAGAGGCAAATTGTTAAAAAATTTAGGTCCATAGTAATTGAGGCCATTCCTGCTAGATTTTAATCTTAAGTAGTTGGGTCTTATGTTATCTCCATTTCGGTTATCGTGATTATGTACAGATTTCTGGAATGTGTACTCTTCCAGATTAATTTTGATATATAACAGACATACATAGATATATAAACTAGGGAAAGTTAGTATTTGCAGATTAATAAATTCTTGTTTAACATCTGCCCGGTACTCCAGATTTCTTATAATACGGATCACTTTCCGCTGCAGTCCAAAAAGTCTACAAGTAGAAGGAGCATGGCCCCAGCTTATCAGACCATAGGACATCTGGGACACTATAAGACTATAATAAGCAGTCTTTAAAACCTGAAGAGGAACCAATTTTTTGAGAGATCTAATTAAAAATATGTTTTTTGATAATTTATTTGACAGTTGTTCAATATGTTGACACCAACTGAGCTTTGGGTCTAAGATAACACCTAAAAATTTAACATTACCCGGATTCTCATAGTCTTCAATTGCTCTATGAGAGAATAGTACATTAGTAGTCTTATTTTGATTTAGACTTAACTTATTTGCTTTGAACCATTCATTGGCGGCGACCTGTGAGTCGGTCAGGTGCTCCCTAACAGTACTTATAGTCACTTGTGACAGGTTATTTATGTTTTGTCGTCCGCAAACATTACAAGCTCAGCCTTTGGAACACCCATATTTAAATCGTTTACATATATCAAGAAGAGAGTAGGACCCAGCACCGACCCTTGAGGGACACCATGTTTGACATATCGTGGTTTAGAACAGTTACTGTTCACAGAAGTGTACTGTTTTCTACTGGTAAGGTAAGAGGATACTAGATTACGGCTAAGATCGTTAAATTTATAGTACCTAAGTTTGTCAACAAGCACATAGTGAGACACACAGTCAAAGGCTTTCTGTAAGTCACGAAAGGTTACTCCGACATATTCCCCTTGTTCTTGTATTTCAATTATCTTGTTATTTAAGAGAACTATAGCATCGTTAGTGGATTTATTAGATCTAGAACCAAATTGATTGGGTCAAAAAAGTACATTGTTTTCAAAATGTTTAGTAATTTGAATTTTTAGAGCTGTTTCCAATATTTTAGATATGATTGGAGTTAATGAAATAGGTCTCTAATATTACTCAAAGTTATTGGACCACCTTTATGTATGGGTATGACTTTGGAGATTTTTAAAACATCTGGGAAAATTCCGTTGGTGATACATTGGTTAATCAGTTTAGTTAATGATATTAGTATAATATGTTTAATGTGTTTTAGTATGTTAACTGACATGCCAAAGTGATCAGTGCTATTTTTAACCTTAATTTTGTCAATTATATCTCTGACTTCATTGAAAGTGACATGTACGAATTCAAAGTCAGGGAAACTTGAGTTATTATCAAAATAGTCGTTAAAGGTTGAATTTACCATAGGTAAGGTGTTAATAACGTTCTCAGCTGTGTCAGTAAAATTATTATTTAGAGATTCTGGATCAATCTCAATAAATGGTTGCCTTTTTACATGTCTATGCCTGTTAATTAAATCCCAGTATGTTTTTGGTGTATTACCTTTATTATATATTATATTTTCCGCCATAACTCTTAAAGTAGGCCATGGATTTCAAATGTCTTTAAACCATTTTGTAGCTCATAAAAATCGCCACAATTTTCGTAGAAATAATATCTTTGCACGTCGATATTATAAAATGGACAGCCTGTATAGACACAGATATTTTTTATATATTTGATTTAAGATGCTTCAAGGGGATTTACCATAAGAATTAAATTAACCCTCTTTATTTTACGAGAATAAAAAAAAAATTCTTGGCTCCAAAATTCGTGAAATTAGTGATAAAAAAATCATTAACAATTTTTATAAAAAATTAGCATACCTAATTACAGCGATTTTTTATACGTTATTTGAAGAGTAATATGTGAAGTTTCCCATATTTTCGGATGGCGTAATTAGTTTTTTAAGAAAAAAATATTTTAAGAGATATTTGACAAAAACTGGTATTTTGCAAATAATTTGTTTAATGACAAATGGCACCCTGGACTATTGTTGGTAACTTTTGGTATGTTTTTCCAAACATGTTCAGAGGTGTGTTCTCAAAAGTTACCGCTTTCCAGAATTTTTCTGAAGTTAAAACCTCTATTAACCCTGCTATATCTCTTTTAATTGTCAAGAAAATGGTCCCGGGAATTTTAAGTGGGACACTGAATATACAGTGATTTATTTTTACTTAATTCATTTGTAGAAGTTTCTATAAGTGGTATCTAGAGGAAGATATATTATTATTATTATTGTTATAGATACGATGCAATGTTCATCGTGCCGATAGAAAGTCTAGAAGAAGAGCAGTTATTTCCATTGAGTCCCACAGCATTCGAGAATCAAGTAAATCGTATCTGCGCTCAGAGTAGAGAGGTCTTAGAGAATGAATGGCTTCTACTTTGCGCTGACATATTCTTAGAGTGCAAACAGCATTGGAAACAGTATATACCCAAACCTCCGACAGGATCCGTCGAAATAGTCGAAAGATTCTTCGATTGCGTCAATATGCTGCTATCGCTCCAAGTTAGATCATTGGTCATGAGAAGTCTGAGGCACTTTGCGCAGTTGATCGATAAGTTTAAGGTAGGCAGCTTAAGAAAATAAAACTAGATGTAAGTATAATTTTCTATACCGGGTGATTTGAAAAGATTGGAATGCTTAGCCGTAGATTCTTGACATCAAAACATATCGACTGAACCCAAAAAGTAGGGGTCTAACTCTTCTCCTTTTCAAGATAAAGTGTGTTAAAGTGAAAAAATTATATTCATATTTTGTCTCTATCTTGGATATCTACTATTAGGCAATCCAATGACCTGTCAAACGTAATTCAAAATGGCCGACGTGGGCAAACACGGGGTTTATTTCTTATTAACTTGTGGAAACGTAACCAAGCCAACAGAAAAACAAACTCTTTTAACAAACGAAAATTAATGTTTGCCGGATGTTTTCCCACAACGCCATGTTGAAAGTCATGTGGTTTGGATTGCTTAATTATACATATTATTATATACTTCAAAGTTGATAACGACACGTTTCTCAGGTTGCTAATTACAATGGTGATTTCCGATGTCACATTTTATAGAGGGCGCTGGTTACAGTACCTTTATGTGACACTTTAAGCTATAACTTTTTTGAGGTTATGTTTTGGACATTTTCTTCTATTATGAAGAAAGTGTATACTTGTTAACAAGCGACAAAATGCACCCTTTCAGAGAAATCTACTAAATAAAATAAATGAAATAAACAAGAAATTCTTCTATTTTACTGATAGTATTAAATTAATACCAGTCACTCAAAACAGGCTCATTTTAGTACATAATCTCAAATTTTCAGTATGATTTTCATTAACTTCAATACATGTTCTACATTGTTTCATGAAATTTCCTGATTTTCATTACATGGGTTACTTGTATATTATAAATACACGTTATTTTGCAAAACCCTAACGTTTTATAATGGAAAATAAGTGGAATTTTGTGCCAGGATGCAAAAATACATCCAAGAACGCATCTGAAAAGGTTTTCGTGACAGTGCCAAAACAAAAACAACGCAAAATAGAGTAACTTAAAGCCGCTAGACGTGATCCACCACAGCATCAGTATTTTTCTGTTGTGAGGATAATTTTAATGTAAGTTGAGTAAGTAAAGTAAATTTAAGACTTCATTATCATGCTTGAGTAAAAATAATGAATAACTAGCTACCTAACCCTGATGTTTATATTAATTACAAGTTAATGAGCAGCATTTATAGGTTATGTTTATATAATATCAACCTTGTATGTATATTATATTGAACTATATACAATAATCAGAATATAGGAGTCAACAGACTACGTTAAAGTAATAATAGATAAATACAAAGAGAATAAAAAAAGTACTTATGTTGCAGCTTTAGAGTCCCTCTCTTCTGTTATGTTGAAACATTCATCTTTCTTCATCAGGGCCGTTGAGAGAAAATCGGGGCCCGGACCTGGGAAAAAGCGGGGAAGAGTATTTTTTCGAATTAAATATTTATATCGCACGACATTTTGAAAAGTGAGGGGTGACATTCCTCAATATTAATCCCGATCGAAATAATATTTTTCACGGTGGAAATTTTATGTTATTTACATCACACTAATCATCTAAAAATATACCTCTCTCGTCCCCCTGTGGCCCCTGTACCCTTCAAAACCTCCGGCCTCCCTCTGGGCATCCTGTATTAGCCATTTCAAATTAAATCGCAGGTAAAAACGTACAAAATGTCTTTAAAATGTTATGTACTCAAATTTTCAAATTTTGTGTTATTTATAACGGATTGCTTTTTAAATACAGGGAAATGCTTTAATACATTAAGTACTTCATTTTAATAATATCGAAAAAGCTAATTTGCATTTAGTGAAAACACCTAATTGTTATATTTGTATAGCCGTCTCCATTTGTTTAATGCACATAAAAAACCTCAAAGCTATACCTAACTACAGCATTCAGGGGAGATGGGGGCGTGTCAATTTTTCGAGCTAACTCCTCTACAACATATTAAATAATAAATATATTGTATTGCTTAATACATAGAACATCATCATTCTCATAAAAAGCATGTTCTGGCATGATTAAAATAAGAAATTAACGAAAACACACCGGTTTCAATTATAAGTTGTCCGACTTTCTCCTACCGAAATTATATTACAGCCGTACGGTTTACAGTGGGTATGAAAACTGTGCACTCGACAGAGTCAAACTTAATATTGTCAATATCATATCATATCAATAAATATGTTTACAATTATCTATTGCTTTTTTACAGGAAGGGAATGATTATGGTGAAGAATACGAAGATCTTGCGTTGATTAACTTGCCCATAATCACAGTGACAGTTAAACCCCATCTGGGCACCAACGAACTCACGTTGTACCCTCCATTAGAGGAAGTGCGTGATATGTTGCACAGATGTTTCAGAAAAATATTAGAAGTGAACCGAAATATTCTCAAGATTGAAATCTTCCTGTTTCCAGGTAAAAATGCCCCACAACATGTTTACACTAAAATGCATGGTTTAAAAAAAATCTCTTTTTACTGTATTCTAATGCTATGAGGTGAACAAAAAGCGAAAAATACATTTTGCTCAATAAATCAACAAAATGTTATTTTAAAGTGTAATTTTTAAGGTTCCACAGAATCCACATACCTTGGGCATATTTGTCTGCATGCCGTAGGTGTTTTTTTTTTGGGAATTTCCACTATATATGCATCGGGGGTGAAATTTTTTTTTTTCATATCCCATCAAGTGACTCTTCCTTGAACGTGTCTTTGAAAATGAATAAATTTCTTAAACAAATCTTCGTTTCAAATTTAAATAACAGAAAGTGCAATATACAGTTTTTCTTCAGAATCTCGAAATTTGCCAGAAAATTTCAAATTGCTATAACTTTTAATCGTTTGAAGATAAAATAGCATTTTAACAGGAATTTAAGCCAAGTAACAATTTAAATGCTTTTTAGATTTATTTAGTTTTTGTCAGTGTTTTATAATGGCCATCTCATAAACCACTGATTTATGTCAGATTTATCAAATGCCAAATGCACTTAAAGATAGTTTGGTCTTAAAGAAAGTTTTAAAAAGGACTTCAAGAACTTAATCAGAACTAAATTATCTTTTACTCTTTATTGGCTTATTGATTGACTTATCAAGTTATTTGTCAAGCCATCAATAAAACTTTATAGCTGTTAAGATCAAGTTAGGAGGATCAAGTTTTATAGAGATTAAGCAAATGTTGTGGTTTTATCATTGCTCTATGAAATTACTTTGAGATGACTGTTAATGCTGGGCCATAAATCTAATATGCTTTGAAATCACTAATAGTAAGGGAGCCCAATAGGGGATTTTGGGATTTACTCAAGCGTGGCAGATTAACATATAGGTGATACCTTGCACCCTGTTGAGTACCTCAACCATATCTAAACCCTCTATATAGGGCCGCACATGTATGCTGCCGTGATTAGCAAAAACGCAGTATCTACCGAAAAGTAATAATGGAGAAAAACAGCTTTTTCTTTGTATTAGCAGCCGTAGCAACTTACACGGTTTTGGCACAAAAAATGTGACGCGTGCTTAGTACGAACCCAGTAACTCATGCATGTCAAAAACTTACAAAAAAACACGTCACCGCGACATTCTCTAAATAATTCAAGGATAATGGGAAAAATATAATCTGCCGATTTCCACAAGCCGAAGTAACAAAAATCGTCAATAAAGTTTAGCGTGTGCACCGCAGTGAAACACGTATTCTCCACTCCCCGCCTCTCTCTCCCTTTCAGTATCTCTCACTTTCTCGCACCGTCCCCACACGCCAGCCATCACGCCATTGGTGATCAATTACCAGAAGCATATGACTAGATATTCTAGGGGATACTCCAGATTCAGGTATATTTACTTTTCAATACTTTAATAATACTCTTTTCATCAAATAAAAAAAAAATATTGTCAAGTATTATAACTATTTCTTGTTACAGATATGCAAGCCTTGGATGAAATTGATGACCAAATCGAACCAGACTTGCTGTATATGATGATAATTCCACGGATGAAGATGAAGATCAAAAAAAAATTATTTTTAACATGTTTGTTTTATTTTATTAATTCTCCGTGAATTCTGTAAAGTTATTACCAATCGATAAAACTATCAAAAAGTTTAAAAATATTGTCTTTTATTAACCTCGGCCATATTTTTTTTTTACCCCTTATTTATTTATCATTTGTAATTTTATCAGAGAAAGAGATTACTGAAAGCATATGTACCTATAATATAATGTGTTTATATGTACTATAATTAAAAGAAATAGATTTATGTGTGCAGAAAATAAAATAGAAAACTTTTTTTTACAAATTTTAACAAAATCTGTAATTTTTTTTTTTTATTTGCATGCTATCTTCTGTGCATTTTATTTGTCACATTCAGTGATTTAACAAAAAATCATGAAAATAAATGTTTTTTTCAAACCATCAGATTAAGAAAATCCCTGCAAATAATCACCAGATTATTGATCAGCACGACCAGGACATCAAGCTGAACCATCTGCATGAAAATCTGATGCGCTCGAGTATTTCAAAATGGCGATTTTTTTTTTGCATTTTCAAAAAGCCGCCACGAGCTTGCGCCACGTCCGAATCATCAGTCTTTCGAATGGGAGCTTCGTTCAGGTTCACTTAACATCCCCTCTGAATATCTGCTGCACTCGAGTAAACTTTTATTTTTCCCATTTTTAACACTTCCGTGCAGCTGCCCCCACACTATCAATATCAATAGGTCCCCACGACGCTCGAGTAAATCCCCATTTAGCATTGTGGGCTCCCCTACTATAAGTTGCATGTCGAACCTTTATAAAACCAACTGCTTTCTAGAGTTGTAATGAAGCAAACAAACATCTGTAATAAATCAGTCTTAGACATAAAAGGATTTGGTTTACCTTTGCCCATACTATAATGTTTTAAAATAGGTAGTTTTAAAACTGTGCTAAGATATATACATATTCGTCAGCATTTTGTTTGTGTATGTGGAGCAGTGTTCGATGATAATTTAAAATATCACTAGTAAAACCAAGACACTTGATAAAAATCGGGAGAGGCGAGCATTTATAGTGGGCATGTACCAAATAGCATCTAGACAAACTGACTTTTTAGGTTATATTGCCCGAGCACCATAAATTCTATAGGTTTCAAAACGGTTGTGTTATGTGATCAAATGGTGTAAAATCAGTGGCGTAGCTACCATAGGGCTAGGCAGTGCAGTGCACCGGGGCTCCCAGTTCTTGGGGGCCCCTAATTCCTTCCATCATCAAAAGAAACACGAAACGCATTAAACAAAAAGTAAAATATAAAATAGACAATACACTCGCTATCCGGCTTTCTTGTTTGTCGCCAAATTCAGAAAGTCGAAGTATTAAGGTAGGCTCATACTATTCACACTGGACGGAACGGATTTTATTTGGCTACATAGCATATATTTTGCACCGGGGCCCTTGGACACCTAGTTACGCCGCTGTGTAAAATTGGTTTTAAGATAAGCCTACAAGTTTTATAAAGTATATTAAGACCAATGTGGCTTAAAATATACTTTTGCAAGAAGAACACGACATATTTAAGAGCAATTTGTAATGTAATAGGCATTTTAAGACAAAATATGTTTGAAGTAGAATTATTCCCAGCTTATAGGGTTTATACATACAGCCGCCATTTTATTTTCAGACGTCGAAATATAACGGTCAGCCATATTAGGAATGTCCCAGATTGAACAAATAAACGTAATTTTTATCTAATAGAAATGTTTTATAAAAACAATTTATATATTTAAATCTTATTATGGGCAGATGCTAAAGCTCACTTTAGTTTTTAAGTCACAAAAAAAATTATGTATTTTTTAGGGAGCGCACGAATTTTTAAGAACTTTCTAATACATGTTTTACAGTAAACTTAGCCTCGTTGAAAATTTTAGCCCACTATAAGTAGTTCCATCAATAAGTAGTCCGTCTTTAACACTTTGACTGCTGAAGTAATATGGCCTGTATGACCTGGTGGCTAACCTAATCAAGCTTGTTTTTTTGTTGCATGTGTACTGGTTTTGGCCAGATGTTGCCAAAAATATGATCTAAAAAAAAAATGAAAGCAAAAATTTAAAAAAAAACATGACGTCCAAAGGCGTGATGGGTACTCGTTATGAAATTTACACTTTTTTGCTCATGGCGTCCTTGGGCGTTATGACGTCTAAAGATACTCTCTGAGTAAAGCTTCATTAAAACGAAAGTTTTAATGGTAGTCTTAAAAAGAGGCATGTAGGCCCTTCTCTAAATGGGCCCCTGTACTCTTATAAAGGTTTTAAATCAGCTTCATAGAGTCCTTCCAAACTATTTACGTTTATAAGTAAGTAGTCTTGGAAATAAGTTTTTAGGATAACCTATAGATTATTTTAAAACTACAATTGTTACTTGGGAATGCTCCACAACTTTGCTGTAAAATTAAGGACTGGCGCACTATAAGGCAAAATTTGTCCAAAAGCGTGAGGCGAAAAAGCGCTTTTTGAAAATTTGCGGTTTTTGCTAGCGGATATCTCGAAAGCTATTGGAAAAATAATGTTTTCAATATATAAGCGAAGAACAAAATAAGTGACCTTCTACGTGCCCCCTGCACCCCGCTCGCGTCGTAGGTTCAGGGACTTTTCGTATGTTTACTTCCTAACTACTCTAAACACAGCCCTAAAATAAAAAATTCTATTCCCAACCGTGTCCTCTACACCCCAATTTTGAGCGTTCATTGACTGGACTATTAGTCACCATGTATTTTTATGTAATTGAACACGATATTCCTGGTACTATAATTGGATAAAGCAGCTTACGGGATGCGTGCGTTTGATTCTATGAACGACTAATGACTGCAGAAATCTATATGCAACTAATCTCTTTAGTATAAATATTTTTTCTCTTAATTTTATTCAATATGTATTTTAATTTTTAGAATTTGCTACATTTGAACGTTATTTGCATGTTGTCTCTGAAGATGAGACTCCAGTAAAACAGATACTGGACAACATGACGCAGGCGTTAACAACGAATTTTATTGGGCCAAATAATTATTTGGCGGTATACAAAAAGTATTTTTACATTTTGAATGGAGCTGCTGAAAAGGAACTGAGGGAATTCTTTGCACAAGATCCATTTCCTTACCTCAAGGTAAATATATATCTCTTGTTAGAAAATAACGAAATCATCATATTTTAAATGTAATGTAGTGGACTAACGTGACAGCCCAGAAAATTAAATAAAAAGTTAAAGCCATATAGTGCAGTCCAATTAGACACTAAAAGTGAAAAATGACGGAACCCAGCTATAGTGAATGGATTTGAATGATTTTTTTTGCAATCAGTTTCTAATAGTGAGTACAAAAAAGTTTACCCTTTAAAAATTGCCGCATTTTACTTTAGGGGATGGTTCCACCCCCAAGAGGGATGGACAAAAAAGTAAAATAGTACCTAACCACCGAATCTGATATAGAATCATATTGTAAGAGAAAAATGATAATAGGGTGTGCACTAACTTTTTTTAATCGAAAATTATAAAGTACTCGTGATATATAGTATAACTGAAACAATTTTTTGGCAAAAAAAAAGTTTTTAAGTAATTTTAAAAGAAATTTAGTTTTGAATTAAATATTCGCCACCAAAAAGGACCAACGTATATCCTATATCATATGTGACATCACTAGTCATATAGATGTAGCAGTATTGCGTATACTACAGAGTTAATCTATACAACTAATCTGTCAGAAACATGTTATACGACTTAAGTGAAGTTAACGCGTTGCCAGCAATGCATTACCAACTTCACCCTTTCAATTATTTAATTTAGCAAGTTTTTAGTTTGATGATGTCACTGAACTGAACTTGATTGAATAACAGCTTTTTTTTTATTTGGACTAATATTTTTTATTGGTGAAGTAGCAACATCTTTGGATATGAAACATTTCCCTGTTGAGTAAGCTATGTATCTCACATCACTTTTAATTTTACATGTCGCATATTTACTACGAAAGAATGGTTTGACCTGCACTCCCACACTTTTAGTCTGTATAATTTGACCTATGTCTTGTTGATAAAATTGTTCCAACACATGTTCGTCTGCATCTAAACTGACCTGGGGCCCTATTCTTGACGGCGATAGAAAGGAGCGTTCCCCGGGGAACAATCCCTCATCGCCTTCTCTCGGGAGAATTATTTGTTGGTATTCTTGAACACGAGTGAACGATACGACACAGTAGTAAACGGTGCCATGAAAACAACAGTCAAAAAAATTATAGTAAATTTTGACAACTTAAATTCAACAACAATTGTCATTGATAGTTTATGTTTGTTCTTTGCATTTATTTTTAACAAGTTGAGTGGTAGTGAAATAACTTCTAATAATCTTCCATTTCTTGTATATTTTCTGGAAAATATACCAATCTATTTAAAATTTCTGGGGGGGGAAAGTGCAGCACATAAGTCACTTACATTACGACTCGCACTTAACTGATAGGCCAGTGCAGATACCTTTTAAAAAGGCAAAAAATCAAAAATTAATAACAGCATGAAAACTGTTGGAAAAAAAAGGAAATATAGCGGAACCAATGGAAAAAATAAATTAAAGTTGATCCGAGTTACGAGGGTGGAATGGAGTGAACTTTATGGTGGAAAATGGTTATTCACGACTTCCAGCGAAATTAGACCTTTTATCGAAAAAAGTTAAATGTAAAAGTTGTAAGTAATGAAAAGGTCTATAACTTTTGTATGAACCAGTTTTTCACATAACCTACAATTTTCCGATAAACATCGAAAAAAACAGTTTTTTCGTTTTTGATTTTAATCTCCCACACAAAAATATTTTTTCTTTTCACGAAATTTGGTGGAAACTTACCTTTAAGTCCCAAATACGCTGTAATTTTTTGGATCAAAATATTTATTTTTTCATATTATTGTGATTCTAAACCAAAAAGGAGACCTCATTTTCATCCTAAAATACCCATGTGCTGGAAACAGTTTATTAAAAAAAACAGTGGTCCTTACTTTCGTTGAAACGTCTACTTTTACATGGTGTAAAAAAATAAACATTACTGTGGGAAAATTTGCGAAAAACTGAAAAAACTAGATTTTAAAAAGTTATTTTTCAATCATTGTTTAAAATTATTCATTATTTATTAAAATTCACAGTTGAAATCCTTAAAAAATGTAAGATAGAAAATAAGAAATGAAAACAAAAAACAACAGTAAAATTATACCGATAAAAATTTGTGAAGTTGGGCCAATATTTTTTATAAAAAAGATGCAGACGAAAAAGATATAGCTGAAAATGGATTGCAATTAATAAAGTCAATTTATAAATGTAAGAATAAAAATGTGACTTTGAATTAATTAAGATTCCAGAAGTATCAAGTAGTAACAACAAAATCATTTAAATTGGAAAAACTTCCACCAACTGAAGACGCAGCAGAACAACATGCCCTATAACAATGTTGTTCTGCTGCGTCTTCAGTTGGTGGAAGTTTTTCCAATTTCAAACTTGGCTCGGTAACTAACTAACAGCAACGGATTGGGGCTGGAAGAAACACCAACATGGAATTATGCCCGAATTGACAGATAAAGAATTGATTCTGAAATATTGTTTAAAACTATTTGTTGCAACTGTGACAGTGTGTGTAACAGTCAAAAATGCGGCTGTCGAAAACACGGTTTCAAATGCACAAATTTATGTTCAAACTGCTATTCTGAAAATGCTCTAATATTGAAAAAGAAATCTACGAGGAAGTAAGTGATTCAGAAGAAATCATAAACGATCAGCCGATAAATATTAGGCAAAATATTGGATCTGAAGACGAAGGCGGTATTGAAGATTTCAAAGATCCACCAGAATCCGAAAGTTTTATCGAATCTGACGATGAAGAACTGCCATCAAAGAGGCAAAAACAATTGATTGTATTTCTAATTAGTGTGATAAATGTAAATAAAAATATTGTAAAAATGATAGTAATAATTTTCATGAATATTTAATTTTTACAATCCTAGGTATAAATTTCTAGGTACATTTAAATCTAAACACTGTACAAATATGTTTTTTTATTATAAAATTTTCTATTCGATAAATGCCACTTGAATCTAATTAACAGACTTTTTTATATTAAAAAATATGGTAGTAATCACTTTTTTCTGGCTAAAACCATTTCACACCTAACATTTAATACTTGGAAAATACCATTTTCGCATGTTTTTTGAAAACCCCATACTTCAACGATTTCTAATTACTTAATAATTTATTAACGTTACATTATATCTCACATTTTTCAAGGAATTCAACTGTGAATTTTAATAAATAATGAAAAATTTTAACCAATGATTGAAAAATAATTTCTTAAAATCTAGTTTTTTTTAGTTTTTCGCATTTCCTAGCAAATTTTCCTATAGTAATGTTTATTTTCTTACACCATCTAAAAGTAGACGTTTCAACGAAAATAAAGACAAACGTTTCTTTTGAAAAAACTGTTTCCAGCAAATGGGTATTTTCGGGTGAAAATGAGGTCTCTTTTTTGGTTTGGAATCACAATAATATGTAAAAATAAAT
This sequence comes from Stenurella melanura, assembly GCA_963583905.1. Lineage (NCBI taxonomy): Eukaryota > Metazoa > Arthropoda > Insecta > Coleoptera > Cerambycidae > Stenurella > Stenurella melanura. Next base: position 102,657,391 of record OY757316.1, on the reverse strand, counting down.
ATATCGATTCAAAAAAATTACAATATGTTTGGGACTTAAAAGGGTAAGTTTCCACTAAATTTCGTGAGAAGAAATTTTTTTTGTGGGAGATAAAAATCAAAAACGAAAAAACAGGTTTTTTCGATTTTTCTCGAAAAATTTTAGGTTATGTGAAAGCACGGTTCATACAAAGTTATAGACCTTTTCACTACCTACAACTTTTGCATTTAACTTCTTTCGATAGAAGGTCCAGTTTCGCTGGAAATGGTAAAAAACGATTTTCCGCCCCTAAACTTCACCCTATTTCACCCTCGCAACTCGGATCGACTTTAATTTATTTTTTCCGTTGGTTGCGCTATATTTCCATCCTTTTCCAACAATTCTCATGCTGTTATTAATTTTTTTTCCAAAAATTATTTGCACTGGTCTATGACCTATACCAACAAAATTATTCGATCCTGTAATTTCTTGGTAACTACCAAACCCAAGAATCTAAGGGTGGCGAAAACCTTAAATAAGCCTATTTTAAAAAAGATATTTATGATACCCATCTACTATGTACTTTTGTTTGAACAGTTAAAGCCTATCTACGGGTCGATGCGCGTTGGTTGTAAATGTGGAGTAAGCATTTCACTTAATTCCCCAACTGGTGGTGCATTAATACATATATGTATAAATGTATAAATTTGTCTCCGCATCCTCTATTCTCTATATCTTGCAGAATTTGGTCTGCTAACAAAATTTCATGCACATCCATTTAAAAAAAAAACCTTTAATAATTAATTAAGCAACGATTTAACAAAAAATCGCTTGCACAAAAATTAGAGATCTCATGTCAAAACGGATGTGATAGATAAAATAGTTTAATTCAGTCAGGGAGTGACTGTTCCCTTGCAAATTTGCAAGAGATGAAACCGGGGAGCGCGTTCTCCTACCTACCGAGAGAAGTATTATTTAAGAATACGATTCTCTATTCCCCAAGAGAACCACGCCCACTTTCTCTCGGCTGTTCTACTCCCCGGAATTCAAGAATAGAGTCCCTGAATAAAATTTTCTATTCCCCGAGAGAACCACGCCCACTTTCTCTCGGCCGTTCTACTCCCCGGAATTCAAGAATAGGGTCCCTGATCGGTGCTCGTACTGGGTTGATCAAAATTTACAACTGGTGATAAATACTCCTGTTTATTACATATCGTTTCCATATTTTTAGCCAGCACAATTTGAATATCATCGTGTTGATAAACATGTTTCATCACATGTTCATCTAATCTGACCTGCTCAGTGCCTTTGGATTGATGATAGTCTGTAACAGGTGATATATCTTCTAATATAATGGAATTCGTGTCCTGCAATAAAGCCTACTTCACTAACTATTCTCTTTGCGGTTTTAAAGGAAGTGATCGTTCTGGTGCAGGCGCATCTCTCTTTCTGTCTGGTTGGTAGGCAGATATGTGTGGAGCTACATCCTCCTTCAGAATCATATATACCATAAGTATGTACCGCATGTAATTTTTCATGTCTTCCTCAAGCTGAAAATAATAAAGAAGTATATTTATATCTTGTAATATATATTACATAGGTGGAAGTTCATAGGGTTAAATATAACTAAGTAATTAGATTAGTTTCAATTCAAAATACATATCATACCATTACAAGCATAATTTTAAGGGAAGTATATACCTAGTATGATCTATTTACAATATTAAGGGTAATAAGTCATTTAGCTATTATCGATTAGTTTCTACCATGATCATAACAAATAAATTGTACTCACATTAAAATGATCTTCACAACAATAAAATGTCGATTTCGATTTGGGAACATTGCGATTCTCTGCTTTAAACCATTTCATTCTTCGTGAATAATTGGTTTTAGGATCATTTATAAAATTATTATTTGGGGCATTCACAGAAGTATTTCTGCATGTTGGCACAAAACACCACTTATTTCCTACTCCACTCATATTTCTGACTTGTAATAATGATAATAATATCTGACACATTGTTTTTAACATTGGCTCAAAACTTATTTCCGTTGTCACCCGTTGACGCCACGTAAAATTTCAAGTCCCATGTTTCCAAAATTATTAATTCTACAAATATTTTAAAACGCAAATTAATATATCGCGCCTTAAGCTTTATTTTTTTATATTGTTATGTCTTCCTTTCGTGCAATTGTCTTGGAGTTATTTAATATTCCTTGAAATTAAATATTTACCTCTGTCACAGTTATGAAAAACAAAGGGGCAGAAATTTCATATTTAGTCATTCAAAATTCACTGTTATTTACATCACACTAATCATTTAAAAATATACCTCTCTCATTTCGCCTCATGCAAATGCTTCTTCAACTTCAAATTATACCCGAGTCCGAAGGGAATTACCCCCACCCCCACCTCCCAACAGGCCTGTTTACAGGCTTTTAGTACTTGGGAATGACCTTCTATCGTAATGAACATTTTTTAAAAACTGCCAAGTTAGAAGAAAAATTAAAATAAAATTGATTAACTGCGAACCTCACATTTCCTTAGAACCCCCCTCCCCCTTGTCACGTCTCGCCACGCTCAGCAATACCCCTCTCTCCCCCTTATTTACGAACGTATTTTATAAACGGCCTCTATTCATCCTACAAACAAACAAAAAAACAAAATACTTGTTATTTCATTATTTTATTGTTTGTACTATACCACTTTTAAACGGTAAACTTTTTTGTATTAGATATTAATGTGCCCTTGGTACTATATGCACCCACTCTAGTGACACCATCTAGTGGTGCTACTAAAGACTACATAATCAAGACAGTATTTACGGCAATAAATCATGTATTGATTAATAGTCAGTTGGCATATCAATATTTAAAATTTGTGCAGTATGGTCTGATAGACCGTTTCCTACTATATCACATTTTACATTATCAATATCCAGATTACACACATGTAATTTATGCTAGAATAGGCAGCAAGTCTTGTTGGTTCATTTACATGAAATGTTATATTGTAAGATTGCAGTAAATCACAAAGCTCAAATTTTTCAACAGTATCCGATATATAATTTATTTTCCAATCTCCACACAATATTATTTTCGAATTGCCCACACACACATGTTTTACTACTGCTTCAAGTTCAGAAAAGAATATAGTTAAATTAGCAGACAGAGACCTATACATTGTTAAAATTTTTGCATTTAATCTATTTTAAAATTTATATTCGATTCCTACAATTTCAAAGGGCACACAGAAGATTTTTTGTTGACAAATTTGATTTCTTTAATATCGGCGTTTAGTGATGAATTATGATACATTACAACTCCACCATTTTTAAAATTTGATTTACAGTAAGCTCCAAACAAAGTATATCCTCCTAAGGAGATTTTATCCACTTCAGAGTCTTTCATTCAATGTTCAGTAAAACAGGCAATATCTATTTGTTGCTGCTCTAATTCTAATTCAAAACATTCAACTTTATTTTTTATGCACTGGATATTTTGATGAAAGATTCTCAAATGATTAATATCATCACTACAATTCCTATTACATTTTTTTAATTGCTATACTTAATAATCAATGGTACTGTTTAATTTCTTTATCGCTCGAATGTAGCAGGGACAGTCTTTGTCAATAGCTAGGCGATCGGTATCCAAGACCCAGTTAAACTTTGACTTTGCCCTTTCACAGTTCACACGCTTTTTATTATTTGTCTTGCACGCCTTATAATTATGATCTTCTGAGCCTATAGAACTTATAGTTTGTTTAGTACAGTCTTTTGCAATGTGGTTAAAACCGAGACAATTAAAACATTGATTTATATGTATGATTAAAGACTCATCCTCTTGACCATCCAATTGTTATTTTTTCTTTTTTTAATAAATTAGTGTAAGTTTCTGGGTCAGCTTCTAAAACAATTGTTGAATTTTTATATTTCTTATTTTCTATTTTTTTGATAATTTTCAAATAAAAGTTTTGGTCAGTTTATACTTTATTCTGCTTAATAATTTTATCCAATACATCCCTATCTTCAGTATTACATTCGTTACTATTTATATTTGTTACTCTTATTTTGGGTCTTCTTAGCTTTGGCACTTCGACATTATATCCCTTTCCAAGTTATTCAGTGATTTTGTTTTTCAATACATTTCTGTCAGATTGATTTTCACACTCAATAATTACCGATCCTTTGGACGCTTGTCGCATTCTTGATACACTAACACCTATTTCCCCAGGATTGATCGATGATTTTATTGCAGTCTTAGTTTCGTCACTTTCTTGCTTATTAGCCAACTTTACAATTAATACTGGTTCATGTTTCGATTTGACGTCTGAGTAATGAGGCTTTTGACTTTCAGCCACAATGCCCTTCTGAGCTTGCTTTTCTAATTCTTTTATATTATTTTTTAACAAAACGATAATATCGTGTTTACTTCCTATAATTGCCTGTTTATCCTCAACTGCTTTTGAAAGCAAATCCACTACATAATTCTTAGATTTGGAACATGCATATTTTGAAAGCTTTCTCTGTAATTGCATGCATTTAAATTCTGAACATACTGTACAAATATGTCTTCTACAATAATCACATGGAAAAACAGGATATTTTAGATCTTTACTTGGGTTTTTAGTTTTTATAGTCTGTTTTTAAACCAGGAGGACCATTTTAAATTTAACGCGGTAAATCTTAGATCTGTGATTGGATACGCCCTCGCCAGTTTTACACAATGCAATAGTCGTAAATTTTGACATATTGTAAAAAAATTAATTTTATGTCATAAATTATTTGGTTATAATTTCTATTTTATCGTTTATACGTTTTTAATCCCTTTTATATAAATCTGAAGGTAAGAGTGGCCAATTACTTGGTGTCTTTATATTGCGTAAATTGTATGGATGCTATATAAAATACCTAGAGGTCAAATAGAGGTCGATACATTATATAATGTAATAAAATTCATACAAAAACATTGTAATCGTGTATTGTTGGTTGCCCCAAATGCCAAAAAGGTTTTAGTATATTTTCTAGTTACTTTTATGGTGTGAATGGAACTTTCGTGTTTACTCCTCCTGGTCTAAAAACAGACTATAGGCATATTTCACACTCCATGCCATAATATTTTTAAGTACAGACCTGGTTACAAGTTCTTATCAATATATAAAAACTTATCAGGCAACAAAAAGTACCACTTTTTACTAATGCTTGTTTTCCAACAAACTGCAAATTGCAGTTTTGTGAAATATCTCAATAATCTTGTCCTCTCCTGACAAACCTATTTAGAGATTGGATACCCTAGATTTTTGTGCACAATTTGTTGTAAATTACAGTTTTTAGAACACAGTTTGTACCACTTAATATGATAGTTATTTCGAAAATATGTAATTACTGATACTCACTCACTACATATAATAATAATAATAACAATAGACCTTTTAAACGGCAAAGAAGTAGACTCTGCTACACCGGCATATACGGCGACTTTGCGAAAATTTAGATATTTTAAGTATGCCCCAGTTACATCTGTCGACGTTGAGTAGTCCATTTCGTAATATAAATGGATTTTCAAGGAAAGACACCGAAGTTTAACTAACAGATATTAGTACCTAATATACTTTTATTCTTGTAATTGCCATTGAAAAGTTGTTGTGCGTGTTAATTCAGTCTTAAGTACGTCCCCTTATACCTCCAATTCTCTTCTCCGAGTGAGTGTTTATAATAAATTGACTTTATCAGTTTTGGATAATATGGAATTTGCTAAAAAAAATTAAAGGTAAGATATTGTTTCACACATGCAGGCAAATCTGTGTGCGCTGACACATAACCACCAGTGGCGGCTCGTCAGGGGAGGCAGGGGAGGCTGAGCCTCCCCTTGGAAGAACTACCATATCTTCAAAAGTAATATCTTAAGAAATTTCTATTAGGTATATCTCAATTTTCAATATTTTTTATTGTTTATTATTCATTAATTAATTTTCAGTTTATATATAACATTTTTGCATTTCCTTTCCACAAACATACCTATAACGTTACAGTCCGGATAGTCTTTGTATGCATAGTTCCCGGTCGGCCGGTCTTTGACTGAATGAACACTGCGGTTCGCTGGAGGCTAATACGAAATAGCTTCCAACTTTACCGCATTTACTTATAACATGAATGACCTTGAATTTCTTTACGCTGTGTAAAATAGCAACACTTGGAATAGCCAAGTATGAGGCTAGCCTCCAGATCTCAGTTCTTTATAGCGCATGTGCACAGGTCATTCAAGAGTCAGGTGATTCACAAAGAAAACGAACTGACGTCTGACAGTTGCGTTTAGCCGGTAAGAACAACTTGACGTATAAATACATAAAACATTTGATAGGCGGGCTAGAAATAAGTGCTCTAGGTGAAAATATTCCCAACAACATGTCTTGTTGTCCAGACGTGGTGGATTATTTGTTATTAAATGGATTTACTACTCTTATTTATGACGAAAAGTTAAGAATTAAAAGAAATGCCAGGCCTGCACCAGCAATGCTTTCATTAGTTTTTAAAAGTGGTAAACAAAACAGAGGGTTTTTGTGATAACAATTATAAAAAAGTCGAGTGGTTAACGGCATCAACAGTTAGAAACAAATTATATTGTTGGAGATGTTTATTATTTACTAATGATCAATCCTCAATTTGGGGTAGGGCCGGATTTAATAATTTGCCAAATTTGTCGCGAGGTTTAGAAAGGCACGAAAAATCCCAGGAGCACATTTCATCTTGCATTAAATTCGAAATGTTTGGTAAACAAAATATTGTAAATTTCTTGGATTCTGCACATAAGAGAGAAATAGAAAATGTTAACGAAAAGGTCCGTGAGAATAGGGAAATATTAAAGAGGTTAATAGATGCCGTTATATAGTTATCTTCACAAGAAAATTCTTTCCGAGGACGTGACAAAAAACGAGAATCGTGCAATAAAGGAAATTTCAAAGAGCTGGTAGATTTTTTAAAAACTTATGACCCAAAATTAGAGAACTTTTTGAATATCGCCACTATTTTTTGAGACAATTCCGGTAAGCTTCTGTAGAATGATCATTTTCAGCACTTAAACGCATAAAAACATTTTTACTAGAAACAAAATGAGTCAAGACCGCCTTTCAAATGTATTGCTTATTTCAATAGAAAAACGTTTTTTGTCAGAATTGAGGAAACGCGATTCATTTTATGATGAAATAATCAACCATTTTGCTAGTTCCAAAAATCGCAGGTTACCACTCATTTATAAAAATATTCAGGCTTTAATGCCGAGATTAATATAGGTAGTTGTTATTTTAGAAAAAATATTTATTTGTGTTATTTATTTTTTAGGAAATATTTTTTATAATTCTCCGTAATATAGAGTTCCGCGGTTATATTTTTTTTATATAACTTCTTTCTCAAAACTATTTTAATTTCTATTAAAACTTATAATTTTACACGCCTGGCAGTGATAATGAATACAATTTTTTGTTTGTAGAAAAACACTTTAATTTTTTTACCAAAACTATTTTTAATAATAATAATAATAATAAAAGTTTTTTATTGGTTAAAAAAAAAAATAAATAAATAACCAAAAGGCCATCGACCGAAGTCCTTCAGCCTGTGTTTTACAAAATATAAAGTTGAATTTCAAAGTTAACAGAGGAGTAGAATCATTATTAATAGTTACTATATATATATACATTATTCACATGGAGTAGAAAAAAAAAAAAAAAAAAATACAAAGTCATTTTGAATATTAAAGATATGTAAAAGAAATATAAAAATTTTATATATATACATATACACATATTTATATGCACACATATGTGCATACTATATGTTTGTTGGTCTCATCGAGGTTAAAATTTCTTGTATAGTTCTTTCAGGAAATTTGTGTCTTGAACGGACGTTGTCTCTTGGGATTAATAAAGGTGCCATTATTTCCAGGTTCTGATCTTTTCTAGTAAAATTGGTGGAGAGCTTCAGTAGTTGTTGACAAATAGGGACTATTTTGGTTTTTTGGTACAGAAGTTCATTGGAAGGGTGATGCAAGGGATTATTGGGGTGGCGAATTTTGGTGATTATTCGAAGAGTGGATGTTTCTCCAACTTGTATATTTTTTAGGGCTGGGTTTCGACAGTTAAGATAGAGGGTATGCCCATAATCTAAAATTGGTCTGCATACACTGCAAAAAATTTTGGTGTAAATTTACCCCAAAAATAGGAGGCAACTTTTCTACCTCCTATTTTTGGGGTGAAATTACTTTCATATGTAAAGTTACATGTTAAAGGTAAATTTAAATTTCTGAGTTAATTTCAAGTGAAAAGTTACACACAGACCTGTAATAGTACCGAGGAATCTTACACAATATTTGGTAAAAATACCCATGAAATTTACATTAAACCGGTAAAATTCAAATGGAAATGTAAAATTTACCAGGAAACTTACGGAGTTCGGGTAAAATTATAGAGCAAACTTACATGTTAGAGGTAATAATGACCTGTAAAAATACCGATTAATTTTACATGATGTCGGTAAAAACACTGTTGAAATATGCATTAAACCGGTAAAATTCAAACGAAAATGTAAAATTTACTGGAAAAATTACAGAGCAGAATTACATGTAGATGTAATAATAACCGAAAACATGTCAGTTAAAACTATGTCAAATGTCGCTACGTAGAGGTAAGCATGTCTATTTATTATATATAAATATACCTACCTATAATTAATTAAGTACAGGCACACATTTACGTAAATTTAATAAAGGGATAAAGTTTTTATTCTAACAAATTGAATATGTTTCAAGGAATTGAAATAGTGAAAATTAAACATTCCTTATTTGAAATAAGTCGCTTTCCTAATGATTAACTTATTAAACCCTGTGTAATTAAAATTTTACTCAGAATTTTAAATACTTATATGAAAATTGCAAATGATCCCAAAAATTGAAGGCAAAAAAATTGCCTCCTATTTAAAAATATTGGCGCATTGTGGACCCCATCAAAAATATTTCAAATTATATTAAATCTTCACAAAAAAAAAATTCTAATACTTACCTACCTATTTACATCAAAACGACCGTCTTTTTCATTAGTTCTGAGCGTCAAAAGTTATTTTTCTTGCACACCGACCGTGCCAAGGAAAACAAAAACAAATATTTAGAAAGATTTTTTTGCACGTTTTTCAAAAATAAATAACTTTTGAGACTCAATACCACACATAAATTATAGACTTCTAATGCTGGTTTTAGAAAAAACAATTTCGACGTTTTATGAGATGCTAAGCCTATTTCAATAATGTATATTTCATCATCACATATTTGATATACATTGCATATATATGAACGTCACAACATAAAAAAGTTTTAAAAAATTGTTAAAACATACAGAATTTGGATAAAATAGTTAAAAATTACAACTAATTAAAATCCTAATCTAACACTAATGTCACTGATTGTGCTGTGAGGCAATTTAGCATCACCGCGGCTCATGATTCATGTACTCTTCAACTGAGTAGAAACAATTTACAGCTAGAAAATTTTTCAAACAAGAAGTAAATTTATTTATAGAATTTATAGTTTTGATATGTGGTGGCAATTTGTTGTACATTTTAATACCAGCATGATATGGAGATCTTTTATATAAAGTAGTGTTGTAATTGGTTATTTTTAATAAATGCCCTTGTCTTGTGTTATATGGGTGAGTATCTGAGTTTGTTTCAAAGTTTCTTAAGTTCTTCTTTACAAATTTAATAGTGCTTAAGATATATATACTATGGATGGTCAAAATGTTATTTTTTTTAAAATAAGGTTTACACGATTCTCTGGGCGCTATGTCAAATAATAATCTGATGAGTCTCTTCTGCAGGATGAACACACGGTTTATGTTTGAGGCAGCACCCCACGACACGATATTGTATGACAAATGTGAGTATGCAAGTGCATAATAAACATTTGTCAGAGATTTAATGTTAAGAACACTCTTCAACTGCCTTAGCGCATAGTACGCATAATTAATTTTTTTACAAATGTGTTTAATTTGGTGATCCCAACATAGCTTACTGTCTATCATTGTCCCCAGAAATTTAACTGATTCTGAGAAGTTCTCAGTAGGTAGTATTTTAATTAAGTCCTCCGAAGGCAATCTTCGTTGTGAAAAATATATACATTCCGTTTTACCAATATTCAAGATAAGGGTATTGTCATGACACCATTTTTGATAAACTTGTAATATTCTGTTTGTCTTATTTTGGAGTTCTATAGGATCACGTGCTGAAAGCAGCATGGAAGTATCGTCTGCAAACATTACAACTAATCCTTCTTGCAGAATTGCAGGAAGATCGTTGACAAATAATAGGAATATTAATGGTCCTAGCACCGAGCCCTGGGGAACCCCTTGGTTAATATCGTAACTTTCAGACGTATAGCCATATATTTTTACATGCAATTTTCGACCTGTTATAAAGGATTTAATAAGATCCAATGCCAACCCTCTAATTCCTAATCTTTGCAACTTGTACATGATGAAGTCAATATTCAATATATCAAAGGCTTTGCTTAGATCAAAGAATAAGCCCATGAAGAATAGGTACGATTTGTATATAAAGTTTGTATTTTGCACGAGATTTTATAAAAAGGGTCACTTTATAGGTATAGGTACTTGTATAGGTACTTATTGCATAAATAACCATTGACACAATGCTAAGCATAAACAATTAGATGCATTGAAAAATTACTTTACATTAATTGCTATAATTCCAAAGATATTTACACTTAAGGTACTATCACTTGATCGCATCCTTGAGATATTCTTCTGAAATAAAGATGTTAATATCAAAATAATAACTAAACACATTAAGGGAAAAATATATAAGTATATTAGAAAATTTGTTAATACAACTGTATGAGTATGTTATACAATGTATGTGAAGAAACTAAAGTTGAGATATTTTATTAAATTATTATTAAACAATGACCCGGTTTTAAAATTTAATGAGCGTTAAGTAGACCCATTGTAGCAAAGTTAAAAAAATACTTTTAAAAATCGGCTACCAACTGATGAGGGGGACAAAATTTGGAATAAACACGATTCTCAACCACTCTGAGGTATGTCGTTCAGGAAAAACATTTGTACAATTCATTTCTATTTGCCATAAAACATCGAACTTGTCCAGTGTACACAAAAGTAGAAAATCCCTTACATTAATATGGCAAAATATGTTATTTGAGGGTTCCAAGGAAAAACCTGTATACCTATAGAGAATTAAAACTAACCAGAAATAACACGAAATAAGCAATACTTTTAATAAAAATTTAGAACTCCCGCCAATTAGTTACCAGTCAGAGTGACGTATGTCAATTGTTTTAATCCTTGTGTAGTATTTAATCTTTTCAAAAGATCTACAGCGGATAGATAATTTTCATTCTCAAATGCAAACTTTAAACTTTTTCACTTAGGCTTTTATTAAAATTTTAATGCAAACACTGATGTTATTTATGATTTTCTAATAGGTACATATTACAGTGAATTCATTGTCGCCAATAAAGTGAAGTGAAACTAATACTCTGCTAATTACTTACCTTTGTTTGACACTGATGACTGAGGACATTGTGCTGGGATATTTGTAAAATTAGGGTGTATTTTGACTATTTGGCACTATACCGTGATCCAAATACGGGTAACACACCAAAAACTAACTAATCGCGTATTGAAGTGTACCTAATACAATCTATTGATGGTGTTTTACTGTGTACATAAAATAAAGGTAAGGTATTGATAATGCCCCCTCGCGGAAGGTAATGCAAGGAAATGATGCATCATAGATGATAAATATAAAATGCCACCGTGTAAAATTCCATACAGGTAGATGATACTGTACTCCAGAAATGTAGGAATTTTACTAACACACAAGGTAAATGTACAATGATTCTGTGAAACATTACCTCTAAATTGATTTACCAGGGAGCTTTACCCAAAATATTGGGTAAAGAAAATGTTTCACTCTTTTCGCTGGTAAAGTTACATTCAAGTTATTTGTAATTATTACACGCAACAACGGTAAATTTACCTCCATTTCTTACAGTGTTCACCAAAAACTGGAATATTACATTAATGCAAGGGAATATTACATAAATACAAGGAAATAATGCACCGTAAGTGGTAAATATACAAAGCCACTGTGTAAAACTCCATACATAGAGGTTACTGTACACTAAAAATATAGGAATTTTCCTAACACACAAAGTAAATGTACAGTGATTTTGTGGAACACTGCTTCTAAATTGATTTACCGAGGAGGTTTACCCTAAATATTGGGTAAACAGAATTTTACACTCTTTTTGCTGGTAAAGTTACCTTAAAAATATGTGTAATTATTACACAGAACAAGGGTAAATTTACTCCCATTTTTTACAGTGTATAGATTTGTATATCTTGATGGCCGCAGTGAGTTTAATTCCTTTGTTTTTATACGTTAGAGACCTGAAAAATTTAGCTCTTGAAGTTATTCTGCGTTTTACTAATTTTGTATGGTGGTTTAGGTTGAGCTTCTGGTCCAGATGGATTCCTAGGTATTTGACATTGCTTACTGGTTGAATTTGATGTTGAGCTAGGGTTATGGTAGGAGAATAATTAGACGGGGTGTGATTGAAAATCATTAATTGTGATTTAGTGGCATTAATTTCTAATCTCCATTTATTCAGCCAGGATTGAGTGTTGTCTGTAAGTACTTGCAATTTTTCTATGGTTTTAGACAGCGTTTTTTCATGGAACTATTTTTATTTTTATTAAAAGTTATATAATTTAATTACAAGTGGGATAGTAGGACTCCTTTGGATATCGATACTCGAGTCGTAGGAACGAGAATTTCATGAGAATGATTTTTTCATCTCATCATATTTTCTATTTCCTTTTCATTCTATTCTTTTATTAGTTCTATTCTCTCAAGTCGTGAATCGGTATCCTGGCGAACAACCCACGGCAAAAAAATGTAACGTGCCGTTGTAATACCTCAGGGGTGGTGGGGAAATGTACAAATTGTAGTCATATTACACATCAGTTGTCTTTCAGAATATCAAGTCTCCTCTGCAGACAATATCATGAGCCGCCACTGATAACCACCTAAAGCCAACCCTGGTTTTACCACATATCCGATAGGTAATTCCGCCCACTGATAATTACTTACCGATAAACAAAATTAAAATCACATCATGTCTCTCTTAGAACTTCTCGGGAATTATGGCTGAGCATCCTACTTGCCATGCGTATTCCAAGTCTGAATCGTCACTTTCTTGAATCATAACTTACTTACAAGAAGCTTAACTTGTGGCAAAAATCTTATCTTTTAAAAAATTATAATGACAGCAGATGTTCCTTGACAATAAATATTTGGTCTCATAGCAACCAAAGCGAAAACTTTTTTATGCACAACTTGTTTGTTTTATATATTAAAAAACGTCATAAGCACTGCGGTCATTGAGTTTTTTACTGGTTTTGGATGTTTTGGAGAAACATATATCCTCATTCAGTAAAGAACATTTACTGACTTTAATACTTAATATACTATAACATATAACACATGAATTTTAAAAATCTAATAATTGACTTGTTCCGTAGGACTTCTCGAAAAAAATCTACAAATATGAAGAACTTATAGAGGAGCTGATTGACTTGCGAAGATCTATACCTTTAAATATGATAAATCTTGATTGTAGCGAGCTGAACGAGACGCTGATTGCAACTGTGAATAATTTGCGGTCGAAGATAGTTGACTATTTCATAAATGAAAATCATGCTCATAATAGACGGTAAGTATAGCTGAAGTCTCCAATGTTGTCGTTCACATCATCATCCGATTCAAATCGATTCAAGTTCACACAAAATGGCACGCATGAGAGTACCACTACAAACTTATATAAATAACGAGAGGAAATAGAAAACCATTAAATTTGACAAATGCGTCAACTGCACGCTACTGAACTAACAAAATGTTGAACGTTGGTTGCGGCTACAACAAGCGGTTGTATATTCATCTCGAACACGAATCGTTACATCTGAAACTTTTGTAGTATTTAAGCTGATTTAATATCTTTGATCAGTACATAAATTGATGACGTGAATGACAAGATTGGTGATTTCAACTATAGTGCAAGACATCGTCCTCCTTTTCGAGGGTCGGGAACACGAGGTGTGTAGTAGGGGATTCAGAGACCGTTTACTTTCAGTCCTATGCATCTCTTGGACATACTATGGCCTTGCGTTCATCCCCTGTTAATTTTATCCCTCTTTTCGGCGATATGTAATATTTGGAATTTTTAAATATAACTCGTGCTGTCTCGAAAACTATAAAAGCGTTAAGGATCAAATTTTAGAAGGAAGTTAAATAATGTATATCGATTACTATAGCAGCATTGAAATGGTATATTATTTATTTATCTTCCAAGAAGAAATAAAAAACACGAGGGTCCTGAAATATTGTAGAGAAGAATGTAGGTAGCATCGAGGTACTTTTTCTATTTCTAGAAATACTATATCGATTGTATGAGCGGTATTGTATCTGATGTTTTACTTCAAGACGCATATTTTATGAGATATTGGCGATTTTATGAATAAAAATCGGAATATATAAAATTTTTTGGATAGTACTCTCTTGATTACGATGAAATACGTTCAATTTTTCATAGGCCCGCACTATAAATTACCGGCCCTTAAGGCCCATATTGATAGTGGTTTGATACATTTTTCACTTAAGGATAAGAAAAGAAATATCGTCACCGTCATGTTCCCCGCCCTCGAACTATTTAGCACACACCCTACAAAGGATTCCTTAATACCGCAGTTTCTTTTCTTTTATATGCTGAATCGACTATATGATACTGTATTTTATTGTCTTTTTAGAATTTGCGATAATTTCGATGATATGTCTCAAAAGGTAAGCGGCTCTCCAGATTCTATAGCAGAGTTAGTGGCGCTGCAAAGTTACGTTATAGAATGCAGAGATGTCACAATGTATAATCTTAGAGAACAAATCAGGAAGACTGCGGAATACGTCATGTTTCTCATGGATCATGCACACCTCACTGGTAATCTATCTACAGTTGAAATCACCAATCTTGTCGTTCACGTCATCATCTTTTAATTTCTGAATCAAATCGATTCAAGATCACACAAAATGGCATGCATGAGCGTACTGTCGTGTGCAAAAAAAATATAGAACAACAATTTTTTTCTAATGTAAGTCTGTCTCTATTTGAATATGTAATGAGTAGCCGAAATAAAACAGTTAGCATTTTTATTATATCATTATTGAAAATGCTACTGGGCGCATGATATAGGACCCATCTTACGAAAAACGTATCGAGAGCGACAGATTCTGTCGAGGCCGCTGCGCTGTCCTTGTAACCCTACCGTTCACAATTTCTGAATTTTTCACACGATGGCACCCACGATTCTGGAAAGTTGGTCTCAAAAACCACTTGTCTGGCCGTATTGAAAGGGTTTTCCCTTAAATTGTCCAAAAAGGGCTCCGCCCTGCTCCGCTTTTGGTATTTTGGGTATTCCCAAACACGGCCTTCTAGTCACGGTCCCTTCTTGTTCCCATATCTTATTTACTCATAGAACAGTGCGTTTATCTAGTCCATAATGAGTGGCAACCCTTCTTATGGACCACCCCTCTTCTAATTTAGAAAGCATCAAAACTTTGTCTTGCTCTGTCAGTCGAGGCATTTTGACTTTTCAAAAGTTCAAATGTCAGAGTTGATTAATTACAACTTTGATTTAATTTAATCACCATGTCTCCGTCTACAGCATTCAGTCTTTTTCCGAGCATTTTGAGATTAGTTTCTTTACAAACAGTAAAACTAAAGCACTCACAAACTATTTACATAACAATTGACATAATTACAGGAAACTTAAAACACCGCAGCAAAAAACACTACAAACTTAGATAAATAACGAGAGGAAAAAGAAAATCATTAAATTCGACAAATGCGTCAACTGCACGCTACTGAACTGACGAATGTTGAACATTGATTGCAGCCATAACAATCGGTTGTAGTATTCATCCCTATAACACATTGTTACGCCTGAAACTTCTATCGTAGCCCCAACAGGCGTGACTTTCTGTTATTTACATTGCAACGTGTTAGTATTTAAGCTGATAGAAGAATCTCATGTATTTGATAAGTATATAAATTAATGACGTGAACGACAAGATTCGCGATTTAAACTATATCTATAATTTATCCTGTACATAAAAGTTACCTTCTGATGTTTCGTTGACAAAAGAATAGGTGCTTTAATAATATTTTAGTAAAATGGCCCACACCAAATACACCAGATTTTGGGTTTCGGTAGACTTTGATGGAACAAGTGGCATTGGACACAAGAGTCTACGTACACCAATTTTGCAATTATTCGCGCATGCATGATGTACGCGCCTTCGTGTTATTTTGTGAAAAAAAGACTGGTGGGGAGGGGCTTTTCTTTGTCTGCGACACTAATAATTATTAACAATTACATATTAGAATAAAAACCTACTAACCTCACCTAAAGAAATTACACGAAAGAATGAAATTATTTTAAACAGAATAAAAACCTATTACAGATTATGGCTTCTGAAAAAAGGCTCTTACCAGTGCGAAGAATAATAGACAGTTGAAGTGATCATGAAATTGAATATAAACGCACGCACGAATCCGTGCTCAAAAAAATCCAAATCCAAAATGGCGAACTTGATGGGTTTTAATTAAGTTTGGTTTTACACTTTAAAACATAGTTATTAGCAAAATTTTAGTATTTGAGACTGAACTTGTATGATCTCTATACACAAATCATAAAATATTTAAGTGATAAATATTTAAAAATTGATGTTAGAAAAACGAAAATCGCACATACTTTCTACAAAAGTTTTTAAATTTTTTTGTTATCACATTCCGAATTTTATTTTATTTATTTATGTAACATTAAAGAAAATTATAAATCCTATTTGTTTAGAGAAATTTACAGTTTAACTGTTATAAATTTTATATATTTTTTATTATTTTGAAATAATAATAATAAAACCCAGATACCAATTCGGATTTAAACATAAATGTTCCACGCTACACCCACTTGTTACCCTAATTAATAATATTGAAACCACCAAACTGAACGGAGGAAAAACTGCAGCTCTATTCATTGACATAGAAAAAGCATTCGACAGCATTTGGCACACAGGCATAATTTACAAACTTTACAAACTGGGTTGTCCGAAGTACCTTATATTATTAATAGACTGTTTTTTGAAAAATCGACATCTAAAAGTAAAAATTTCAAGTTCATTCTCGTATGAGTTCACACCAGAACAGGGTCTCCCTCAAGGTTCACCACTTTCTCCGTTGCTATACAACATTTTCTGTGCAGATATCTATTACTACCCCTACAACGATGAGCAACATTTTTCACACAGTGCTTATATACTCCAGTTTGCCGATGATACGACTTTAATATCTCACAACACTTCTATCGTGACAGCAACACAAAGTTTGTTAAATCTGATTAATCACACGACAGATTGGTTCAATAAATGGAGATTAAAACCAAATCCATCTAAGTCTCAATTCATCATCTTCAATCATAACCCTGGTCCGAATTCTCCAACACTTAATATGTATAATCATTTGCTTTACCCTAAAACATTCACCAAATATCTAGGAATAACCATCGATCATAAAATCAACTTTAATAGCCACATGGCACAAGTTAAAAAAAACACAATCTCACGATCAAAACACTTTAGATGTCTTGTGCATACAAAAGGAGGGATTGACATTCAAACTGCTAGTAAAATATATAAGACCATATGCAGACCCATGATAGAATATGGTCATGTACTTTTTCAAAACTGTAAACAACCAGCCTTACAAAAGCTTAGCATAGCAGAAACAAGTGCCCTTCGTTTGATAACCAAAATCCGTCACCCCAATAATCCCCTACACAATCCTCCTAACCAACTTCTATACCAACTGACAAATATCCAACCAATAAAAGACAGACTCATCACACTATCCACAAGATTCTCCCAGAATGAACACAATAAGGAGTTAATCGAGAGTTTATGTGCCAGAAGACAACCAAATGGCAGGACAAGATGGAGACACCCCTTAAGAACATTATGGGAAATAATAAATTCAAATTAAATTGTTCTTTTTTTTTTTTTTTTTTTTTGAGTTTATCATACCTTAAATCATGTTAATTGTTTACATTAATGTATTATATATATATAGGCTGAAGGACCCCGGTCAATGGCCTGTTGAATTGTACTAATTCAATAAAGCACTTTTATTATTATTATTATTATTATTAATAATAAAATAATTTATTGTATGGAATGACAAACAAGCTACAAACATACAAATGCATAAGATACAGAGAACTGATATATTAATCTTATCCTAAAAGATAAAATACTTTTGTAAATAATCTATTACCTATATAAAATATAAAATCATATAACGTCACTAATTTAAAATAGTTACATAAGTACAAACAAGACATATAAAAATGTGCATATACAAAGCTAAAATTTGTTTAAACTAATCGAGGTTACGTCATTATATACATAGTAATTTATTTTTATATTAGTTTTAAATGATGTAGTACTACAGTTCTTCTCATCGTATCTGTCAAACCGTCTTAATTATGTTGCTTACAATGGTTACACGCCTAACCCATATACCATAACATCAGGGCTACCACAGGGTTCCAATTTAGGTCCGCTATTTTTCGCTCTTTTTGTCAATGATCTCAATGACAATCTTTGCTGCAAAAAGCTTTTTTTCGTAGATGACCTGAAAATCTTTGCGTCAATAAATTCCAAACACGACTGTCATATGCTACAAAGGGAACTTAATAAAGTGGCACAGTGGTGTCATTTAAACTCTCTGGCTCTAAATATAACCAAATGCAAGGTTGCAACTTACTCACGAAAAGATGAACCCATCGACTACGATTATTGTATCGGCACACAATCTTTGCCACGTACTGACTCAACCAGAGATCTAGGAGTCTTTTTTGATGACAAATTATCATTTGCTAAGCATATCGAGTTATCGGTCTCCTCGTCTATGAAAACCTTAGGGGTCATTTTAAGACTAAGTCAGGTCTTCCGGAATAATGATCAAACTATTTTATTGTTATATACGGTCTAAACTCGAGTACTGCTCACTTATCTGGAGCCCTATCTATGATTATCAAGTTAAATCAATCGAGTCTGTTCTGAGGAAATTTTTAAAATTTCTCTGCTTCAGCGCTGATGGTAGTTATCCAAACAGAGGCTGCGACCAGACGTATCTGTTAAATAGGTTCGACTTCGACTCACTACAATTTAGAAGGCAGTTCTATGCTGTAAAATTCCTGTATTCGCTCATACACAACAGGGTTGATTGCCCTCCTGCACTAAGCCAGTTAAACTTCTTGGTTCCAAGAGCCGCTAGTTGCAAACCGCTCACATTTAAAAAAATTTTTTTTTATTTATTTAATTGTCTTATTTATATTATATTTTATTGCCAACCGGCACGAACCGATATAATGCGCTATGTATTTATAATTTTTTTTTTGTATTTTGTCGCTTTCTTGTCATGTAATTGGTTCTTTTGTACTGTTGGACAAATGTATTAAATAAATAAATATAATGTGCCACCCTGCCAAGTTTCAACTTAAAATTCGCTTTTTTTTTTCTTTCCAAATTGCCTTATTTACTCAAATGGTTTGATATGCTGGAAAATTTATTTGCAAAGGGTGACTTGTCTGAAAATGTGTTTCCCGTAACTTTGGAGTCTCACAGATGCTGTGGAATTATTTTCAAATTAATTAAAATTTCTTAATCTAATGCGCTCCAGCGCCTCCCAGCGAAGCGCTAGATCATTACTTCAAAGAACAAAGTTGTAGTGGGAGACCTAAACTCCATGAAAAAAAAAATCGTACATTACTAATATGCTGCAACCATTATGGCTGCTGTCTCTCTAACTATAAGTAATAATACAATACAAAAAACAGTAACTATTGTGAGTGTTATAAAAGATGCTCAAATTGTTTTCCATATTCTAATTGGCACAACTCATACCTCCTTAAAACTTCTCGTGTAAAAAAATTTCTTATAACTTCTGGGGTTATTTGGCGGCAAGTTATCCTATTCTTTAAATCATTCCATTTGAAAAAGTAAAGTTGCATAATCTGCCGCCTTTTTAAGGCGCCTTGTACATTTGAAAATAACATTATTAAATGCATTTTTCCATTTAACATTTCTTTTTATATCTCACTGTTTTCCAGATAATGCTTTTCTAAATAGGGCTGGGACACCCTGTGTGTAGTGTACTTATTATTCTTCTTGGTGATGGATAGCCTCCTATTAATTAATGAAAGTGATCATTAATTCTAAAATTTTTTCTATCAGAATCGGACATTATGCTCAACTGCAGGGTGTTTGTATGGCCCAGGGACATGGAGGCTGTCATAGAACTGGCAATGGCAAGGTTAAGTATGAAACGTGACCAAGCTGAGGCCTACCTAAAGAATAAGAGAATGTTGTTTGACGCTAAACTTAAGAAACGCGAGAAAATACTCGCCATCTTCAAGAAGAAGGATCCGCCTATTCTCACTATGGAAGAGATGGAGGATAACGTGGAGACCGTTGAAAACATAGTAGCAAGATTGGAGGTAAATAAAACACGTCTTACTGGAGTGGCTCAAAAAATCAAATAGTGATTTTTTTCTCACTCTATATACCTTCTTCGAAATCCTAAAAAAATAAACTCCTTTGAGTGAAATTCGGATAAAGACAATTTTTCACGAGTATAAATTTAAGCCACCCTAGTGGCCTAACATCTCCCGAATAAGTAAACATAAAAAAGATACTTTAGAGGCTATCTTCGACAAATTAAAAAAATCTAACTGACGAAATGGGTTATGAACTGTCACTCATTCTCACGGCGCGGTGCTAGCGCTAAATACAGTAGGGTAAAATAAGGAATCGGCTCCGGAATCCTTTGTAACAAGTTTTTTCCACTCTCCTCTAAATTGTATCAACAATAGATGATAAAAAATCATAAAAAGTGCCGCAGTAATAGTATTAAACAATATATGTGTAAAATTACGGGTTTTCGCGAATAACTTTTAAAATTTAATTTTACCGAAAAAACTACTAACACCAATCGAAAAAGGAGGAAATTTTTTAAGTATATGTATATGTATATATGGCTACATAGTACGTGCGTATGAGCCTAAAATGAGGCGTGTTCCGTACAAAAATGGCTATAAGTTTTGATTGGTGAAAGCAAAAGCAAAAAAGAAGTGCTTATTGAAGAAAAATATTTCATTTACTCGATCCATGTATTTAAATGATCAAAAACATATATAATTAAACAATTATTATTAACTAATAATTAACATACAATCACTTATTTCAGTATATCTTCTGTAAATTGTTTAAAATTGTGGACTGGCTTCCTGCAATGGTCATTATTAAGATGCATATTATTGAAAAGATTTTTTTACATTTGCCTTTCTCAATATGCTTCTTTTATTTAACGAATTTCGGGAAAACCAGCATTTTATATTTTTTATGCGTAATTCCAATCTATAATAATAATAGGTGTAAAATTTGATATTCAGTTGATGATCAATTTACAGTTGAAAACCCATACTTTACGATGGAATGATTTATTTTGTCAAAAAATTGAAATTTTAATGATTTATTTATGAAATACTAACAAAAAAATTATTATTCCTTCTTCTAAATACATAGAGGTTGTAGCTGAGATCTTTGAATATGTGCTTTTTTAGATTTTTTAAATAATTTGTTAACAAATTGTTTATAAATTTATTTTGTAAAAAATGTGGATTTATTTGAAAATCATGTGAAATAGAGCATAATTTACGTTTAAACAGATAAAAAATTCTCACTGAGGCCTATATATTTTAATGTACGCTTGCTCAGATCATTCCTCCATTCCTCAACTGTGTAATAGATAGATGTCTTTAATGATTTTCTCATGTTTTCCATAAATTTTCTCTTTTAATATTCATGATTCGATAGCCATTCACAGGTTTTCGTGTGGATATGTTTTGTGGAAGTCCTAGGTGAAATCTGAAAACATTCAGGGGCACGTAGGAAGTAAAAAGAAATCGAATAGCGCAAATCGCAGGTGGCTATATCGATCCATTTTCGAGATAGGACCTTTGGCAGTTAAAAAAAAATCCGATTTCTACCTTCGTATTCGTAATCAGCGACCTCGAAAACCCCCTACTAGCATTTTTTCCATCTTCATTCTTTTGAATTTAGCACATAATACAATTTGTCATTTAATTTTGCAATAATTGTTTATAATTGCAACAATAAGAAAGCAGCGGCATTCTTTAATGTGTGGACTTTTATACGTAGAGCATTTATAATAATTTTAAAAAAGTTTGGAAATGATACGACCTGTTACACGGAATTCCGAAGTTAAGTCCGTTTTTTCTCTTATTCACTGCACAAATAAGAATGATTTAATTCTAATCGTTTGAAAAAACGTCAGCAATACAATTGACAGCTAGTATAAGAATCCATTTTTACACCGCTATTAAACAGGCGTCACGTTACAGTTATAGCTCAATTCGTATTACACTCGTATGGGCTGTTTGTGTACATTACAGGGTCGATTAAAATCATGGGAAAAAAATCGCGGTAATTTCGGTAAAATGATGATTTTCTTGCATTTTAAACAGGACAAGATTTTATTTTTTTGATGTGTAGGGAGGTCCAGTGTGAGTATAAAACTCGATTTTCTGGGTTGAAAGCCCCCCGTTTGGCCGCCATCTTGGAAAAGGAGGCGTAAGCGGTTTTTTCGTGATATCATGAGAACCATAAGTCTCACAAAGAATTTTTTTAAGACATTTTGTGTAGATGTAGATACTTCTTACTATAAAATTAAAAACGAAAAAGTTATAATTAGAAATATATTAAAATTTTCAAGGAAAATATCATTTACTTAAGGGGTACAACTTTTTCTGTATTGATTATATTGAAAAAACACATCAGATGTTTTTTGTAGATCATTTTATTGTGAATAATTTTTTATATTTCGTTTCTTTGGAGAGGTGTTGGACACTACAAAGGGATCACACCAATACTCCATTTAAAATGTGCAAAAGGGTGCAGGAAAGAACACCGGTCTGAAACTACTGTGACTATACGTTTTTTGAGTCGGGGTCCCGTAATCTTAAAACTTGGAGAACACCCCTAAAAATGCCAAAAATTTAGAGGGTTTTTCGCGATAATTTTAATAAAAATCAAAAGGGATCCTATGAAATCCCCTTTTCTTAATATTAATTTACAAGGGTGGTGGTTGACTTATACCAAATATAGCCAAATTATATTATTAGGGATAATTAGAGAGGGTAAAACCACCCCTATATCGACGAAAATTTAAAAAATTGGTAAACCTATATTTTTTTCTACCCGTTGCTTCAAATTTGATTGATGGGCATTGCCGGGCAAAAGTAATTTATTACTTAACCCTTAAGGGGGTATAACTATCCCCACCTACCCCTAAATCGAGTTAAAATTTTCGCATTTTCATTTTATCTTTGATGAAATATTCTAAAAAAATGTTTAATACGTTTTTTCATTTCAATTTAGGGGCGGCTTAACCCTCCAAAAGGGTTAAAGAATAAAGATTTTTAGTAATATTTCATCAAAAATAAAATGAAAATGCAAACAAAATGAAGTTGTTTTCAAAGCCTGCTTCAATTTATTGGTAAATAGGGTTGAAAATAAACTATATTTGCCTGCCAATGCCAATTCAACCAAATTTGAAGCAAGAAGTAGAAAAAAAGTATGTGTTACCAATTTTTTAAGTTTTAAGTCGATATAAGGTTGGTCATAACCCTCTCTGACTTGCACCCTTGCAAATTAATATTAGAATATAGGGGATTTCATAGGATCCCTTTTGATTTTTATTAAAATGATCGCGAAAAACTCTCTACAAGGTGTGTTTTTGGCGTTTTTAGGGGTGTTCCCCAACTTTGGGATTGCGGTACTCCGATTTTCGTAGTTAGCGACCCAAGCCAAGAAACGTATAGTCAGAGTAGTTTCAGACCGGTGTTCTCTCCTGCACCCTCTCGCGCGTTTTGAAGGGAGTATTGATTTGGTCCCTTTGCGTCCAACACCACTCCAAAGAAACGAAATTTAAAAATTGAGCAGAGGAAATTATTCGCAATAAAATGATATACAAAAAACATCTGATGTGTTTTTTCAATTAAATCAATAGATAAAGAGTTGTAACTCTTAAATGATATATTTTTAATATACTTCTAATTATAACTTTTTCATCTTCAATTTTACGATAAGAAATATCGAGACCAAGATTGTAGAAAATTCAATCCTCTACAAAAAATGTCTTAAAAAAATTCTTTCTGAGACTTATGGTTCTCATGATATCACGGAACAACTGTTTACGACCCCTTTTTCAAGATGGCAGCCAAATGGGTGGCTTTCAACCCGAAATTCGAGTTTTATACTCATACTGGACCCCCTACACATCAAAAAATAAAATCTTGTTCTGTTCAAAACACAAGGTTTGGCCTGAATTTTGTAACATGTCAGTTTTCTAAAAAGTCTATTTTGGATATTATTGTCCATTGCAATATACAATCTTGGCTAAAATCTGTCAATTTTGTATTCGACAGTGAACCGACATGTATGTTATGTTTTATGTTCCATTTCAAGGTTCATTTGTTTTGCTCTTTAGTATTAAAACCATTTTTTGAAGTTTTGTGTTTGCAAATAAATGTTGTCTATCGAAACTGAGCTTCGTGGAGGCTTTGATTTTGTTTTTATTTTAATCATGATTTCGGACAAATGGTTTAAATTATCTTAACCCCGGTTCATTGTATCGAGACATACAGGGTATCCCAATCATCAAGTGATAGAACTTTTCAAAATAAGAAAAATAGTTCCTATAAATATGGGTTGGAGGAAGTGCTTACTTTCTGAGATACAGATTGCTAGGAACTTTTTGTCTTATTTTTAAAAGTTTGGTCTATGCAATTCAGGACACCACTTAGATAACCTCTGCTCAATATTTCAGTATATGTAAAATAGCCCACACAGCACAGAATATTCTGAGGATATTCTAAATAAATCCCAAATATCCTATTTTTAGAATATTTGCTTAGAATATTTCTTAAATATTCTTAGAATATTCTGTCGGAACATTAAAGATTAAAAATATTCCATATAAATGCCAAATATCCTTTTTTGGGATATTTGCGTAGAATATTTCTGAAATATTCCCAGTACATTCCAGTAGTGTGTACATTTATAATTTTTAATGTGGAAAAATTGTCACTTTTGAAGAGTTATATTTGAATTTAATCTTTATATACATCATATGTTTGATATGATATCTCTTTCACACCAACGCAATGGGAACAAAGTGAGATGAAACAGTTTTATAAGTACCAAATTAAATAAAGGAGACAATCATATTGATGCAACTTATTATATAGACATAGATTTAGATAGAATACGGCCACAACAGAAATTATTACTTTATCTGGAACGCGCAATATGATTCATGAACATGAACATTTTTATACATGGACATAATAATATATTATGCAGATATTTAATAACTTTGGCACTACTTATTTCTAATTTTTAGTTTGATGCGCCGTTTTTATGTTGGCGATTATGATATTGAACAAATAATACTTCAAGGTTGGCAATTCTCAACATTGTCAACAGTGCTGCCATTAAATGTTTAGCGTGTCGCAGTGTCGCGGTTTGCCGGTTTGTTTGTGTAGTTTACTGTGATTGTGTTAATTAATTAAAGGTAAGGAACCTTATTTAATGTTAAATATAATAATTTAAAAAATAGGAAATCATCATTTCGTTCCGAATTTACTGCGATTTAAATCTGTCGAAAAGAGATTAGTAAAAATTCTGTATATTGAGGTTAGGTAGTCGACAGTTACGGCGTTATAACATCAAATTAGTTAATATAATTTAAAAAGTAGGCGTCTGAAGTTCTTTACGGTTTCGAAATAGAGGGTGTATAAATCGGCATTGTTTTATTTATTCCAAAGATTATAATGTGTATTATGTTGAAGTGACATTTGTTTTTGGGGTTGGGAAATAGGAAGAAATTCAGACCCCTACTTTTTTGGTAACCAACATTTAATATAAGGAATCGAAACCTAACATCCTATGATTTCCTAGACACTATATTATAAAATTGATATATTTTTTCAGCCGCAAATATAGGAAGCAATTCCGATAGAAGCACGCCTATTAGTAGAGTGACTCCTGTATTATCGGGTAAATTTATCATATTGATCCTTAACTGGTCTTTTAATAATAGTCGGTATTTTAGATGAGAATTTTAAACAACAGCTGATACGAACCCTCACAGTAATAAATGTTAAATTGGACCAGGTCTCTGAAGATGTAACTTATTTGCTACAGAATAATAAAAACGATAACTCAAAGTTAGAGGAAACGGAATCAGTAATGAGCAAATTTAGTTTTCCCTTGAATTGTATGGAAGATTTAACTATCCTTGAGGATTTTTTGTCAAACAAAAATAATGCAGACCAGTTTGTAAGTTTAACTTTAAAAATAAATTCACATACTGCATGCAAATTACTCTATATATGAAATTTATTGTGTTTTCATTGTTTTAATTTTTTTAGGCACATGAATTATCAATAACTGGAGGCTGCAATATTAAAGTAATGGTAAAGAGAATAATGGCCAAGCTATTCGCAAACTGCCTGGCAATGCAGTATAGTTGGATTGGCTTCAAACAGAAAAATAACTTTTCGATTTTAAAAGTTGCTTCTGTTATAATTGGTAATGGTTTCTGCTTTCTTTTATATGATTTAATTAAGGCCTCTATTTTTAGGCGCAGTTCAGAAAATTCATAAAAAAAATACAACCGCAGAAATTGAAGAGGCCATCAAAATGTGGTTGGTAAAAGCAAAAGAGAGAGAAAAGAGAAGAAGGGATGAAGAACCTGTTTTATGAACTCGTTATTATATAGTTAGTTATTTTAAAAATGCATGTTTATGCTGTAAGTAAATAACAGTAGAAAGTAAGTAGTAGAAATAGTAGTAAACAGTATAAAGTAAATAATATTGGTAAAGATTATTTTGTAGTTTTATTTTATTTTCTCAAGGGTGTGTAATAAGTGTTGTTAAACTTCGGGTGTTTTTCATGTGGTTGATAGGCTTCTAGAGCAGTTACGGTTGCTTAAGCAACATTTCAGCAGTCATGTTTGCCATTTTCAGGTTCTTGCTAACATCTGCTTTACTGCTGCTTCTCATTGGTTGCAACTATCAGCGAGAACTTGAAGATAACAGATGTGATTCTGCCGATATGTCACTTAAGTAACCATAGATCTCTGGTAGCCTATTCACTATGGGGGAAACATCGGAAGTTTAATAATACCTTTATTTAAGGTGGCCATTCCCTAGAAAGAGACATCCGATGGGGAAATATTTACTATTTTTGGCCATAACTTTTTTTCCTTAGTATGTATATTTAAAAAAACTATAAGACGACCTAAGTAGAACCTTAACAAGATTATTACTATGAATTTTCACTCAATAATTTCAGTGGTTAGTTAAGATTTAAATTTAAAAATTATGCTAATCTTCCTATTTCGTAGTTTCAAATTAAACTATTTTGCAAACCACTGAAATTATTGAGTAAAAATTCATAGCAATAGTCTTATTATGGTTCTACTTAGGTAGTCTTATAGTTTTTGTAAATATACGTACTGAGAAAAACAAGTTATAGCCAAAAATAATAAATATTTCCCTATCTAATGTCTCTTTCTAGGGAATGGCCACCTTAATACCCACGAAAACCTGAAAAACAACATGTACGTATATGTATATGGAACATGCCAGATACATTAAGCTATATGTTCCTGGAACGTTCTGGGAATGCGGGAAACTGTCTACTTCTAATATGCATAAGACGTACCTGCAATATTTAGAGCAGCTTGAAAGAATATTCTGAAGGTTCCGCGCATATATTCTTTGCACTTTTACAGAACCTACTTGTGCTGTATGGGAGTTGACCAAAATCGGCTGCCAGCCAAACTTTTGAGGAGATAGGAAAGGGATGAAAAATGTTTTTTTGCAACTCTCTTTTTACCCATTTCAGAGATATTAGTTTGCTCTAGATCATTTTGAGACACCCTGTATATATAATGAGTTGCTCGTATGTCATCATTTTAATAATTTTTAGGAAGATAAAGCTGAAGCAGAACTGATTAATGAAGAGGAGCAATTGTTGGACATAGACGTATCACCATTCATGAATTTGTACAAAATGTTGTCTGTGGTAGAACCTTATGACAAGTTGTGGCACACCGTTTTGGATTTCCACGTGAAATACGATATATGGTAAATAATACATATTCGCAATATATTTAGATACACTATCCAACAGGTAAACAATTACAGGCTGGGAAACATTATAATGAAGTAATATTAAACACTATAATCGAGTAAAACTATAGTAGAACTGTACAAAAGCAAAGGTTTATGTTCTATTGCAAATCAAGCTGCTTAATTGATTGAATACTACTACTACAGTTAAATATATCAAGCCTATTTTGCAGTAGATTATAATTTCTACACATAAAATTTAAGGGGAAAAATTCTAACAAATTAGTTCGAGTAGTAGTCCGACGACTTGCTGTGTGAGGTACGCGAAAATTCAGTTGCTCCAAAATATGAGGATAATCAAACATGTTATACATAATTAATTGAGCGTATTGTAAATGGCATATCCATTGGACCTTACAAGCCAGCAGTATTCTAATTTTGATCGTATAAATGAGTGGTATAGCAATTTCACAATATCAGTATTCGTGAACCCTGTGCAGTTTCGTATTACAAAACGATACTATGGCTAAATTAATATGCTCTTTGAAACACAGATGTTTTGGTCAAAGGTAACGGCAAGAACCTATATCAGGCACCTGCAATATTTGAACGTTTATATCCTCATTGTACTTGAGAGGGTTATGCATTTTAGAAAAAGTAAATGTATTACAACATAAGCGGACCCAATACGGATCCCTGAGGAAGGCCGGACGTAGACAGGACCTCAAACGTCCTGAAACCATGGTATTCTACACTATTCTACTGATGTCTATTATCTAGATACAAATAGAAGAAGAACTGTGACACTGATAGCCCAAATTTACCCAATTTCTAATGCGAGGCGATCGATTGTCCTCTAAAAATCTGTATAAATGGTATCAATTTGCTTATTTGCATCTACAGTTGAAATTACGAATCTTGTTCATCATCTTTTAATTCCCTAATCAAATTGACTCAAGGTCACACAGAATGGCACGCATGGACGCGCTATTTGAAAGGAATTTTCTGTAAAATAACAATTATCACTTCATACAATTTTAATATTACAATATAATATTCTCTCCAAGCGACAACACTACTTGTAACGATCACGTTTTGAAGGAACGTTCAGTACCTTAAATTAACTAAAAGCATGTATAAAATTTGTGCATTTATAAGATTGTTTTCATACATTCCTAAAAACGTTAAAATTCTAGCAGGTAAAAGACCATTTGTCCTTTACGTGCTACGGAGAGGAGAAGGGTGCAGTTTATTTCAAGGCGATGTTTTGGTCGGTTTGAGGCAGAAGCTGAAAAGATGGCGTAGAGGCGGTTGGCCGTGTAGGGCCGTAAGAATTAAAAGCCGCCATATCTGTAAATATCTGTATATAGTGATTAATAACTGCGAATAGAATCAGTAAAGTAGTTATTATAGTTTATATGTTCTATGTTATGGTGTACCATTGCCCATAGCTACAGCAGGGCAATGTTTTCATCGAATCAACTGTAAGTACAATAGACTTTTATATTATGTATACCTCTCATGATGCTAATGTTCCTGTTTGAAGCCGATTGCGAAAATGCAGAATTATTGATGGCTTCAATACCACGTTTGGCCAGTAATGTTCTTTTTGTATCCAGTGCTACCGTCCCGTAAAGACTTCTCTCACTCCATGAGAAGACTATAGTTCGTGAATTATTTCGTGTGAACGTTATATTTGCGTAACTATATCGCTCCGTTTTTAGACATCTCCCGTGTGTTTTGGGCATAAAAACATAGTGTACAACTATCGAACCAGTCTATATTGAAAATATTAATTGTCGGGCCATTTTTTGTTATTAATTTTACATACAGTCTATAGTATTTTCTTTTGTGTGTTTTCATGTAATTTAATTGAGCTTGTTTATGTTAACGTAGGAATTCTTTGTTTTACCGCTCTGGCCAGATCGTGTTTGTTTAGTTTAATTATTCACCGTATACAGATTCTTATTGTGTACAGTTTTGCTTTGTATTTTGCTTTTGCTATATGTCAGCTCAACTTTTAATGATTTGCTTACATGATTATTCTGACGAAAGTTTTTGTAAAGTTTACTCACAACCCTGATGTCAATTGCTCTACTGTTTGTATATTTTTTGTAAATCATAATCGTAAGTTAAATTCAAAGATTCGTTTTATTTCCACTTAAGAAAGAATAACGTTTCATACTACAGTGGTCGGATAGACTAAATACAAGAACTACAAAATCAACTATGCCAATAAGGACTTACTTTGAGAGTACATATTATAAATTGTAGCCCTCACATTCATCTTCCTTGCCTCCACCAAATCCTTAGTTTTATTTTCCTTCCTGGGTCTATATTTTGTCACAGTAGCATTTGAGGCGTCCTGCTCCTCACGGGTTTCCTTACAAATCCGTTGAAAGAACAGGTGATAAGTAGCAGTGACGGTGATCGTACTCGAATTTTATTTCACTTTCTATTATCCGGCCGAGCTTAAAGGTATATTACATAACTCTGGTGACAATAGACATTTCCTGTGTTAAATGTAGAAAACTAAAGATGGAGGCTGCAATATGGCGTATGGGGTATTGGTGTTGTAGAGCATGATCAGATTGGCATGAAAATGAGGCACCGTAGATGACAAATGTGATGTTATCACGAAATAAATTACTAGCAGTGATAATTAAGTAACAACAAAACAATTATAAAGATAAATAAAAAAATTCCAGATTAAAAAGTACCTATAAAATAAATCTATATAACTAGAAACAAAATTTTAAATCAAGCTTTAATTTAAATAAATTAGGCCTAATAGTACGGGAGGCCGTAACCAAGATTTTCGCCTGATCGCCTGATGAATCACGACCATATAGATTGATAGATTATGACATAGCCAACAAAAAAGTCCCCGGTGACGGAAATTTTTAGTGGGGCGAAAACTATTTAATTATTTATTGAAAATGTAAAAAATACAGGCTCAAAAATGTAATTCCCTAATGTCCGTTTGCGTATTGTGTGTCTTTATTTACATGAAAAATATACACAGAACATGGTAACAGAAATTTGTAGTGAGGCAGAACAATACTGGAGGTCGGAACAAAAAATTTATAACAATTTTTTTTGGGGTCTAATCGCCTAATGTCCGTTAAGAAAATTATTATTTAATTGATAATATTTTAAGTAAATAAAAAATACAAACGGACGTTTGAAGTGGGGCGTTTGTCTGTAATTAAATTTTGAATATGAAGAATTTCTCGGTGTAATTTTGTTACCCCCTAATGTCCGTTCTCTATCGGAAACGGTTTTTGTTTGTTTAAAAAAGGCCAAAAAATTTACAACGGACATTTTCAACGAGGCTGGGCTAAAAAAATTCGATTTCCGTCGGGCTAGAAAAAAAAATCTCAATTTTCACCCAGTCCCAAATAGGAATCGAAGGGTATTTCTTATTTGCTCTAGCATTTACTTCCAGCGAGATGGTTAGCGCATAGGTTACGCCTTACCTTATAGCGCGAAGGGTCCCGGGTTCAAATTCATATTTCCGCACAATTTTTTTTTAAATTCTGTAACGATTAATATATTTTTTTACAAATTCTTTTCTGATTTCTTTAGGTTTTCCTTCTTTTTATATAATAATTTTATTCTTTCGTGTGATTTCTTTAGGTTAGGTTAGTAGGTTTTTATTTTGAAATCTAATTGTTAATAATTATTAGCGCCGTAGGCAGTATTAGCGTCGCAAACAAAAAAATGGAGGGTGCGGGGGTGTCCCCCCTGCCTTTTTTTCCACAAACTAACAGGAAATATTTCCATTTCTCCACTTTCACGAATTTATTACACATTTACAAGGTAATGCGCATGCTCGAAGCTTTCGCATTTCGGTCTCTCTAGACTCTTGTCAAGATATTGGCTGTGTAGCGTCTTTCCAAGCATCAACCGCCGGGTGGGGTGGCATGTGCCAGAGCGCACGCGCAGAGCACTAAATACAGATGCCGTCGCGCTGTATCACAGATCCCTGTACATTTCATTTCATGTGAATACGCCTCATGAGAAAGGTCCGTTTAGCATTGTTTTCTCGTGTATACTTCAATTTAAAACAAAAATTAGCCATTAGGGAGTAACTTTTTTACACGCATTTTCTTTACATTCTCCTTTCTCACTTTACCGATTTCGCCCCATGCAAAATGTCCGTTCTGTGTGAATTCTTATTGTTTTATATATTTTTTACAAGATTCCACTGAAAACGGACATTAGGCGATGAAAAAAAAAATGACATGATTTGTTACGGACGGAAAATTGTTTCCCAATTAATCGCCCCATTTTTGGGCTTTTTGTAAGAGAGATTTTCTGTTTGTTTTGTAAAAAACTACCCATTAAACCTCGTCATATCCATTAGGGAATAACAGGCTTTTTTGGTTACGGCCTCCCGTACTATAAAAAAGATTAATAAAAATAAATAAAAAATATATACAGGGCAATAGTGCGTTGGACTGTAAGTAAACTAGATAAAATAGTCTATAACTGGAAGTTATTTTCGAACATACAGGGCGAGCCAAGACAAAATTACAGAACCAAGTGCCTTTTTTTTAAATGGAATGCAATGTATATCAGTACAATTTTTGAAGCCTCTTTCGAGGCTCTATTCATTCTTATATTAGCATTGAATATCTCCCAACTACTTGGATGTAATGGATTTTTTGTTTGTTGAAATAATTGAATCTGCAGATGGATATTAAAAAAATCATCACAGACACAATTATGGGTTTTAAGAAAAACTTATGTGAATACCAGTTACGAGACATCTAATTAATGTTTTTGAATCATTTTCATTTCCTAAAACTGTACAGGGTGGCCAAAAATTATTTTTCAATTAGAACTTTTTAAATTGAATTTTCTCATTTTTTTTCAAATGGAACACCCTGTTTATTTTTTTTAACGATGTGATGTAGAAATGAAAAACGAACATTTTTTGTAAGTACTTCCCTATGGCTAATTGCAACCAATTTCGTTTTATTGAGCAATAATTACAAAATTCAAAAATAAACTTAAAAAAGAGGTTTCTTCAAATAACTCAATAGAAAAATGTTTAATAAATGTTCCACATGTTGCCCATTTTGATTGACATACATCTCTATGCGCTTTTGAAATGAGGTTCCCACTGTTCCTAATACTGCTGGTGTGATAGATCTAAAGGCAGTTATTATTCTTTCCTTCATATTTTCTACTGTTGTTGGTGTGTCTCTATAAACAATTTCCTTCACGTATCCCCATAAAAAGAAATCCATTTCTGTAAGATCTGGGGATCTAGCAGGTCATGTAATGGGTTCATTTCTTCCAATCCATTGATGAGGGTAGGTATTATTTTATTATTTAAGTGGTCTCTAACTAACTGCATTTAAATAATGTGGTGGAGCACCATCTTGCTGAAACCACATCTTATTTCAAATTCTTTCAGGGAGATTTACCAATAATTGTGGCAGATAGTTTTCCAAAAAATGAAGATAAATATGACATCGCCACCCCACAAAATCCATTGGAAGACACAACATACATACTACAATATGCTGATGACACAACTCTGGTGGGACATGACAAATCACTACAGAGGTTAATCCCCAAGATGCAGGATAAGATGAACGAGATACAATTGTGGTTCAACAAATGGCGTCTGCTTCTAAATCCCAGCAAATCACAATTCGTTATATTTAACCACGCTCCCTCTCCATCCTCCCCTTCAATGAGCATTGCAAACGAGCATGTAAAGCCATCTCTCACGGCCAAATATTTGGGAATTACCATGGATCAAAAACTGAATTTTAATCAACACACATCAATTATTAAATCTAGAATAAAAAGCCGAGCAAAACACTTCAAAGCACTCACATATAAAAACGAAGGGATATCAACAAAAACAGCTACAAAAATTTACACATCAATATGCCGACCCATACTTGAATATGGACACAATCTATATATCAATTGCCAAAAACCGGCCCTAAACAACTTAAAAGTTGCTGAAACCGCTTCGCTGCGCACTATAACTAAAATTCGGCACCCAAACAACAACCTCCATAACCCGCCAAATAATCTACTATATGAAAAAACCAGAATAACACCAATCCTGACCAGACTCCAAATGTTAACAGTTAAATTTGCCAATCGACCACACAACATACAATTGATGCGACCTCTCTGCCGGACAAGAAGCCCCAACACATCAAAATTCAAGCACCCCGAGATGACACTGATGGAAAAAATATCTTCGCTATCTCTAAACTAATTTAAACTTGTTTGTTTTTTTTTTTTTTTTTTACAACAAAATAAATTGTATTCATCTTAAAACAATACAAAGAATATTGTAATATCAATAAAAAAGCAGGAAATACAGGCTGAAGGACCCCGGTCGATAGCCGTTTGAATATGTAATTTTTCTCTTATATATTCAATAAAGAACTTTTATTATTATTATTATTATTTGAAGATAAATAGCTTCAGTCAATGTACCATCAAAGAAATATGGCCTTATTACATGTTCTCCAATAATTCCTCCACAAACGTTTATAGACCATCTGTGTTAGTTATCAACTTGCATAAAAAAGTGAGAATTTTCCGAAGCATAATAATGGAAATTGTGCCTATTAACAAATTCATTTTTATAAAAAGTTGCCTCATCGGTGAATAAAACATTATTGAAGAAGTTGACATCATCTTGCATTTTACCTCTGGCCCAATAGGCTTGTTCGGAATTTTTTTTTATTTCATAAATCGAAAGTGCAAGTAAAAAATAATGTACCTGCAAAGAATCAGAATTTTATTCGCAACAATTACAAACATCCACCTCGCAAAAATGGGGCGTAGCTAGGCGCTACGTAGACTCGGCGATCTCAGTCAACTCGATGCTGTTTAGTTGTTATTATCTATATGCTTATCGTGTTGATCTGCGCCCCTCTAAAATTGCGGGTCGGATCTATCAAAGGCTTTTCGGGAGGCGGTTTTTCGGGAAGCGGCCGGTGTCATTAATTCTACATTGTTTAGGATAAATTCTGAGGCGTTCTTTTGAATAGTTTTTGAGTAATTAACTCGCAAAAGTCAGCTATCTCTCTCGCCTCTTAAATTTAGGAACAGGCAGTCGAGGGATTGCAGGGGAATATATGATTTGGCGAAATGTTGCAAAATGTCAAAATATGATGGCCAAACTTTCGATTTTTAAGAAATTGCCCATTTTTCTTTCCCACAGACCTAGCCGAAATTCCGATTTCCACTGTAACATTTACGATATCAATATTTTTTTTAATTAGAGACCAATATCGATCCTCTACTACAAGTATTAACTTATATATGAGCGTTTAAAGATTTGATGTTTTTGATTTTTTAGGTTACGTTTTAATACTTCTAAAGAAGGCATTATTTGCTCGCTTTTGCAGAGCCAAATTTCTGAATTTCTCTGTACAATTTGGTATCAGGAGAAAGGGCCAATCTCGTTCTTTCCATAGAGACCTAGAACGGACTTCCATTCCACGTATTTAATTAGTTATGAATTCTTGTTTTTCAATTTTTAACAGAAAAGCCATCTTTCATTCGCCTGTGCCAAGCCGGATTTCCAGTTTTGTCCCTTCACTTTGGTGTAAGAACAAGACACTTTTTCTCTTTCCATAGACACCTAAAACGACCTTCAACTCCACGTATTTACTTACTACTGAAGGGCTGTTAGTGGTCGCGGTAGATTACCGAGTTCAAAGTTGCGTATAGTGACGTCACAAACAGGCGCACTGTTTTTGCAACTATTACTAATTTTAATCCCCTATATCTCGAGAACGGAAAAAGTTAATAAAATGAGATTTTAAGTGCATAATAAGAATGTCGAGTACTATATAAAAACGTATAAAAACTATATAAACATAATATAGTGGAAGCTCATAACAAAATTGTAGGCGCTTTTGAAAATCGTCATCAGATAATTCCTGGTGCATTTGAATATGATATGCATGCAACTTATTTGTTTTTAAGATTCGACCCACAGACCGTCTACTTATTCCTACTGGTGAGCTCACTTCTCTTTGACTAACATGGGGATTGTCAACCGTTGCCAGCACTACAGAAAATTCATTTTCTTCGTTCACAACACGTTTTATTCTTTCACTTTTTTTATATTCAACGTTTCCAGTTTCCAAAAATCTGTCAAGAAGGTTTTGGAAGCTTCTAGCATCAGGAATCCTTGTTTCAGGATAACGTTGGTGATAAATTCTATTGGCAAGTAAACAATTTCTGTCTGACTCGCCCAAAACAAAAGTCATGTCTACAAGTCCCGCTTTATTAAAATGCATATTGTACAGTTCCAAATATTTTAAATTCAATACAAATTATAACTAATGAAAGATAAGTGTGATAAATGCTCCGTTGTACACGACAATTTATACCAAACTGAGGTTTTATTGCTTGTCGAATAATGAAAACGGCAAAAAAAATGTACAAAAAAACATTGCAGTAAAGGATTTGTTAAATACTATTTATTCATTTCAATGGATTGGAAGGAATGGTCGCACTAAATGGGCTCATTTCAAAATTGCATAAAGACATGTCAATCAAAATGGGCAACACGTCAAACACCTATTATAAATTTTTCAAATGAATTATTTGAGTGAACCTCTTTTTTTAAGTTTATTCTTGAATTTGACACTTATTTATCTATAAAACGAAAATGGTTGCAATTAGACATAGGGAAGTACTTAAAAAAAATGATCGTTTTCCATTTCTACATAACATCTTTGAAAAAATTGAGAAAATTCAATTTAAAAAGTTCTCAATTGAAAATTATTTTTTGGCCACCCTGTACAGTTTTAGGAAATGAAAATGATTCAAAAACATTAATTAGATGTCTCGTAACTGGTATTCACATAAGTTTTTCTTAAAACCCATAAATGTGACTGTGGTGATTTTTTTAATATCCATCTGCAGATGGCATTATTTCAACAAAAAAATTCATTACATCCAAGTGGTTGGGAGATATTCAATGCTAATATAGGAATAAATAGAGCCTAGAAAAAGAGGCTTCAAAAAATGTACTGTTATACATAGCATTCCATTAAAAAAATAGGCACTTGGTCCTGTAATTTCGTCTTGGCTCGCCTTGTATGTTCGAAAATAATTTCCAGTTATAGACTTTTTATCTAGCTTACTTGCAATTTTTTTTTAAATTTCTGGCTGTCGTAGAACTCGAGATATCGAGGCTTGACGCACTATTGCCCCACCCTGTTGTATACTTAAAAGCTTGTCGCAAGATACAAATGTTATAATGAAGCTTATAAATACATATATTTATTATTTATTATTATTTTAAATTTTCCGAACTCCTCCTTTTATAATCCAACTGTATCCTATCTTTAGTATTGTGTAACATTATATTTGTGGGTTATAATAAAAGCGATTATTACTACAATTATTTGCACTAACTACTTAAAAGCTTGTCGCAAGATACAAATGTTATAATGAAGCTTATAAATACATATATTTATTATTTATTATTATTTTAAATTTTCCGAACTCCTCCTTTTATAATCCAACTGTATCCTATCTTTAGTATTGTGTAACATTATATTTGTGGGTTATAATAAAAGCGATTATTACTACAATTATTTGCACTAATTGCGCCTATCACTTTTCTGAAATTTGAAGTGTATTTTTTATAACTGTGAAGAAGTGCCACACAATTTTCTCTCTATGTGGTTGTAAAATTTAGCAAATCAATCATCCAAATAATTACTAGGTGTTACATTTTCCATGTGACAACTAACATGTTTTTTGTTATTAAAGGTATTACGGCCCGTTTTGTGAGCTGGATGCAGATGAGATAACTGAATACGTAGAAAACATGTGGAGAACTCTGTACAAGCTCTCAAAAACGCTAAACGATAACCCTGGAGCTAAGAGAATTGCAGAAATGGTAAGAGCGAAAGTGGAGAAATTCAAACAGTTTTTGCCTGTCTTGCAAACGATTTGCAATAAGGGATTACAAAGAAGACACTGGGATAAGGTAAATAGTATAAATGCTTGGAATTATTTCTAAAAATAATATTCTCCCTTAGATTAGTGAAATTATTGGCGTCCCATTGGTAATAACGCCAGATTCAACCCTGAGCGATATGATTGAGGCTGGTTTGCCCAAATTTTCGGGACAGCTGGAGGAGATCAGTGGATCGGCAACCAAGGAGTATGCTCTCCAAAAGAATTTGGTCAAGATGAAAGAAGATTGGGTTGATATCAAGTTTGAATGTGTTCCTTACAGGTAAGAATCAGTTGCACGGTACTTATGTAAAAGTATTCGAAATTGTACTTGCTTACAAGTACGCCAAGTCAAATAGCATATTTAAGAACATGCTGTGTATTATTTTTACGGAACTTCAAAATTACTGGTAGTCAAGATCTCGACTTCTACCAGATTTAAAGTAACAATTCATCAACTTATATAAGGTCCATGTTTTATGAGGTTTATCCCCAAAAAAGTTGCTAAATAAATATTGTGCATACAGGTAGTATTTTATATACAGAATAGGATAAAAAGGTTTGCAGGGTTAAGGTTAAAGTATTAACTTTTCGAAGGCATTATTTTATTCTATTTTATTTGAAAATAGTTCATGTCTCATACAAATAGCATAATTTCTTATAAATCTCGTTTAAAGCGCTTTGCATCAAATTCCTTCGATGTAAAACGAATTAGTTTCGAATAGGAACAAAAATGTTGTGGCGAATGCCCTCGTTTACCTGCTCCGATCCCCTTGTTAGTGGCGCTGCGCGCGACTCGTGCATCTGTTGTTTGGCTTGTATGCATGTAAAAAAATCATCACCTGTATATTTTTTCTTTTAACTTCGAATTTCGTACATAATTGTGACTTTTAAAAATCAGATGAGTATAAAATGTGCATCTGTGTTGAAGGTTATATTATTATTTTAACAAAGAATTCATATAGTTTATTAATTATTATCAATATGTAGGTACAAAATATCTATAGAAACAAAAATACTTTTATGCTAGATGTGAAAAACAGATATCAATATAAATAGTTTCATTAAAATATTTTGTTAATGCCAAAAGCTTAGAAATTTTTTAAATCTTTCACTTATGAAGCCGTTTAATTAACCGTCAAGGATGATGATGATGAAAAAAGGCTTCCCAAAATTATGTGCGAAAAATGCCGTTTGGCCCATATAGCTCCATTATTGTAACAATT
Source organism: Stenurella melanura (assembly GCA_963583905.1). NCBI lineage: Eukaryota > Metazoa > Arthropoda > Insecta > Coleoptera > Cerambycidae > Stenurella > Stenurella melanura. The sequence continues at coordinate 102,617,818 of OY757316.1, read as the reverse complement.
TTCAGGTCGAAGCCGATATTTTACTCCTGCAAACTTTTTTACTTCATTGTACATAGTCTACATACTTGTTAAAAACAAAAAGATGTTTTAGTTACTTACTCAATTCAGGTGATGAATTTTATTCTTTGGAAAATATACTGTTATATTTGGCTAAGAAATTATCTTGTAATAGGAGTTGCTAACAGAATCTTTCTAATGTAATTATAGGGACACTGGAGTTAATATACTGACCGCTGTCGACGATATCCAAGTACTGATGGATGATCACATTTTAAAGGCGCAAACAATGAGAGGCTCCCCATTTGTGAAACCTTTCGAAGGCGAGATGCAAAATTGGGAGGAAAAGCTGATTACTATGCAGGATATTTTGGAACAATGGCTTATTGTATGTATACAATCATTCAATATAGAGTGAAATCCATAAGTAATGGATAAATAAGGTGTGTGCACTATTTTTTTTTTAATCGAAAATTATAAAGTACTCATGGTATTTAGTATAGCTGAAACAATTTTTCGGCAAAAAAAAAGTTTTTAATTAATTTTAAAAGAAATTTAGTTTTGAATTAAATATTCGCCACCAAAAAGCGCAAACCTATATCCTATACATATGTGACATCACTCATCATATATGTCAATCTACAATCTGTCAAAAACACGTTCTACGACTTAAGTGAAGTTAGCAACGCGTTGCCAGCAACGCATTACCAACTTCACCCTTTCAATTGAACTTGGCAATGGAAATAAGTTTTGAGTTTGATGATGTCACTGAACTGAACTGAACTTGATTGAATAAAAACTTTTTATTTGGACTAATATTATTTATTATTTATTGGTGAAGTTAACAACATCATTGGATATGAAACATTTTCCTCTTGAGGTAGCTCTGTGTCTCACATCACTTTTAATTTTACATGTCACATATTTACTACGAAAGAATGGTTTGGCCTGCACCCCCAAACTTTTAGTTTGTATAATTTGACCTATGTCTTGTTGATACCATTACAAGCATAATTCTAAGGGAAGTATATATCTAGTATAATCTATTTACAATATTAAGGGTAATGAGTCATTTAGCTATTGTCGATTAGTTTCTATCATGATAATAACAAATAAATTGTACTTACATTAAAATGATCTTCACAACAATAAAATGCCCATTTCGATTTGGGAACATTGCGATTCTCTGCTTCAAATCATTTCATTCTTCGTGATAAAGTTATTATTTGGGGCATTTACAGAAGTATTTCTGCATGTTGGCACAAAACACCACTTATTTGCTACTCCACTCTATATTATATTAATGACACTAATAATATCTGACATATATTGCTTTTAACATTGGCTCAAAACTTATTTCCGTTATCTCCCGTTGACGCCACGTGACGTCATCTTCTATATCAATGTGTGTGAAGTTAGCAACGCGTTGCCAGCAAAGCGTTGCCAGCAAAGCGTTGCTAACTTCACACATAAGATGTATGACGTCACATGATGTTTTCGAAATCATTCAAATATTTGAATTTTAGGTCGATTTGTTTATTAAATATTTATTTTAATCTCATGATATGATTAATATGAATGCGTTTAGGCTTTCATATTTATGTATTACTTGATATTAATGCATCATTTGAAGTGAATTGTTATATAGTGCACACACCCTATTCATTATCTTCGTAATTCACAGTTTATAAGTAAGATCCTAAAACATGTCAATGTTTAATTCTAAAATGAGATTTGTTGAGTATAAATTGTTACTTTCCCTTTCAACCCCCTTGGAGTGACAGTTACCCCTTTAAAATTTTTAAACGGAACGAGGGTTGACCATTTTTGGTCACCTGATTTTGACACGGCCCTCTGGAGGGCACACAAACCTCATCCAATTACACAGGAATGCAAATGAAAACAATTAGGCTATGTGCTGACTAGAGTCTTTTTATTTCCGTGACATTCTGTCATCGTGATGCGCTGTCACTTGATGTCACCATATCTGTTCTCATTGGCGTTGTAAACTCTAGTATAAGTGATAAATTTCGAAGATATCCCAATAATCTGCGCTCTTGAAATACGTCAGAATGTTGCGAAACTTTATTGACAAAGTCTCACTGAATACTCTAACCACGACATACCATAGTCTTATCCACTCTACTTTATCATATGCCATACTAGTCTGGGACCATGCCCCATCTTGTGCTGCTGTATTTTCTGCTCAGCGAAAAGCAATACGAGTCATATCCGGACTAAAATTTAGAGACAACTGAAAACAACACTTTATTACCTTGATATTATGACTGTGCCTTGTACCTACATTTACCAATGTCTTAGTTATATAAAGAAAAATGTAGCATCATTCGAAACTAGAAGCCACATACATTCTTATAAAACCAGAAACAACGATAAACTCAACATAAATTTTCATAGATTAAGTAAAACCAGGGATGGCACGGGATACTTGGGTTTTCAATTTTATAATGCCCTACCACCAGAGATAAAATTGTTGAATGAAACTCAGTTCAAAAACAGAATAAAAAAATATTTGCTCAATAATGCTTTTTATAGTATTAACGAATTTTTACATAGCAACTTTTCCTCTATTGCAAATTAATGTGTGAATCTTGTGCAGTATTCTAGAAGCTACAGTGATAAATTACCATACCATACCTCTTATTTATTTTATATTAATAGTTTCTTTTATATCTAGTTTGTCTTTCATGTACTATGTGATGTCCATTAACATCTGAAACATTAAAAAAAAAGAAATTTGGCTAAATATAAATCAGACAGGTGATGTTAGCCAATAAAATTGATTTATTAAAAAATTTTAGGTTATGTAACACATATTCGAATGTATTTTTCTCTATTTTCTACCCTGAGATTCCCTTACAAAACATTTTTTGTGATAATAGACTTATTTGATCTAGATAAAAATATTGTACAAAAATTGTCTAGTATTATTTTTTACTTTTTGGGTTATGTTTTATTTATTTTCAAATTGTAGCAGTCGGGCGTTAAAGCTACATTCCTCAGGAGCATTTAAAAATTATTTTTATTAAATTTGGTGAAAATTTGAGCTGGTGGCGATTTTTCTCCATAAATGTATCTTTTTGCCCCACTGGCACGGCGGACCCCAATTTTAAATATGAATATAACCTCAGCGGAAAAGGTAAAAATCTCAAAAACATCAAATTTTCAAAATTAATATCTAAATGAATACGTCGAGTGGAAGGTCGAATCATATAGTGTTACAAAGTGTCCCCTCAGACTGAAAACGTCCCCTTTATGCCTTTGATACCAAAATTACTATTTTCTACTCCAAATATAGTGAAATAATGTAGCTATTATTTCACTTCTTTTATTTGAAATGTGGCAAATGCGAACGTAAAAATACATATTTTTTTATCTAGTGTCAAGCAACTTGGATGTACTTAGAACCGATATTCAGCTCCGAGGATATTATGAGGCAAATGCCCACCGAGGCAAGAAATTTCAAGCTGGTCGATAGAATATGGCGAGCGATTCAAAACAACGCCATGAGAGATACACGCGTCTTGGGAGCAACGGAGTACAAGAATATGTTGCCTCTGCTAAGAGAAAACAACAGAATTCTCGATGAGATCCAAAAGGGACTAAACGACTATTTGGAGAAGAAAAGATTATTCTTCCCCAGGTATGAAATTCTACTAAATGAGTCATTATACAGGGCGTTTCAGGTATGCGGTCATTAATTTGTAGGGGTGATTCTATATAAAAAAAATATGAAAAAAGTTGATATAAACATGGGTCCTGAAGGGGGCACCCAAAATTAGTGAAATTGAATTTATTATTCTCCTGTAAAAATAACAAATTATTACTAAATTAAAGAACTCAACAGGTTTTAAAGATTAACAAATTAAATTATATGTTCAAAATGATGAAAATTCCTTTAAGTTCAAATTTTTCGAAAACGATTGGTCCTACGGCGTTACAACAAGACAACCTTTTTTTGTGTATTTATAACCAAGAAATTATATTCCGATGAGACAATCACAAAAAATTGACATTAAAAAAATTGGGAAGAGTACTACGTCCCCTCTTTCCAATGGGCTTGTTCCATGATATTCTTTTTATATGGTTTTTATACTTTTTCATATAGTACTCGATATTCTCATTATACACTTAAAATTTCGTATTATTAACTTTTTCCGTTCTCGAGATATAAGGAGTTGAATTTAGTAATAGTTGCAAAAACCGAGCGCTCATTTGTGACGTCACTATATGCAAGTGACGCAAGAAAAATGGCTTTCTGGGACCTTTCAAATTTAACCTGAAAAGTCGAAAAACATGGAATTTTTAAACGCCGGTAACTAAATAAATACGTCGAGTGGAAGTTCGTTCTATGTATCTACGGAAAGGACAAGGTGGGCGATGAATTATAATCGTAAATTGCAGGGTCGAAATCGAAAATTCGTCCTGGCAGGAGCGAGAAAAAATTGTAATTTTTTGACATTTCACCAAATTGTACTCCCCTACTGTCAAGTAGTAAGCAAAACAAACAATACTTCGAAAACACTTATAATTATAACCAATAAGGAGCATCAAGTCTATTGAGATCGCCGAGTCTATGCGTATAGTGACGTAGCGCCTTTCCACGCCCCATTTTCGCGAGATCGAAATTTGTAATAGTTTTTAAGACACTAAACGTGCGAATAAGATTCTGATTTTTTGCAGATCCATTAATTTATACTTGCACTTTCGATTTGTGAAATAAAAAAAAAAATGCCGAACAAGCCCATTTTGTGCACCCCTGATTGAATTTACTCTTGGTGGATAATATACAGATAATGACCTTTATTGATATCGAATCAAGTCCAAAAACTAGTTACTGTAGCTCAAAGGGTTCCTGATAGTCCCAGCGCCAAATAAGGGAAAAGCTTGGACGTTGAATGAGGGTACAAGTTTTATTTTATGATTGATTCTAGTCTTGTTTGATATACTGAACCATAATCCATGGGGTGCCAGAGTGGCAACCTTGGGCAATTTACACTATTGAAGGTCAAAGGTCACGAGGGTAAAAAAGCTGAAGGAGGGATTTTTCTAGACAACCACACTCTGTATCGAACATCTGTCATGTTGTGAACTTCCTTCTTGTATCCGTAGCAATGTGCAATGAATTTTGTGCGTTCTGTTGTACATTGTTGCATTGAAGATTCTACACAACCTAAATGCTTAAGTTCAACACCAGATCTCAGAACTTGTATGGCTTTATTCTTTCCAATGCCGAAAAGTTGTGAAGTAGTATCACAGCCAGTGAGACAATGTACTGCTAATAGTGAGTCTGCTTGGGTTCCTAGATTACTAACTGTTGCCGCTATATCTGAGACCTTTTCTTTGTCAAGAGACTCCATCCACATAGCGCATTCAAGTTTCAGCTTTCGGTAAAAGTGTACAAGCAGAATAAAAAACGTCGGTGTCATCTGATAAAATCTTTATGTTGTTTGTTTCACATCTTGACAAAAAAATGGCCTGTTGTACAATTATAACGTCTGCTTCTTCATGGGGAGTTTCTAAATCAGGGCGTGGGATCACAATTCCAGGATTTTGCAATTCAGTTGGGATTGTATCAATACCAGTAATGACCAACTTGTGTGGAAGAAAACCACTATGTTTTAACAGTTGCTTGCAAATCATGACTGTTAGTTGAATTTTATTGCTTGATTAAGTCAATATACTGTTGCTACTTGGGATAGGTGCGACTGCTCTTAGTTGTATAGAAGAACTGTTAACTTTTAGATCGAGTTGCACTCTTTGGACTGTATTCATAGTACCTATCAAATACAAGGAATGTGTCCTGTTCTACAACATGCTTCATGATCACTGCAATTACATTATCAATGTAAGTTGGTACTGTACCAATCTTTGGCCAATGAACATGCCACAATAGAGCACTAGCATTTATAATTACTGTATTTGCAGATTTCCCTCTAGACGAGACCTGCACTCTTAGTTCACTCATTAATTTTGATTTCTGGGATGTGGGATTCATATCTCCAAATTCATTAAATAGTGCTGACGGAACTGGTGATAATTCATATCCAAACAAAGTTGGAAGGCTGCATATTTCAGCATCACGTGTGATCAGTTGCAGGGCACGTGCGTAGATGGCCTCTGTGTTATAGACACTGGTTTGCTGTACCAGCATATGTTTCTTATCATTAGACAAAGTGATGACTTCCTTTTTCAAAGGAACATAAAATCCTTTTGGCAGTGATTCCTCAAATCTTTGTCGTTACTTTTCTCCAATGTATATGGCATCATCTACATTAACTTTGGTATTTCCAATATGACCACTGTGTATATTAACAATACCGTCAGGTTGATCCTCAATAGACATAGGGCTTATGCCTGTTTTAAATTTATTTCTTATTTTCTGCCCATCTTCTTCATCAGAAGTAATTCTTGCTGTACTTTCCTCTTTGTGAAACGTCTGCACCCTCTTTGATTCTTCGCTATCTATCATATCTTGTATATCATTTCACAGCTGACCACAAACATGCAGTGATAGTACCCATTTCTTCACCGTGTTCGGTTTTAACGTTATGCCCATCACGACTTTTACCAAAATGCATAAATGTTGTTTCAATTAGCATGTCGCTCCATATACCATTCCATAACCAAAACATTTATCTAACTATTACACTTTTTCAACACTGCGAAAAAGCAATTCTACACTTGATTCTGCTTGAAATAACATGTTGGTAACACTTCTTCTTAAAAAAAAAATATGTGTATGTATAATAATATAATATAATAAAATACAATATAAATAATATGTATTATAATATTTAACTACAAATATTTTATTTGTGTTGACCGATTGCCTTTACATCGCAATAAAATGGGTGATTCAGCTTTTTTGACCTCTGTGACTTTTAACCTTCAATATTTTAAATTGCCCAAGGGTGCTACTCTGGCACCCCACGGATTATGGTTCAGTATATCAAACAATGCTAGAATCCATCATAAAATAAAAGTTGTGCCCTCATTCAAGGTTACATGGCTCGGCGACGGGACTATGAGATATTAAATAAAATGTGAGAGAGTGAGAGAGCCAAATTACTTTGACACCCATTCCATGGTTCTACAGAGTGTGTCAATTAATGCATACAATCGATTTTTTCGATAGGTTTTCAGATGTTATTGTCGAAATACCATATTGAGGTACTTTTTCCGTGGAATTTGATGCTACTAAGAAACATATAATCGAGTATTACAGAAAAGGTTAGATTAAAGCGAAGGAACCTGCCGATTGGTCTTGACCACCGCCACCTCTATAGGTCTATTGTAGTACTTTTGTTTGTTTTTTTCCTTAGAGCTCCTTATCCATACTTGTCCCTTTACTAGACTCAAGTCAGTGCGGTGGGTATTTCAAAAGTGAGGCGATACTTGCGGTTGCCGCCCCGATCCTTACATCAATATTATTAATAAAAACATTAATTTTTTATGTAGGCTTTTAATAGGTATAAAAAAACAGTAACGCTAATCAAGACATATGTATTATTAAACAAAATAAATAAAAAGTTTTTCTAAGTAAAGAAACAAATTAAACATTTACAAATGAACTCGTCTAACTTTCTGCTTTGCAAAATTGCTAATCCGATCTGAATAATCTAATTCAGCTGCGATGTCCGATTCTATTGAAAGAAGAGCTAAAGATGATAGCTTGGTTTGGCTTAAAGTTGATCTTAGATAGGTTTTTATTAATTTCAACTTTGAGAAACTTCGCTCACCACTGGCAGCAGTTACTAATAAATCTACTATGATGAGCAAGGCAATAACAGTATTCGGATATAGGACACTGTACCCCACAGAGTTTAAGTAATTTAAAACCTTCATAGGATCCTTGTTGCAGGGTAAACCCTTCGACAGGTCACTTATTAATTCTTCTTTTAACTCCGCACCATCTACGTCGCAGTCTTCACCATCCTTCAACACAGGGTGCAGATTATCACAATTTGCTTTTAAATCTGCTTTATTCATATCTTTTATATTATAAATGTTATACAAAAACTGAAAGCTATTACTGTGGGAGCGTAACTGCAAAAAACGTTCTTCCAATGAATTAAGAGTAAAATTTAAGAGAAAATTAAAGAAGTCCACTTCAAACTTGTCTTTTTCACTCAAAGGCGCTTCATCAGGTGCCTCATAAAGAAATTGGCGCTTCTTGAATGGGTTAAAAACTTTTTCGCTTGTTTTTATTCTGGAATGTTCCTCCAGTAGGACTTTTTCTGTTTCTTTTCCAATTTTCGGATTTATTCAGTTATGTGTCCCTTAGATAAGTTACACACCGGTTTATGCCCAAAAATGGGATGTAAGCAAATTCGTTACCTTCTATTCTCCCATGTCTTGACATCTACCTCAATGTATCCTTGTTGTTTTTTGCCACTTGCCTCAGAGACTGCGCATTCTTGGGCAATTTTAGATTGAAAGGTGTTGCCTGGCTATCTGAAAGTACATAGATCTTTGCCCTTCGAATGCCTCTGTTTATGCATTCCTGGACACATAAACCTATATATTGTCTGCCTCGAAGATGTTTGGCCTAATGCCTAGGGCTCTGGATAGCCTCGATAGAATTAGGCCCTCTTACGATCAGACCAACGCCTTCAGTCATCTTCGACCCATCTGAGTACCAGAAAAGTAAGTCATTCTCCAATCGCAGTGCTTCGACATCGCACGCTTGATGGCTTTCAATCAGCACATCAAAGTGATAATCGAAGTCCTGCTTAGTTGGCATCAAGTCAGTAGGTTTGGTCATAAACTCCAATTGGATTAGCTTCAAAATCTTTAAGCGATCAAGCAAATCATCTGGTTTAAATATGAGTACTTGCTGCAGCATTGCTTGTATAGCTGCTAGTGGACAGGAGCACATTGCTCTTGTAATTTATAAATAGGCAAATATTGTAATTTATGCAACTAATGTTATAATCTGTATGCGCCATTGGGTGATGATGGAACATGAAGGCACCAGCAAAAAAAAGTTCAAAAACATGCCTAGTAAACCGTTTCTAATCGGTAATTGCAACATGTAAAGACGCCAGAGAAACACTTAAGAAACACGTTTTTGTAAACCTTCTTTCAATCAAACATTATTTCGAAACGTAAAAATTTAAGCATATTAATCACTAAAAATGATCCTTTCACATTTACTAGTATATCTTCATCTGAAACTTATAAACCTGTGACAATTTTAAGTTGATTGATTTGGGTACGTGTATTTACTGAGATTATACGTTTTAATATGCTCCTTTTTTAGATTTTTCTTCTTATCTAACGATGAGCTACTAGAAATCCTCTCCGAAACAAAGGATCCTCTACGGGTCCAGCCTCACCTCAAGAAGTGTTTCGAAGGCATCCACCAGCTAGAATTTACCCATGATGAAGAAGTCATCGGTATGATAAGCGCGGAGAAAGAAAAAGTACCCTTCAGTACGAATATCGTCCCCGCTGAAGCTAAGGGTATGGTGGAGAGGTGGCTGGTGCAGGTAGAAACGGTGATGATCCAGTCCTTGAAGGACATTACTAGAGATTCTGTGAATAACTACCCCTTGGTGGATAGACCCACATGGATCTTGAGCTGGCCCGGTCAAATTGTTCAATGCGTAGATTGTGTACAGTGGACGACTGAGGTTACTCAGGCTATTTTTAATAATGCACTGAAGCAGCAGGAGGAACTCTGCACGGAACAGATCGAATCGAGTGTGAAAATGGTGCAGGGCAAGCTAAAACCCAACACCCAAGTCACTGTGGAGGCGTTAATTGTCATAGATGTGCACAGTAAGTTGTACAGGGTGTGGTGGAAATAGATAAGAGATTTAATTGCGATTTATTGAAAGAATAACACAGTCACACAGAAAAATTCTATGTATAGTATTTCTATTGTCAATTTAAAAATTCAGTCTAAAGCATTGCTATCAGGATAAGTCATTACAAAGCCTGTTTGTGATAGAATAAACACCCGAGACCGTGCTTGGATATTGCAAACGATATCCATATACGAATATAGTTAACCAGATATGTTATGCGCTTACCTCAAACGAAGTAGTCGATTGTTTTCCTGGCTCACCATTACAAGTCCGTTACCTGCTCTTCGTTCATTCTTAATATTGCCGGTAGCATAGCAGCAAGTTAAATGATATTTATTTACTTTTTTTGAATCATTTATGGAGTTGTTTATTAAACTAACATTATTTATTATAAATAAATAATTTACATCATGCCTATCAATTAATATAAAGTAGTAAAACAATAGACACATCTAAAACACACGTAAATGTATGATACGGATTCCCACGTACACCCAAAATCTCGGTATTATTGCACCAATACAAGCCGATGATATCCGAGCACGTCAGATTTGACGAAACGCCAAAAAATCATAAGAAACATAATCTGCATTATTGCCATTCTTTGTTAAGGTTATGTTCCACGTCACATTTTGATTGCTTTGATTCTGGTTTTGTTTCTTGTGTGGGGTAAAATAATAAATATAAAATATATTTAGGTTCTTGAAATTTTAATAAAACATGCTAACACCCTTGCAACGGGTAGAAAATCATCCAGTAGGACGGATATATTTTACCATGAGGACGACTTGCATTTATTGCGAGAGGTTGTTGGGCAATACCCTATGAAGACAACACTAGGTGGAACGTCGTTCAAATGAACATAAATCAAATAGTTGGAAAATTCATTTCGGTTAGGACTTTAAAAGACAGAGTAAAAAATTAGGGTTAGGTGAACTGCCACCTAATCAAAATGTAAACAAGTAGTACAAATAGGACATACTACGTGGTTGGAATTAATGGCTTTGACTTAACTCTATTTTACGACGTAACAATATACCTAAACTTATTGGGTTTACATCGTGCTAATGCGTTTACGTATAAGCGTTGCCTTAAGTGTCTAATATTTACAATAATTAAAAAGTGATTCTAAAGGTTGACTGTCAACGCTCATGACATCGCTCCTATTATAAACTGTTCCTTTGTCGGTCTTTTATGATTTTCAAAGTGACTTTGGATAAACTATACCAGATATATCAATTAATTAAATTAATTAAATGAAATTAATTTAATTAAATTAATTAGATTAATTATATTAATTTATTTATTTTGATTAGTTAGCCAAATTAATTAAATTAATTTAATTAGTTGAATTAATTAAAGTGAAATTGTGATAAATGTCTTATTTTCATAATTTATCTGGGTTATTTTTTACTACACTAAAATTAATCAATTTTTCAACTAAAAATCTAGCCTCAGTCTTAGCATGTGGCTTTAGTAGTGGGGGGCTTCCTGAGTGTGAAATTAGTAAGTTGACCTTTTAGGGTAAGGGCCGCCATATTGGAAAACAGTTTCTCGCTATTATCTCGGAAACCGTTGATCCTATGATAAAATTACAATTAATTATTTTTTGTTCAGAACTAAATTTCCCATTTCTATTTATTGAAATTTTTTTCTTGTAAAATCAACGGTTTTTGAATTACAGGGTCTACAACGCTGAAAAGGGCTAGAGCCCTAACCATGGGCCCTACGCCCTACGTAACGGGGGTTATTTGGAGAAACGTGTGTTAATAAGGGGCAACTTTAGGAATTTACATGGTTTTATTAAAACCTTCATTAAGGGATAACAAACAAACAACAGATATCAGTAATCAACAACAATACAAACACAATAAAAAATATACAACAACTTAATAACTTAAACGGTCTTACCAATATACATAGTGGGGAGGAAAAGGTGTCACTTTCACTTAACTTAGTGATCTCCCGGGTGGAGATCACTAAAACTGCCTGAAGGGCCTGGGCCCCACATCCTAAGATGAGGGCCCCAAACTACAACTGTCGTCGACACTAAAACGTCGAAACTCCATTAATTAAAAGAACCAAGAGCCTCGTTTGTTTTGATTGTTCGATTTATATACTTGTTTATTTAGCAAATCTTTATGCCGGTCAATGTTATGTTTATATATATTTGTGTTTTATTATTAAACAATTCTACTAATTGGCATTGAAATTATTTAATTGTTTTTTATTTAATATGGACTAGGGTCGAATATATTTAATTTATACAAACATTTGCGACTTTCCCGGATTTGGCTGTCTCCTGCGTGACATATTTCCCTCCCGTCCAAAAGCTGGCCTCCAGCTTAGATTAGCCCTAAATAGGGAGAAAACAACAGAGAGGATTTTATTTATTCTAGTATCACAGTTCAGCAGGGGTAGCATCAACAAAGTCTCGTTATAGGTAATTTACTAATGCAACACCAAAAAAGAAGAGGAATAATGAGAACTTTGCCTGCCGACATTTTAAAAAAATTTTACATCAATTTTAAAAAAATGTTTGGCATGTTCACCACTCGGTCTTTGATCAAGTTTTTTGGCACACCCGGTTCAAATTCATAGTTCGGCACTATCACTACAGTTCGTTCACGCAGTTCTTCCAGGACTGAGGGGGCATTGTACTTGTCACCTATTGTTCGTTTGTTTTATTTTGTGAGATAACGGTTCCAAGTACCCGGAGGTGTGGTCGAGTTACATCATGGTAATTTTTGTTGGTCCCTGGATGGTTATACAGCATCTCCTGTGTGCCAAGGGTCGGGCGTTGACGATACCGGCCGCCTTGGGACTGTCGGCCAGCCTGTTGTTTTTTCCATTCGAGCAGCCAATGTTTTTGTTCCCTCCGAAACGCCTGTGTTGATGGCATTTGTATGACCAAAATGCTTGGAGGCATCGCTCGGCCTGGGTGCGGCGGACGTTGACGTGGAAGGCTTCTGTAGTATTTACCTGCCCCTGAATTTGCAGATAGTTCGGGATTAGTTGAAAGTCCTGCCCTTGTACAACTTGGAGGACGCTGTATATGATGTTTGGATTATACGTATGAATGTAACTTCCCGATTGGTTGACTGAATTTCCATTTCGGGTACCATCCCTCTGGAATGGTTCGCCCCTGCCAACTGCTGGGAGACGTCTGGTAGTGCCGGCGAGTGTCCATGGGAGTGTGCCGAGAGATCCCGTGAAACATGTAAAAAAACAATTTATAAATAAATGAACATTTTGGCCTTATGATCTATTCTTATTCTTTTTATTATTATTCTAAATGCTTATTTTTTGCGAAGAAGAAAAAATTTAATAATTGTTCCTAACTATAATTGTATTCCCAGCTTATTGACATTGTATACATTTAACCTAAAGAATTTGCTGATTCTACACTTCTGTTCCTTTAATTGAACTTGGCCTGGACATAATTGCTGAGTTTTACTAACATTACATTTCTATATTGTACCAGCGTAAGTTAGTGGGTGTTTTATTTAAAAATAAAGTTGAACTTGACACTCAGTAAACTACGACACAAACAAACTTTACGTGTATTCACCTATTATTGCAAGTTCCAGTAACTATTATACTATAAAATGAAAATATTTAATTATTGGAGAGACAAAAAGAAAAAAGTTATTTTTATTAGTGATGTCACTTGGTGAATTTTGTGCTTGGAAGGGGAAAACATTTGAAAAGACTAGTAAATTAACTTCTCTAGTTTTTTACCTAAGTAGGGTACCATTGTTTTTGTGTGTATCATTTCCTAATGATTTTAACTTTAAGTAAACTTTTAACATCACAATATTAATCTCTACTCTGCTTTAGGAAGGACATAGTTAAACCTTTATTTATTTCTATTTTAGGAAGAAAATAGTTATATACATTTACTTGTTTAGCTTTAGCACGGACATTCTTAAACACTTTTTCAAAAACACGAAGATGACGTTGAGTTCCCGTTAATGAACCTTCTTCCACGTCTTCCTTGTCATGAAATATTTTACTCGCAAACTATCAGCAATGTACCCCCTTATGTACCTCAATAATAATTATTCACAAATATCTCCCTTGGGGTTGTACATCTTTATTTGCAACAATGGTACTACATGTACCTTATTTGACGAGGCCGACGTTCAGTTCCTTGTGAACCTTCTTCCACGTGACCCTCATCTTAAAACCTTTTGCCCGTAACATCATAGGCAAAATAATCCCTTATACATCTCAATAAAATTATCATCATCTCTTTATATTCATCTTGCACATCTTTGTGTGCGAAAACCATAATACGTATATTTCATTTGACAAGGCTGACGTTCAGTTCTTTTTTAACTATTTTCAACGTCGTCTTCGACTTGAAGCATCTAGTTTCGTAATCAAAAACATCATAATCTACCATTATTACATAAAAAACAAATCGTCCCTAACTATTTTTATTGACTTCCTAACTACCTGTGAGAATTTGTGATACACACTGCTCAAAAATTAAAAAAAAATCTTGGTACCCTTGTTTACTAATTAAAAAAAAAAACTTGGTCATTCTACAGTTAACACTTTAAGTTCTTGACTAGATTAATTATTTGAATAAATAAATTGCTGTGTCTCATTTATTTTTTTAAAAATTTTAAAATTAAGCTGTCATTTGTGCTGTATCGTTGTCCACAAGGCAGTTCGGGCTAATTAATCGATGTTGCGCACCATCGCAATTTTTGCCCAAATCACCTAGTAGACTCCGAGGACAGTCAGCTTGATGACTTTACCAAAAAGAGAGAGAGAGACGACAACAAAAAAATACAATCTAGCAAGCAGCAACCAATTATTTGCTTATGACCTAATTATTTGTCCCCGGTATCTTCCTGACTAAAAACTTCTAAAATGTTTTCTTCAAATAACAATCTAAAAATTAAATTACTTTTGTTTGCCATAAAAAGCTACCCAACTATAAGTTCGTACAATACTGCAAACTTTAACTAAGTGAAACTTTTGACTAATTCTTATCAATTCATTAATGCCTACTAATGTGATAATTCAACTTTTGACTAATTTATATTATTTTATAAATACCTTATAACTTAAAACTTATAGGTACTATTTACCCATTTTATCCCTTACTTTACTTTGATTTTATAAACGATATTCAATGTATAAATAGCTATAAATACACCCGTTTAACTAAAACCTATACTATTAGCCCATTTTATCCCTAACTTTACTAACTAACTTTTTGACTTTTTATACTATTTTCAATATTTGTCATGTGTCTCTACGGCCTCATTTACATCGACATGATATTGCCAACCAAATATTAAAGTCACGTCAATTTCTTTAGAATTATACGATAGAAAATATATCTTATTTTGTATCTGCACTATTCTATTATATTTCTATACTTTACAAAAGGACGCGAAGTACACAATGTAAATGAGCTCGATGACCACATGACTTTTCATCCCTTAAAAAAAAAACAACAAATGCAGATCGTCTTTTTGGCAATTTACTAAGACAATTGCATTTGCCTAATACAAACCTCTCTTTACCTACCTGGTAGAGAGCACCCTCTCCCACACTAATGTATATTGTATCTAACATGACCGTATTTTAACATAACTAATTGTATCTAATAAGACCCTTTTTGACATGAGACAACTAATTGATTCCGTATTATTGATAACTTTTGTGAAAAGGAAACCTAATACGAAAAATTCACGAAAAATCAAATTGCCCTTAGATACTATAATAGAAAAAACCATAAATAGCTTCGTTGATGCTAACTTTTATTTTCCAAAAAGAGAATCAACTACAGAAGACATAAGGTGTGGTTTTGTCTACATTATGTTTAAATATTCTACTAGAAATGTTTGATGTGAAAATAAGTAACACACTAACTTTCTCCAGAACAAAAAACCAAGATTACAAGGGTTTCTGTCTTAACCATTGGCATTACGAGAAAAGAATTTGAAACATATGTTTAATAGTACACTTACAAATTTTATGTCGGGGTTAAAAAGGAGAAAAAAAATACTTGCACTCAGACAAAAAGATAATAAAGGGGCAGTGAGGAAATCCTTTCAGAATATTTATCTGCCTGAGAGGAAAATATTAATTTTCTCCAAGCTAGAGACGAATTTAAACATTAAAATAGCCATTTTTAAAATTTTTAGAAACATTACATAAGCATTCTCACCAAAATTGAACGTCTTCGATTTTGATTTACGAATCATGTACATAAAGTTAAAATAGGATGGCAATATAAAATTAAAAGAATGGGATGATTATAAAAAATCATTTCTAAGAAAAAAACTTGGGGTGACGTATACGAAATTAAAAATAATGAGAGCAAAAAAACTTGTGATAGCTAAATAGGAGTGGTTACGAAGAACCAACCCCTTGGGACGAAAACTCGGCTTATCCACCATATGTCATAAACATATAGCATATGGTGGGCTGTAAGAGGAGGAGTGATTATGAAGAATCACCCCTGGGAATGAAGCTAGGCGCCTCCACCATGTGTCACGAAGAAAAAGGGCTAGGGCCTGAGCTATGGGCCCTACGCCCTACGTGACGGGGGTTATTTCGAGAAATGTGTGTTAATAAGGGGCAACTTAAGAATTTACATGGTTTTATTAAAACCTTCATTAAGGGATAACAAACAAACAACAGATATCAGTAATCAACAACAATACAAACACAATAAAAAATATACAACAACTTAATAACTTAAACGGTCTTACCAATATACATAGTGGGGAGGAAAAGGTGTCACTTTCACTTAACTTAGTGATCTCCCGGGTGGAGATCACTAAAACTGCCTGAAGGGCCTGGGCCCCACATCCTAAGATGAGGGCCCCAAACTACAACTGTCGTCGACACTAAAACGTCGAAACTCCATTAATTAAAAGAACCAAGAGCCTCGTTTGTTTTGATTGTTCGATTTATATACTTGTTTATTTAGCAAATCTTTATGCCGGTCAATGTTATGTTTATATATATTTGTGTTTTATTATTAAACAATTCTACTAATTGGCATTGAAATTATTTAATTGTTTTTTATTTAATATGGACTAGGGTCGAATATATTTAATTTATACAAACATTTGCGACTTTCCCGGATTTGGCTGTCTCCTGCGTGACAGTTTTTTAATGGTTTTTTCAAAATATATCACAAACTGTTGATTTTATGAAAAAGAAAGTTATTATCAAACTTATAGAGCGTACAATTATCTATAAATGTTATCTAAAGTTTCTTATTGTAGGACTAATAGTTTATGATTTACCGCACGACAAACGTCGCCGCTAGGCGCAGGAGCACGTTGAATGATTGAGTACAGTTGCTCATATTCGAATTTTTTTCCATACCACCCAGGAGGAGTTTTTCATCTGACTTGAGTGCCTTTCCTTTTCCTAAGTAAGGTTAAAATCAGAATAAAAAACTCATCTTTTCAATAATAGTCTTTTCAATATTTTGTTCTTATTTTCACGTTACTCTTCATAGTCGTAAGGGGTTATATTGAGAAAGATCAAATAAGAAATAGATAAATTCATTTTAGAATTCCTTAAGTTGTAGTCTCACCAGAATGTGGATTATCGAAGGAATACAAATATTGGAAATTCATATTTTGATACATAGTTTTTCATTTTCTTACATTGCTTTTCCTACTGATTGCAAAATCTTATAAAAATATGTCTTATTACAATAATTATTAAAAGCTTTTATTTAACTTGTTATGTTAGTGTGTTTGTTTAGGTCAAATCGTGCAAGCTAAATTTGGACTAGTTCTAATTAAGTTAGAGCTTTGAAATTTCGCACACGTGTAATAAGTCCAGTGACAATGCAACATAATATAGCCATTATCGGTCTGAATCCAATATGGCGGACATCCCAAGATGGCAGATCGCCTTTTTCTTCACAACCCCCTTGATATGGGTATCAAATGGAAGGGTCTGGCAAGTAAAATACAATAAACTCTGTGACGTCATTCTAAATACAATATGGCGGACGCCCCAAGATGGCGGAGTATCTTCTTCACAACCCCCCCTTTTTTTTTATGGCTTTGGGTCATAGACCATACAGCCAGTCACACAAGAGCACTTTATAATATAGAATACTAAAATAAAACCTAACACAAAATGAGTAGAAAGAAATGAACAAAATGAGGAATTACAGGGACACACGCTTCTCGCCCTGGGGTCTGTCAGGGCATTAAATTATAATCATCACAAGAAGGACCACGGGAAGGGGGGTATAAACAAGAGGAAAGACGAGAGGAATACAAAGCTAACCTATAATTTTATTTTACTTTCTACCAAAACCACAACCCCCTTGATAGGAGTATTAACTAAAAGGGTTTGACGAGTAAAATATAATAAACTGTGTGACGTCATTCTAAATTCAATATGGCGGAGTGTCTTCTTCTTCTCAACCCCCTTGTTATGGGTATCAAATGGAGAGTTTGACGAGTAAAACACGATAAACTATGCAACATCATTCTAAATCCAAAATGGCGGACGCCCTAAGATGGCGGATTTCTTTTTCTACATAGCCCCCTTGACATGGGTATCAAATGAAATATAATATATTATGTAACGTCCTTCTAAATCCAATATGGCGGATGTTCTAGGATGGTTGATTACCTTTTTCTCGATAACTCCCTTGATATGGGTATCAAATGATAGAGTTTTGTCTGTCTGTTTGTCTGTAAAATAAGTAAAGACTAAAAAGTGAAAAATAAAATTATGTTTTAAAATATTTTTAAGAAAAAACATTTATTAAAAAAAAGTACTAAAAAGTAAAAAATAATTTTTTAAAATTCATGCATCTGGAAACCAAAAGCTTTGGGGGCGGTCAATTGATCAACTGTTTAATAGTGCTATATGACCGTTCCCAAAGCTTTTGGTTTCCAGATGCCATGAATTAAAAAAAAATATTTTTTACTTTTTAGTACATTTTTTTAATACAAACCAAAAATAATTCACTTTAAAACATTACTTTTTGTGTTTAGACAGAGACATAGTGAAAATGTTGAAGGAGCTGAAGGTAGAATCTATCGCGGACTTTAACTGGATATCGCAAATCCGCTTCTATTGGAAAGACATGTTGGTAACAGTGTCGATGATTACTACAGATGTTATGTACGGATTCGAGTATTTAGGAAACACAGGTCGGCTGGTGGCAACGCCTCTCACGGATAGATGTTTCAGGTGAGTATACAACATTTTTTTTTGAAAAAAATTGACTGCCTTTTAAAATATGGTCATTAAAAATTGTAAAATAAACTTTAACTGTCATTTAATTAATTGAACCTTATTACTTAATAGTAAAAATATTGTTTAAGGTGTACAAAAAAAGTGAATGTAGTTTCTTTAAGTATAGTATTACTATTAAGCGTTCACAGAGGGATATTATTTACGTTCAGTTTTACAAATGTAGATTATTAAACCTTAATTCATGATGACTAAATTATCTTGAATTTGATCCTACAATTTTTAAGATAAAAATCTGAAATTTTCACATATTACTCTGGAAGTAATGTATAAAAAGATCCAATGGATAGGTATGCCGAATAATTTTTGTGATAAAAGATATTAACATTTATTTTACCCCAAGTTTCACGAATTTTGGAGCAAAGACAATTTTTTTTCTTATTTTCGTAAAATAAAGAAGGTTAATTAAATTTTTAAGGTAAATCCTCTTAAAACATCTTGTAAATAAAATAAGTGTTAAAGTTGACATCTGTTATAATCTCTCTGCATTATTCCAAAATGTATGAAAACCTTGAAAAATGCCAGATGTTTATATGCTATATTGAATCAGGCCGAAATTCTGAAAATGCATTAAATCTATATTTCGAACGTTACCCTGAATGCCAGCAGCCAAGCGAACAAATATTTCCTAGATTGGAAAATGCTTTGATGAATTATGGATCATTTGTCAAGCCCAGACCTAAACAGTATGCTATTGAAGGTAGAGACGAGGTGGAGGCAGAAATAATTGGAGCGGTTTTAGAAAATCCTGAAATTTCTACCAGAGAAATAACTGTAACTAAGGCTGTGAGCAAAAGCCGTAGCCAAAGAATTCTCAAGAAATATAAATATAAACCTTATAAAATCAGGCTCACTCATCAAATATTCCCTGGTGATCAAGAACGCAGGATTAATTTCTGCAACTGGTTCATCAGAAAATGCAATGAAAATGAAAATTTTCACCGAAATGTCATTTGGACCGACGAAGCAAGAGTAACCAGCAACGGAATATTTAATCGACATAATCGGGAGCGTTGGTCGGACCATAATGAGCATGTTTTCCAACCTAGAAATATGCAAGGACGATTTGGTTTCAATATTTGGATTGGAATAGTGGGGCAACGAATGATTGGACCTTTTATTTATGACGAAAACCTTAAAGCCCAACGGTACTTTAATATTTTGGAAAACATTGTTGAACCATATTTAGAAGACTTGCCCCTTGCCGATATGGTACGAAAGTTTTATCAACAAGATGGCGCACCAGCCCATAACGCGGCGGTTACAAGGAACAAACTAAATCAAATGTTCGAGGATCGGTGGATGGGAACAAGGGGGCCCATACCATGGCCTGCAAGATCTCCGACCTAAGTCCTTTGGACTTTTTTATTTGGGGTTTCGTCAAAGACCAGATATTTAAAACCATACCAGAAACGCGTCAAGATTTAGAGCAACGAGTGAGAAATACAATCGCTGGGATAACACCTTTACAACTCTTAAATGCCGAGAAATCAGTAAAGAAGAGATGTCAATTGTTCATCGACCAAAATGGTAGACAATTTGAACACTATTTGTAATACTTCAATCGTTAAAGATTTGTTACCTACTTAATGAAATATGTTTAATTAATAAAATTAATTTAATAGAAAAACTATTGTTTTCATTTGAATAACTGATACTCTTGTTTTCCATGGCCAGCTCTGCTAAAATGTCATTTTTAAAGAGAAATGTGTTATATTGGCAGCAAGGATGACTAGACATATCTTGGCATATATATTTTTGGAAAGCTTATTTTTTTTCCCTATTTTCTAAAGTCAAAGCCAATTATGGTTTCCATTTGAAATAACAAGGTTAGCTTTGATATCGAACAATTGAAAAGTGATATATTTTTTTTGACAAATGCATCTTATTCTACGTCAAAAAGTGCACGTAGAAAGTTTTTACCGTTTGAAAAAATATTCATAAATAAAAAAGTTATGACAGTTTTTCGGAATCAAATGTCAATTTTTGCCGATATCTCAGAAACGGTTAGAGATATCGAAATGCGGTTTTCACCAATCGGCGTTTCACAAAAATCGAGCTCTAGACTCATACGTCAGTTTTTCTCTACCTGGTCTGAAAATAGGAAAACCAGCCAAAATCAAACAATTTGGGGCACCCTGTACATCTTCAAAATTAAATTTTTGAGATTTTTTTCACTCATTGGATCTTTTTATACATTACTTTAAGAGTAGGTAATATGTGAAAGTTTCAGATTTTTATCTTAAAAATTGTAGAAATGATAGAGCTTATACCGATTTCATCGAAAACCTCTATATGTTCCGACTTCATATATGCACTATTCCTACATACATTCATTTTTATATTTAAAAATATGATAATCCAATAGCCACATGTTTCTCATTTCATTTAAGCCTTGCTGAGCTCAATTTCATTAATTAGTTTAAAAGTTACAACAAATTTAGTGTAGCACGTCTGTGACCGCAAACACTTCACGAGCCATATTTATGTGTCGCCACGTTCCATTCTCGTGTGTGCCTCTGGTGCCTACATTTTTGATCGTACAAAAAAATTTCACATACGTTTTTGATGTGAAATTTCCCCCTCTATCCCCTAGTTCTGTTAGTTTTTTGACATATTTTTTTTTATTGGCCAAGAACCGAATTTCGGCCAATATATTCGATTTTTTTAGGGGTCGCCGGCACCTTACAGCTGTAAACCTTTTTTTATCGCATTCTACATCAACAAATCTACTTATTCTGAAAAATGTAATTATTTTTTTTAACTGTTAACATTTAGGTATATTTTTCAATTCAGAAGTCGAAAAAAAAATTGCAAATAACAAAGTGACAGAAAATTTCATATATGATTATAAAATGTCGCTAAAAAAGTTATTAAGCAAATTCAGTCAGGTTCAATCGACTCACTAATAATTTACTTTTTTGGCTGTCACTTTTTTCTGAATGCCGTGCTGGCGTCCGTTATAAACTAATTTAAACTTGTAGAACACTGATGGGTGCCTTAAAACTGAATCTTGGAGGCGCCCCTGAAGGGCCTGCAGGAACAGGAAAAACAGAAACGTGTAAAGATTTGGCCAAGGCGGTAGCAAAAAAATGTGTAGTATTCAACTGCTCTGATGGATTAGATTATAAGGCCCTTGGAAAGTTCTTCAAAGTAAGTTAATATCAGTATTACAGCAAAATTGCTATATTTTTTTGTTCTGTAGGGCTTAGCTCAGGCAGGTGCATGGGCTTGCTTTGATGAGTTCAACAGGATAGAGTTGGAGGTATTGTCGGTGGTAGCCCAACAAATATTAAGCATACAGATGGCGGTAGCGGCCAAACTGAAGAAATTTGTTTTCGAGGGTACAGAAATAACGTTAGACCCGACTTGCACATGTTTCATCACAATGAATCCGGGGTAAAGTGCATCAGGTTGGTAATATAAAATAAGTCTTATTGTTTAATATATGATTTTAGATATGCTGGTAGGCAAGAATTGCCAGACAACTTGAAAGTTTTATTTAGGACCGTAGCTATGATGGTACCAGATTATGCTATGATTGGTGAAATTTCCCTATATTCTTATGGATTTGTTCAAGCCAAAAGGTGAAGGGTTAAAAATATTACTTATTTATTGTAAGTTTGCACAGCGCACATACTGCTTGCGTCTGTTTTAAATGTGCCACTCTATATATCTCCGTTACTATTTAAGATGTTGCATTTTAAGGCATAGTATAGAGTGATTTGGAAACAAATTCAAGCAAAAGAAGTTTCAACAAATTAAAAGCATCTCATTTCTTGTAATGCGTTTACGAATAGTTAGTTTACTAGGTAGTTAAAATTGTGTTATTAAAACCACATTAAAATTTTTATTTTCATAATGCTTTTAAATTGTTGAAACTTTGAATTTGCCTTTTTTAACTTTTTTGGGCTTGATTTGATAATAAAATAAAAAACGTACAGCATGTTGAACATTTTTAATTGGGAAGTTTTATTCGTCTCATTTTTTGCAATCAAACCTCTTTTTAATATCTCGTCAAATAGCAAAGTTACAGGGTTTAAAAATGTCGACTTTCGTAATTTTATCCCTGTTAAGTCGCGAAGTAGACTTTGGAGTGACAATTTGTTTTAACACAGGGTACCCCTTCCAAAGAGATACAGGCCTAATGTAAAAACATTGGAATTTCTTAAATAGCAACAGAGAGTGACCCACTTAAAACAGACACGTAAATGTGCGATTTATATTCAATGTTCGGTAAAATGTCGGCCTTCAATAAGATTAAATGTTAATCTTGAGAAAATCAAGTCCAACATATACCAATCTTACCGCTATATTATAGTGGTACCTTATCAAAATAAGAATTCATAAAGTAATCCAAAAAATAAATCATGAATCATCATATACACACACACAAGAAAAGTCTAGGAACATGTATAGGAACTCATTTAAGACATAAAAGAAATGTTTTTATCGGTTGAATTATACTTTTAACGTATTTACTAGTTCAATTTCTCAATCTGAATACACGTGTTGTTTGGAAAGCTCATAAAACAGGTAGGTAATAAAAACTTGATAAACATGACTGATGAAAAACCATAGTCGATGACCACTCAGATATGCTTCAACAAGGAATTACTCCACATATGGATAATATTTACAATGTTTTTCGATTCCTGGAGCTCCTCACAACAGCATAGGCATGTTTACCCCAAGATGACATTGACAACGTCATTTTTCTATGAGCAATAGGTGTAGAGCTGTGATAAACTAACGTGGAGGTCATACACTGTAGTATTTTTTATTGTTTTTTACAATATCCCTAAAATTACAGAGTGGCATTATTTTTTTTAAAATGCCCAAAATGGACATGAAACACTTACAAGCTTTTGCCATTTAACCATCTTTCTAGCATGAATAGTAACCGAGTTCCCACCAAATAGTGTATGTAACACAAAGGGAGTTAAAAGAAACGTTGAAAAAAAAAACATTAGAAAACACATTTTTCGACGTTTCTTTGTACACGTTAAAATGTAACATGCAGGGACCCAAGAAACATGCTGGATAAACACATTTCTTAAACTTTCTCTTTCAGATTATTTTCCGTTAACTAAAAACCTTAAATGTTATTTCGAAATGTAAAAATTTAAATAATAATTAAGTACTTACCAAAAATGATCGTTTCACATTAACTAATAATGAATGTTTATACTTTCGTTATCTAAAACATGTGAAACCTTGACATTTTTAAGTTGATTGCATGCAATAGTCTTTTTCAAATAGTGTCATTTCATATATAAATATCTTTCCAAAGTATATACAGTTAACGGCAGCCAAGTACGTACACAGACGTATTAATGGGTATTTAGACATTTCATATTCATAGACGCTAAGCAGACTGAATGCGCAACGACACAGAGGAATGGTGGGGACTCAGTTGAAACGGCTGCGGCTTATCGTATGCTCTTTGAAGGTCTTTACAAAATTAAATGATATGTTAAAAGACCATACAGATTGCAAGGTTCTATGTGTCTCTGAACACTGGAAATCAGAAGACCAGATATGCCGTCTGGCAATTGAAGATTTCAAGTTAGCAACAGCATTTTGCAGAAAAGAAGGTAAACACGGAGGTTCGGCAATATATGTAAGAAGAAATGTGAAGTGTAAAGTTAGACCTAAACTGAACGACTTATCGGTGAGTGGTGTATTTGAGTGTGCAGCAGCAGAAGTTAAACTGGGAAAAGTGGACGTAATATTCGTGTCAGTGTACAGACCACCGACAGGGGACAGTGGTATATTTTTAAATAAAATTGAGCAGCTATTGGTACAAACTTTTGAGGAACAAAAACCAATTTTTATAGCAGGAGATTTTAATATTGAATTAATTAAAGAAAATCAATTAAAAGTAAGGTTAATCTCAATTATGAATTCTTTTAGGTTAATACAAACTATATTTCAAAATACACGTATAACGCATAATACATCTAGCTGCATTGACAATATTTTTACCAATTCAGATTTTATGGAAACTTTAATTTTAGAAAATTTTGTATCAGACCACACTGCACAGAAAATAATCTTTAAGATCGAAAACACAACAAATAACAATTTTAAGTATAAACGCTTCTTCTTAGATAAGAATAAAGATGATTTTCTGGGTACCTTAAGAGAGCAAGATTGGTTGGAAGTATATAGTGCTGATCCCTCAAATATAAATATGCAATGGTCTAGATTTATGAATAGTTTTAAGAATATATTTAATCAGCATTTCCCTTTAAAATGTATTAGAGAATATAGGACACGTCAGTCATTTCATAATAACGCCTCACAAGAGGATGAACTTAGCAATTGTAAAATGAGGCTAGATATTTTATTGACCATATCAAAATGTGACAATCGGTATAAGGATACTTACAACAGCATAAAAAAAGAATACGACAATATATTAATAAAAACACGGGCAAAAAAATATGAAAACAGAATTAAAAACTCTGATAATAAAACAAAATGTATGTGGGCAATATGCAATGAAATCATTGGAAAATCTAATAACAATAATATTGACTCTGGTATGAAGGGAAATGCTGAAGAGATAGCTGATCAATATAATGAATATCTACTATCTGTGATTCCTGAACTTTTAGAAAATTTAGAAAAGTGCCCTTATAGTAATAACATAATAGAAAATAACCAATCCATGTACTTGACGCCAGTAACAGTATCAGAAATTTGTGAATTAACAAAACAAATAAAGAATAAACACAGCAGTGGAATCGATGAGATCCCCAGTAGCATAGTAAAGATTGCAATAAAAGACATAAGTAATGTATTGTGTTATATGATAAACAACTCTTTTAAGTACGGAATATTCCCAGATGCTCTTAAGATAGCACTAATAAAACCTCTGTATAAAAAGGGAAATTCAGAAGATATGGAAAACTATAGGCCTATCAGTTTATTACCAAGTTTCTCAAAACTTTTTGAATTAATTATGAGCAATCGCTTAGTGAGGTTTATGAACGAGTGCAATTTATTTAGTGATAGTCAACACGGGTATCTGAAGGGGCGATCAACACAGACAGCTATTTTTCAATTTATTCAAGCAGTATTGAAGCATTTAGAAAATGGCGAGTTAGCCCTTGGAATGTTCCTAGATCTTTCAAAGGCCTATGACTGTATAGACAAAGAGTTGCTTATTAATAAGATGGAGATGTATGGAGTGAGAGGGCATGTGCTACAATGGTTTATATCATACTTAAGTGGTAGACAACAAAGAGTGAATATAACTAAAGGGGGAAACAATTACAGCTCGAAAATCATGTCAAATAAAATGGGAATCGCACAAGGAAGTATCTTAGGACCAATCCTCTTCATAGTGTTTATGAATGACCTGCGATCCGTACCAGATGGATATAGTCAAAACATTGTTAATTATGCAGATGACACTAATTTGATACTGGGGTGTAAAACCATCCCAGATATTTTAATAAAAAGTAAAGATCTCTTGAAAAATGTGAACAACTGGTTTATGAAAAACAAGCTAATTATAAACAAGGAAAAAACCAATATAATCCTTTTTAGAACAAAACTGTCTAGAATTGAAAAACCAACGCATTTAATAGATGAAGATAAATCAGATATCGTAGAGAATACTAAATTTTTGGGAATTCATGTAAACGAATTCTTAGATTGGTCATGTCATATAACCCATTTATCAAGAAAGCTAAACTCTATCTGTTACGGAATCCGACTGGTCAGTAAATATATGAATGAGAAAACACTTAGAATAATGTATTTTGCAAATTTTGAGTCTGTTATACGATACGGAATCATCTTTTGGGGAAGGGATAATCAAATACAAGAGTTATTTGTAATTCAAAAACGTATATTGAGAATTATTAAAAAAATGAACTATAATGAATCCTGTAGAAATGTATTTAAATCAGAAGGAATAATGACAGTTTATGCTTTATACATATATGAATGTTTAATGTTTCTATTTTTTAATAGAGACAGATTTAACGTAATAACAAACTATCAATACAATACTAGAACGATGTCATTAAACTACCCCATACATCGCCTCACATTGACAGAAAAAAGTCCGCATTATATGTGTATAAAATTTTACAATGAGTTACCTGATAACATAAAAGTACTGGAAAATCATAAACTATTTAAATTGCATATTAGGAAAATGTTAGTTGATCTTGAACCATACAGCATAAATGATTTTATAGGTGGCTAATATGTAACAAATGTCCTTGTCATCTAATCTAAGAGTAGGTTACAATTCAATGTAATTGGTCTGACGCCTTTTCATTTTGTGTTTATTTATAATTTTATAAATGTAACATAATGTGAAATAAAGATTATTATTATTATTATTATTATTATTAACAAAATGGATAGTTATCAGTTTACCGAAAAAAAAATCGCAGATAATTAAGTGGTATTATGGTGGCTGTTCAATGTGTGCAATTGAAGACATATTTCAAACTACATGTCCAAATAGGCCTTCTCCTATACTAGGCACAATCAGTCGAATCTTAAAAAACTTCGAAAAACATGGGTGCGTTTCTCCTGGAAGACATAAAAGACAATCATACATACATGCGTCCACCCCCAACGAACAACAAGGTAGTACAGTGTCTCGGACTGCCTTACTAATAAATACCCATACAGGATGATATCACACCTGCGTGCGCTGCAAGACGAATGCCCATTTATTTTGCATGTAAACACGGCTCGATGTACGCACTTGCTTGCCGCTTACTGTATATGTTTACTGAGAGTGGTATTACTTAAAGAGTATAATATGCTAACATGAATTGTCATCTGAACGATCCTCTATTAGACTTGATGTCCGGTATTAACATAAACTTCTGTTATTTGATAGCTTGGCGCAAAAAATTGTCCACACTTATAAGTTATGTTCTGAACAACTCTCCTCACAAAATCATTACGACTATGGAATGAGAGCGGTGAAATCCGTTCTCCTGGCTGCTGGAGCTCTGAGAAAGCAATATCCTGAGTCCGAGGAACCCCAACTGGTGTTAAGAGCTATCATCGACGTAAATTTGCCAAAATTTCTTGCACAGGTATTTGAAACATTAGTCCCATCGATCATACACAGACAACGACTGATAAATTCAAATTAAGAATTTTTGAATTTTGTACATGTTATGTAGAATGGCTCTCTAAAACAGAGCTCAGGTCATGTTTATCTAATAAAAATCCGGTTTTCAGGAATATCTCATTTTTGGTGAATTCCGGGACGAAAATCTTGTACCTATAAAATAGCAAAATAAAAAAATTCAAAATGGCGGCATCAATATAGCGCTTAACAAAATTCGCTTAACAAAATTCCCTACCCGTCAATGACAAAATCTACTTGCATTTTGGATTTTTGAATTTCGGTCACATAATATATTTATGTGACCGATCTTGGATATCAATATTTAGAAGATTCAGTTCTACGGATCTTAGCAATGAACTGTCCGCCATCTTGGATTTTTCTATTAAAATGAATATATTGTCATGTGAACTACATACTCATGCAAAATTTGAAGTCAATGGGGCATCTGGAAATGGGTAAAAATTGAGTTAAACACTAATTTTTGCACACAAATCCAATATGGTGGGCTGTAACCCGTAGAGTATGCACTCTAGTAACAAACTTCATTAGACAAAAGTTGTAGAGTCTTTTATTTATACAAGGTTGTTAATAACTATTCTCTTCGAAGAATGCACCGGAGACGAGATATTCCGGAAAAGCCGATTTTTGCACGTAAAAACCAATATGGCAACGTTGGCTTCCCTTTTGGCTAGAAAAACATGGACTCTGTTTTAAAGAACCCTTCTACATAACATATGCAATGTATAAAAAATCTTAATTTGCATTATTGCGTTTTCATTGACTGACCTATAGAGGGTGTCCCGGCACTATGGGGCAATACTTCAGGAACGTATAGTTTGGGTCAAAATAACGCTAAAAGTACCTATAATCTTTTTTCTTAGGGCGGCCCCCTACGGAGATATTATCCTTTAAAGGTTACATATTCAAGAAGGTTTTTTGCCTATTACTTTCAAACCGCTCTATCGATTTTAATAAAATTCGAATTGTGTACATAATGAGTATCTCTATTCTAGAAATATAGCGCCCTTCGTATCTTGTCTAGGAAGCCAGGAGTGGAACACCCCTAATGCTTTTTACCCCTAAATATTGACACAATTTAATTCTTGAAAATTAAGGTCACATTTTTAAATTTTCTAAAAAAAAATATTCTTGTATCCGTTTTGGACAAAAAATTATTTTACTGATAAGGGACTAAGGAATACTAGTAATATAAACTACCGCATGATACCTGTGAGAAAACAGTTGAATAAATTTAAATGTCAAATTTGAGCAGCAAGTAATAAGTAAGTTGTAAGTAGTTCTATGATAGTAGTTTATTGACTCGGCAAATTTTTCATCTGGTGAATATGCCAACATGCAACTTACGTACGGACTTGCTGCCGGTAATGGTTCGGAAGCCAGATGGCTTTATGGGGAACACTTTCCTAATAGAGTTATTCCAAACAGGAAAACTTTTGAACGGGTAAACCGTCAAGTATGAGAAACAGGTAGATATCCATCTTAGCAATAAAAATTAAAAAATAAATAACTATTTAAAAAAACAATCCTATTAATTTTTAGGGAGGGTAGAACCGAAACGAGGAGGTGAAGGTGGTCTTAAAACTGTTCGTACAGTTGTACTAGAAGAAGCTGTATCAGATGCTGTTGCTGAAGATTCATCAATAAACGTTAGGAAGCTCTCAGCGCAATTTAACACTTCGAAGTCGGTGGTTCACAGAATTTTGAAAGACCAGCTTCTCCATCCT
The DNA here is from genome assembly GCA_963583905.1 of Stenurella melanura. Lineage (NCBI taxonomy): Eukaryota > Metazoa > Arthropoda > Insecta > Coleoptera > Cerambycidae > Stenurella > Stenurella melanura. The sequence continues at coordinate 102,587,852 of OY757316.1, read as the reverse complement.
TTCCACATCCAGAAAGTTCATGCAATGTCCCTGGATGACTACTCTGCTCGAGTTCAATATGGTAATTGGTTCCTGCAAAAGCAACAGGAAGACCGCAAGTTTATTGGTAGTGTTTTGTTCACAGATGAACAGGATTTCGCAGGGATGCGATGGTGTAATAAATTCGCACAATCTACATATTTGGAACCATGAAAATCCTCATGCAATTATTAAAACTCATCACCAACGACAATTCCAAATTAAAGTCTATGCAGGAATAATTGGAAACTATTTAATATGGCCATTTGTTTTGGAAAATCGGTTAAATGAGGAAAAGTACTTAAGGTTTCTACAAGAAAATCTAGATGGTTTATTAGAAGATGTGCCATTAGCAACTATAAGAAACATGACGTACATGCATAATGGAGCTCCTTCTCATTTCAGCATCACAGTCAGGGAATATTTAGATCAAAAATTTTCCCACCAATAGATTGGCCGAGGAGGTCCAGTACCAGGCCTCCTCGTTCTCCTGATCTAAACCCATTAGATTTTTTTCTTTTGGGGTTGTCTCAAAAGTTTAGTGTATAAAACACCGGTACAAACAAGAGAAGATATGTTACAAAGAATCACTACCCAATGTGAAGCCATTCGGAACAATCCTGGAATGATATTTCAGGTTCAGCGATCCAACTTATCTCGCTTACGACTCTTACGAGAATGTATTCTTGTACAGGGTGCTCACATCGAACATTTATTCCAGTTATGTGTGTATTGTAGTTGTAGTATGTAGTTATGTGTTGACGAATTGTCAGTCTTTGTCCCTTATCAGTAAAATAATTTTTTCTCAAAAACGGATTGCTTTGTTGATGTCAAACAGGATTTTTTCTTTAATTATTTAAGGAATTTAAAAATGTGATTTTAATTTTCAAAAATTAATTTATGTCAATATTTAGGGGTAAAGAGCATTAGGGATGTTCCACCCCTGGCTTCCTAGACAAGGTACGAAGGGCACCATATTTCTGGAATAAAGATACTCATTTAATATGTACATATTCCAAATTTTATTAAAATCGATAGAACGGTTTGGATGTATTAGGCAAAAAACCTTCCTGAATATGTAACCTTTAAAGGGTAATATCGCCGTAGGGGGGGGGGGGGCGTCCTAAGAAAAAAAATTATAGATACTTTTAGTGTTATTTTGACCCAAACTATACGTTCCCGAAGTATTGCCCCATAGTGCCGGGACATCCTGTATATTACAAGTGCCAGTGACACCCAAAAGTTTCTTGCATGTAAACTGATAATCATTTTTATAAGCCGATTCAGAAAGGTATCAAGATACTCTGTTGAAAATTATAAAGTGTTCCCTATCAGCGTTTCCTTGTAGAGGGGATTATTTAAAAGTTTACTTTTTATACAAATCCCAACTGAACGGATTTGTGAAATATCTTCAAATAAGGAAATATAAGAATTTCAGTGAAATTGCCTGCTTAACTTTTTACTTGCGGCTTTTACATGGAATCACTCCTATAGAGAAAATTAACAACACAAATAAGTCATGGAAATTTCGACCACTTAACACACTACCGCGTCCTGAAATACTTTTAGAAAATGTAGTATATAATCAGTGAATTGATTATTTTAATAATAAATAATAATAACAGTTTTATTCTTTGTAAATCAGTCTGGATTCCATGCAAATCATTCCTGCGAATCAGCCTTACAATTAACAATAATGGAATGGAAACATAACTTGGACAAAGGGAAATATACTGTTGTTGTTTTTCTAGATTTGAAACGAGCCTTCGAAACCATTGATTATGTGATATTAATTAAAGAGCTTACTATGTTTGGTAAAAGTTTTAAACTGGCTAAAGGACTACTTATCTAATAGGCAACAAATAACGAAAATTGGCGTCAGCCTATCCTCATCGATAGTCAATAATTATAGAATACCTCAAGGAAGTGTCTTAAGTCCCTTATTATTTATTATCTATATCAATGATATTAATGAGTTCCATGACTGTGATTTCTTCTATCTATTTGCTGACGACACTTTGCTGTCGGTAAGCAATGACAATTTAGAATTAGCAATAAATAAAATAAACAATTCACTCAAAAAAATTTCGCAGTATTTCAAAAACAATAAATTAAAATTAAATATTTCCAAAACTAAAGCAATGATTATTACCACAACATAAATATAAAAATATAAATACTAACCTAATTAGTTTAAAAATGATGATAAAATAGATGTGGTTACTGAAGTAAAATATTTAGGATTTATATCAGATTATCATTTACAATTCAATGCACATTTTGTACATGTACAAGGAAAAATAGCAAAAAAAATTATATTTCTTTTCTAGAATATCTCAAAAGTTATCAGTGATGACACAAATTACAGTTTACAACACCATTATCCAACCTCATTTCGATTACTGTGCCAGTCTATTGTACTCCTTCTATTTAAATAAAATAACTTCCCTTCAAAAACTACAGGACAATAGAGGATTGAGAGTGATTTTGAAATGCAACCGATATACCTCAATCCAACATATGCTTTCTTCTCTTCAGCAGGGGCGGTTTTAACATGCTTGCCGCCCCGGCACTATTTTAAGATGCCGCTCCTATTCTTAAAAAATATAACATATATATACTGATTGATTGATTGATTTACCAACGTAAGGTGAGCATTGCTGCCGATTCCGGGCATTCATAGAGGTTCGTTCCAACACGCAGCTTGGTCGTCCGCCGAACACACCCAATGACAGCCAAATAGCGCGCCGGAACCATACCTCGGATCTTTTATATACCGCTGGAGCGGCTGCATATACGCCGGGTGGAACATGGGACATGCTTGTTGTCAGCAGCAAGAGCCACATGACACATAGTGTAGGAATATAGGATGGGAAATGTAGGTGTTTGCGAGATGCTTCTTTTAAGTTTTCTGTTTCTGAATTTAGCAGCTTTTATTTTTATTTATTAACCGTTCCACAGGTAAATAACCATTTACGGCGGAAGCGCTGGGAAGGGCAAAAATAAGAGCTTTTTATAGCGGGTTATGAGAGAGAAGTTCAAAGGAATACTATCCACACACTGTATATTGTTTTTTCTTTCTGAGGCCATCAGTTTCAATTTCCGCTTTCCAATTCCGAGAAGTTTTTCCATTTCACCATCTGTATATTCAGTTTAATACCTTTTCAATATTAACCTTAATTTCTTTTTTAAACTTTACTAAAGAGATAAATACATAAACTAGTGCTAATGCTACAACAAATAAACAAAAACTTATCTCCCTCCATCCTCATCTGGATGGCTGGCTGTTTATATTGCCCATGTTGTTCTCCATACACTTGAAGAAGGGACCGGATGCAGGTAGTATAAATTCTACGATACAAGCTATAGTGCACTAATACAGACACTATTTACTTTTATTTTTAGGGATCACTAACTTAATTATTCAATTATTAATTCGATGCGTGCTTTGCTCCTCCACCATTACGTTTCATTTTACGCAGAATTTTTTAAATCTACCGACGACTTGAATTTTATCGAGTTTAATGGAGTTTTAACATGTTCTTTTCGCGTTTCCCGGGAGCGTTGCAAACTCATCCGCTCTCGATGAAGATAAACCGACTCCTCCATTGCCACTGAATACCTTCAAAATGTTAATAAAATAATACACCATCACATATATATACTACCCAAAAAATGTTTCCCCCAAAGAAAAAGAATACTTACTAAAAATTTTTTTTATATTTTAAAAGAATAACACTATACCTTAGAGGTGAGTAGTATATAAAATGACTTTTCTGTATAATACCTATTTATTAAAAATAAAGAAAAGATAAATAATTTAAAAAAATAAAATGATTTTAAGAAAATTGTACAAGATCAAGACGAACTTTTCTGGCTATTTTCACAGAAAAGTCGTTGATTATATCGCCTGTTTTCATAGTTTTTAAAATTTCATTTTCAATATTTAATACTGCTAATGAATTTAGCCTTTCCTGAGTTATTATGGACCGTAAGTAATTCTTTACCCGTCGCAAGTTCGAGAAACTCCTTTCTCCAGAACAGTTTGTAGCGGGTATTTATTTTTTAATAATAAAAATTAGGTATGAAAGAAAGCCGCTTCTGGCTGCCATCCATAGCTCTCAATGCGTTGTCTTGGTTTCAATGGAACTGTCGCATTAGCGTAATCATAAAAACGACTAAAGCAATATTCGAAGGAAAAAAATTTTGCCGCCCTTGGAATTTTGCCGCCCTGGGCACTCGCCCAGTGTGCCCAGTGGTAAAACCGCCACTGCTCTTCAGTGGCTGCCTGTAAAAGATAGATTGCTGTACATGGCTATGGTATTCATTTTCAAAATTTTGAATAACTTAATACTCAAGTATTTAAACAAATTTGTATTTTTTACCAACCAAATACAATCAACACCATACAAGAAATAACAACAAATTTTATATACCAAGGCAAAATTTAAGTCAAACTATGAAAATTTTGTTTTACAAAGGCTTCGATTAATATAAAAAGTTACCAAATGAGGTAAAAGAATCTATCTTTCTACCAGAATTCAAACGTAAAATTGTAAACCATATAAAGTCTATTGATTAACTTCGCTTATTTATATATTTCTCCTTTTTATTTATTTTGTTTTGTATAGTTGTGTATATGTCAGTCTGAATGTGTAAGTGCATGTATTATTTGTTTAGGTATAAGAATTATTATTATTCTTTGTAATTACATTAGAAAGTGTATTTGTATATTAGGATTTCCTATTCAATAAACATTATTATTATTATTATATTAAGCAGGAAATTTTACCGAAATTCTTATATTTCCTCATTTGCAGATATTTCACAAATGCCTCTCAGTTAGGGTTTGTATGAAGAGTAGACTTTTAAATAATCCCCACTACAAAAAACACTATATAATTTTCAACAGAGGATCTTGATATTTTTCTGATTTGGCCTATAAGAATGAATATCAGTTTACATGCAAGAGACTTTTGGGTCTCTCTCTTGGCTCTAGTAATAATATTGCTGAGAAAATTATCGTTTGTTTTATTTAACAATAAACAATCAAACTTAGGACGTGCCCCTGTTCATGGGCATTTTCGCGGATTTATTCCCTGGCGTCGAAGTACCTTCTTTTGAAAGGGCTGAACTGATCGAATGCCTGAATGAAGAGATAAAGAGGAAGAACCTACAGCCAACTCCGTGGTTTGTTGAAAAATGCATGCAAATCTATGAAATGATTCTCGTGAGGCATGGCTTGATGATCGTTGGGAGGCCAATGGGAGGCAAAACCTCGGCATATCAGGTAAGTCCTTCATTTTAGAACTAGGTACAATTTAAGCTGACTTATGTCATGGCCGCTAAAATGTCTGAACTAAGATTTTATTTGATGCATAAGAAATGCCAGTAGTTCTCAAACAGTTCTCTCCTGTAACAGCAATGATGTCGCCAAATAATTATAAAAAAATAGGAAAGATGTTATCATACAATACAATACTTTATTGGTGTCAAAATACACAAAGTGTTTACACACGTCAACATACAGTACAAAAGTTGAAATATAAGGTATAAATATATAAAACAATAAATATGAAGTAAAAGACTGAGAGCACATAGTACATGAAAGACAAACTAGATATTGGCGAAAAACCGCAAAAAAAAAGCGCGTTTCAAGGCCGAAAAAACTGCGAAAACGTGCCATCTTGAAACGCTCATATATTCCGATATACGCCTTCGCAGGGACCGTACGGCGTCGCGACGCAAAGAACGAAAGTTCTAGTCGATCTACATTGTGAATCGCGCGGCGCAAATCGAATATTCGGCCCGATAGGAGCGAACAAAAGGTGACATTTTTGGACGTCTATCGATTTACGCATGGAATGCAAGCGAGTTACGCGAATATTCTATCGTGTAAACGTGCAATCGTGTAAACGCCAAATGAAAGCAGATAGTCGAATTTATTGTGTTAATAAAAACTCTACCCCAACGAACGCGATAACGAAATATAGCCTAAGCAAGGCGGAATTCGCTTACGATCCCGTCACGCGCCGCCCGACTGGCGAATCCGCGCTTTTCTCCACATCTAAAGCTCATAGTTTTGGAGAAAAAAAATTAACAAAAATTTCGCAAATTTTCAATAAAATTTTTGGAACTGCTGGAATATTGAGGTAGATTTAGATCTAGATCTAATCTGAAGAAAACTATACTCTAACTGTCCCTTGTGCAATATTTTAGTTACGGTCGGTGTTTTGTTATGTACACACGTCCAACCTGCCATCCGTTGTTTTTGTTATTTTTGAATTTCGCGTCGTGTATTTATAGTTAAGATTTATTTTATTGACTTACCGTTCAAGTTGTCAAATTCTTGATTACGTACAGACACAACTTACTTGTTTGTTCTTTTTGTATTCCTTTTTGACTTTTGTACCAAGTTTTTATTTTATTTTTCTTTATTGACAACGTTAGTTGATAGTTTAGTGTTGAACGAAGTGCGTACGTACTTAATTCGACGTACCAAACTGTGTATTGATACAGATGCAGAGATTTTGAATCATTTAGGTAGGTAGTAAGCTTTTAACCCAGGACACTCATTTATGTTACAAATGTTAATAAATCACATTTAAATTTTCTAAATTATAAACAATCCAATATTTTGTTCCAAATTAAAAAACACACATGTAAAGAAATGCTCTGTTTAAACCTCTATGGCCATTATTTGCTTGCAATTGTACACGAAGAGAGAACGAATTATTTACCTCTCTATACTTGCCTCAGTTCAGTTGAGGCGGTCTATCAAAGGCGGTCGATGATCCTTTGACACAGCAGACCGCCGCATGTGCCGGCGAGCGCTTTTTTATGACAATTTAAAAGTTGTATAATTGGGAACGACAAGTCCAATGACCAAGAAAAGCAGTGGTTCTCAATAGCTGTCTACCATAATATTAAAAATATTGACCTAGATCAGTTTTTTTCAAAGTGCTCATAGAGGGAAAAGTCATAATTGTTTTTTTGTTTGTCTAGTCGGTCCCCATTTCCAGTTTTTTTTAATGACATGAAACTGATTACACCCTGTATATGTTCCTACTTATGTATTACCCATTATATAGTGTCGTTTCCATGTTGTATTAATTATATTATGTTATATTATGTGGCAGGTGAATTACATCAAGAGTATTTTTGTTGTAATGTGGCTAATTTTTACTATTTTTACAAAAAAAATCAGCGTGCTAGGAGCAACAACACTTTTATAAATTAGTCACTGGTCTATATGCCCTTTGTTTATTAGCGAAAATCAAGCCTTTTTTAAGGTAATAATTTACAGCCATGCTTTGCAAAAATTGGTTTCTTTTTTTGCAAAAAGGTTCATTAGATCTTAAGTATTACAAAAATGTTTTGTTAATCAATTTTAGTTGAAAATTGCGAGCTCCCCGGGAGGTCAAAGTTGTCCATTTTTTTTCCTCGTTGGGATAAACAAAGAGGATTGTGCTAATACTATTGCACCGACATCACCCAACTTTTGCACACTATAAAACACTTATTTAAAAAATAAAATTTTATCAATAAATTTAAAAGTTATGCCAATAATCAAAAAATGACTATAATACAGGGTTTTTGCAACAACTTTTTTACTGCTGCTGGAGCGATTTTAATTAGGAAAATCTCATAATGTAGGGATTTTAATTGTGCACAGATCAACCATTCTTCACTTTCCTATACGACCTATAGTTTTTCCAGGAAATGAAATTTTTTTGACTCGCGAAATGAGAAGCCGCTCCCCATTACCTCTTCCAAAACCATTCTGCAAAAACATTGCGGCCACTAATTTATCTAAAAATTCTGTCTGTGTTCCCTTCATTTGCCTGGCCTAATATTGCTGAAGGAATCAGAAAAATTGATTTTTAGAGACTGTGTTCCGAAATAGGATAGCATAGAATAGAATTGATTCGGTTTATTAATACAGTACTTTTCACGTCTAATTACTCCACCGTTAATCATTTTGATTGATTTTAGAGTCTAGGTGAAGCTTTGGGTCGTTTGGGTGGTAAAGTAGGAGCCAAACTCGTAGAGCATCATGTCGTTTACAGAATAATCAACCCGAAAGCAATTCCGATGGGCCAACTCTATGGGCAATTTGATCCAGCTTCCCATGAATGGTCAGATGGTGTGTTAGCGACAACCTTTCGAGAATTTGCTAATAGTACTACTCTTGACAGAAAGTGGATTTTGTTCGACGGACCAGTTGACGCAGTGTGGATTGAGAACATGAACACTGTTCTGGACGATAATAAGAAATTATGCCTTATGTCAGGAGAAATTATCCAGGTACTGGCAATCGATAGTTCCATAGCTTTAACAATGTTAGAAAAAATCTGTAAAATAAGAACAATTAGATTTAAATATTGTACTGTTCTTAGGGTTGTTAAATTTTTTATTGTTGAACATTGTACAAGGTACTCTTCACACCCTTTGTTTTAAAATTAATTTTGGCAATGGCAGCCCCCCACAGAAGGCCCATTTCCGATATTTTGCTTCGCGTTGAAGAAATCGAAAAAAGTTGTTCAAAATCTAAGAGCCTCAATACCAATTACGAATTACAAAATTAGCATTTTCTTTTTTCTAATATTCAAGTCCACACGCGGTTACAATTTTGGTTATGAAAACAAAAACTATTAAATTAAATGCCAATTTGACAAAACTTTGAGTTATGTTGTGTAAAGTTCTAATTCACAATCGTAAAATGTGTTTGCAATGTACGGAGGAAATTCTAGAAGCACCACAAGCAAATATCTAGGCATTATAATTGACCAGAACTTAAAATGGGATAATTATATTAAAAAATTAGCATCAAGCATAAGAAAACTAATACATAAATTCTACTGAAGGAGAGAATTTCTAGGGAAAAAGCTTTTAATAATGGTGTGTAAGTCACTGGTGGAATCGTTAATTAGATGTGGCATTATTGCTTGGGGTTACTTTACAACAATACACTAAAACAGCTAAATGTAATACAAAACTTCATCCTAAAAATAAGTTTCAAAAAGTCTAGCCTTTATCCTACGAATTTACTATATACAGAAGAGATTCTTAATGTCCGTTCACTGTATGTCTTAGCTTGTTACTCATTTTTACAAAGAATAAGCACTTAAAAAATTTCATATCCCATCAGCACGAAATTAGGGGTAAAGTTCATAAAAGTCTACAAATACCTGTTATAAATAAAAATATTGGACTAAGATCATTTCAACACTTAGCCCCTAAATTTCATAACCTATTACCAATTAAAATCAAGCAATTGATTAATCTTAAAAGGTTTAATAAAGAATGTAGACATTCTATAAGTACTAACTTCGATTCATTCAGAATCTTTTTTTAGAAAAACGTTTTTTCTTTCTTATTTAATAAAAAAAAAGTTTTAGTTTATCTTTAATCCTATATTATTTCGTAATTGTATTCAAATTAAAAAATCAAGGCACATGCAACTGTTAAGTCACTAGTATCTACATAACCCCCTACGATCATGAAGATTCAGTTAAAAATGAGAACAAAGGCCTAAAATGAATTTATTTATCTACCGTGTCTTAAAAAACTTTCATTCTAATGGATTATATTTTCATGAAATCTATCATTCTGTTTCTTGAAAATGCTTAGCCTTTGAAACGTTTTTCGCCATTATTCTTGAATCTTCATGATCGTAGGGGGTTATGTAGATACTAATTTATGCATGGCCGTAGGGGACTGTGTGAATGCTAGTGTTAGAATGAGAATTGTCAAATAAGAAATTAGACAAATTCATTTTAGGATTTTAATTTGCTAACATAACCAGCATTCAGGTTATCGAAAGAATGCAAAGATTTCATTAACATTTTTACACATGGTTTTTCTTTTAGTTATAAATAGTTATTTTTTCTGCTGTTTGCAAAATCCTATAAAGAATGTTTCAATACAGTTATAAGCAAACAAATAATAATTCATTTTTAAAAATCAAGGTTTTATGAAGTGTACTTTCATAAAAAAAAAAATTAAATCTGACAAATTAATTAACAAAAATTGTCCGACAAGCAGATTTTTTCAAAAATAACTTATTATTTACCAGAAATTGCGTAAATTTCAAGCAGGTGTTTTGAAAAGTAAAATCTTTTTTTTAGCTAAATTCAAAAATTCATAAAAAATAACAATTAACAAATTTTTAATAGTCTGGAGGGCATAACATATTTTTACAGGTTCTGCATCCATTTTCACATTTTAAATTTGAGGTGTGTTCGATGGAGTACCTTTTTGTCATGGGTCGGTCTATAAGACATCCTTTATGTTGGATTATGAGGTCGTGGTAAGAAATAATACTGGAGGACACTTGGTTCAATGTATAAACGTTTTTATTTTAACTATGACAATTAACAGATTGACGTACACTTATTATATTTATTATAGTAACAAAACAAATGACTATTACTCTAGAACAATAACATTAGAAAATATCCTTCTATTGTCGAATGATTTCCAACACTTCCCCTCAAAATAAGGACATTTTCTTAAGTTAAATTTATATTTCCAATACCAATCCAACTTCGGCATTTTTCTAGCTTAGGCTTAGTCACTGCTTTGGTAAGGGCATCTGCAGGCATGTCTTCGGTAGCCATGAAATTTACTGACATTCTTTCACCTTTTAGCACCTCTCGAATGAAATGATGCCTTACGTCTATATGTTTGGTTCGGGCATGATAAACAGGATTCTCCGAAAGTTTTCGAGCTCCCTGATTATCGTTAAATATTTTAACGTTCCCAAGTTCCTCGAATCCCATTTCTGTTAGAAATCTTTGTAGTGAAATTGCTTCCTTCGCAGCTTCTGTCAATCCCATGTACTCCGCTTCGGTTGATGACAGTGCTACTGTTCTTGGCTTTCTGGATTCCCAGCTGATGGCTCCTCCACTCAATACGAATATGTATCCTGTATAAGAACGTCTGTCTAATATACAGTTGGCCCAATCAGCATCTACGAATCCTTTTAGGTTCTCATTGGTCTTTCTGTAGATTATTCCGAGATTTGAAGTTCCTTTAAGATATCGCATAACACGTTTTGCTGCCTTCCAATGCTCGTCCCCGTAGCATAAATTAAACTGGCTCAGATAACTTACTGTATATGCTATATCTGGTCGAGTCGCTACTGCCAAATACATTAGTGCTCCAACTAACTCTCTATATGGTATATTCTTCGTATTACTTTCCGATACACTGTCCTGTTCTATTAATTTAATTCTAGGATCCATCGGTGTTGATACTGGTTTGCAGTCATTCATTCCAAATTTCTCTAAAATATCTTCAATATATCCTTTTTGAGATATGGCATATCCTCCTTCAGTTTGCTGGAATTCTATTCCTAAGCAATAATTTATTTCTCCCAAATCCCTTATCTCAAATTCTTGGCTTAAACTTTTCTTAAATTTATTAATGTTGGATATATTTTTACATGCAATGATAACGTCATCGACGTAAATAGAGACTATTAATATATCTTCCCCTTCTTTTGTATATACACAAGGGTCTGCATTAGTCGGCTTGAGTCCCAAAAATCTTAATCTGTCATCAAACCTCTTATGCCATTGTCGTCCAGCTTGTTTCAATCCATATAGGGATCTCTTTAATTGACATACTTTATCCCCCCCTCGAAGGTGACGTAGCATTGCATTTGCTTTTCTTCTAACAGCTTCTTCATTCTCGTTGGATAATATTTCTTCTAATGATTGTTTTAACATCATTGGCATTTCCATGTATATCTCCTCTTCTATAATGCCGTTTAGATAGGCCGTTGTTATGTCTAGTTGATGAATTTTCATTTCACGATGCGCCGCCAATGCAGTGATCAGTCTTATCGATCCCAATCGAGCTACTGGTGCGTATGTATCATGAAAGTCAATTCCTGGTTTCTGTGTGAAACCTTTAGCAACTATCTCAATTTAGTCATTTTTATGAAACCAGAAATAAAGAAAATATGTATACATATCCTAAACACCGTCTAACTCTGACTGAGAAGGGACCCTACTACGCAGCAATAAAAATTTTTAATAGACTCCCTACAAGCCTCAAAGATAATTTTCATCTCAACAGTTTCAAGAAGCAAGCTTTCAAGTATATATGTGATATTGAGCCTTACTCCATTCAAGAATTTTGTAATTTTAAATTGTAATGTAATGTTCTTTACTTATAGGTTGTGTATTTTTTTATATACTTATTTATGTGTTTCTCTGCTTGTCCGAAATTCTGTGTTTTATATGTTTTTACACTTACATTTTATGTGTTTTTTTATATTTACATTTTATTAGTTATGAGCTAAGTTTGTTTAACTGACCTGTTTTATACATCTGTCCAATGAAACGGAATAAAACTTACTTACTTACTTACTTACTTACTTATTCTCGCTTTTCGTCTTTCGAGTGTACCATCAGCCTTATGTGTGTTTCTCAATACAATTCGAGAACCAATTACGTCGCGATTTCTTGGTCGATTCACAATTTCCCAAGTATCATTCTTGATAAGCGACTTGACTTCATCGGTGATAGCTCTTTTCCATTCTTGAGCTTCAGGACTCGAAATTGCTTTTCCTAATGGAATTTCTGCTAAATTCACATATTTATCCAGTTCGTCCTCTTCGTCCGATTCTTCTGCACCTGTGACATTTATCACTTTGTACACTTTTCTAGGTCTTCCTGGTCTGCCAGTTCTCTTAATTTGTGGTCTTCCAGGAGCTCTCTTCATCACTGAAATTGGTGTATTTCCTTTTTGTTTTTCTGGTTGTATCAGTTGATTTACGCCATTATCTTCTGTATTATTTCTTGGGATTTCGTCTTCGCTTTCGATTCCATCGAAATGAACGAGTCTCTCGTAATCAGAAGGTATAGATTCAGAATCGTTTTCCGATGAAACTTCATCATTCATCAAGTTTTCTCGAATTCGATTATCCCCAATTACATCATTTATTGACATGACGTCTATTTCAGTTTGACGTTTATTTGTCATCTCATTTAAATTTGGTGATTTCCGATTGATTTCTTCTCCAAGAATTTCCTTGGTAACGAATCCTTCATCATATTCGGTTTTGTGGTTAAATTCGAATTTCACATCTCGAGTGATATCAATTCTACGATCCTCTGGTATCCATACTCGATAAGCTTTGGATTCTTCTGAATAACCAACCATGATTCCTTCCTTTGAACGAGGCTCAAACTTCCCCTTAGTTGGACTTCTATTCAGAGTGAAGACCTTGGATCCAAATATTTTAAGATGTTCCACATTCGCGATTTTTCCTGTCCATTTTTCAAAAGGAGTTTTTCCTTTAATACTTCGCGTGGGACACCTGTTTCTTATGTATGTTGCAGCTGCTACCGCTTCCGCCCAAAATGATGGCGATAGACCTGATTGAATCAACATGCATCTTGCCATTTCGGTTAGAGTACGATTCTTACGTTCAGCTACTCCATTCTGTTCTGGCGTGTAAGTAACAGTAAGTCTTCTCTTGATTCCGTTTTCTTTCAGATAATCATCGAACTCTTTATTACAAAATTCTTTGCCATTATCTGATTGTAGGCTTTTAATTTTTCGTCCCGTTTGCTTCTCCACCAAGATTTTATAGTTCTTGAAAGCTTGGAATACATCATTTTTGTTTCTTATGAAACGAGTTTCACACCATCTGGAGTGATCGTCGATAAACGTTACGAAATATCTCGATTTTCCATTAGATTCGGTCCTCATGGGTCCACACAAATCTGTATGTATTATCTCTAATAATTCAGTACATCTTGTAGATTGTCGTGGAAATGACATTCTTGTCAATTTGCCCCTTAAGCAAATTTTGCACTGTGGCATTTTTCCATCTTCGAATTTTAGACCTCGTACAAGACCATTATTTTTCATTTTAAGGAGATCTTTTATGTTCAAATGTCCGAGACGCTGGTGCCAATCTTCAATTTTTGACAACGAATCGATAGATGTGGTAGCCTTTCCACAAACATATGACATATCTTCTTGTATTTGGTACAATCCACCAACTCGTTTCGCAATCATTTGAGTATTACCTTTTGTATCGATTACCATAGCTAAATCTTTCTTGAAGATTACGTCACAACCTTTGTCAGTAATTTTGCTTACAGACATCAAATTTATACGCAAATCGGGCACATACAAAGTTTCTCTCAGATTTACAATCTTTTGTTCCGTTCCTACTTTTGTTGAGAACGTGACTTTGCCTTTTGCAGTAATATTTGTTGACGCATTGCTTGCTAGGTTTAGAACTTCGTGTTCTGTTTCTAGATCTTCGAATCTCTCCTTACTTTTGCAAATATGTGCAGTACTTCCACTGTCCAAGCACCAAATATTGCTTGTAGTGTTTTCGAAAATGTTGACTGATTGTCCATCATTCCCATGGAAACATAATAGGTAACTGTCTCTGCCTTTTGAGAAGTTTCCGCCTTTTCAAATTTGTATTTGTCGATCTTTGCGTAGCAATTTGCAGCTTTATGTCCCTGTTTTCCACAACGGTGACATTTAAATTTGAACTCTTCTTTGGTACCGTGTCGTTTATCAGTTTTCTTTTGATTCTGCTGATATTTCCTCGGTCCGTTGAAATTTCTCTTCGCCATCATGGCATTCCGCATTTCTTCGTATGAATTTTCCTTACGAGCATCATTTTCCTCTATAATTTTGATTCGCAGGGTCTCTGGTTCCGGCAGTGTATCACGTGACTCGATAGCACACCTAAAGTTTTCAAAGTTCTTTGGTAGGCTATAAAGAAGTAAAATTGCAAGCATATCTTTGTTAATTTCGACTCCCATGTCGTTTAATTTGTCGACGGCATCGAAAAACTTTCTTAAATGTTCATGGACTTCTTCTCCTTCTTGCATTCGCTGCAAAATAAGCTGTTTCAGTAAATTAGCTTTTCTCGCTGGCCCTTTTGACTGATATATTTCCTCAATCTTTAGCCAAATATCACGTGACGTTTTACAAAATTTGATCTGTTTCAGTTCAGAAGGATCAATGGATAAAATGAGATCTGACCTTGCCATTTTGTCCGCTTCTTCCCAGACTTTAACTGCTGCTGCTGATCCTTCCCTGTCATCTGCCTGTATTTCTGGCTTTGAAGTCTCTCCACTAACGTATTTCCAGGCCTTGTTTTTTGTTAACAATGCTTCTACCTGAATTCTCCATGTGTCGTAATTATTTTTATTTAGTGCTTCAAGCCTGACCGTACTACTATTTCCACTCATTTTTGGTATTATTTCCGTATCCGACGTGAATGACACTTGACAGTAATGTTTTTAACACTTTTTTTTTTTATTTTCTTTAAACTTCCTAATTACTCCACGTACCTGGGCCCATAACCTGTTGGATTATGAGGTCGTGGTAAGAAACAATACTGGAGGACACTTGGTTCAAAGTATAAACGTTTTTATTTTAACTATGACAATTAACAGATTGACGTACACTTATTATATTTATTATAGTAACAAAACAAATGACTATTACTCTAGAACAATAACATTAGAAAATATCCTTCTATTGTCGAATGATTTCCAACACTTTACAAGTCGCTATTAGTCATGGAATTACAACCACCAGAAATGCTATTTTCAGTTAAACAGTGTTACTAAAATATCTCAGAATGAAGATAACGTAATTTTAACTACAAATCAAGAGAATCAAGAGTGAGTCTACGAGATATAGCATCTCAACTGAATACAGATATGAAGAAAATTACAAGATGTTTCAGTCATCATAAAATCAAGCTATAAACCAAAATTTCTAAATACTTTGAAAAAAGGTGATGAAAACAAAAGGTTCTACTATTTCTACTGGGCCCAGGGAAATTTTTTAGACGACCTGAATTTCCTAAATTAAATTTTGTTTACTGATGAGGCTACATTTGCCACTAATGGGGTGGCATCATCTCAAAACTGTAGACACTGGACTACAGAAAACCCTCATTGTGTTATTAATTGTAAAGACCAGTATTCAGAGAAAGTTAACGTATAGACTATAAAGTTGTTTAAAATGTAATGCTTCATTACATGCACCACTTTTCAAGGTTCCTGTAATCGAAAAATTGCTGTCCGATGTCGCGGCGTCACAGACGCCACTATCGTTGGCAATATTTGAAAGACAATATAAATCTATAATCTAACAACCGGATTTTACAGAATTGAATATTTCTTTTCGTTACTACGGAAACTGTAGTTGTCTACAAATATTTGATGCAAATAAAACACGCCATAAAAACCTACCATAAATCACTGCCTCGTTAGTTAGCACAGAGCCGTACTTAAAATTTTTGTGTGCAATAAGTTATATTAAAAAAAACAAATAGTGTTGAGCATAAAATGTCAAATATCTCAAAATGAGCAGATACTGAAGTACATCATTTGGGCTATATTATATGTAAAAAGTTACACCATAATTTAAAACCATGTACTTATAACAATATCTTAATCAAATTTGATATTAGACTAATGTCTATTCACAATTGCACAGAACGAACCCTGTCGTACTGTTGCACGTTATAATAACAAGACATTATTATAGTCGAATTTAAAAATCTGTAATTTGAAAACTGTATAAGATATTGAGCTAATTGTTGTTGATCTCTAGGCTATATTTTCTTCGCTATAATATACACAAAAATCAAACATTTAATATAAATGCCCGCATGTCGAAATTTCAAAAACACAAATTTCGTGCCTGTGATTTAGGATTTATTTAGAAAAAACCGTAACTGATTTTGAAATTCTATCAGTACAGAAAGATGCACTCATGTCAGTAGTATATAAATATAAACAATCAGATCAATTTCGCACATAGTTAATTTTCTAGCAAGAGGTATACATTTAAAAACACTAATTCTTGAAACAACATTACTCCAGCTTTTTTCTTGTTGAGAAATTGTACAACCACCAACAAAAGTTCAGCAAGCCATTTCTGATATCCATTAAGACCCCTCTTTCGATATGTGAGCTCAAAAATTATATACCTTGCTGGAATGGGTTACTTGGCGATTTTGACAGCCTTCGAAGGCGTGGACCCTATATTAAATTTGATATCCCATGATACACTAACAATATTAAGTTCGACTCTGTCCAGTGTTGGGTTTACATACCTGTTGTAAACCGTTACCTCGTACCAATGCCTCACTGCCTCGGGGCCCCCACCACATTGTCTTGAATTTTTTTTGAGAATTATGAAATGAAACTAATATCTAGATCTCATGCAAAATGTAAAAAAACCTACCTAGGTTATCCTGCGATTACAGAAAATCATTAACATAGAACTGTAGGTCTCCACCATAACTCTGCCTCTGTCTACAGGCCCCCACCATTACTTTGCCTACAGGCCCCTATTCAAGTTGATCCGGCCCTAACTTCGTAAAATATTTTCACATGTCTTGGCCTAGATTGACCAATGTACTTTTTCTAGAAAGGCAAAACGAAGTCTCTAAGTTCAAAATTTCCATAAATTTTACGACAGTTTACATAACACTGCCTATTACAACATAAAACAAATAGAAATAAGCCACTGAATATTGTTCAGTAGTTTATTTGTTGTTACGCTCTGATATTTGTCCATAGATGACTGATTTAAATGATTTATTTTTGTCGTTACTGCCACGATCACCAATCAGAAGGAAAAGATGCCCAAATTATTGTATTTGTAACGTAATTTGTATTTAACTGCTTTTAGATGTCCAACTCGATGAACCTAATATTTGAACCAGCAGATCTGGAGCAGGCGTCTCCAGCGACAGTTTCTAGGTGCGGTATGATCTATATGGAACCTGCACTGTTGGGATGGCAGCCATTCATGAAATCATACATGGCCACTTTGGAGAAGTATCTGCTGCCTGAGCAACTGGAAATTTTAGTGGAGTGCATTGAATGGTTGGTGCCGGCGTGTCTGGAATTCATTGCTTGGCGTTGCCCAAAATACGTGGACACATCAGATATTCATGTCTTTTATGTAAGCGGACAAGAATGAAATGAAACGTAATTTTAATGTATGAATGAAATTTTTCATAATTCGTCACTTTTACTGACTCTTTAAGAACCAGTGAGGCTACATTATGATGGAGAGCATTTTTTTAGAGGGGTGAATGTAATTATTGCAAATATTTAATAATAATCTTTATTCAGATAGGAAAATCCTAATATAAAACAAATATGTACTCAATACACACAATAAATTAAATAAATAAAATTGTTTTAATATAATTTAATTTGAGTTTGTTGACTTTAAAATAAGCTTCAACTTTGCACAACTCAATATTCATTTTATTAATAGCAGTGTTAAGATCGTAGTAACAAGCAGCTAATAAAGTGTCATCTGCATACAAATTCAAAAATCACATTTAAGCTGGTAATTTATGTCATTAATATAAATGAAAAATAAAAGAGGTCCAAAAATGCTACCCTGCGGAACTCCAAGCTCCACGTCAAGACTTGGAGATAATTTGTTATTCACTCTGGTGGTTTGTTTTCTGTTAGTCAGATAATGTTTTAACCAATTCAGTACGTTACCTCTGACACCATAATATGATAACTTATCCAACAATATTTTTCGATCTGTAGTTTGAAAGGCTCTTTTTAGATCTATAAATACAGCTATGATATACTTTCCTTGATCTATCATCTGAGTCCAACTAGTAAGTGTCAGTTGATGTGCAGATTCGCACGAGTGGAAAATAACCGTTCGACATTTTTAGTTAAAAAGTGCGATATTTAATATATATATGTAATGAAAGCAGAAATAGTGTAAATATTTCGTGCAAAGCCGAAATTACCCGCACACCCCCATTTTCGAGGGTGCTGAACCCGATGCACGGTGGGACAAGTTTTTGACTGTCGCAACCCCCTGAAACGGCCAAAAACCACCCCTTTTGTGTATCCCTTTATGTTTTCATTTAGAAATGAGTCTGGGGAGTGATTAATCGACGGGTTATACTTGACATAACATGGAAGAGGAGGTTATGTAGTAAGTGGAATCCAGACAGCAAGCCTAGGGTTTGGATTATATCTTCCCGAGGGGTGAAAAATCATTTTTTTCAAATGATTCGCTTATCACGGGGAAAATGTTCATTATTAGCTCCAACCCCTCCTCATTCCTCAAACCACCCCTCACTTACCAGAAAACATGCTACCCAGGATTTACAGGTTTTGCGGCACATGATCGTTATTCCTGTGCACATCCCTTGAGTTTTCATGGAAGAGAAGGTGGTAGCGACTTGGGGGTTGTTTCACCCTTCCAGGGGGTGTAAAATTCATTAATTATACTTTGGATCATCGATACGCCCTCCCCCGTTTTCGCAGGCGCTGATCACGATAAAAATATTCACATTCATCTCCGACTCTCCTCAACCCCTACAATGGACGGAAACGTACCCTCATCCACCAGTTATCGCTGGGGCGATGAATTTTGTAGATTGCTGAATAGGGTATAATGATTTGTTCATCAGGGAGTAATGAATAATAAATTTTGTGGTCAATGGCAATGTTGTTTATGCAAATAATTACATAAAAATATTTTTATGACAATGAATTATTTGTAAACTTAATTTAAAAACCTAGGTCGTTTACAAATAGCATTATAATCCTCATACACTGAGCAACAAGATGCTGCCTCCACTCGGTCCCCAATCGTCAGCATCAATTTTAAATTGTCTCTAAAGTCTGTTCTTTTTCTGCTGTTCCTTCGTTTTTTATTTCTGTTTCTTCTGGTTAGGATAATTTTTCACCTTGAAATGCCTAATCGATATTTTTATCGTGATCAGCGCCTGCGAAAACGGGGGATAGCGTATTGACGATCCAAAGTGTTATTAATGAATTTCGAAGGGTTGAAGCAACCACCGAGGTCGCTACCACCTTCTTTTCCGTGAAAACTGAAGGGAAATGCACAGGAATAACGATCATGTGCCGAAAAACCTGTAAATCCTGGGTAGCATGCTTTCTGGTGAGTGAGGGTTGAGGAGAGGTTGGAGCTAAAAATGAATAATTTTCCCGTGATCAGCGACCCTGAAAACGGGGAGATACCCGTTTGAACAAAATCATTTGAAAAAAGAGATTTTCCACTCCTCGAGAGGGTTTAATCAACCTCCTAGACCTGCTGTCTGGATTCCTCTTACTCTATAACCTCTTCCATGTTATTTCAAGTATAAATCACTTCATAAATCATTCCCCAGACCTGTTTATATATGAAAACATAAAGGGATCCATAATAGGGTTGGTTCTAGGCCGTTTCTCGTCTTTGCACGAAATATTTACAAAAAAGTCATCTTATAATGCTTCATTACATAGATTAATTCGAGATATTTGCAAATACTCCTTACTGTCCCATTCCCACCCTTTAAATACCTGATCTAAATCCTGGAGTAGGCTTATTAGGCCAATCAGCAAGAACTATTATAGTGAAAAGTTACAAAAAAATTGCGTAAGGTAAAAAATTATGCACCCTTTTCCGCCCCCGGAACATTGTTAAATTAACAAAAAACGCAAATTACCAATAAGTTTTTTAAAAAAATTCCAAAATGTATGCAAACTTTGGAGAACACTTTAATAATACTTGTTAGACATCTTCAGTTTGCACCCTGCTACGATGACCGGAACTTTGCAGATAGTTTGGATTAAAATTTATTTTTGGTGTAGAAGCTACAAAATTTAGGTCTGTTCGACCTTTAAAATTTTACATGATCTGAGTTTAGACCGGTGTGAGGCAAGTTGGTTTCTATCGTTAATTAACTTTGATAAAAAAAGTCTGTCTGTTGGTTGGTCCGTCACATCGGTCTGTAACTTCTTTTGTGCACACATTTTCTCTGAAACGGTTTAAGATATTGACTTGAAAGTTGATGCATGTATGTATTATAATGTTTCCATACATTTCGGAATTTTTTTCAAAAGTTATTGCAATTTAATTTTTTCTGGGGAGCCTAATTTTTTTTATTGCTTTAAGGCTATTTGTGTTGTACTGTTTCTAACATTCCCTAATATTTTCAGTCATTCACTCGACTCTTCACTTGTCTCCTTAAAGAAGAAAATCAAGTGAGCACCGTATGGTTACAAAGCGTCTTTCTGTTCTGCTTGGCTTGGGGTCTTGGATCCACACTGACATCACATGGGCGACGCACCTTCGATGTTTTCTTTCGAAAAATACTCAATGGCGATAATAAAGCTTATCCGAAACCGAAATCTTTTAAGTTAGCTAAGAATCAGATATTTCCAGAGAAATCCATAATTTTCGATTGGATTTATGATAAGAAGAACAACGGGACATGGATTACTTGGTCGGATACAGTCGAAAAAATTCAGCAAATACCGCTCACTGCTAAGGTAAAATTTGGCATACCCATCTATTTAGGAGAAATGGATTGTTTTACTTCCACATCCATGTAATTATATCGCAATTCACGTTATTCAAGAAAGTCACGAAACTTGCTGCAAATTTAATTCACATATTAATAAACATTCTGGTAAAATATGAACTCTATTTACCGTTATGTTTCCGAGATTCATTCGCTCAAGCTTTGCAATTTTTAGCGCTTATAAAATTGCATGGATGCCATGCGAAATAAATTGATGTCGTGACACCATTTTTCTTCTTACGACTGATCCTTATTTAATAATGATCTCAAAAACGAGGCAAATTTAAGTTAGTTCCTGACGAAGCACGTGTATAAATATCGAGATAATTCACTGTAAAATAACATAATGGCAGCTACAAGGAGAACGTGGGTAGTAGACGTGGCAAAGTCACACTATTTCTAATACTTGGCGCAGATATTTGAAAATATTTTGCGTTTATTTTAAATTCAGTATCATATAAGAAAGTAGAAGATTTACAAATTTTCATTCTGATTTTATTTATTATATGCATAATAATGTATGTATTTTTCCATTAATTCATTAAGAGAGGTAAAAATATATTGACGTTAATGATGAGTCGATCTGCTGGCGTCAGATACTATATGCGGCGTTGCCCTACTATCTCTCTGTCTCTCTCAGTCTCTCGCATCTCAAGTTTATCGATTCGCTAACAGATGTCGCCTCTCTTGCGATATAACTACCTTAAGAAAAATTGGGAATTAAAATACCCATTTTCTTTCGTTAGTGTGGGCTTGAAATGAACATTTCATGGGTGCAATTTATGTTGTGCCGAAAACGCCAATTTTAATTTTTCTATCGCGATATAATACGGCCTTCCAGGTTAAGTATTCAGGAAAAAAATTGTGTTTTCAGTTCTTCGTCTTAAATTTTAAATTGTATAGACGTGGTTCCATCTACTAAAACAGCATTGTACTAAATTTATGATTAACAATAAGCTGTTTTTGGCAAACTGGGTGATGTTATTAATTAGAAAATAGGTGTAAGTTGTACATAATTAATAGGTGTAAGTTGTACATAATTATATGTTATAGGATTGTTGATGAATATTTTTTGCTAAAATTGGCTTATTAAGAAGAGCTCTCTTCACTTGCTGCGATAGCCCTAATTCCCCACTTATCTTACCGCCCTGTTCACTCTAAAATTGTATAGTTCAGTTATTATTTGGTATATGCATCTAACTGTCTAAGAAGGCGTTAATATAACCAATTTCAGTATAAGAAAAAATGTTAAAAGTAAAGAATTATGGAATATGCTACTATTAGATATAATTACGACATATTTATAAAGGAGTCTCTCAAAAGAAAATGTTGGAAAATGATGTTTTTTTTTAGTTTCCATGCTTCTTTTAAGTTTCCATCTGTCACCATCTCCTTATGTATTGTTCTTCTAAGTTTTCTGTTTCTTCTCTTTCTGAATCTAGCAGTATGCACCTCTCCTTCTTCCACAGGTAAATATCCATTTATGGTGGAAGTACAAGCCTTGTCTTGCGGTAAAAAAGAGCTTTTTACAGCGGGTTATGAGAGAGAGGACCTAGAGAATATTTTGTACACCCTGTATATTGGTTTGTTTTTGTAGTAATTAATTTCAATTGCCGCTTTCCAATTTTGGGTATTTCTATAATTCATTACCTATGTTTAATACCTATTCAATTTTAGTTTTTGATTTTGATAAAAAAATAAACTAATACACTAGCGAGTTGCCAATGAGAGAGCGGCCCGAGAATTTTTTTATACCCTGTATATTGGTTTGTTTTTATATTAATTAGTTTCAATTCTCGTTTTCCAATTCCGCATGTTTTTCTATTTTATTACCTGCCCCCCATGCACAGGTTCATTTTTGAGATTAATAGGAAACTGTTTACAATATTGTTTTAAATTAGGTAGGTAATACATTGACTTGGTAAAGTTATTAAAGTAAGCAGAAAGAATAGAATAAAATAAAATAAAATAATTTATATCGCGTCTGGTCCTGGGGTTGCCATTTCAGTTTCTTCCCTTTCTTGGATTGATTTTGTCCACTTAAGAAACTTCATCTGCACACAATTACTTTGTCACAACACAGCCAGTATGTCTATATTGCATTGTAAACACATATGTGTCTCATTTTGACACTATTTATTGCCTGACTTTCTTTATTGCCATAAACCACTTAAAAATAATAATAATAATAATAATAATATAACTTTATTTCCTTTAGACCTGCTTAGTACAAGTATTGGACAAGTCAAATGGTGTCTATTATTAAATTTAAGTAAGGATGTAAAATAGTAGGTGGATACCTACTATTTATGTCTGAATAATAATACCTAGTGGTTATGATAATACATAAATGTAAGAATATTTACATAGTCAAGTCAGTTATATAATATAATATATGTCAAATAAACTCTTATAACAATTATAACAATTAAAATATACACATAACAATTAAAATATACACATAACAATCCACTGTTCAATTCTAAACATTATCACAGAAATTGTAAAATTCATTTTGTGAGTAAAAACATTGGTTTATAAGGAATTGTCTAACAGAGCATTTAAAAGAATCTATGCTATTTATATCTTTAAATTTCTGAGGCAAGCAATTGTATAATTTAACTGATGTGATAAAGGGTCCTTTATTTACTTGTGTTAATCTATGTGCTGGGACATAAAGATTATTTGCACTTCGAGTGGTATACTTGTTGACTTCATTACATTTTGGTAATTTATTTATATTTTTCCTGACAAAGTACACCGACTGTAAAATATACATACTGAAAATGGTGAGTATACCATGCTGCCTAAAATAAGGTCTACATGATGTGGTGTAATCAAGCTTAAACATACATCGAATAATTCTCTTCTGCATAGTAAAGACTTTTTGCATTCCTGAACAATTACCCCAGCAGAGTAGTCCATAAGAAAGTACCGAATTTATACAACCATAATAATATGTTTTCAGTGTGTTTATGTTAACTGAATCTCTAATTTGTAAAATTGCGAAATTTTTACTAGGTAAATTTTTTATTATACATTCCGTATGTTTTTGCCAAGAAAGATTTTTTTCCATCTGGATGCCTAAAAACTTTACACAATCATTTTGGCAAATAGAATTGCCAGTGGATTTGACTAGTATGCTTAAGTCTGTTTTTACACCAAGTGGTGTGAAGAATAGGAGATCAGTTTTTTGTTGGTTTAGTACCAGTCCATTCCTATTACACCAATTAGATATTTCAATAGTTTTGGCAGAAATGACAGCAGAGGTGTCATCGGCAAAAAGAGTTATAAAACTACTATTATCTATATTATCAACGATATCATTAATAAATAGTATAAATAGTAGAGGACCTAGTACACTTCCTTGCGGTACTCCAGTCAGTACATTTACATTTTCTGAAAAGCATATTACACCATTTTGTACAATTTTTACAGTTTGCTTTCTCTCCTCTAAGTAGGAATTAATCCAGTTCAGTGCCAAATCACGAATACCATATAGTTCAAGTTTCTTCAATAATAGTTTGTGATTTATACAATCAAAGGCTTTTGAGAGATCAAAATATATACCGACTGATTTTAAATTACTATTAAAGTTGTTGAGTATATTTTCATAGAAGGAGAGAATAGCATCCTGGGTTGACCGGTTCTTACAAAAGCCATACTGCCTTTTTGTTAAAAGCCCATACTTATCAAGAAAACACGTTAATCTAATTTGAAACGCCTTTTCAAATATTTTAGAGAAAACTGACAAAAGGGCTATTGGCCTATAGTTATTTATATTATTTGGATCTTTATTTTTGTAAACAGGTATTACTAGGGCAGTTTTTAATTGGTCTGGAAATACTCCGTTTTCGAATGAAACATTAATCAGGTATGTCAAAATAGTGAGGAGGTAGTTTGAGACATTTTTTATTAGGCAGCATGGTACTTCATCCTTGCCTGATGACTTTTTATTACAAACAAGTCCAATAATGGATAAAACTTCTTCCTCCGTAATGGGAGTTAGATAGTATTTTCATTAGATTTACCAATTAGAGTTGTTGATGTGTCAACATCAAGAGAGGAAGTAAGTTTGTGAACAAAATCAACAAAATAGCTATTAAAACCATTTGCAATCTCTTGTGTATTTTCTAAATATTCATCATCTACCGTTTTTATTTTTGTTGGTATTTGCCTAGAGCTTTTTTTTCCATGAGTATTTTCCCTAATTACATCCCACATAGCTTTCGATTTGTTCGGTTCATTATTTATTTTTTGTTGATAGTAAGCTTTTTTTGTATTCTTAATATTTAATTCATGATTTCTTTTAATGATATTATATCTAACTCTAAGTTCTGGATCATTAGAGACTTTTACTTGATTATGTAACTGCCTGATAAAAATACCATCATTAATAATATTTTCAGTTACCCATTTGTTTGATTTTTTATTTGCCAATTTACTTGTTTTTATTGTTTTAACAGGAAAAGCTGTATTAAATATATTAGAAAATATATCTTGAAATACTGCAAATTTTCTATTATCATCTGTTTCTGTATAAACCTCGTTCCAATTTTCTTTTGACAACAGGAATTTAAAATAATGTATATTTTCATCAGAAAATGTTCTTTTTTTAACAATTTTTTGGCACTTTTTCGCCAAAGGTAGTTTGTATATTACTAACTGAGCATTATGATCAGAGATGGCGTTGTTTAGAGTTTGAATTGTTAATAGGTCAGTGTTAGTGTCAGAAAAAATATTGTCAATTAGAGTACTTGAGTTACCCTGGGTGCGAGAAAATTCAGAAAAGCATTTACTATAACCAAATGAAGATAGCACATTTGTTAAATCTGTCGTTTTTTTGTTTACTTCAGCAAAGTTATAGTTAAAATCACCACAAATAAATTTATTACTTTTAGATTTGGATAATAATGCTAACATTTTTTCCATAGATTTGATAAAATAATCATGATTTGCATTAGGAGACCTATATAGACAATTTATGTTTACTATTACCTCATTAAAATTAATATTAATAGAAACAGCTTCAAACTGCTTCTCAGTTACATCAATAGTGCACATTTTTTTTTCACTAAATTGGAGATCATCTCTCACCAGTATTGCTACTCCACCTCCTCTTGTTTCCGTACGGCAAAAATAGCTTGCCATGTTGTAATGAGGTAATTTGAATACTTTCGCTTCTGCATTTGAGAGCCATGTTTCAGTAAGGCAGACTACTTGTGGATTGCTATGTGTGTGTAAGAAAATACTCAGCATATCAGTTTTAGTTCTAACACTACGTACATTTACATTCAAGATATGTAGATCATTAACTATTGAAGTGTTACTGGCTTTGAAAGTCTTTTGTATAAAAAATTGTTGGAATCTACTTCTGGAACCACTATTATATCACTAAAAATAGTCCCCAAGAAGACTGTCTTGGGTGTAGGCGCACTTGCACTTGTCTATATGATACTATTAAAAACACTACAAGTAATTATTAATTCCATATGAACTCTGTTTTTCTATTAAGGCACTTCACTTCACGCAGAATTTCTCGATCCACCGGTGGCTCAAATTTTTTCGAATTGAACGGGGTTTTTACCGCTTCTTTTAAGCACTTTTTTTGGGAGCATCGTACAATACGTCTATACACAACATTAGTCAACTCTCGACTTCTTATTCAAAATGTTCAACTACTTACGTCATTCATAAAATGACAAAAGTCTGATAGAACATAAAAAGATTACGTACCGAAAAAGTCCCCCAGCTTCTATACTATAAACTGTGTATTATTCTAAATCATTTTTTTACAGGCTAGCGAATTAATTATCCAAACCAACCAATCTTGCTGTCAAAGGTTCTTTTTGAAAACCTGCCTTAACAACAACATGCCAATTTTATTTGTGGGACCTACCGGTACCGGAAAATCTGCTGTAGTTTTGGACCACCTACTGAATATGCCAAAGGAAAAATATCTGCCTAACGTCGTCAATTTCAGCGCACGAACTACATCCACAATGGTAAAAATATGTTCATAGTCAACGCTTAAATATGTAATTGTTACATTTTTTTAGACTCAAGAAATGGTCATGACGAAGTTAGACAAAAGGAGGCGTGGAGTATTTGGCCCTTCCATGGGAAAAAAATGCATTCTTTTCGTCGACGACGTTGGTATGCCCCAAAAAGAAACCTGGGGAGCACAACCGCCCGTGGAGCTCTTGAGGCAGTGGTTAGACCATGGTCACTGGTTTGACAAGGACACATCGATGTTACAATTAGTTGATGTTGTAAGTGTAGTGATAATTTATTTAATAGTCCAAAAGTGTCACAATTTCGACACGGTCCAGGCAGGAAAATATATGAATGTAGGGTTAAAGGATATGTTGATTATTGGCCTCTAAAAATACCAGGCACAATCCATATATTAAACAAAATTTACTTCCATTTGCAAATGATAGTGAAATGGCCGACTATAGTAATAATTACTTTGCGGATGTGGGCTTGGAAATGGCTAACAATATAATACCCCCTATAAATGAAACTGTAATTAGTTACAATAGTATTTCATCCATGTTTCTAAAGCCAATTACCATTAATGAACTAATCCAACATATATACTTGCTCAAAAACGACAGCTCCCCTGGAATAGACTGAATCCCACCTAAATTAATAAAAGATACTCATCTAGATATTGTTAAGCCTCTTGCCCATATCTTTAACTTAATATTTAAAACCGGTATTGTTCCAAGCAGCTAGTAAATTAAACATTGAAAATTATAGACCAATCAGCCTTATTAACAACTTCGCAAAAATTTTTGAAAAATGTCTGAAATACAGATTAATATACTACTTTTTTTTAAGAAGGCTGAGTACAGGCGATGCCATATACCAACAACTAACGAAAGAAATAACTGATAATCTAAATCAAAATAACAAATGTATTGCAGTATTCCCAGACCTAGCTAAGGCATTCGAATGTGCTGTTCGCTACGATGTAATATTGTCAAGTTATAAGCTGAAAAACATAAAAGGTGAACTCGTACGTGCCTCCTCCCCGCACCCCGCTCACCTCGTAGACTCGGGGACTTTATGTCTACCTACTAACTACTCCAAACACAGCCCTTAGGTAAAAAATTCTATTCCCAACAATGTTTTTCTACACCGCCCCTCTTTTGAGCATTCATTAACATTTACTTTTTAGGCTACAAACTCATCAACAAATTTTAATTCTTTTAGATGTTTGTTGGTGCCATGGGTGTACCTGGTGGTGGACGAAATGAAGTAACTGATAGATTTTTAAGGCACATGCAAATAATATGTCTGGATTCTTTTGACGACAATACCCTGACTAAAATCTTTGTTACCATATTAGATTGGCACTTCAGCAAGGGTTATGTAGAAAATGTTGCGAGACTATCAAAGGCATGTCCAACTATTGAACATAAAATTATACAGGGTGTTTCCGAAACACATTTATATATTCCAAACTATGAATGGTCACAGCTTCCAGATATACGCAAAAATAGTCATTTATCAAAATGCCCGAAAATAACCGAAACGCTAAATTTTGAATATTGAAAATAATTATCAAGTGCGCTTATCTATTTTCTTCATCTTGTGGCCTTCCTGCTACAAGAAATTCAACAGGTAAATAGTAATAACAACTGGCAATAGTGTAATGTTTACTGCTGTCAGAATATGTGCGTGTCTTTACTCGTAGTAGTAATTTCTTGTGTTTATGTTTTTAACAATGGCAAATTCTATAATTACTGAATGGATAAACATCGTGCTTTATTGTTGTGAGGCTGGTGAAAATGCCCGTCGGGCAACGATCAGCAACGGAAACTATAGATACTTTTAACCAAGAGCTTTCACTGACTTTAATGAAATAAAACATCAACTTTTCCTTTCAGAAGAACTCGCAGATTAAAATATATGCATGTATTTCAAAAACACCCTGTATAAAAACTATTTACATATCTAAATACATAAACAACGTTACCCATTTTTAAACAGAATAATCTTAATTATAGTTGTCTCCATTTGTTTAGTGCACATAAAAAAGGCCATAAATACCGGCCATCAAAATGTCAAAGTCAGCGCATGCTGACAAGGTCCTACAGAGCCGTACTTCAAGTTCTTGCGTATTAGAATGAACAAAATAGTACAAGTGATTTAAAATTCGTATTTTCGGTAACTTAAAGTAAATTTTAAAAAATCTTACTCTATTTTGCGTCAAGATGGGAATATCTTCCTCCGTGACATTGATAAATAAAGTCAAAATATGGCTCTGTTTATTTTCCCTGGATATGACATTCCAGTTAGGGGTGACTCGCTAACTATATCACAAGAGTTACAAATTAAAGGAGGCATGTTTTTGTTTATCGTACCTTAATCATGCCAGAATATATTTTACATAACAGTAATGGTGTTTTATCTATTAAGTAATACATTATATTTATTATCTTATAAGGTATAGAGAAATAAAGCATGCCCCGGTCTCCCCTTATATTAGCTCGGTCTGCAACTTTGCATTTTTTATGTGCCATATAAAAATGGAGTGAACTATTTATACACGTCCATCTATATAATTTTCTTTGTCATTTCAGTTTACGGTAGCAGCTACGCTGGGAGTATATAAAGAGGCAACTTTAAAATTCCTGCCAACACCTACAAAATCTCACTACACATTTTCTCTCAGAGATTTTTCAAGAGTTATAAGCGGACTTCTACTTACGCCTCCTCCTCGCATGGAAGATCCAGATAAATTCATTAGACTCTGGATTCACGAAACATACAGGGTGTTTCATGACCGGCTAATTGATGACGGCGATAGGTATATAATAAAGACAAAGTACTTTTCGCATATACCAATAGGTTGGGTTCCCACAAAAGTTTACGTCAAAGAAGAGCCCATATATGTTGAACGTCCTCTTATTAAAAAAAGCTTTGCTTTGAAAATGCAATTAGAATATTTTTATTTTATAATCAAAATTTCTTCCTTCGAGTGCTATATTTATTGTGATATATGATATGGGTTCATTTTATCAGAGCCCTCAGTGATATTTCGCTTAATGTCAACCGAGGAAAGAAAATGTTTCTATAAAAATTGTGCTGAATTTTATAAGGTACAAAATTGTTTAAAGATGCTTACTTTAAGAGGTATGACGGAAAAGTTTAGAAAATGTGGAATATAAGCCAGATATCCCCGTTATTTGAAGAGATATGAAAACGCCTCTAAAATGAATGTTTTACATCGAGTCTTTTAACAAGATATTATCTATTTTTTTCAGATCGGCTTGTTTTTGTTATCTGAATTTACTTTATTTCCCTTAATAGTGATAAAGTTTCATTATAGCAAAGATTGGAAAAACTTTGTCATCTCAGTGGCTCGGTGTTAAGGTGTTTGGCTTGCGACCACGAGGTCCCGAGTTCGAATTCTGGCCAGGGTACGGATGTTTAGTGTTATTTTCAATGTGTTGCCAAGACGATAGCAATGGACTAGACCGCTGTTGAGTGGGATAACATGTCCAGTTGCTGTTATCTTTCCTGAGTTTGAATCTCAGCCGTGATAGAAGGTAATATCGCAGGGAATGGTTGTTGTGTTGATGTCTATACTATGTGTCCTGGTCGTTTATATTAGTGTCCTGATGGAACCAAACTCCGTCAGGACATGAATATAAACAAAATCATTTAAAAAAACTTACAAAAGTACACTATCTTCGATCTGTTTCATAATAAGAGCAAATCTCGAAATTTAGCAGTTTTGAGAAAATCGAGACAACATCTCGTTAAAGACTTCATTTTGTAAAATATTTTTCCTTAGCAGATTTTTCGTAGCTCTTGAAATAACAGATATTTAGACATTTTCGAAATTTTCCTGCATGACTCTTAAAGTAGGCTGTGAATTTCAAACATCTTTAAACCATTTTGTAGCTTATAAAACTAGGCACAATTCTTGTAGAAACAATTTTGTACACGATTGATAATAATTGAGATATTCCGAAGGTCCCGATAAAATGGGCAGATGTGGCAAGAAAGCATAGATATCATGATATACATACACCGGCAAATTTAAAGGAACGGAAACAAATTGGCATTTTTTTCTATATACAATGTGTCCATGGAAGAGCGATATTATAGGTGTAAATAACTATTTTTTAACACGCTTTTATTAGCTTCACCAGTATCTATCAATGTAACGGAAACTTTCAACGTAATTTTCACACACTTCTAAATTATTGTATCATTATGAAACTTGGCAATTGTATGTAGCTCCAATGACAATACAATATAGTATACTGAATTTTATAATATGTTCAAAATGGGCGCCACCCCAAGATGGCGGATTATCATTTTCTTTACAACCCCCTTGATGTGGATATCAATGGAGAGGGCTTGGCAAGTAGAAAACAAATATGGTCAAAACTTAAAAATTCAAAATGGCGGCGTCAACATGGCAAATGGATTTTATCAATTATTGTCGGATTCGACTAATCGGTATCTGTGGGTTATCGAGGTTCCAGATTAGAATTATCTGGTCCAAATGTTTAAGAGTTAAATATAAATAGTAGTTTAAAAAAATTAGAAAAATACGCTTTAATAGCAAACCGAACTAAAAGGTAAGAAATAATACAATACAGTGCTTGATATCAACTGGTATAAATATTTCGTAGTAATAAGCACCCCACGCTTTTTTGTATTGTATTGTATTATTTTGTACTTTTTAGTTCGGTTTGCTATTAAAGCATGTTTTTTACTTTTTTAATTTAATTAGAATTTCAAAAATGCATAGAGGAGAGCTTAAAAATAAAATTCGCTTCTGGTAAACTAACATTTCTGTGCTAGATATTGAAAAAATTTATAAGAAAATCATGCTCAAAATGAAAAAATTTGACGTATCAAATTTGATAACTACCCAAGTAACAATTTTAGTTTTAAAATAATCTGTAAGTTATCCTAGAAACTTATTTCCAAGACTAAAATAGTTTGGAGGACTCTATGAAGCTGATTTATGAACCTTTATAATAGTGAAGGGCCTACATGCCTCTTTTAAAACTACTATTAACACTTTCAAGTTTTAATGTATTATCTAAAGCTATACTCGGAGAGTATATGAAGAGTATTTATTATAAAACCATACCTGGTTTAGAATAGGCACTATATCAAAACTTAAATGACACACAGACATACTTTGAGCAGACTTTTTGTATTTAATGAAGTAAAAATAAATGCAGATAAATCTATTCTGCATGCACTATGGGCCACTATAGTTATACCGGGTGGCCACGAGTCAATGTACGCCCCCAATATTTTTGTTGTTTTTATCTTTAAAAATTTGGTTTTTGGTACAAATTAATTAGACAATAATAGGCTACTTTTAGACTAACGGGAATGAAAATATCACTTCTGGTTAAACCGGAAGTGACATCAACTTTCTTTTCTTAAATGGAATGACTATATTTTTTTGATGGTTTCTCATTAAGCATAAATTTCTAAGTGCAACAGTTTTTTCAGATGTAAAAAATTCCAAAAAATAAGTGAGATACGAACAATTCTTTTTTCTAAAATGGCCGTGTCAGATGAATGCGATGTAAGAAAATTACTAAATAGGCTATGGAAATTATTAGTAAGGTTGTAGACTTGTCTGTAAAGCAGAAAATAGTTGTTTGAATTACTGATAGGTACCAGTATTTTTAGTTTGTTTTCAAAAAAACGGAACTTCATTTTCATTTCCGTAGGGGTCCGTCCTATGGAACCGTGCTATTTCTTTTATTAATCAGAAATAATGATTCATAAACTGTAATTTTTTCGCCATAATCATTTCTTAACGATATCCTTCGTAATAATAGAAGTATTTTTAAAAAGTAAACACAAATTAAACAAGTAATAATTTTAATAGGTATAACGTTACAATCATGAATAAATTACCAAGAATAACAAAACTATTTAAAACCTAAATTATAATAAACCATTATAAAAATTGTTCAAACTGTTCACCGTTATGATTAATACACAGAGTAGCGCGACTTATCGTTGCACGTCTAACATTCTGTAATTGTTGAGGTGTTATTTGTGCAATTTCGTGTCGAACTCTTTCCTCCAGATCTCGCCTTGTGGTTGGAGCAGCCAAAAAAGTCGAGTGGGGTTAAGTTAGGCGATCTTGCAGCCCATCTGACTGGACCATGGGTCCCAATCCAACGATCTAGAAATAATTGATTTAGATAATCCCTAACGATAATAGCATTGTGTGGTCCAGCCCCGTCTTGTTGGGAGTAAACCTCGTCAATAGTGGTATTGGGAATTTGATTAATCTGTGGAACTATTATATTTTGGAGAAATTCTAGATATCTTGGTCCAGTTAGAGTTTCGTTAAAAATTATTGGACCTATGATATGGTCGCCCAGTGCGCCTAACCAAACATTGAAGCCAAACCACTCCTGAAACCGCCCCTGTCTCATAATGTGAGGATTATCAATTGCCCAATATCGAGTGTTGTTTCAATTAAATAACCCAAGGTTTGTAAATCTCGATTCATCAGTGAACAAAATGTTTTTGATAAAATTCTCATTTCTCATTGGCGTAACTGTAACTGTAACCAATTACAAAAGGTTGTTCTTTGTTGATAATCATTCTCATACAAAAATTGATGCAATTGATATTTATAAGAACGATGGCCGTGTTTCTTTAAATTTTTTCTGGCTGATTCTTTGGAAACTGGTAGTTCATGTAGTTCATAATTTGTCTTATCGAAATGGTTGGGTCAACATGCACTAAAGCTAATACATTAATTTCCGTTTCTTCATCCACAATAAATTTTTCTTCAATTTCTACATTAGGTTCAGTTCTAAATTGTTGCTCCAACCGGGCGAAATAGTTTCTCGGAGGTTGTCTTCTTTCTGGATGTCTTCGTCCATACAGACTTTGTGCTCTAGTTGCATGACGTCGAGTCTCTCCATAAATAATGATCATGTCAACTTTTTCATCTCTTGAATGATTTTCAGCCATTTTATATTAATTTTCTTGTTTATAACAACTTTAATACACTTGCTTCAGAAAATTAGTGAGTAAGTCAAGATTAATTCAATTGTTGCGAATGTCTGTCATTTTCATGACTATCTGCAATTTTGGATTTAAATGTAGATAGGAACCTTATTGAAATGATTTGTTGGCGCTTACTTTTTAAAAATACTTCTATTATTACGAAGAATATCGTTAAGAAATGATTAATGGCGAAAAAATTATAGTTTATGAATCATTATTTCTGATTAATAAAAGAAATAGCACAGTTCCATTAAAAAAAATTCCATAGGACCCCTATGGAAATGAAGATGAAAATGAAATTCCGTTTTTTTGGAAAAAAAAAAAAAATACTGGTACCTATCAGTAATTCAAACAACTATTTTCTGCTTTACAGACAAGTCTACAACCTTACTAATAATTTCCATAGCCTACTTAGTAATTTTCTTACATCGCATTCATCTGACGCGGCCATTTTGAAAAAATTAAAAAATTGTTCGTATCTCACTTATTTTTTGGAATTTTTAACATTTGAAAAAACTGTTGCACTTAGAAATTTACGCTTAATGAGAAACCATAAAAAAAATATAGTCATTCCATTTAAGAAAAAAAAAATGATGTCACTTCTGGTTCAACCGGAAGTGATATTTTCATTCCTGTTAGTCCAAAAGTAGCCTATTGTCTAATTTATGTGTACCAAAAACCAAATTTTTAAATACAAAAACAACCAAATATTGGGGGCGTACATTGACTCGTGGCCACCCGGTATATCTTATCACAGTTTTAAAACTACCTATTTTAAACATTATAGCCTGGGCAAAGGTAAACCAAATCCTTATGTTTAAGACTGATTTATTACAGATGTTTGTTTGCTTCATTAAAACTCTAGCAAGCAATTGGTTTTATGAAGGTTCGACCTGAAACGTTTCAACGCATATTAGATTTATAGCCCAGCATTAACAACCACCTCAAATTAATTTCATAAAGCAATGATAATACCACAACATTTTCTTAATCTCTATAAAACTTGATCCTCCCAACTTGAACTTAACAGCTATGTTTTATTGACAAATACCTTGATAAGTCAATAAAGACTGAAAGGTAAATTTAGTTTTAATGTAAGTTCTTGAAGGCCTTTTTAAAACTTTCT
Organism: Stenurella melanura; assembly: GCA_963583905.1. NCBI lineage: Eukaryota > Metazoa > Arthropoda > Insecta > Coleoptera > Cerambycidae > Stenurella > Stenurella melanura. Next base: position 102,552,309 of record OY757316.1, on the reverse strand, counting down.
CTAAGACAAAACTATCTTTGGGTGCATTTGGCATTTAATAAATCTGACATAAATCAGTAGTTTATGAGGCAGCCATTATAAAACACTGATAAAACACTTAAATTGTTACTTGGGTATACAAGGTGATTCACGTTTCATTTCAGTTCCATGACACATTGAAAAAATAAATAAATAAAAAAATATGCATATGGTCATCAAATTCGGTACAACGTCATATTATTTAATTTTAAGCAAGTTTTCTTTATAAAATTTTTCAATATCTAGCACAGAAATGGCAAATCTTATTGTTAAGCTGTCACCAGTGCCCTCTATACATTTTTGAAATTCTAACATATTGAAAATAGGTTTTGGGTCAAGCAAGAGTAAAATACAGAAAACTGGGTTCATAGTAAAAAAAATGGATATCTACATCTATAATATCGCTTTTCCGTGAACACATTGTATATTTTTTTTTCTAACAATGTTCAAGGACTAGACAGCCATGAATTTCTACAATTTTTGTTTATTTTGTACACTATATGGCAATATTTTGGCCTGCATGTTCTTCAGACTTGAATAGAATTGAACATAAATGGGACATGCTAGGCAGACGATTTAGGTCAAGAATTTCTGCTGTCCAAAACACAGAAGAAGCGAAAGTTACTCTAATTGAAGTTAGGGAGAACTTTCCTCAAGAAATTATCGATAACATCAACATAAATATGGGAAGAAGGATGACTGCAGTCATAAGGGCTTGTGGAGGCCACACTTTATTGAAATATAAAATCCTTGTGATTTCGCTTAATTAAATGTTTAAAGCAAGTTAAAAATTATAGTTCAAATCAGGAATGTTGTCATCATCTTTTAATTTCCGAATCAAATCTCAAGGTCACACAGAATGGCACGCATGGGCCTACCAGCTGAAAGGAGTTTTCTGTAAAATAACAATTATTCATGCAGTTTTAATATTTTAATGTAATATTCTCGCCAGGCGACATCGCTACTTCAGCGGTCGGATAGACTAACGACAAAATGAACTATGCCACAGACTTACTTTCTGAGTACATATTCTAAATTGCATGTCTCACATCCATCTTCCTTGCCTCCACCAAGTCCTTAGTTTTATTTTTTTTCTGGGTCCATATTTTGCGACAGTAAGATTTGGAACGTCCTTATAAATCTGTTGCACCGTCCACGTGCAAATCATCACATCTGTCACTTTTAATTTTGTGATTCACCTCATGGACTGCTAGCAAAGGTAAAAGGGGACCTCCGTTGCATTTTTCCTGATTGAACTACTCAACTAATTTCACCGCCATATCTCTGGCTATTGCATTCAGTCTTTTGCCGGGCATTGGAACTAAAGCACTCACAAACTATTTACAACTCAATTTACATAATTATAGGAAACTTAAAACTCCACAGTCAAAAACACTACAAACTTATATATAAATATTGAGAGGAAAGAGATAATCATGAAATTTGACAAATGCGTCAACTGCACACTACTAAACTGACAGAATGCTGAACGTTGGTTGCGGCTACAACAAGCGGTTGTATTATTCATCTCTAAAACGTATTTAAATTTATTACACGAATCGTATCAGCAAGGTAGGGTCACAAAACAAACTTATGTAAATTATAAAAATTATTATACTACTCTACTTATACATGAAAAGTCTAATTACTACGAAGCACAAATTATTAATTCCTGTAATAAATCTAAGACTATTTGGAATATTGTAAACACTGAAAAGGGTAAAGATGGAAAAAATAATCAGTCATTCATTGAAATTAATGATAATGGTGATATTATCACATCACCGCAACTAGCGAGTGAAATTTTTAATAATGCCTTTGTTAATATGGCTACGGATCTGGTTGGAGTGATTCCTGCTAATAATAATACCTTCGAACTTATCACTTCTAATCCTAATTCAATTTTCCTATTTGATGTAACACCAAATGAGATCTTGGATATCATTAATGGCTTAAAAAATAAGTATTCTAGTGGTGATGATAATATCAGCAATATCATGTTAAAGAAAATCTGCTGGTACATAGTTGAACCTTTGACTTATGTAGTAAATCAATCTCTGAGATACGGCGTTTCTCCGTCAAGATTAAAGACAGCTGTTGTCAAACCTCTATACAAAAAAGGGGATCCATCCCTAATAGAAAACCATAGACCCATAAGTATGCTATCGTCCTTTTCCAAGTTATTTGAAATTGTCATGTGTAGGAGACTAATTCCATTTTTAGAATCATATAATATTATAACTGAAAGTCAACATGCTTATCAGAAAAATAAATCTACAACAACAGCCACCTTTGATTTTGTCAGAAGAATACTGGAGTATCTGGACAATGGATATATTGCTCTTGGTATACTTCTCGATCTATCAAAAGCATTTGATTGTGTTAATCACAATACACTTCTCAGTAAACTGGATAAGCTAGGCATAAGAGGAATAGCGAATAAATGGTTCAATTCTTATCTCAATGAAAGATATCAAAAAGTGTGTATTACGGCAAATTCATCAGAGTATTATTCCAGGACCCAAAGGGTCGTACTAGGTGTACCACAGGGCAGTGTGCTGGGGCCAATACTCTTTCTATTATATATTAATGATTTGCAACAGTATTTAAATAAAGACTCAGTTTATATAACATATATTCTAATTTTTGATAAAGAGTATGATAGTTTAAAGACCAAAGCATCTAATGTAGTGCAAACAATATCGGAATGGTTTCAGCAAAATTGGTTGATATTAAATAATGATAAGACGAGTTGTATTTTGTTCAAACACAGTAGAAACAAAACGGAATTCCCAAATCAGATAGAAATAAACAACGTATACACTGACTACAAGGAAAGTACAAAATTTTTAGGGGTGACTATTGATGTACACTTGGAGTGGAGGTATCATGTACAAACGCTTTGTGGTAGACTTAGTTCGGTTTGTTACTCATTAAGAGAACTGAAGAAAGTAGTGAATAACAATACACTTCTTACACCTTATTATGGCCATTTTTACAGCTTAATGTCATATGGAATAATATTCTGGGGTGGCACTCACATTCATAAAATATTTATATTTCAAAAAAGAGCAATACGAATCTTATCCAACTTAAAAGTAAATGAATCATGTCGTAAACATTTTAAAGCATTAAATCTGTTGACAGCCCGGCTCTTTTTGTTTATGAATGTCTTTGTTTTGTTTTCAAACATATGAAGGAGTTCAAAAACAACATTAGAGATCATAGTTATGGAACAAGGCACAAGAATACTTTGTCTTATCCAATTCATAGCACTACAGTCTTAGAAAAAGGCTGTCTTTATAGATGTCTGTATTTTTATAACATGTTACCTACCGAACTGAAAAACATTACATCTATAAAGATTTTCAAAAATAATATAAAAAACCACTTAATATGTGCAGAACCCTATGCCGTAGAGGAAGTGAATGTGACAACTTTTAAGTAAGATAGTATTTGTTCTTTTAATTTGTAATTTGTATGTCTTGTACTATTAGTAGCAATTGTTTTTTTAGTTTTTGGTATCTTACTTTTTATTCTGATTTTATCATGTATTCTTACTGTTTGCAGGATTTTTGGACATGTAACAAACTTAAATTGTACTATTGTAAAATTTATTGTCACTGTTACGCAATAAAATTCTATTCTATTCTATTCTATTCTATTCTATCGTTACGCTTGGAACTTCTGTCGTAGCCCCTTCCGACGTGACTTTCTGTTATTTACATTGTCATGCGCTGCTAGTATTTAAGCTGATAAAAAAAATCTCATGTCTTTGATAAGTACATAAATTGATTACGTGAATGACAACATTCGTGATTTTGACTATAGTAAATATTCATCTTTTGCAAAAACGCCATTTTCTGTATTATGTTTTGTAAACAGGCTTCCAAATGGCACGAAGCTGCAATTAGCTGGCTATTAATTAACTGTTCATTTTAGGATATTCTGTTCAAATTTGTTGGGAGAAAAAACTAATGTAGTAAAAATTCCAATTAATCTCGTTGGTTATTATTTATATCGTGTTGTGTAAAAAACTATTTATCATTTTAGGGTAGTACTATTTGATATAGTAAAAAATTCGTGTTATGAAGGCTTCAGGCAACACATGGACAAAGTGTGCGCAGATTTGGTTCCAGAAAATGAAAGGTTGGGTCCCCAGCACATCAGAAATTTATTCTTCGGGAACTACATAGAACCTGACGCAGATCCTAAATATTATGATGAGGTTTGTTTCATTTGCGAATATTGAATTTTATTCTTTTTACCGTGATCAAAAATTATTTGGTCACAGATGGCCGTGGAACAAAGCTACCGTCTTAGCTTATGTCATGCTTTTGTAATAATTACATCAAAGATTTTCAAACTATAGTTTATCTCAGTTTAAAATGCAGTGCTTGTAAAGATAGGAAATTTGTCCTTGTGTCTGATTGGTAAATTTGCAAGTTTACGCAGGGAAATATTAATAAATCAGAACAGACTTCTTGCCAGATCCGGGAAATATGTTGATATTTATGTAATAAAAAAGTGATATTTTTTTAGAATTTTTTTTATTATATAAATTTAAAACAAGTTTTAATACAAAAATTGAGAGAAATGCCTTGGAACACATAATAAAGGAAGGAGAAAATATATACAAATTGGATAACATAGTGAAACAGATGGACTTGAAATTTGTACTAAATACAGGTTTATCTATCTGATGAATTGAGTTTTCCGATTTATACGAATTTGTCATTCTCCCTGAATAGATTTTAATAATATATCCATTTTATATAAAACTCATCGTTAATAATTTTTTTTTCAATACGCAATTTTATATAGGGAAGGTCAGTTTATCTTTGTCGAGAACAGACCAGTTAAAACTCTAAAATTTAAGTCATCGGTAGACTAAAACATTCTGAGTAAAATAAAGTGTAATAATAGAAGAACAAAGCACGCAACAAATTAAGAAGAATTTTTTAATAGTATCAAATAGAGCAGACAAATTCCCTACAACGTTGAATTGGACTTTTTTTCATACAGGCATTATTTTCCGAGTTATCGCCAAAAAAATAGTTTTTGCAAACTTTGTGTGCAAATGTCTCCCCCCCTCGAGTATGAGACTTGTGATTTTCAGAGAATAATTTCGTGACACATATTTAACGAATAACAAAAAAAATGTTCAAATTCCTTTGTTGGCTTGCGCTTCTTTTCCTGCCAGATCCGCTCTACTATTCTGTTTGATAAGCGAGGGAAAATAAAAAATGAGAACATTTTGTTTGCAGGTAATTCGCTAATAAAGATAATTACACATAACTGAACTCTTGTTTTAAATTATTATTATTATTATTACACACATACAAGGCAGGCAGCCTAGGGCTGTTTATACCTAAAGAACACGTACATGTGTATAAAACTAAAACTACTAACATAGACAATTAAATAATATAAATATAGATAAATATTAAACGAAAGGCTAAATAAAGTATACATACATTACCAGTCAGATTTTTCAATTCTACAATCTGTAAAATATTTCCGTCTCTTACTATTTCGCATTTCAGTTAAAACACACATTAGATGTTTCCTGTCATAAAATAGACAGTTTTAATGTAAATAAGCAATTTCGATATCTTTATGTGTCCTGTTTAAAATAAACAGCCTGTATATACGGTCTAAGATTTTTATGAAAATGTAACAGCTGTATTTTATTAAGTATAATGATTCTTGTAGATTACCGATATGGAAGATTTAATCGAAAAAATGGAGTATTACCTAAGCGAATACAACCTTATATCTAAATCGCCGATGAACTTGGTAATGTTCAAATTTGCAATAGAACACGTCTCCAGAGTGTCTCGTGTACTAATGCAACCAAATGGCAATGTTCTACTGGTGGGAATAGGGGGTTCCGGTAGGCATAGCTCTGCGAAGTTAGCAGGCGCCATGGCCGAGTATGGACTATATCAAGTAAGTAATAATTTTATGTTCTATACTTCAACATAATTTCTATGTGTTATTATTAAATTCAGTCTGTTTGTTTTCTTTTTGATATTTTAAATCCAATGATCTGTGAAAACATTTACTGAATTCTACAATACAGTATGTCTCACTTTTCATGACTCCCATATCACTGCTCCCTTATTAACACGATTTTTTTAAAAATTGGGTGGAAGTTACTTACCCATCAGGAGATTGAGTCACGGTAAAATATTGAAACATTCACCAGCTTCGTTTGTCGTTATGAAGAAAAATGAACCTAATTTTCCAAAAAAAGATATTAGGCAGTGTCTTATCTGTAGGACAATCTCATAACCTTATTCGTTGTTATCAAAAACTCACTAATACCGAATTTCAATAATAAGATCAGAAAACAAAATTGTTTGTGAATCAAATTTGTCTAAAATTGAACTTCTTTTATTTCCAAGTCAATTATTATTTGATTTTGACTGTTAAGTAGACTCACTGATGTCACGTGATTAATTATAAATGGAAAGCCTGTCTTTCTCCAACTTACTCTTAACCCTTTCTCGACGGAAGCCGCAAAAACGCGCAAATTTCTGATTGACATCTGCAGGAGACGCATATTTTCGAACGCCGTGAATAGCACTTAAAATCGGGAGGCGCACGATTGCGGTCTGATATGTGTTTAACCCTTTCTCGACGGGAGCCGCAAAGACGCGCAAATTTCTGATTGACGTATCTGCGGGAGACTCATATTTTTGAACGCCGTGAATAGCAGAGAACATGGTGTATATTCTCTGGTGAATAGCACTTAAAATTGGGTGGCGCACGATTGCGGTCTGATATGTGTTTAAAGCATTTTAACGAGTTGTAGCTTGTTAGTTGCAAAGAAGCTGTGGTCCGAAGAACAGTTGTACACCCGCAGATTATTCTTGAGGGATTCAGACAATATATTGTGTGTAAACAGCTGCAAATTTGCCTTAAAATAAATTATATTTTTTATAAAATGAGCAGGAAAAATAAATACAGATAACGAGTTTGAAAGAATCTGGGAAGAATCAGATAATGACCAAGATATAGAAATGTTTATTTGACCAAGTTACAAAAAAAAAATTATTTTTGGCAAGTCATTACAAAGTGTAAACCTGAAATATAGACAATCTAAACACAAATAAAGTTTAAATGTAAAAATAACAAACAAAAAACAAGTACAACTGAATATTCACAACATAAAAATATAGTTACGTCAATTGTTGACGTAAAAGGTTGTATGAATACAACATCAATGAATAGTGGTGTATATATTACAAGTTACATATTACAATTGGAATAATCGCGTACATAGCAAATAAATTACAGAACTAATGATGCCATGTATACAGCATGAAATGTTTGCTTTACAGTGCTTCTCAAAATGTGGGATAGAGTATACTGACGAGTACAATAGGATACAAAGAAAAAGAAAAGAAATTTAAAGATTACATAATTGAACTGATAGAATAGGTATAAGTATTAAAAAACAGTATTACAAAATTCTTCTTCTGAATAAAAGCAATAATTTAAGAAGTGTCTTTTCATCTTACATTTAAAGCCATTAAAATTGAGAGATTTTATGTCATCAGGAATATGATTGTATAATTGGAGATTTAATGTGTTTTTTCTTGATTTTGTTAATCTAAGACGAGGCTGTCTGAGTTGTGCGGCAGACCTTGTTTCGTAATTGTGAAAATCCGAATTAGTCGGGAATGCATCTTTATTTTTATGTATTTCTACTAATGTACTGTACATATACAAAGAAGGAACTGGCATTATACCTAATTTTTTGAAAATTGGTTGACAGTGGTCTCGCCAGCCCGCATTATCAATTAATCTTTTTGCAATCGAAAAATTTTTATTGACTGCGATGAGCCACCCCATAGGATAATTGCATAATTAATGTGAGAATGGAACATGGCGAAATAGCAATTTTTTTAAAGTACTAGAACAAAGAAAAGTTTTTAGCCTACGTAAAAGAAAAATTGTACTTGATAATTTATTGGATAGGTCCTCTATGTGGTTGGACCAGCTTAGAGTGTCATTTAAAATGATGCCCAGAATTTTTACACTGTCATTATTAACGACTGCGTTATAATCTTTTGAGTTTTATCCTCATTTAACTTAAGTTTATTTGCAGAAAACCAATCACTGGCACGTTGTACTGATTTATGGCAAATATAAAAAAAGTGTATATTTTTTGATAGCAAAAATTCAGCTAGTTCAAATATTGGAATATTGCAATGTTTTGAACTATTCTTTTCAGAAAGTATTGTGACAAAAATTACAGAACAAACAAATTTATTCCATAAGCAAAATGCAGCAGAACGCATGACGCATGATAAAAAATGGACTAATGTGACTAACAATGAAATGTACTGTTTTATAGCTCTCTCACTTTTGATGACACAGGTAAAGAAGCTAAAGATAGTAGACTACTGGTTAAAAGATGCTTCGCCATCAACATCTATTTTTTCACAAATCTTATCTTATATTTTAGTTTATTTCAACTTGCGCATATAAACGCGCATACCTTTGAAGTCAGGAAGCGCACTAATGCCAAAAATAATGAACTGGAGACGCACGATTGCGCGAACGCAAAAAAATCCCCGTTTGTGGGGCCAGTGGCCTAAAAAAACGCCCGATGTGAAAGGGTTAATAAAGTTTGTAATGAAAAAAGAAAAAAAAACGCACTGTGTTCGAACCGTCGAACTCTTGATTTGTAAGTCGGCGCTTTAGCCCACTCTACCACTGAAAACTTACGACATAGTTTTACATATGTTGATAGTATAGAGACATTGAATTCTGTTTGTTCTCTATACAATAATTTGTGTAGAAAAATGTAGGTATATAAAAAAGGTGCAAGTGTGATATACCGTTGAAATCGGAATTTTAACTGCTTTCCAATGGTTAGATTACAAATTGTAGGTAATAATAAAATAAACAAGTTGTTGTACCAAAATGGCACTAAACGTAATCCGATCTCAACCAAAACCTTTCCAGATCTTCTAGAGAACTAAAGAAACCCTCATGCAAAGTTTCATCCAAATCCGTCCAGTAGTTTCGCTGCTATCGTGCTAACACACATACACACACACAGACATTTTTCAAAAACCACATTTTTGGATTCCTGGGACCTCAAAACGTAAAGATTTGGTATCTTAATTTTCGATTTTGGACCAATTTTAGTAACCTCCCACAATTTTATTCTGGGGAGGTTAAAAAAATGGAAATAAGAATTAAGAATGTAAAATGGTTGAACCCGTGATGTGACATCAGTATACCTGTCAGTGTCATGGAAATGAGGAAAGCAAAAATTAATTTGCAATCTGTCACGTAGGATTAATTATTGTCACTACAGTTGTTACTGATTGTTAAATATTTGAATAAAGCTTTTGAAACATTTATTAGTAATATTTTATTTGAGTTACAAGGTACTCCTGTTAGATCAATAAATAAAAAGTTAACATTTTGACTTCATGAAATCTTTGCATTCTTTTGATAACCTGACTTCTGGTTATGCCAACAAGTAAAAATTCTTATTTGCCATTCTCATTATAACACTAGCATCCAACATAGTCCCCTACGTAGGCAGATTAAACTAGTATCTACTGAATTTACATATCATAGGGGATCATATAGATACTAGTTTAATCTGCCTAGTCGTAGAGGACTACGTTGGATGCTAGTATTATAATGAGAATGGCAAATAAGAATTTTTACTTGTTGGCATAACCAGAAGTCAGGTTATCGAAAGAATGCAAAGATTTCATTAATATTTTTTACATATGGTTTTTCTTTTAGTTCTCACAGAGTCTTGATACAGGGACTACAGTCTTTCTAGTTTGACAGAAATCTATTAAGCTTTTTGGACTCGTATCTTACTAATAGACCTCAGTTTGTTAAATTTAACAATGCCGTATCATACTGTTTCATTGCTTCCTCTGGCGTACCACAAGGATCGATTTTAGGGCCCTTGCTTTTTGTCATGTTCGTCAACGATATATCTGATTACATTAAACATGTCAAATTCCTACTCTATGCAGATGACCTAAAATTGTATCTCACTATAAAAACCATAGGAGATACACATTTACTACAAAGTGATTTACATGGCATTTCAAATTTTTGTAGAGATAAAGATTTAGCCTTTAATGAATCTAAATGTAAAGTTGTAACATACACTAGGAAGAAAACTCCCATCATAGAAAATTACATCATTAATGGCATTCAAATTGAAAGACTAAATGAAATTAAGGATCTAGGGGTTACTTTCACAAGTATATTCTCATTCAACAGACATGTTATAAAGTTAACAGCTGACTGTTACAGACAACTTGGGTTTATTCTTAGAGCTACTCATGATTTTACATGTAGGACGTGTATACTGTTGTTCAATTCATATGTTCGGTCGAAACTTGAATATGCATGTACTATATGGAATCCGAAAACTCTTGTATATTCCGAAATGTTGGAAAAAGTACAAAAAAGATTTCTGAGATCGTTATATCTTAAAAGACACGGAGTGTGGCCACACCTGATATCATATAATACGCAACTAATTGAATTTAATGTAAGTTTACTTTCTAAACGCCGTGAAGCAGCTCAAATTCTGTTCATCTACAATATATTACATGATAACCTTAACGTACCTGAAATATTGTATGCAATTAATTTTAATGTACCTGATGTAAGATTACGAATAAGAAATTGTATGTTTAAAATCTTAAACTTAAATTCACCAACTGAACAATGCCTGCTGGCTGTAAATAATTTCCTAAGGAATTGTGATATTGATATATGTAATGTCAACAGAAGTGTGTTATTATCCTATTTATGATCTTTTGTTATGTTATACTCATGTTGTTATATTGTGTTACCATTTATGTTTATACCCATGTTATATCTCATTTTAATAAATATTGATACCTATTAACCTTGACTTAATTGCATTGCATCAATTGAGATAAGAACTTCATTATGCAGTATATACTTTTCCATTCATTCAAAGTAGAATGCTGACAAAGCCATATCAGCATAAATTACACAAAGAGCTTAACAATTGCTAACCTTCAATTTATGCAACCCTAGCATTAGAAAAGTTATAAGTAAGACTAGATTTGTATAGAGCCATCAGAGATAGATAGACATAAGAATAAGAATATATCATTCCATTCCATTATATTACTACGTTAAACTACATCCATAATTCAACTAATATTAAGAAAGTGTAACCCAAGTGTTGTAAAACAATCTTCGAAAAATAAAAAATATTTTTTTTAAAAACCAACCGTTCTTGTTACGACGATAACAAGTGGCGCAGTCGTCCGGATTTTTTCTACGAAGCAGGCGAGAACAAGCGACCCTTCTTTGGTGGATTCCAATCCTTTGAGAAAAAGAACCAAAATCCCGAAGAAAATCAACCAAATCGAATTCAAAGAAGAAAATCAATCACAAATCCAATTCAAAGAAGAAAATCAATCACAACTCAAATTCAAAGAAGAAAATCAAATCAAACAAACAACTAGGCAACTCCAAGGCAAGAAACGGTACGAGTGGAAGGAAGATCTAATCACACCCCTGGCTCGCACATTCTTGAAGAACTTTGTGGAAGGAAGATCTGATCACACCCCTGGCAAAGTGCTCCTGGAATCCTGTTGTCATCAAACAACATCAGCTTCATCATCAGCAACTGGAACAACCCAGCAACTGACAAAACTTCCCAGCAGCAGACTGGTACACATCTCAACAATCATCCAGAACGTCCCAACAACCGGAACATCCCAATCAACAGAGAAACAACCCGTACACATGCAACTTTACCTCAAGACAACACTCTTGTAAGTACAAAGTTTTACCATTGAAAAAGTAGCATTGTATTTTGTATTTTCAAAAAGCCAATTTAAAAATCTATTGAAAGAAAAATGGATAGAGAAAATGAAACTGAAAATGAAATTGAAAACGAAGTCGACGATTTACCCTCATTCAAATTAACAGAATTATTTTCACTAATACCAGAGTACGACGGAGACCAAATTCTCCTTGAATCATTTTTAAGTTCATGTCAAGCCGCCTTACATATTTCAAATGTTGAACAAAAAGTGTTAGTAATAATTCACATTAAAAACAAACTCAGAGGCAAAGCTTCACAATTAGTAAATTCGAAATTCACAAACGATTGGTCAGAAATAAAAAATTTACTAATATCAAATTTTGGTGAAACAAGAAATCTTCCCAGTTTAATACATGATTTACAGTACATGAAACAAGGCAAAGATTCTGCTCTCAATTTTGTCCACAAAATTCAAACACACAATGCGAAATTGCACTCAGCAATAAACAGACAATCAAATCTAACTGAAAATGAAAAGAAATCTCAAGCCGCGTTAATCGACAACATGTGTCTCGACACATTATTGACAGGTTTAGATTCAAAATTAGGTGCAATAATAAGGGCTTCAAACCCTGAAACAATTTTAGATGCAGCACAAAGAATACGCCGAGAAAATCAATTAGGTTACTTAGAAAACCAAAGACAAAACTTACGACCAAATTTTACAAACAAACCACCACACTTTCAAACAAACCAACCACAAAACCGAAATCAAAAAATGTGTAATTACTGTAAAAAACCAGGTCATTTAATAAACGAATGCAGGAAAAGAAATTTCAACAACAATCAAACACAATTCAATACAAATCAAACTTTTTCAAATCAACAAAATTTTCAAAGATTTCCTCAACAAAACAGTTCATTTCAAAGATTTTCAAATCAACAACCAAGCACATCTTTTCAAAATTCAAACTTTCAACAAAATCAGAGACCTTCGGTAATTCAAAGAAACCCAAATTTCCAAAGACCTAACACAAACAGTGCAAACACCCATTCAAATCAAAATCAAACACAAAATTTTCAAAGACAAACACATCATTTAAACGAACAAATGAGCGAAGAAATGACTGGAACTTTTGCTCATTTTCCTCAGACCAGTCAACACCAACAACAATACCAACAAACATCGAATTTACAACAACAAATAGACCAAATTTCACACCGTGTACAAGATTTATAAATATAAATGCGACACGATCCGAAAACCTCTATTACATTACTTCAAAAAGCAAAACTTGCAAATTTTTAATTGATACAGGCGCGGGTATATCAATTATAAAACCACAAATTGTTCCCCCAAATTTAATTCAACCCACAGAAAAAATAAATGTACAAGGTATAACGAATGAATTAATTCCAATTTCAACTTGTGTACACTACACCTTTTTTACTGAAAACAGTAATGATCCATTAAAATGTTATGTAGCGGACATTAACATCGATTTTGACGGATTATTAGGTGCAGACTTTCTTGATCGTTATGAAAGTGTAATTGATTTAAAAAATCGCAAATTAATCACCAAGTACAAAACACTTGACCTTCACAAAAGCGGAGAAGAAAAAATTCAACAAGGCTTACACGAAGAAAACACTCAACAAGAATTTTACGAAGACAAAAATCAACAAATCACTCAAGAAAAACTTCAACAAGAAAGAAAAATTGAAAACAAAATCAAGATTGAACCAAGAACAGAACAAGTCTACAAACTCAAATGCGACAAACCAAACAAGGAACTGATTTTATTATCAGAAGAAAAAGAAGAAGTAATCATCCCAAATGCACTAGTCAAAACCAACGAAAATGGAGAATTTTTCACAACAATTTTAAACAAGTCAGAAAAAGAAAAGAAAATAAATTTGAACAATCTACAATTTGAAGAAATTCCAACAATGCAATCAAACGAGCAGTGTAACAGAAAATTGAACTACACCCAAATCAACAACACAGACAGACAGGCAGAAATTGAAAAACAACTTCGACTGGAACATCTAAACGAAGAAGAAAAAGAAAAAATCATAAACACATGTTTAGACTTTTCAGAAATTTTCTACCTAGAAGGAGACCAATTAACTTTCACAAATGAAATCAAACACTCAATCAATACCAACGATGCAAAACCAACTTTCACAAAATCTTACAGGTACCCTCACATACACAAACAAGAAGTGAAAACGCAAATTACAAAAATGCTGGACCAAGGAATCATTCAACCCTCAATATCACCATGGTCATCACCAGTATGGGTAGTCCCCAAAAAGTTAGACGCAAGCGGAAAACAAAAATGGCGTGTGGTAATAGACTATAGGAAACTGAATGAAGTTACCGTAGATGACAAATACCCACTACCAAACATAACAGACTTACTTGATCAGCTAGGAAAATGTCAATACTTTACAACTCTCGATCTAGCATCTGGCTTTCACCAGATTGAGTTAAATCCAAAAGATGTAGAAAAGACAGCATTTTCAGTGGAGAACGGACATTATGAGTGCAAAAGGATGCCATTTGGATTGAAGAACGCCCCTTCAACATTCCAACGTGTCATGGACAATATACTAGTAGGAATTCAAAACGAAAGATGCTTAGTATACATGGATGACATCATCATTTACTCGACAACTCTTGAAGAACACATCAACAGACTAAAAGAAATTTTTACCAGACTATCAGAAGCAAATTTAAAAATTCAACCAGACAAATGTGAATTTTTAAGAAAAGAAGTAGCATACTTAGGGCACATAATAACGAAAGATGGAGTAAAACCGAACCCAGAAAAAATTTCAGCAGTTCAAAACTTTCCAATCCCAAGAAACCCAAAGGACATTAAATCATTTTTAGGATTAGCAGGTTACTATAGAAGATTCATACCCAACTTTGCGAAAATTGTCAAACCTTTAACCTCTTTACTACACAAAGATGCAGAATTCAACTTCAACGAACAATGTCACGAAGCTTTCAACAAATTAAAACATGCTTTAACAAATTATCCTATTCTTCAATACCCAGATTTTGACAAGGAATTCATTTTAACCACAGACGCATCAAATTTTGCTATTGGCGCAGTCCTATCACAGAAAATAGACAACAAAGATCTACCAATTGCATACACCAGCAGAACACTCAGCCAAACAGAGTCAAAATACAGCACTATACAGAAAGAGTTGCTCAGCATCATCGTAGCCACCAAGACCTTCAGACCATACCTTTATGGAAGAAAATTCAAACTTGTAACAGACCATCGACCTTTGACATGGTTATTTTCAATAAAAAACCCAGGATCAAAACTTGCGAGATGGAGATTAAAACTAGAAGAGTATGATTATGAGATAACATACAAACCTGGAAAACAAAACACCAACGCAGATGCACTATCCCGAATAAAATTACAAGCACTCAGAATATTTCACAACGGATTACAAGAAGATACATTACAAGAAGATAGTAACGATGGAAGCGAAACCACAGAAATAGCCCCCGAAACAATAATCGAAGAATATTCAAGATACAAGAAACTAAAAGAACAAAAATCGTTAATCGACTTTTCAAAATGCAAGAATTCAAACGAAAATTTTCTTGACAAATCTCACAAAAACATATTAACACCAATCATGCAAGGAAAAATAACTGAAAACCAATTCAAAATAATTGAAGACTTTTTCGAAGAGAATCGCCAATATCGAGATGACAAAATAAACGTCCAAAACAGCAAAACAATAAAGAACAGGAAGTATTACATAATACCAACATCTTACGAAAACACAGAACAACTTTTATTTCACGTAATTTACGAAAACAAAAATGATCTATTAGAAAATTCAACTTACTATTTAGAGGAGATGAAAGAAATACCTTTACTTGAAATCTTATCATACATATTTTCAGACGATGAAATTGAATTCATCACATGCAACAAAGAAATAACAACCCCAACAGAAGATCAAAGACCAGTTATAATTGATCAATATCACTCAGGCAAAGCAAATCTACACAGAGGCATAAACGAAACAATCAATCGTATAAAACAAAAATACAACTGGCCAAATCTCAACAAACAAGTCGAACATTTCATAAAAAATTGCGAAACTTGCAACAAAGCAAAAATATGTCGAAAAAATTTAAGCAATCCCCTCGTAATAACCGAAACACCGAATACCCCATTTGTAAGAATAAATTTAGACATTTTAAAAATCCCAGAAAACAATCTCATTTTAACAATACGAGACAATTTAACAAAATTCACTCAAGCTTACCCTTTACAAGACAAATCAGCGAAAAATGTAGTAAACACTTTACTTTTATATTTTCAACATTACGGAACCCCATTACTTATACATTGCGACAGAGGAGGCGAATTTGATAATCACCTTTTAAAAGACCTTTGCACATTGTATGACATAAAATTAACCTATTCTTCAGTAAATCACCCCCAATCAAACGGATCACTCGAAAGATTCCACGCAACCCTTTTAGAAATGATACGAGCGACAGTAACAGACAATCCCAGAGATCACCCACTAACATGTCTACCGTACGCGATAATATGTTACAACAATTCAAAAAATCAAACACATGGATTCACCCCGTATGAGCTAATATTCGGGCATACAAACTCGAGACCCCCTGAAAAAACGTACAATCAAGAAGAACTAATTTCAAAATACGTACGCGATTTAAATAACAAAATTTCTTATTTTTATCAATAAGCACGAGAAAGAACATTCGAGAAAAAAGCAAAAGCAAAAGCAAGATATGACTGGAATTTTCAACCAAAAGAAAAACAATTTAACATTAAAGACCAAGTTTTTATCAAAGAATCACAAAGAAAATCAAAATTAGCAAATAAATCAAACGGACCTTTTGAAATAATTAAAGTTTTAGAAAAGAATGCATTAATTGTAAAAGACCCTGTAACAGACAGAGAATTTACTATAAACTCAGACATGATAAGTTCGAAACTAGAATAAAATACTTTCTTTATTTTCAGGTTATCATTCGCGATAATAAGAGTAAGTACACACACAATGGACTATGACTTAAAATTATTAAACAATACCATTGGAATTTATTATCATCCTGAAACTGAAATGAAAATTGCAAATGACAAATGGACAATAATGACTTACAAAAACATATCTTTATTAAAACAAGTTTACAATCAAAACGTTGATTTAATAAATAACATAAACTCGAGATTATTTTATGAAAACTCTCCGAGATTAAAATTCTTTTACACAGAAGTACAACCACACATAAGTTTAATTAACAAACAATTAAAATCCATTGAAACTAAATTAACGGAAATTAAATATGATACCCCAAATTATCGTTATAAAAGAGGATTATTAAACGGTATAGGATCAATTTGGAAAGCAATAACAGGAAACTTAGACGCATCAGACGGTGAATATTACGCTGATTGTATTAACAAATTAAAAGACGATGAACATCAAATTGAGAATCTTTTAAAAAATCAAATCTCAGTAACCACATCAACAATCAAAAATTTCAATTACACAATACGAAAACTACAAATAGACGAACAAACATTTAACGAAGATATTATAAAAATTCAAAATACTTTGTTAGATATCTCAGATAACGAAAATTATTATGAAGCGAGATTTAAATTTATTGAAATTTGCGAACAAATCACCGAATCGAACATAATTATTGAAAATGAATTAGATGACATAATTGAAAGCATAACTTTTGCAAGATTAAATACTTTACACCCCTCAATCATTCAACCAAGTGAATTAGTAAATGAATTACGAAAAATTTCACAAAAATTACAAAGAAGTCATTTACCCCTTTTACCAGATTTATCAAATGTAGCATCTTATTTTGACATTATAAGTCTTAAAGCATTTCAAACACAAAGAGAACTCGTATTTGTATTAGACATCCCAATTGTCGAACCATACAATTTTAAACTATTTCTACTCTATTCCGATTAAAGATAATCGTACACAAATGTTTCATTTAATTTTACCAACTTCAAAATACATAGCACTTTCAGATGATAAGACATTGTACATACATATGGATAATTTTGAAAATTGTAAACAAATTGAATTCAAATTATGTAAATATTTATTACCAAACCCTGTAGATTTAAATGCAAATTGCGAAGCACAACTTCTATTACATCCATTGAAATTACCAGAAAATTGTGTAACAACATTACTTTATTCAGAAGACTACAAAGTACAATTAATTTCACAAAATACTTGGCTTGTAGCAATCACAAATTCAGTACCTTTTGTAATAAATTGTCTAGGACAATCTGAAACAAAAATAGTTGAACAAAATGCAATTTTAAATTTATACCCACATTGTACAGCATATATAGGATCAACCAGAGTATATGCAATTTATGAAAAAAAGACGTCAATTCAAGAAACAATTCAAATTCCTGAAATTAAATTTAACTGTTGTTCTCATTTACCTAGAGAAATACCAAACTTAAAACCATTAAAAATTTCAAAACTAAATCTTGATGAATTAAATGTTGCCGAACATAAATTAAATCAATATAGCAAAGATCTCGACAAATTAATAAATGAACCATTCGTTCAGAAACATATTTCATGGTTTACATACTTTATAATAGTATTGGTAATATTACTTATTATTTTAATTATATTGTGTAAATGTAAAAGAAGGTATCCAAAAATAGGAATAGCCTTAGGAAACAGCCCAAGTCCAGATCACCCTGACGATAGCTCGAGAAATTTATTAACGAGGTTCAGAAGACAAGTAACCCCTTTAAGAAGACAACCAATCCGAAGAAATTTCAGCGACCCAACCATCGAAGAAGAAATTGAATTAAATCCTAATTCACAAAAATTAGTTTCAAGACAAACTTGACCCCTAATTTTCAATCTTCGTAGGGAGGAATTGTTATATCTCATTTTAATAAATATTGATACCTATTAACCTTGACTTAATTGCGTTGCATCAATTGAGATAAGAACTTCATTATGCAGTATATACTTTTCCATTCATTCAAAGTAGAATGCTGACAAAGCCATATCAGCATAAATTACACAAAGAGCTTAACAATTGCTAACCTTCAATTTATGCAACCCTAGCATTAGAAAAGT
Organism: Stenurella melanura; assembly: GCA_963583905.1. Lineage (NCBI taxonomy): Eukaryota > Metazoa > Arthropoda > Insecta > Coleoptera > Cerambycidae > Stenurella > Stenurella melanura. The sequence continues at coordinate 102,533,312 of OY757316.1, read as the reverse complement.
TATAAGTAAGACTAGATTTGTATAGAGCCATCAGAGATAGATAGACATAAGAATAAGAATATATCATTCCATTCCATTATATTACTACGTTAAACTACATCCATAATTCAACTAATATTAAGAAAGTGTAACCCAAGTGTTGTAAAACAATCTTCGAAAAATAAAAAATCTTTTTTTTAAAAACCAACCGTTCTTGTTACGACGATAACACCCATACCACATGCAATTATTGTTTTTACTGTTATTTTACTATTCTCACTGTACACCATGTAACTGGATTTTATCTGTTTGTTGTGCAGTATAAATAAATAGTTTTTCTATCTGCTGTTTGCAAAATCCTATAAAGAATATGTTTCTACACACAAGATTGTTCTCAAAATTTGCCAGTGGTTTCACCAAACCATTTATCTACATCCTGCCGAATTTTGAAAACAGTCTGACGTTAACGACTTTCTCGGTAGAAATACCTTAAAACTAGGATTTAAACACTCTGAAGCGTACTTTAAATAAGCACAACAGGGTACCAATAAAAATTTTTAATTTTTTACTAAGAAATTCCATTTTTAATTTCAGAATTAATTAACGGCAAAATTATTTCATTGTCAGAGAATACACTTTTAGTTAGTCCAGATATGGTTGTACTTGTTTTCAATGAAAGCTAGCACAACCCACGAAATTTCAAAGAAACTGACAAACGTAAAAGTTCCATTTTCACTATAAATTTTTCAATGGTTTGTTATAGATCTATTGAAGAGCTAAATTAATAGACCTAAAATTAAGTATATTAAAAAAAAATTGTACAGATTTCCTTATGTTTATTTCAAACTTTACACACTCACTACACATATGTTTGTGCAGATCGAGCTGAGCAGAACCTATGGCATTTCGGACTGGAGGGAAGATTTGAGGAAACTATTAATGCGGGTTGGCATGGAAGGAAAACCTCTAATATTTCTGTTTGCCGACACCCAAATCGCCGACGAAATGTTTATTGAAGACATTAACACGGTGTTAAATACTGGTGATGTGCCGAATTTATATGCGCCCGAAGAAAAGCCCGACATATTGGAGAGAATGCAAGTTGTTGCCAGAGAAGCCGTAAGAAATATTAGTTATTAAGGAAAAACTAAACAAAAATATACATAAGTAACGGATAAATACATTATCTATCAGTTTATGAGTAAAATCCTAAAACATGTCAATTTTTAATTCTGAAATGAAATATTTTGAGCATAATTTTATACCTCCCCCTTCAACTCCCTTGGAGTGACAGCTACCCCTTTAAATTTTTTTAAATGGAACGAGGGTGCGTGTGATAGCATTTGAAAGGATATTTAATTCTCTATCCAGCAGTATAAGATTTTTTGTATTTTGTATATTCTTCATCAAGAAAATTAAATCTAAAAATTTGAAAATGTATTTGAAATATACCCTGAACTATTTATAATAATAATAATAATAATATTTATTGGTCCAGTAGATTATTACACAATAATATAGGACAAGTAAAAAATATAAGATACATAAACATTTAAAAAATGATGTACTATTGGTAAAATAAGAGTAAAAGTTAAGTAAAATGTATATATACACACACATATATTTATGCGTATGTACCAAATATCTATCAAATCTGACTTTTCTAATTAATTTTGTCATGTCATAACATTCAATTTAAATTTATTGTTTTTATAGACCGAGCTCCTATGACAAAAAAGGTACCCCTCGAACACCTCAAATTTAAAAGGTGAAAAATGGTTGGAAAACATGTAAATATCATGTTATGCCCGCCAGACCATTAAAAATTTGTTAATTGTTATTTTTTACGAATTTTTGAATTTAGCTAGGAAAAATGATTTTACATTTCAAAACACCTACTTGGAATTTTCTCAATTTGTGGTAAATAATGAATCATTTTTAAGAAAATTGGTCTGTCTGACCATTTTGGTTAATGTGACAGACTTAATTTTTTACAGAGCATTTTTTTTTATGAAAGTACACTTCATAACACCTCGTTGATATTTGTTTTAAAATGAAGTTTTAGAAATGAATGGCCTGCCCATTCTTCCGATTTGACACCAGTTGACTATTTTTATGGGGTTACTTAAAATCGAAAGACTACTTCAACAACAGGCCAAATTACGTCAATGATTTAAAAGATATAATAAGGCAAGAAATTAGTCAAATCAACCCAAGAAACGATACAAAATGTTTTAGAAGAATTTCAGCAATGCCTCCATTATTGTCAAGAAACAACGATCACCCAGTTTGAACATTTGATTTAAAGTTTCATATTCTTTTATTTACCTAGTAATATTAAAAATGTAACGTTTTGAATAAGAAAATTAGAAAAAGTCTTATATTGCTGCTATATTCATATGAGCTATTACATGCATCCTCGTTCTATTTAAAATTTTTAAAAGGTATAGCTGTAAGGAGGTTGAAGTAAGAGATATGAAATAATACTCAAAAAATTTCATTTTTAATTAAAAATTGACGTGTTTTAGGATTTTACTCATAAGTTACGTAGATAATGAATTTAAAAAAATGTTTTAATTTAATTTGTTGAGATCACTGATTACTCAATTGTGTAGGTGTTTTCACAGATTTTAAATTCATTTTCACTGTGAAGATAATGCTTTATTATAGGTAAAAACACTTGAATTTTGAGAAACAGTCGAATAATACCTTAAAATAAGCCATTTTAATTTTGTATTGAGATTTTTTCGCCAAAAATACTACATCAATTCACTACGCACTCATGATGCCATCAGTTATATTGTCAGTGTCATTTTGTGTTATAAACACGTTATTTTGCAGATAAATTTCCTAAAATAGCTTTTACAAATCCCGTAATATAGGTAGGCGTTACCTATTTAATCACATGTAAAACGTAAATAAAGTGAATAAAATGTTGTGTTTAATAATTTTTAAACGCGATTTAAGAAACTAATATAACCGATGACGTCACCGCCTGTTTTGGGTACTCGTTCAATTACTAAAACTTTATGTTCTTTATTTGTTGAAATTTTAATTTGATGGACAACTGTTTAAATATCGATAAGTGCTTTAGTATAACAAGTACTTCATTTTAATAATATCAAAAAAGCAAATTTGCACATAGTGAAAACACCTAATTGTGTACATGAGTGTACTCCGTTGCTGCCACCAAGTGACTGACATGTTCCTCTGCCAGGCAACATATATGCCACTTGCTGTCAAAAAGCTGGTGGTATCTGGTATTTATGGAGTTGCTATTAGTAAACTTTTCATTTCTCCCTTCAAGCCCGACTCTCTCAACCACTTAGTTGTAGACGCCTTCTTGTCCACTGTTGCTCGGTCAAGGTCGCGTAAGAATTGTTCATGCATCGGCCTTACGCAGAGTACTTCTATTTTTCTCTTTTCAATGCTGCATTTAATTTTCATTTTGGCGTCCTCGTCAGTGGTTACGATTCTTGGATATTCATCCTGGTTTTTACATGCTTCCTTCTGAATAGAGTACAAGATTTTTTCTGGATCAGATTCTTCAAGTAGACGTGTAAATTTGTCCTTTCCTTGTCGGACATATGCGCTTCCACAATTCGCACAACTTTAAACGGCAGAGGTGGACGAGCAGCTGCTATGCTGTGTCCTCCTCTATCGCACTGAATATAATGGATAGACTCTCTCTCTCCCACAATTTCATATGCTTTAATTTTTAAATTTCAAAGCCTTAGAACCCTGACCCTGGTTTTTCACAAGCAACATTATACTTATCGTTTCGCAATAGAATTATTTTTATTTTGATATATATACCAACCGTATAGTCTTGAACGGAAAAACATAAACAACCCTATGTTTGCATAATCTATAGGTTTCTTACTTTCGATTAGTGTTACATTTTTTTGGTTAGAAGATCGATGAAGGTATGGAAAAAAATTCATTATTGTATTTTCAATTAAATGTAGCCTTGAACATATTTCGTTAAGCAACCCATCACCATTACTTTTGTTAGCATATTTTTTTTCATAAAAAATAGGTTTCATTTGGTTACCTGATCGGTGAAAGTCATCCTTAGTATGGATCTTAGACTATTGGTCCTTTACTTTCCATTTCATAGTTGTCGATTTTAGAGCATTCTTATCATTATTATTATCTTATTCTACATCTCTTGTTATCATACACAAATCAAAAGGTTTATTTTTGGTGGTACAACTTTTTTTGATAGCTTTCATCCTTTTGAGATAGCGACTTTCTAGCCTACTTTTCTGAAATGGCCTTTCGAATCAGCGAGCTACCCACACAAGCTAAATAATAATACTAATAATGCCTTTTTTTTCAGGGAAGGAAAATTGAGCCAACCCCTCTAGCTCTGTACAACTACTTCATTGAGAGAATACGAAATAATCTCCACGTTGCTCTCTGCATGTCGCCCATCGGCGACTCTTTCCGCGTCAGATGTCGAATGTTTCCCTCACTCATAAACTGCTGCACCATTGATTGGTTCCAGGACTGGCCGAGTGACGCTCTAGAAAGAGTGGCCAACATGTTCCTATCGCAAACGTCCATCGACGACAAAATGGCCAAGCTCTGCGTCTACATTTGCAAGCATTTCCACGTCACAGTCCAAAAAGCTTCTAACAGGTTTTTCTACGAACAAAGGCGAAAGACGTATATCACGCCGACTTCGTATCTGGAGCTGATTCAAACCTTCACGAATTTGTACGATTTGAAAGTTGGTCAGATCACGATGCAAAGAAACAGATACGAGACGGGCTTGGAGAAATTAGATTTTGCCGCCGGGCAAGTTGGTACCATGCAGGACGAGTTGCACGCTCTGCAGCCCAAACTGATTGTTGCCTCCGCGAAAACTGAAAAACTGATGATCAAGATCGAGCAGGATACAGTCGTTGTTGAGAAACAGAAGGAGGTATAAAATTGTGTTCACTTCTTTGGGAAAACTGTAAAACCGTGATACATTTTTATGTGTCACAAATATATGTTTACAATCTAGTGGAACAAAACTGTAACGCTGTCCTACATTTTACTTATAGTCGGGGAGGCAGCGTTGCTTTTTGGATAGTGTCTTCATTCATACTGATTGATTTTTATTTTCAGTGATAGATTTGATATAGGCAATAAGCGAGACAAACATCAGGCATCTCATCCACGGTAGACTGGGTGGAATATTGATTTTTTCAAATAATTTCATCGGAGATGCTAAAACTTTTAATTTTCAATCATTCATAACTAAGTAAATACATCGACTGGAAGATCGTACGTTGTTTCTGTGAAAAAAGAAAGATTGGCATTTTATCGACATCGTAAGTTGTATCAGCGAAATCGGAAATTCAACCCGGCATGAGTGAACCAAAAAATGACATTTCGCCAAATCGATTTTGCTTATCAATTGACATTCTCTAATAAAAGAGTTGGGGGTGTAGGGTTGAATTTTTGATAATCTATTACTAGAAATAAAAATCAATTAGTATTTTATATTCAGCCCCGAAACATTTCCCAAGACGTGTGCTTATTGGATATTATTGTTCTCTGACATTTTGACCGATGGCGTTTAAAGGTGATCATAATTTCTTGGGTTGGAGATCTCTTAAATCTGTTGAAAACTCTCTTTTCCCTTACTGCATTTCATACCGAAAATTACTTAATAATGTTTTGATATTTTTTTCTTACATGGATAGCGCTCTTCTAAAAGGAACCAAGGGCCATTTTGCAGTTTTTAAGCAAAAGGTGTCAAGTTGTTGCCAAAACTGTAACTTAGATTTTATAAAAAGATCCAAGTAGTTAAGTTTATAGCTTGATAATATTTCTTTTATCAATAATAAATTGGCATGTAAATAACCAGTTAGAAATTTTTTATTCGCTATTTAAATGGTGATTACTAAACACTAACAAATGGCATTTGCTACCTTTTAAAAGTCGCTATCCATATGACAAAATAAAAAAAATATATTAAATAAAAGTGATTGTGAATTTCATTTATTTAAAAACCTATCGCTATGTTACAGACTTTCTGTTATTCAATTAAGAGATTTCATGTACTCCCGTGGAATTGAAAATATAAATAAAATATTATGGAAGTAGTATAAAAGGCACGTTGAAGCGACAAAATTAGCATGAATTGTAGTTTTGATACTAAAATTAATAAAAATTGTACTCAGCAAGGTGGACTAAATTTATTTTGTTATAATGCATTCATTCTTTTTCTATCTGCTTCTTTTTGATCTAATTTAAATGGGTTATAGATTGTTGGTGCTGATGAGGCTTTAGCCAATGAAGCGGCAGCAGCCGCTCAAGCTATAAAGGACGATTGTGAATCCGATTTGGCCGAAGCTATTCCTGCCCTGGAAGCTGCTATCGATGCTTTGAATACTCTAAAGCCAGCAGATATTACACTAGTTAAGTCCATGAAAAATCCTCCGTCTGGTGTTAAACTTGTGATGGAGGCCGTAAGTATTCCTGTTTCATAACCAAACGCGTATATAACTTACCTACATTGTAAAAATACCTAAAATAGAAAGAAAGGAAATAAATTATTAGAAAATGCTAGTAATTACAAGAACTGTTACAAATAATTTATTGCAGATACGTATAAAAAACATACTTTTCTCAACAACTACTTTGCCGACATGCTACGTTCAATATTGAATTACAAGAAGACAACGCATAACTGTCTCAATAATGTTACTTTAATTTAGAGTATCCTGTTTAATGAAACCAAAAGGCAGTTGAAACAAAAACATTGACCAGAGATAGTTTGATACCACTGTTATTTTTGGTAAATGATTTAGGTTTCATTAAACAGGATACTCTAAAATAAAATAACATTATTAAGACAGCAGTGATGTACGTAATAATAATAATAATAATAATATTTATTCATCCTTAGAAATTTTACATTATAGACAAGTTAATAAGTAAACACAATTTGTGCCTGTGTACATTAAATCTAGTTAATAATTCAGTCTTTCAGTCAAGTGGATGAAGATAAGAAATTATGACACAAAAACGTCATCTACAATAAAATGGTAAATTACAAACATAGGATGATACAAACGACAGGTACATGTATTAGAATTAAAGAGAATAATAAAATTAATTTACAGTGGCAAAAATAATGTCTCCATTTTCACCGATAAGTTGAACGAACTCCTGTATGCTGTAAAGGCAGTTTTGTGCTAATATGTTTTTGAGTTTATTTTTAAATTTAATCATTGTGAGGTTACGGAAGTGTGGTGGTAAAGAATTGAACAAACTGATTCCAAGATTGTTGTTTCTATGAAGTCTGTTTTGTGGCATTACCAGATTAAACTTATTTCGTGTATCATACTCATGGATTTCATTATGTGTGACATAACCTTGTAAGTTCTGCCTCACATAAAGTAGATTCTGGTACACAATAACAGAAAACAGTGACATAATTTTCATCTCTACAAATATTGGTTTACACGTTTCGCCCCAATTTGCGTTGACTATACTTCTTACTGCTGACTTTTGGATCACAAATAATTTTTGTAAATGGCTTTGTGCCGCATTTTCCCAAGACAATATCCCGTATGTGAGAAGTGGATGAAAAAGTGAGTGGTAGGTTGTTAAGGCTGCTTGCTCATTGATGGTGTTCCTTATCTTTCTGATAGCATATATGGATTTATTTAGTTTACCAGTGAGAACTTTGATATGTTCGTCCCATATTAGATTTACATCCATATTAACACCTAAGAATTTGATATTATTTACATTTAGAATTGAATTGTTGCTTGATCTGGACTCGAATAATAAATTTACAGTTTTCCGTTCATTTAACACCAGTTGATTTGATGCAAACCAGGCTTTTGCTTTCACAATGATGTTATTCAGGATGTGCTGAGAATCATCTTCCCTGTTTATAGTGGCCACAAATGTTGCATCATCTGCATACATTACCGTTTTCACGTTAATTGTATCTAAGGATTTAGGTAAGTCATTAATATAGACAAGGAAGAGTAATGGTCCCAGAATTGATCCTTGTGGTACACCTTTTTTAATTTCCATCATTTCACTTGTGTCATTACCACACTGAACTAGCTGTTGTCTGTGTTCAAGATAGGAGCTGAATAATCTTAAGCAATTCCCCCGGATACCATAAAATTCCAGTTTATTTAGTAGGATGTTATGTTCCACACAGTCGAAAGCAGCAGTTAGATCTTTGATCTGTAAATATTCCTAGGCAACTGTCTCTGTTTTCAAATGCGTTTTTAATCATATTGGTTAAGGCTAAGATTGCGTCTGAAGTAGACAATCCCCTCCTAAAACCAAATTGTTGAGCGCTTAATATTGCCTTTGAATCTAGATAAGATATCAAATTGTTGTACATCACAGTTTCTATGATCTTTGACATGGATGGTAAAATTGAGATCTGTCGGTAATTTGCAAGCCGAGTGTTGTCCCCTTTTTTGTATACAGGAATCACCTTCCCCATTTTCAATGAATTAAGAAAATGACCCTGGACAATGCATGCATTAATTAAATCTGCTAAAGGTTCACTTAGTAGGTTCACACTTTTTTTTATTATGTATATATTGGTACCATATATATCCTCAGTTTTTTTATTTTTTAATTTATTAATTACTGTTTTGATGTCTTCGGCTGTGACAGGATTTAAGAACATAGAATTATTATTATTTTGCAATTTTACGTCCATGAGGTTTACGTTATTAATTTGAGATATTGGTAAGTTTTGCACAATAGATTCAGCATTATTAATGAAAAATCTATTAAAATGATCAGCGGTTAAATTATCAGGGTACGAGGCTTCTTGATTCTTCCTACCCGTTTCAAGGTTTATTATGTCCCATACCGTTTTACTATAGTTGTCCGATTTACTGAGGCGATTCTGATGATACTTTTTTTTGGCCTGAGTTAACACTTGGTGAAATTCAGTTTTGTAATTCATATAAATTTGCTTGTGTTGATCAGTAGGGTGCTGTCTATAACAGCTGTGTAAGAACAGTAACCTATTTTTTGCTATAGTGACCTCAGGGGTTACCCAATTTTGTTTATTTTTTTGCCTATCCTTCAAAGGGACCAATGGAAAACATAAGTTACAATAATATAAGAACGTATTGTGGAAGGCAGTAAACTTCTCTTCCACTGTGTTGCTGTTGTAAATATCAAGCCATGTTTCCTTGCTTAAGTATAAGATAAATTGTTCAATATGATTGTTGCTATATTTCCTTTTTAACTTTATATTTGTATAATGTGTACATGGTCATTCCTGTAATCCAATACCGATCGTGGCATACAAAATGTTGTTGAGATAGATATGGTTTTTGTACTCTGTAATAAGTGTTTTGTAATAGTTGAAATAATTACTAGTATTTTCTGGTAATATATGTAATTCCTTTTTCTGTTTTTGTTTTATCTTGTGTACGAAAATTTTACGAAAATTTATTTTTAGATTTGTGTTATGAAGCAAATAAAGCCGGAGAGAAAACCAGATCCTGCGAGTGGAAAAATGGTGGAAGATTACTGGGGACCCTCGATAAAGTTGCTGGGAGATATGAAATTTCTGGAAAATTTGAAGACATATGACAAAGACAACATTCCCATAGCTGTCATGAAAAAAATACGTGAGAGGTGAATGTGATGAGAAATGTTTTAAGACCGGCTGAAGCCTTCATGTCTGAGACAAGAGTATAGATAAATCAGGAAGGAATATTTATTATATGACCTTGAAACTGTTATAGGCGACCAATATATTATCTGGCTGAATATTAATCAAAGTGCGATAGCACACATAGAATTTTCACATCATGCCACGATTTTTCACATCATACATTTGTTGAGACATTTTCCCTGATCAATTGTTCGCTGGCTCTGACAGTAATATAAGTGCCAAATATTAATGGCGAGAAGTTCCTAGGTATTTAGTTCGACAGATATAGGATTATTATACTCTTCGCAAATACAAAACAAAGAGTATAATTGCATTCAATCGGCACATTTCTAAAACCGGTAATATCGTTAGTAGGGAAAAAATTTCATATCGCTTTGTTGGTTATCGAATTCTGAACAAATTTCAAAATGTCCATCCGTCCATCTGTCCTTCTGTCTGTCTGTCGGCCCGGAATTTTTATAAAAATTAGGAATTAACAACTTTTACAAATTGATTGATAACCAGCTGATTTTTTCAAGATTGCTTAATTGTAACATGGAGAATCCAATTTTCGAAATGTCCGACAAAGTAGATTTCCCGATTTTTCAGTATGACGCATGGAAATCTTTTGAGAGAAGTGGAGGGGGATCTCTGCGTTTTCGAAAATTTCCGCAAAGGAAATAATTGAGAATTTATGCAATGCTCCAATTTAAAGCAATATATGCAATAATTAAAGTACTCAAAAGATTATTGCAACATATGTATTACTTCGATAAAATTTTTTAATGTCCAGTTGGTTTTATATCATAGCGCGACTTGGAGTGTTAGCTAACAAATTATTGTTCACTCAATAGTCCAATCAATGTGTTTGTAATGAAGTTAATAAGAAGGTTGAAAAAAATATTAGAAAAACCAATATGTTTATCTTTTTTGGACGAAAATAGGATGTTTTTACTTTGGTGAATTTTTTCTAGAAATGCTTATTTTTCGAGATATGGCCATTCGAAAATTCCTAAGATTGGGGGAAGGGAAATGTAAAAGTAGAAAAAAAAATCTGAATAGTTTCGGAAAGGCATGAAAAACTACCCTTCTCTTTAAAATTTTAGCGTTTTAAAAATATGTAATATAGAAATTTGACGTATGCATTGAGGCCTTCTAAATATTTTTTGTCTCTTGGAATTTTTTGTAACTTGCTAATTTTCCGAGTTACAAGCAGTATTTTACCTAATGTACTACATTTTTTGCACATTTTCAATTTAAAAATTATATTGATCCTTTAAAAATGGTAAACTATATTAGGTTTCGTATTTTTTTATAACAATATACAGGGTGATTTATCACAACATGCGAAAAAATGGTGTACTAGTTTTCTATGTGGGAAACCCCCTGCAAAATTTTAGAGTGATCCGTAATAATTTAGTACATTTTTTTGCATTAAAATTTGTAATGATACGCTACTGAATGCTTCAATTGTTTACGTGTGTTTACATGTGCTCTGCTTCGTGTCTTGTTCAAGCGATCAGATGTTGTTTACGCGTGGTCAGTTTCTTTCCGCCTTCTGTTTGGATTTTTATGTTTTGGCAGTTGTATTCATAGATCGATACCGGTCAATATGCCAGCGTTTACATCGCATCAATAGAATAGAATAGAATAGAAATTTATTCACCAATAATAGATACACATTTGGTACATTTGGCAAGTCAAAACATGTATAGATAAAAATGTATATCAACAAATCGAAACTTACACATGTATACACATATATACATACATACACACATACAAGTAATGGAAATATATATTATACAACATAATAAATAAATACATAACAAATAAATAACAAAATATGTCAGTGGCCCTATAGGGGCAAAGTCATTGGAAATATAACAAGTAGTAAGAAAAGATTTAGTTTTTTTAATCAGACAACCAGTTAATAGAAACAATCCTTAATTATCTTGTTTGTTCAGAAAATCAGTAATTGTATAATAGCCATTTCTTAGCAGATTTGTTTTTATTTCTTTTTTAAATGTGTTCGGTGGAAGATCTCTTATGTTATGTGGTAGACTATTAAATAATGTAACACAATTATAATAAGGTGAATCTTTAAAAGTTGTTGTTTTATGAGCAGGTATCAACAGTTTATCGCCTTGCCTGGTATTATGTAAATGTCTGTTGTTTAGGCTAGTGAAAATTTGTGGATTGTGTTTAACAAATAGCAAACACTTATATATATAAATGCAAGGGGTGGTGAGAATTTCCTTTTCAATGAAGATATTTCGACAGCTTTCATTATAATTCATGTTAAATATTAACCGGAGTAATCTTTTTTGTATTATAAAAATTCTTTGACAATGCTTGCCCCATGCAAATATATTGAAAGAGATATGCGAAAACACCATCGCATAGTATATATTTAACAGACCATATTCATTGAGAGTATCTTTCATTTGTAATATTGCATAATAAGATTTATTCAACTGCTTACATATATGTTCAACCTGGGAATTCCAGGTTAACTTATTATCGACATAGGTCCCTAGGAATTTAGTGATATCAGAGAGTGGATGAGTTTCTAATTTTATGGGTCTTCTCATATTAAAGTTTATAAACACTGTCTTCGTATCATTTAAGATAAGTTTATTACGATCACACCATGCCTTCATGTCATCAATCACAGAGTTTATTTTATATTCTAATTCTTTAAGTGATATGGCTGCTACGGTTACTGTTGTATCATCCGCATACATTATGGTGAGACCGTCTCTGATGTGTACTGGCAAATCATTTACGTATAGGGTGAATAGCAATGGACCCAGTATAGAGCCTTGAGGAACTCCTAAATTTACATTATATGTTTCCGACTCAGTCTTATTACACGCTACTGCAAGCTTCCGCCCCTCCATGTAGGAGTTTATCCATTGTAATAGATTTCCCCTTATACCAATATTGGTTAGCTTTATTAGGAGTATAAAATACTACAATATTATTTTAACTTATTGTGCAGTGAATGAAAATCTTGCAGCCGCGGTACTAAAATCTGAGAAAATTTCTCAGCAGGCGGATGCCAGATGAAAGAACAAGAAGCCCAGATATCACCCCTATGGATTTTTTCTGTGGGGTTACATGAAGAGTTTGGTGTATGCTAAGTCAATAGACTCCCTAAAACAATTACAACAAGTGATTGATAATGCCTCGAATGTAATTCGTAATGAAAGAGACAAATGTGATCGCATACACGAAAATATTATCTGTGCTTAGAACAGTACACTGAGTGTCAGTGGTCAAACATTCGAACATTTTCTTTAACTTTTCGTTACTTTTAAGTTTTCTGGTGTGCTGTGTTCTACAAAAATTATTTTACGTCAGATTGGTTAAAGTCATAGGAGGCGCATTTCTACAAAAAAATAAGTTAATTTTTTTGTCATATTTTTTTTATTTTTTATTTTTTAACTCCTTTTGGTGGGGACAACTTATAAATTTTCCACATGTTGTGGTAAATCACCCTGTATATATAAATCCTGTTCATTTTTTTTTCATGTATTTTTAAACCGAAAATTTGCAAAAAATGTAGTAAATTATTCATCGTGAAAAACTGCCTGTAACTCGGAAAATTAGCAAGTTACAAAAAAATTCCAAGAGACAAAAAATATTTAAAAGGCCTCAATGCATACGTCTGAATTTTTTCACTATACTGCATATTTCTAAAGCACTACAATTTCAAAGAGAAGGGTAGTTTGTCATGTTTTACCGGAAAAACTCGGTGAAAAATCACTTTACAGAAAAATTGCAATTAAAGAAAGTCTTGTATTTCGATAATATTAGAATAGAATAGAATAGAATAGAATTTTATTGCGTAACGGTGACAACAATTTTACAATTTATGTTTGTTACATGTCCAGAAATTTACAAGAATTCAAATAATGATAATAGCTTAACTTAGTAAAAATATTATTTTTAAGTAAATGTTGTTTCATTCACTTCCTCTAAGGTGTAAGATTCTGCAAGTATTAAGAATTTTTTTACTGTATTTTTGAAAATATTTACAGATGTAATTTTTTTCAGTTGAGTGGGCAACAAGTTATAATAATACAAACATTTATAAAAGCAGCCTTTTTCGAGAATTGTTGTATTATGAATTGGGTATGAGAGAGTGTCTTTACATCTTGTATCATAGCTGTGATCTCTGATATTGTCTTTAAACTCGTTCATATGCTTGAAAATGAAACAAAGACATTCATAAATAAAAAGACCTGGAGCTGTTAATAATTTGAGTGCTTTGAAGTGTTGTCGACATGATTCATCTACTCTCAAATCGGATATTATACTCATCTCAATTTTTTCAGATTTTATTTTTCAACTTTTACATTTCCCTTCCCACACTTTTACGAATTTTCGAATGGCCATATCTCGAAAAATAAGCATTTCTAGAAAAAATTCACCAGAGTAAAAACATCTATTTAATGTCCGATATGTCAAGAAATATTACAGCTAGACTTATCAACCCTAATATATTTGAAATCGGGGAAAAGTATATAAAATAATGTGTAAAAATATACAGGATTTTCTATTTAAAAACAACGTCCATTGTTATATCACGTGATCCATACAAGCAATAGTTTTTTTAATTGCATTTAAGAAATATATACTTACAACCCTACATCTTTTATATGAAACTTTATTTTAATCTCCAATAATAACAGAAATAAGGGGAGGGATCAAAATATAATGAATAACCCTGTACACCCACGCAGTGCTGGATTACCCTATACGCCAGTTACGCCAGGGCGTATAGCGGCAGATTCTTAGGGGCGGCAAATTTGCATTTTATACAATAATCAATTTATTCTCTATCGAGATGAGAGTATTCCTGGGTAAGCAATACCACCCCTCCGCTCTTCGAAATTGCATGTGAAATAAAAAATGTATTATAAGGAATGCCACCCCTCGCTTTTCGAACGTTTCGAACATTATTGCATTATAGTAGGGGAGCCCACGATGCTAAATGGGAATTTACTCGTGCGTCGTGTGAACTTATTAGATTTTGAAGATTAGATGGTAGAAAGAAAAAAAGGTTATATGCTGTATACCCTTTCAGCGGTGGGGGGAGCGTCCACAGGCTTTCAAAAAAAAAAAACAGTCACATGAAAATACTCGAGCGCGTCAGATATTCAGAGGGGATGTTAAGTGAACCCGAACGAAGCTCCCATTCAAAAGACTGACGATTCGGATGTGACGCAAGTTCGTGGCGGCTTTTTGAAAATGCAAAAAAAAATCACCATTTTGAAATACTCAAGACCGTCAGATTTTCATACAGACGGTTCAGCTTGATGTCCTGGTCGTGCTGATCAATAATCTGACGATTATTTGGAGGGATTTTCTTAATCTGACTGTTTGAATTTTTTTTCTTTTATGATTTTTTTTAAATTACCGAATGTGACAAATAAGATGCAGGGAAAATAGCATGCACATAAAAATAAAAAATTTTGTTGAAATTATTTAATTTTCTGTACACATAAATCTATTTCTTTTAATTATAAATACATACAAACACATACATTATATGTATATATACTTTCGGTAATCTCTTTCTCTGATAAAATTACAAATGATAAATAAATAATAGGTAAAAAAGAATATGGCCGAGATTAATAAAAAACGATATTTTTAAACTTTTTGAAAGTTTTATTGATGGGTAAATTAGTAAAATAAAATAAAAATGTTAAATATAATTTTTTTTAAATCTTCATCTTCATCCGTGGACTTATCATCATACAACAAGTCTGGTTCGATTTGGTCATCAATTTCATCCACAGCTTGCATATCTGTAACAAGAAATCATTATAATACTTGACTAATATTTTTCTTATTTAATGAAAAGCGTGTTATTAATGTATTGAAAAGTAAATATACGTACCTGAATCTGGAGTATCCCCTAGAATATCTGATGTTATGATTACATCTTCATACGTTTCTGGTAATTGATCACCAATGGCTTGAGGGCTAGCGTGTGGGGATGGTGCGAGAGAGTAAGAGATAGAGAAAGAATGAAAGTGGGGAATACGTGCTTCACTGCAGGTGCATGCACTAAACTTCATTGGCGATTTTTGTTACTTCAGCTTGTGGAAATCGGCAGATTATATTTTTCCCATTAATCTTGAATTATTTCCGTCAAAATAAAGAAAAATTCGACCACGCTCGAGAATGTCGAGGTGACGTTTTTGCCAGTTTGTGACCCTCCCACTCCCTTGCGTCACCCTCAAGTTGTCAGATTATTGAAATGCACACTTTTCAGCTCGTAATTAACCCATCATACCTTAATCTGACACGCTCGAGTATTTCTAACTATCGATTTTTTTTACTATTCTGATCGGCTGACCTACACGCGCGGCCTTATATAGAAGACTTAGATGTGGTGGTGGTACTCAATAGGGTGCAAGGTATCCCCTGTATGTTAATCTGCCGCGCTTGAGTAAATCCCAAAGTCCCCTCCCTACTATTAAGCGGCAAATTCTTAAATCAGGCCCTGATTAGAGGCGGAAATTTTAGGTATGCGTAAAGCGGCAAATACTTTAATCCGCCACTGCACCCACGACCTCTTTTCTTTTGAATGATGCAATTAGCGATTTCAGTCAGATAAATCCTTGACTTTCTTTCATTTCAGGTACATGACAGACCGAGAATTCAATCCTGAGAGAATAAAATCTGTCTCGACAGCCTGTGAGGGTCTTTGTAAATGGGTTAGGGCTATGGAAGTGTATGACAGAGTAATTAAAATTGTTGCACCAAAGAAAGCAAACTTAGAAGAGGCAGAAGCAGAATTGGCCCTGCAAATGGATACGCTAAATGCAAAGAGAGCCCAACTGCAAGAGGTATAGTATATACGATCTCAATTGGTACAGTATAAATACAAAAACTTGGAGTAACGTCGGCATCTTTTTTAGTTGACAAATCAAACTCTAGGCATCTAATCCCTCCCACATTTGTAAGTAGAAGCCGGTTCAAGTCCACGTGGACTGTAGATGAGAAGTGGGGTGAATATACGAGTTTTTGTACTTATTCTGTCCCAACTGGGATCGTATATACTATACTACTATAATTATTTATATCTATAGCATGCAGATAGATTGTAAACATTGTGAAGTTACATGTGTTCTCTGACTATCCAGGCATCAAATTTAATATTTTTTGTATACATGAAAGAGCAGAAATTTTAATTTTTGGCATAATTACTACACTCGTTAGGCTCTTTCAGAATATGTAATTAAAAAACAATTTATATTGGCCTATAACCTGTACTATTAACCTGTTGGTAATTTTTTTTACCAATACAATATTAGTATTTAACTTTATAGGTTGCAGATAAACTACAAGCGTTAAACGATGAATTTGCAGCGGAAACCAAAAAGAAAAAAGAGCTTGAAGACCTGATCAATCTTTGCTCTCAAAAATTAGACAGGGCTGAGAAACTAATAGGTGGTCTCGGTGGAGAAAAAACAAGGTGGTCCGAAACCGCTCAGTATTTACACGGCCTGCTAGGAAATGTCATAGGTGATGTTGTTTTGTCTGCAGGAGCCATAGCTTACTTAGGACCTTTTACAGTAGACTACAGGTAAATGTTTTAATTCAATATCTATTGTATTCTATTAGAGCAGAGAGGTAATTGTATAATCACTATGCTCATTTCTGACCCAATGAAACTTTTAGCAAAAGTAATATTTATCATGACAATGCAGTTTAGGAGACACTAAAGATCATGAATATCCATGTTTCCTGACGATAGCCTGGTCTGATATTGTTTAAAACAATTTTGTCTATAAGAAAAGGAAATATTACATTTTTTCAAAGAGATAAACAGTTTTTTTAAATATTTTTTTACTGATTTCTAACAAGAAACTTTTTTTTCAATGGAAAAATCGCCAGTTTGTCACTTGTCTTGTTGACGCTCTAAAAGTATAATAAAATAGTGACCTTTTCTACAATGGTTTGTGAAAAATTCCTGTCGAAGAAAAGTTGTCATATGGAGGATTTCATCCAGCAGCACAGCATATTTTCAATAATAATAATTATTGCTATTATTACTATTGTTGAAAACATGCGCAATGTTTAAATGAATGTAACAGCATAGCGAGACAGCTGGTGGTGGCGATGGAGGGCTAGCCGCTTGCGGCTAAAAGTGGAGCGCTCAACGGCTGATTTGTAAAATCAAAAACACTGAGAAATAATTGAAACAAAAAGAAAATGAAACTTGCATATCATTCTTTCCGTAATGATTTTTCGAAACCAAAAACTGACAAATCCTATTACAGCAATATTTGGAGCAAAGCTTGGTTGAAAAGAAGTTGTCTTTTTTGTTATTAACTTTACTAATTCACAGGCAGACAAAAAAAAAGTCGAGTGCAAGAAGGCAGACCCATGTATTCTCATGGATTTTGACTTGGTGAACACGAATCCAATATCCGCTTGCCCAATTGGCTCCTGCATTTTTCCCAACCTCATTTCCATATGTATATTGGGGCGCTGAGACCAAATGTGGGCGGCACGATGATCTATTGTCATTTCTAAGGGAGATACACATCGCCAAAGTCAAAGGTCCGAGGATTACGCTTCTTGCGGCATGAGTCCGCCTCGGGAGCAACGGCATCCGAACGAGAGATCATAAAATTATTCGGAGATACGCAAAAAGAACAGACAAATTGTATGGTGTAAACCAGACATCCCTACTATACTTCGTTTCCGAGATTGGGCCACTCAAAATCACCGGAAGGAAAAATCTCTTTTTGCCCCATTTCTCCAGACTCTATCTCAGAAACCGAAAAAGTTATAGTCGGTTGTGCCATTCGATTTCTCTCACCATCCTACGTACCCCTGAATTTTCAGATTTTTAGCGACACTTTAATTTTTCTCAAAATTTTGAAGGTGGATCATCTAGAAAATGTACAACTTTTCGACATCTCTTCACATTTCACAAATGACCCACCTTTTTTGTGTTTCAGCAATTCAAAATTTAATTTTATATCCTTTCTATTTTTTAGCGAGATGCAAGCCGCCAAAGTAAGAGGTCCGAGGATTTCGCTCCTCTAAGGACATGACCCAACCTCGTGGGCCGCTGATCTTAAACGAGAACGTTTCTTAATATTTATGAGAAAAATATAGAAATCCGAGAAACTTTTTAAAAAATGTTTAACTCTTTAAGAGGTGGTTTGGGGATGTTAAAGGCAAAAAAGTCTGCCAGCCAAGGTTAAAGTTCTTTAGTGCCTTGTGAACCAAAAGCTGGCCCGACAGACGGATTTTTCAATTGTAATTATTTTTTGTCAATTTCAAATTTCTGTCCATTTCGTGCCACTTTGATGGTAAATGGTTAAAAAACCGCCTGAATTTTTTTTTTTTCATTTTATGGTTACCGTGCACCGACCGGACGTTTCGTCTGCCAGTGTAATTGGGGTATATGAAGTACATATGCTAATTACCTCTGCGGAGAGATATCAGTAATCATTTGATTACAAAAAAAATATACCCCCTCCATATCCACCTACCATACCAGAAATTTCCAGAGGGAAAAAAGTTTCGTAGTTATATGCTCTCTTCGAGTACCAACTGGCAGCCAGTAGCTTTTCGTCGTCGAACTTGCACGCCACTTCCCTAACTATCATGCGGAATTGGAGTCTGCAACCAGTGGGGTCCATTTGATGATGGAAATTTAAGAGATTTCTTTAAAATTTGTTAGGAAAAAAATATGCAGAAAAAATGCCATTAATCTTTGTTCCTTTAAATTTGCCGTTGTCTGTACAAGTTTTCTTTAAAAAATTACGCCGACCTTGAAATTATCTTGAAAACGTTCATCAATTCAAAAGATGTCATTTTGTTTCAATCTCGATGCCAGATATGATTATTTCAAAAATGTATCATTTCTAAGAAATTCTACTTCATCAATTTAAATAGATTACCCTGCATATTGGGCTTACTTCTATGACAAATAATTAAGTTATGTTTGACTTGGGAATTAAAATTTTAGGCAAGACTTAATCAAAGATTGGAACGCATATTGTATCAAAACGGGAATTCCTTGCTCCAGTAATTTTTCCTTGGTGTTAACAATGGGAGAACCAGTGATTATTAGGGCCTGGAATATAGCAGGGTTACCCGTTGACAATTACAGCACAGAAAATGGAATCATTGCAACGACAGGTAGAAGATGGCCGTTAATGATCGATCCTCAAGGTATGAAGTGATAATCGAGGTTTGTAACAAAAATACGTATGTACCTACATAAGTTCTCTATCTACAAAGGTTCCAAAATATTACAAGAGCCAATGACAGCCAAAAGTTTCTTGCGGATAAACTGATAGTTGGTCTTATAGGTTGAGACAGAAAGGTATCGAGACACTCTGTTGAAAATTATAGTGTTCCCTATCAGTGTTTCCTTGTAGTGGGGACTATTTAAAAGTCTACTTTTTATACAAACCCCAACTGATAGGTATTTGTGAAATATCTTCAAGTAAGGAAATATGAGAGAGAGAGAGAGAGAGAGATAGAAAGCAATTTATTGAACCAAAAGAATACAAAAAATCCCACATAGGTTTGTCCTATACTAAATCTAAAATATACCTATGTACTTTCAATTAAGAAGTGTCAGAATTACATTAAAAAAAAAGATAAGTTATTAAATCTAAAATTCTAAAATTTATGCACTTTTCAATTAGGAAGTGTCAGAATTACATTAGAGAAATTACAGTATATAACAAGAACAGGTAACATAGACAATAAACATTAGTTTGAATTTTAAGTAAAACAGATTAAAATTTAAGTACATTTAAAGGAACCACAGACGGAAGGCAGATACCTCATATGCCACTAGATTCTCTAGTACAAGCAGTTATAGTTATTGTTAACCTGCAATATATGCCTTTTCAGTATTATATTAAACGAGTTTACATTTTTTATATTTTTTATTGAACATGGTAACATATACATCGAAGAGCCTTTGGTGTATATGGAATTCATTGCCCTTGCCGATATCTGACTGGGAGTCTGAATATTTTTATGTAGTCAATTGTTACAATACTCTCACCACTGTATGAGTTACGATTCCTCAGAACGTAATGTCTTGCCACGAGTGGTGCTCTCTGACAGGTTGTTTTGTATACAATTAGCTTCAACTTATACGTATAATCTTCATTTTCGTCTTGGGGAGTCTTAAGAGTTATTCGAATCCTCCTTGAGAGTGGATATAGCTAATTACCATTGCGAAGGCATGGCTTGCCCCTGCCAATTATACATTTCTTGTCTTGTCCCTCAGACGCGGGATGCTACGTTCATCTACGTGGCGCCCAACGTGGGGCGCAATGTAGAAGTAGTTATTTTCAAGTGTATTTTTAGTGAAATTATCTTTATCGTGTTTTCGACGAAAGACGCTGCCAAAGGGTTTTTACCGGTCTTTCGCGAAGTAAGATGTTTACTAAGTAATTTTTGGCGAAATTTAATTTTTCTTAAGATTTATATGGTTCTTGAAACAGAGCATTTTATAGTATTCATTAACACTATATTCATTATTGTAAAAGATAGAAAGTCGATTAAATGAAAATTTTAGAGAATATTTTGGGAATTTCAGCGGTGCATTTAAGTCACATCTAACTTTTTTAGTTTTTGAAATAATTGGGAAAAATCACAATTTTGCATATTTGAAAACCCCTAATTGAATATTGTACAGACAATTTTTAAATAAATTATTGTTTTTAGTTTTGGAAATAATTTGTTACTAGAAGAAAAAATTTTTTTAACCTAAATAGATGTTATTTTTCATAATTTGTTATACACAATCATTTTCAAATAAATCAATGTTATAAATCTTGATTGCATACTAAAAAACAAATTATCTTTCAATTATCTTGCCTCCCACAGCACCTTGTGCTGCATTTTAAATATCATCTATTTTTAAGGCCAGGCCAACAAATGGGTGAAAAATATGGAGAAACACAACAGACTTTCGGTAATAAAACTCACCGACTCCAATTACTTACGCGTCTTGGAGAATGCCATAACATTTGGGACCCCCGTCTTACTAGAAAACATAAACCAAGAGATAGACGCTGTCCTAGACCCCATCTTGATCAAGAATATCTTCAAGCAACAGGGGGTTTGGTACATAAGACTGGCGGAAAATGTATTAGAATATTCTTTCGAATTCCGATTTTTTATAACGACTCGACTGAGAAACCCGCACTATTTACCGGAAGTTGCAGTGAAAGTTACACTTCTTAATTTTATGATAACCTTACAAGGTCTGCAGGATCAGCTTTTGGGTATCGTTGTGGCGAGAGAAAGACCCGAGTTAGAGGAGAAGAAAAATGCGATGATTGTTGAAAGCGCCAATAATAAAAAGACGCTGAAGGAAATCGAGGATAAAATATTAGAGGTAATTAATTATACATCTGTGAAAATAAGGAAAACTATTAATCACAACATATTTTTTTACAATACTGGTCAGTATGAAGTGGAAAGCTGCATACAAGAGTTAAAATCAAACAAATCTTATAAGAACCAAACTATTAAAATTTAAGTATGTTACAGCTTCTCTTCCTTATAAAATCAACAATATTTTTCAGCAAGGTCACTTTCCACCTGCATTTAAAGGAGCTATTGTTAAGAGGAGGCTGTAAGCTAATTTCAAACTATCGCCTGATATCCTTTATATCAAATGTAGCTAAAATAATAGAGAAAATCATTAAAAAAAAAGAAGAGTTCTATAATTGCAAAAGTATAAATTATTGTCGTATAAATAGTTTGATTTTAGAAAAGGGATCTCCACAAAGCATGCCATTGTACACAGGGTCGCTGATATGTATGGAAACGGTCAATTATCTCTTAAAGTAAGATAGATAGCGAAAAATGTTAAGATTCAAAAGTTTTAAGGTTTTTTAAAATTTATTACAATAAAATTAAGTATACAGAATGAGTCAAAATCATGACGAAACAAAGTTGCTTTTTCTTTAATGGAACAACCTGTATATTATTCCATATTTCAATTCTTCTCGAAATTCTAAACAAAATTCATGTAGTACATCATATATCTAAACTTAACCGTTTTTGAGATATCGAACTTTGAAAATCATTTTCTTATAAATTATACAAAAATATTTTAGTCCATTAAGTTTATAGTCTGTCAAGTTACCTTTGAAAGTGTCTAGCTTCATAACAATGCTGCATCATTCTTTTCTCTAACAGTGATGATGTTAACAACACATTTATTTATTTATTTATTGCATACACTTCAACAGGTAAGATACCCAATTACAGAACGGGAACAAGGGCATACAAAGCATTAATTACATAATATACAACAACATAGAAAGAAAGCAAAATGAAGAAAAAAATTACTTAAATGTACGAACTATGAATAACTAATGATACGAAGAAAGAGAAAAAAATAACATGGGAAATGTTTAAATATAAAAACTATATACATATATACACATATGTGATTCAAAGCAAATTAAGAAAAACAAAGACACTCACTGGTTATTTAATTTAGAACATTTTGTTTTATGTCACTAAGGCTGCAATTAAAAATATCGAAGTCGTTACATAATTTGTTAGAAGTACTGCAAATCGTATATAAAGGTGAATTATTTAGTACGTTGGTACGCGGCGTAGGTAAATAGAAAACTTGGTGATTACGAGAGGTTAATCTGGGAACGTGAAAATTAGGCTTACTAATTATTTCAGGTGCGTCAAAATCATTGTGTAGTAATTTAAACAAAAATACTTTAGAAAAGTACGTACGCCTATCCTCAAGAGTAGTCATAGAATATCCTTCAAGCAAGTTACTTTACGGAAAACCAATCACTGGATAGGTACTGTCGGATTTGAACCACAGTAATTTAAGAAATCTATGTTGAACTGCCTCCAAGTTATTCTTGTGAACATCATAACTGGAACTCCAAATTAGCGATGCGTACTCAAGTTTCGATCTGACGAAGGATTGATAAAGAATTTTCAGAGTATCAGTATTAGTGAACTCTCGACTAGTACGAACGATGAATCCAAGGGCTTTGGAGGCTTCGGACACAATGGTATCGATATGATCAGTGAAGGATAATTTACTATCAAAAGTTACGCCGAGGTCGCGAAATGTTATAGGTCTTTGAAGTATGACATTATCTAACCTGTAATCAAAAATAAAAGGTGACGTTTTTAAAGAAAAGGACATTACGTTACATTTACTAGGATTCATGAATAATTTATTTACTATACACCAGGTGTTTATTTTGTCAAGAGAAGTTTGAAGTTGAAAACAGTCATCGATTTCATCAATTACTGTGAAAATTTTTAGATCGTCGGCATATAAAAGGTGAGGCAAATTAATTTCGTTCACTATGTCGTTAATAAATATGTTAAAATACAAGGGCCCCAGAATAGATCCCTGGGGAACTCCAGATGTGGCAGCAAATTCGATAGATTTGAACCCATTTAATGCAACGTACTGACTCCTATTCATTAAATAAGATTTAAACAAAAGGAGCAAAGAATATGAGAAGCCGATTTTTTCTAATTTATTAAGTAACAACTGATGATCAAGTCTATCAAACGCTTTGGAGAAATCGGTATATATGACATCTACCTGCCCGCGTTCATCTAAGGATTCAGAAATATATTGAGTTACACAGAATAAATTTGTTGTTGTTGAACGCCCTTTCATAAATCCATGTTGATTAAACACATGTCAAAATTACATTTAGTGTGAATAATTTTCACCCAAAAATGACACTTTTAAGTAAAACCGAGAATGTATTGAAATTTTAATGATCATAGGATATGGTGACAGAAGACGAAGTTGTGACTAAGTAGTGAATATTTTTAATGAATTGCATCCCGATTGGGAACCTCTTTCTAAATCAACCATTTCAAAAACATTACAAATACAAATACAAAATTTATTAATCTTTTGGGCCACTGGATACAGTGGATAAGACAGGACAGACATTGCAGCGTTTTCATGAAAGTGGAGGTATCAAGGAACGACCAAAAAGTGGAAGGCCGGTAAGCGTTACAAATGAAGAAAATGCTTTGAATGGCATGTTAGATGTGGTGGAAAATCCAATAAATTCGACACAACTGAAGGTTTTAAATCATAACATGAGTCGTGTTATTACATTCAAAAAATTTGCAAACGGGAAAAATATTCCATCCATATAAAATTACAAGAATTGAGTGAAGACGATTTTGATCATAGAATCAAGTTCTGCGAAGTTATTATGGATAAATTAAACGAAAATGTCAACATATTGTTTTCTGATGAATCTACATTTTGCTTAAACGGGCACGTAAACCGACATAACAGTAGGTATTGGTCAGACCAAAATCCACATTGGATGGAGGACGTTCAAACCCAACGACTACAAAAAGTTAATGTTTGGTGTGTCACTATTGGTGGACACGACATAGGACCCTATTTTATACACGGAAATTTGACATCTGAAATATATTTATTACTTTTGTAGGAGCTTATTATTCCAGAGCTTAGATGATTATTGCTGAACAATAATTCCCAATTTACCGGCAGAACAAATATGGTTTCAACAAGATCGGGCTTCTCCACGTTTTGGACCTGTGGTACGGGCATATCTAGAGGAAACTTTTCCTGATAAATGGATTAGACACAGGAGGACAATCGAATGGCCAGCCAGGTCTCCCAATATGACACCACTTGAATTTCATCTGTGGAGTCACATAAAGAATGCAGTCTACAAGAAAAAACCACAAAATATCACTATTCCTCCCAGCACACTTTTATATTCACTACAAAATTTGGTTCAGCTAATTCATTACTATCGTAAACGGTGAACACTTTGACCACCTTATAAAATAGAATTTCAAAGAAAAAATTTGTTGTTAAAACTTGTTTTCGCAATTTTTTTCTGGCATAACTATTATTTTCATAAAATTTAAAATATCCAGGACATTCATTAAAAACACATTTTTGGTTTCATTTATTTTTATCAACCCTGAACAATTATTATGCTTTTTCTATTTTCTGTAAAAAAATAATATTAAAATTTAGTCATATCCATATCCTCCACTTTGTGTATTTTTCGTAATAAATATCCAACATTTCGGGCTTTTTCTTTAATGAGAAATAAAAAAGTAATTTTCAAAGTCTGATATCTCGAAAACGGTTAAGTTTAGGTATATGATGTGCTATATGAATTTTGTTTAAAATTTCGAGAAAAATTAAAATATGGAATAATATACAGGGTGTTCCATTAAAGAAAAGGCAACTTTGTTTCGACATTACTTTTGACTCATCTTGTATACTTAATTTTTCTTTATTTTAATAGATTTTTAAAAACTAAAACATTCGTGTCTTAGCATTTTTCGTTCGCTATTTTACTTTAGGAAATAATCGACCGTTTCCATACATATCAGCGACCCTATATTTGACACAATGCCTATGAAAGGTTAGATCATAATAAATCTGTAATTTGTGTCTTTTCCAATCTGGCCAAAGCTTCCGTCATAAAGTCCTGAAAAACTACCAGCTTAACAAATGAAATGCAAAAAGTAAAAATTGAGGGATCGTTTGCGGTCTATTAAAAAACGATTTTGGCGTATCTCAAGGTATGGTTCTTGGCCCACTACTATTCTCAGTCTACAGGGTGTTTTACGAGGAAACGGACATGCTTTAATGGCAGATAGAGGACACCGAGGGTAATCATAATCACCAATTGAAAAAGCTAGTTAGGCTCGTTGCTGAAATACACAGTGGTGTTTTATGTATGTTTAAAAGTGAATTATTTATTATTTGTTTGCTTATAGTAATGAAACATATCCTTTATAGGATATTGCAAACGGCAGAAAGAAAAACTATCTATGAGAACTAAATTATATTTACCTACCTTGTCATTAAATTTTTTTTCACTCTAATGGATTACATTTTCATAAAATCTCTCATTCGGTTTCTTGGAAATGCTTAGCTTTTGAAACGTTTTTCGCCCTTATTCTGAGCTCATCAGAAAAGCACAAAGCCACTCATAACGATGTTCCATGCAAAATCAAGGCAATATCCATGAATAAGTATGAAATATTTATATTTCACATTGATTGATAAAGAACAACAGATCTTCACCTATCTGTTAGCTAACTAGTATTGGAGCCTATATACTCTATGCATGTTTAAAAGTGAATTACTTATTATTTGTTTCTTTATAGTAATGAAACATATTCTTTATAGGATTTTGCAAACAGCGGTAAAGAAAAACTATGAGAACTAAAGGAAAAACTTTACGTAAAAATATTAATGAAATCTTTGCATTCTTTCGATAACCTGACTTCTGGCTATGCTAGCAAGTTAAAATTCTGAAATAAATTTGTCCAGTTTCTTATTTGACATTCTCATTATAACACTAGCATCCAAAATAGCCCCCTACGGCTAAGCAGAGTAAACTAGTATCTACATGACCTCCTAAGGTATGTAAATTCAGTTGAAAATGAGAACAAAGGCCTACATATGGTGTCCTATATCTGCCGTTAAAGTATGTCCGTTTTCTTGTGAAACACCCTGTATATAAATGATCATCTTAAATTAAATATTTACATTTGGAAATGTCTTATCATTTGCCAATGGTACTGTTATTCAATGTACAGCAAGTTCTTGGACTTAAATAAAAGAAATTGCAGAAAAAACATTGCAGGTGCTTGAAACGTGGTTTGATGAGAACAGTTTGATAATAAATTTTGAAGAAACTAAATATTTACCATTAAGCTGTAATAAGAGTAGTAAACTTCAGACTCACGAAGTTGACGAGGATGCCTTTCAAGTTGCATTAACTCCTATATGGAACATCGAAAATTAGCAGTAAAGTTTAAAAGTGAATTATTATTTGTTTGCTTATGTTTCAATTAGTAGTAAAGTGTAATGAATTTCAATTGAATACCCATGATACAGCCCTAGGAGTTTTCCAAGGATCAATATTAGGCCTTATTATTTTTTATTTACATTAACGATTTCCCAAATTATTTTTGACATGACGTTATCAATATGTATGCAGATGATACTACTGTTTCGACAACAGCTCTCGTGCATGGAGATTTTTATCCTAAAATTAACGTTGCACTAGACGTCATATACGCATGGTTCCAGAGAAATAAGCTAATTTTGAATGACGAAAAAACAGTTTTTATAAATTTTTACTCACTTTTGAATATTTAGTTTTGAGTTTGTATAATGTAATTCTCTAATTCCACCTTTTGCACATTATACACATTAAAATTTGTAATTTATAGGTACTTTCCTCTTCTGAGGGAAACATTCTGGAGGACGAGACGGCCATAAAAATTCTCTCATCCAGTAAAATCTTATCAGAAGAGATTCAGGAAAAGCAAAAACAAGCAGCGATCACGGAGAAAGAGATCGACAGCGCTAGAAATGGCTACATTCCAGTTTCCAAACACTCATCTGTTTTGTTCTTTTGCATCTCGGACTTGGCTAACCTAGAACCGATGTATCAGTATTCGTTGGTATGGTTCATCAACTTGTACCATCAGTCGATTACGAACAGCACAAAATCTGATATTCTAGAAGAAAGATTGCTGTACCTGAACGACCATTTTACCCACAGTATATACAGAAATGTTTGCAGATCGTTATTTGAGAAAGACAAGCTTATCTTTTCCTTCGTGTTGACAGTTGGAATATTACGTTCTCAGGTAAAACTGAAGAAAATGTGTTTTATTATTTGCATGTAGTGGAATAGAAATAGGAATCTAAATCACCTAAAAATGAATTATCTTAGTATAGCAATTCTTTTGCTGGAACTTTTGCAAGTGTAGTAAAAAGTTTTGGATTAAATCCGTCTGGTAGAAAGCTTTTGTTTAAACAAAAAAATGTACAAAACTGTATCTTTTTCGCAGTTAGCCTTAAGTACCTCTGGGTGTATAATCCGTCTGACATTAAAGAAAAATAAACAAATTGTTTACAACAAAATTGTGAAGAACACTAGATTTGTCTGAGCCCTTTTGGTCAATTTTTCAAGTAACAAATATAAAAACATTTGAGAGAGGGTATTTTTAAACAACTGATGATAACTTGTACAATAATGTATACCAGGACCATTAAATGTAGACAGTAGAGTCAGAGGTGTGCGGATTTAAGAATTTCGTAAATTCGCACGTACGTAATTTGAAGAAATTAAAGCACTCGGATTGTGTTAAGTATATACATGAGCTACCCTATTTTAAAATATTATACTTAAATCTGGCAACATATAGCAGCGCAGCCGAAACTATTTCGTGAAAAATAAAATATTGTATGCACCACGAGCGTTATTAGATTATAACGTCCATTAGGCAACATACTAGCTTGGGCCAAAGGCCCTCGGGCTGCATCATGTTACCTTCTGGGCGTTATAATCTATACAACGCACTTGGTGCATAAAATATTAATAAGTCTACCTAAGTAGAACCTTAACAAGAATATTACTATGAATTTTCACTCAATAATTTCAGTAGTTTGCGAAATAGTTAGATTTAAATTTAAAAATTATGCTAATCTTCCTATTTCCTAGTTTTAAATTAAACTGTTTTGCAAACCACTGAAATTATTGAGTGAAAATTCATAGTAATAGTCTTATTATGGTTCTACTTAGGTAGTCTTATAGTTTTTTAAACATACTGTTACGTGTTTTCCACCCTTTAGGAAACCCTGTAGGAATTCGTGGGTTCAAAATAATTTTAACAAGGGGTAAACCACTAACACTTTATTTAATAACTTCCTGATTACACAATGTTTCTTAAATAACCTTTACACTTTGTTTACTTGATATTTAACCTAACTTTTTTTCGTTACCAATCTTCACTTTAATAAAACTTCTTCTCCTGCGCCGGTAATCGCGCCTTATATACTCTGAAATTGCCTCTAGATCCATCCAGAACTCTCCCACCACACTCTAGAAAACTCTATCTCTTTCTACAAGTTTCCAGTCACTATTAAGCATAGGCATATCAATCTCCAGTTCCAAGGGGGTGTAATTCATAACAATACGTACTAAGAAAAAAAAGTTATGGGCAAAAATAATAAATATTTCTCTGTCGGATGTCTCTTTCTAGGGAATGACCTTAATGAAGAAGTTTTCTATTCGAAACATTTTGGGTAACGATGAATATGATATATCGAATCTTCTTTTAGGGAAAGATAGATGAGGACGCGTGGAACTTCTTATTAACCGGGGGAGTAGCACTGGACAATCCATATCACAATCCAGCACCAGAATGGTTAACAGAGAAATCCTGGGCAGAGATAGTAAGAGCCAGCAGTGTGAAAGGGTAAGAATTAATAATTACACAGCCACACACAAAAAAATTTCTTTACTGATCTGGGGGTCTGGCCATGCTTACTATATGTTTTTGGGGTCGCTGAATCCGAATTTAACCCCATCACATCAAGACTTTGCCATAACCTTAATCTCATAATTGCTCCACATTTTCGCCTCTCCAAAAATCTAAACTCATTTAGATATATTTCTGTAAAATTATATCATTTATTACCAATCGAGTGGAAAAATTTAACACATCATAAATTCGAAAAAATTATTAAAACATTTCTAAAAGATAATGTATTTTACGAGATCCAAGAGTTTATCGACCACTTTAGATTTTCATTTTAATATGTTTTGTTTATATTTTTAACAAGTATTTTATTTAGTATGTAATTGTATCTAGCGATGTAATTTCGTTGTTTTAATATTATTTTATTTTGCTAAACATACGTATAATGTGTCTGTTGACGTATGTATTGTTCTATATTCTGATATCTATTTTATTTTTTATACGTTCGAAATTACTTTTTGAAAGTAAATTGAAATTATTTTATTGAGCGCCAAACAGTTTCTTAAAAGCTGTTAATATTATAGACTATAGAACACCATTAGCATGACCATCTACAATCTATAGAATGACTCTTACTCAGGGTTCAACGAAGTCGGTTCAATAAATGCTCATCGATCAAGATAACAATCTAAATAAATCAAACTCAGTATTGAATGAACAAAGTATTAATTTATTAACAAATTTGAACTTGGAA
This sequence comes from Stenurella melanura, assembly GCA_963583905.1. Classification (NCBI taxonomy): domain Eukaryota; kingdom Metazoa; phylum Arthropoda; class Insecta; order Coleoptera; family Cerambycidae; genus Stenurella; species Stenurella melanura. The sequence continues at coordinate 102,502,608 of OY757316.1, read as the reverse complement.
TGTAATTAACAAATTTAAATAACAAAAACTAACTTAACTAAAATGATAAATATGGCCTTTATTTAAAATAAATATGTACCATGGATTTCTGATATTGTAAAGCTTTACCTTGTCTTTCTTTCGACTCGAGTAATGTTATATTGTAACCTCTAACTGGTTATTATGATCCTTGAAATATAATGTCACTTGACTGACTTTTTAAACCTCTCAAGGCTTCTTCTTCTTCTTCTTTTCTGGATTGACGTTTGTTTATAACCTCCAATTTATTTTCAACTGATTTCCTTGAAATATTTCTATCACTTGATTGACGTTTGAAATTTCTTCACCATATAAATTTGTTAACTGGATTAACAAATACTTCTAAATCTGCTTTCCGGATAATCTACTTCTTAATACTTTTAAAGTTTACTCACTTTTATATTTAATATACTTTACAAATTTTTCTTGATATCAATATATCTGGATTGTAACCTTCAACTTATTCACCACTTTTCTTCTCTTTTCAATTTAATATTTATTCTTGGATGAATATATTTCGCAGCTCGCTGTTCAGCGGTGTGTGATCAACTGATTTGTTATTTTTAGTCGTTTCAATGGGTTAATTTCCAATATTTCAATTGTTTTTTTCTATTTTGATCTAATATTTCAAAATTTAATTTTAATTTAAAATTTAAACTATTCAGTTTTGTTTGTTCTTTACCTTAAGTGAATACTGTTTTTAATTATTTAATTTTCCTGATAAGTTTCTTATTCTACTTTTCAGGATTAAGTGAATAATTTGTAATTACTCGAAATATATTGACATATTACATATACTTTCTTAAAATCTATTTATAACTACAATTAACAATTCCACTCTCAAATAAATACTATTTCATACATTTAGATGAATAGCAATGATAAACACAAAATGCTAGTAGCTAAAAACGTACTGCAGTTTCCATACTGACATAATACTGATATTATAAACTAAAACAAGAAATTGATACGCCAACAAACATTTGACATCATACTATTAGTCCTTTCTTTCTGCATGATGTGAAATATCATTTACAAAACACCTTTCTGCAATGATATTTGAAAATATCTGAAAACTTAAAATGTCATTCAGTGTTTTGTAATATATGGACTTACTATTTCTAAAATAATTACGCTGCACTGCAACTACTGTTGATAGTCTTTCATTCAATATTCATTTTGTGTAGATTTACAGTGTTTCTACACAAAATATGATTTTCAGCCCTAAGTTTTGACATGCATGTCAGATTTTATAAAATTTACTTTTTTGTTTTCCAATTTCATTCTAAATCATTTTAAATGAGATTGTGATTCTCTATCAGTTCATGTTTTATTATATACTATTTAGAATAACCTTGTTAAACTAAAATAACTTCATTTTATGTTTATTTAAATATTTTGTTCGTATTCAATATCAAGTTTCATTCTCTGCATCCTACTCGATGAGAATAAGTGAACTTGAATCAATTATATAAACCACAGATATTCCTGCTTCTGTATGATCCGTTAAAGTAAAACTGTTATGATTATTTCCTAAAATACATACAAATTTGTGAATTTTATTTATGATTTCAAACACGACACTTAGGTAGTGTTCCACAGTGTGGATATACAGCAGTATACACTGTAATATTGTCCAACATGAATAAAAATTAAAATCTCTCTCTCTCTCTCTCTCTCCCCCCCTCTAACCTCAAGAAACCTATAATTTAAGCGATTTCGACGTATCTTCACATATATTGCTGTAACTTTTTCTAGACCAAAATGACCCCACTTTTGTTTGTGCTAGATCGATTGCGAATTAAGTTTCCAATCTGATGATGTGGAGCACGATATTTTTTCGACGCTTTTTAAGTGAGATATCGGCCGCCAAAGTGAGAGGTCCGAGGATTTCGTTTTGTGAGCGACATGGCTCAGTAGTCCCTTCAAATTAGGAACAAATTTAAGAAATTTTCCCACAGCTATGAGACTTTTAAAAAGTGAAGTATGTGGGTTGTCTAAACTTGATTTTCACCCCCCGCAGTTCTAAAAAAGGGTGCTTTTTGAGAAATAGATACATTTATGGGTTATGTTAGGTGGAAGAACAGGATGCCTTTAGGCTTTACTGAACCTCGCCCAGTAAAACCGTTACTCTAAATTGTAATATTAATGGTCCTTTATTATTATTATCTGTATATTTAAACACTTGTTAGTAATTTTCACTCATCTCGGACGTAAAACATTAAAAGGATTAGTCTGAGAACCGCATAATCCACCCGATTATTATTATTATTTGTCAATTTCTCCCCATAGAAGGAGGTTTGGGGTGTCAACCATCGGCTATCAGGAAGATGGCGGCTTCTATTGTAATTTGCAGGTAAATGAAGAAATTTCCTGACAGTTGCATGTATTTAGGAGGACGGATTTTTGGATTTGGGTGATAGTATAAGGGTGGATTCTTAGCTGCTGGAGGTTTTGGGAGAGAGTTTTAGGAACCACACCTGTTGTAGATATAACTATGGGGAGGATAGTAATTTTATCTTGCTGCCACATTTTCTTGACCTCCTCAGAGAGTTCACCGTATTTGTTTAATTTTTAGCCATAGGACTGCTGTAAATTATGAGTATTTGGTACCATAACGTCTATGATTAAGGTGTGCTTTTGCCTTTTCTGGATTAGTATGATGTCCGGTCTGTTGGCGAGAATGGTACGATCTGTTATCACCGATCTATCCCAGTATAGTTTGTAGTTCTCATTCTCTAAAACAGCTAGCGGATTGTACTCGTAATATGGTATACTGGTGGTCAGGAGTTTGTACTGAAGAAACTGTTATGGTGTACAGCTTTTCCCTCCTGATATTTTTTACCAAAATGCATAGTCATTATTATTATTATTATTGTTGCTATTATTATATATGAATTATAGTGCTTTTTCACCTTTTTGTCTATTTTGTGGTAAGACTATGCATTTTGGAGAAAAATATCAGGAGAGAAAAGTTGTACACCATAAAATTTCCTACAAATTTTGTATCTATGCATTTGTCCGAATTCCGCATAGTTTCGCCACTAGAGGGCGCGGAAAACATACATATTTGACTTTTGCGCCTTTTTTTAGATTTTCAGCCAAAATTATGCATTTTGGTGAAAAATATCAGAAGAGCAAAGTTGTAGAACATAAAATTTCCTACAAATTATCTCTACGTTTTTTAAAAATTTTTTCGAATTTCGTATAGTTTCACCGTTAGAGGGCACAAAACAAATATATAAATAGACTTTCTTGCCTTATAACGGCGAACCTATGCGGAATTCGAACAAAAACGTAGAGACAAAATTTGTAAAAAATTGTATGCTCTACAACTTTGCTCTCGTAACATTTTTCACCAAAATGCTTAATTTTTCCTCGAAATAGAGAAAAAGGCGAAAAACTAAAATTCATATATGTGTATATATTTTTCAAAAACCACCCTTTTTTAGAACTACGGTGGCTGAAAATCATGTTTAGACAACCCAAATGCTTCACTTTTTATAGGTCTTATAGCTGTGGAAAAATTTCCATGAAAAATTCATGGGTACGTAGAAAGATGTAAGAAACCGACTGGCGCAAACCCGAGGTCGGTGCGTGCAGCGTTTTTGAGATATGGCCGCTTGAAGTCACCGGAAGGTGAAAATCGAATTCTTTTACCGTTTCCTAAGATTATATCTCGAAAACGAAAGGAGATACAGAGCTGCGGTTCCTCTCGCCTTCCTACATATCCCTGATTTTTTCAGATTTTTGCCGGCACTTTCATTTTTTTGCAAATTTTCTAAGGTATGGCATCTAAAAAACTCAGGGGATGTAGGATGGCGAGAAAAATCGAATGACGTAAGCCATAGCTGTGTATCTCGTTTGGTTTACGAGATAGGACCTCGGGAAGCGGTAAAAATAATTCAAGTTTCATCTTCCCGCCACTTCGAGTGGCCATATCTCGAAAACCAAGGCACGCACCGACTTCCGGTTTGCGACAATCAATTTCTCACGTCTTCTAGGTACTCCTAAATTCTTTCAGATTTTATGTTGTTTTTACATGGCCTTGTACTTACTTTCTATAGTGTCGAATAAAAAAATCTCAAATAAAACTGACTTAAACAGATAAAACACAACCAAAAGTGTTAAAAATATTTTCTACAACCACTAATAATTTATACACTCATGGACAAAATTATCGAATATTTTAAATTTTCCCAATTCTTTTGTATTTATAAATTTTAATGAAAGAAATGCATTACACAAGAAAGAAATAGTTTATTTCACACATTTTAAGTAAAGAATATTAAGTTTTCATTAGCAGAAAATGCCAAAAAAAATTAATGCAAAATGTTATAAAAATTAAGATTTAGTTTCAACTTAAATGCTACCACATTAAGCAAATTAGTCTTTTGATTATAATAATAGAGCATGGTTAATAACGAGTATTCCCACCTCGAGCTCTAATGGCTGCTTGCATCCGTCTTGACATACTACGAATTAGATTTTGAATGTATTCTTGAGGAATTGCATTCCATTCATATTGTGCTGCAATTCGAAGTTCTTCTAGGGTATTTGGAACAGGATTTCCTTGTCGTATATGACATTTTAGCTGATTCCACTTATGTTCTATGGGATTCAAGTCTGGACTATATGGTGGTCAATCTAATCTTTGAATCTGGACTGCATCAAGGTAATTAGTCTCTGTGCCAGCTGCGTGGGGTCAAGCATTATCGTCCATAAATACGAACCTATCGTATCAAATGTGGCCCTCATATGGCAAACATGATCTTGGAGATTGTTTTCGATATACCAGTCACTAGTCATTCGTCCAACGACCTCCACGAGTTCGGTGCGTCCTTCCCAACTAATACCTCACCAAAGCATTATGCCGCCACCTCCAAAACTAACAGTTTGTATGAGATTGCAACTAGTGAATCATTCCCCAACCCCCAACTCTTCTATAGACATGATTTCGTCCATCTGGCTTCCATAACTGTATTCTAATCTCATCAGTGAATAGAACATTTTTGTAATTCTCGATATTCCACTGAATATGTGCTCTGGCAAATTGTAATCGACGAGTTTTTTTATTTTGGAAAAGACGTGGAACTTTGGCAGGCACTTAATCTTCTTACATTTAATAACTCATTTTTGAGATGTGTGGATGTCAGGATGCAATTTCGGGTAGAATTAAGGATCAAAAAACGGTCATCAATTGCTGTTGTCCACCTTTTGCGCCCTTGGCCGGGTCTTCGAACAAAATTTCCAGTCTCTTGATACCTTTTTAAAATATTCGATACTGTAGATTGACCTCTCCTAAGACATCGTGCGATATCTTTTTGTTTGTGTCCTTCCTCATATAGTTACAAGTTGTGCCGCTTCAACTTCATTGCAGTATCTATCTGGTGGCATATTTTTTTCTTAAATGGAGGTAAGAACAAATAAAAATCACTAACACTTACTTTAATTCACTACAAATAACTCAATTCACTGTAATTCTTGAATTATGTAAAGAATTTTCAAATGACAAAACGCGCGTTAGAACACATACACCATTAAAATGAATTAAACTTCAAAATATTTTAAAACAATTGAATATATTCACCTACTAGATGAATAACATCAGCACATATATAAATTTACAACGACGATTTGAAACCACATTCAAGTAATAGTGATAACAAAAAATATTCGGTAATTTTGTCCATGAGTGTATTATTTGATGTAGATAAATTAACTGATATTCCAAGCTTGTTTTGAGTTTGCACTAAAGAATGCCCGATACTATAGAAAGTCAGATTTGTGAAATTTGATATGGCCGCCGGAAATCGTAATGGCGCCTTATTTGAACATATTAAAGAAACAGTTTAAGGAGATTTAGGGCCCTTCACTGGACGTCCTATTTTAATCCCGATCCCAATTCACAATTAATGCCAAAATGAAACCAGTCCAGGATGTCCTCTTGGCCCCATTTTGAAGGATATCCTGGGATATCCTAAATGGGATGTCCATTTCGCTATCTACTTCATGTACTGGGATATCAGGTACTTCAATTTAACATCCCATATCCCGATTGTGCTGTGTGGGACACTTTCTCAGCAGAATATTCGTATTTAAATTTCCACCCGAAAAAGTGAAATTTTCATTTAAAAAAATGGTATGAATTCCATACTGGAATATGGAATTTCTCAATCGGATTCGTGATCAGCGACCCAAGAAACCTCCTAGAGCCCATTTCCGAGGTGAAATATTAATTTCATAAATTTTCTTATGATACCTACTTTTTGGGGCACTCAAACCCCCTAGCTTTCTCATTTTCAGGGGGTCTAGGGAACACGTGAAAAATCGGTGCTGTTTCATCACTTTTCCACATTTTCCGACTTATTTACTCCACTATTATATTAGCTTGTTTAGTCTTTGTAGGAATAGATAGTAATCCCCAGATAAATTACCTCCTACATTTTTCAGCCTGGGAAGACTTAAGACATCCTTTGAGAGTAAACATAGAGAGTGGAAAAAATTCTACGATGTCCCAAATCCACATGAAGCTACGTGCCCTGAACCATTAAGCAATACACAAGGCCTTCTCAGGCTCATAATTTTACGGTGCGTGAGACCGGACAAAGTTGTACCAGCCGTTCAAGTAATCAATTTTCATCGTTACATTCATAGCTTGATTATAGATGAAGCGATAACCCTCAAAACTTTTACAACATCGAGCTTAGGAAAAAACTGTCCATACCGGAAAATATGTAGAGAAATATATACACTTATTTCAGAGAAGTACGTTTAGTAAAGCCTTCAAGGGACCCTTTGATCTGAAATGAGTGTTCCCTGTCTAGATCGTTATTCGCTTTTTAAGAAAACATTTTTTGGTCACGAATTTTGTTTTTTTAATTTACAGATTTGCACAGAAATTGGTAAAGTGTTAGAATCTGACTAAAGGAGTATATCCAAGATCAGCATAGGTTAAAAATAATTCAAAGAAGCTGTTATTTGGTAATACATTAACTGCACAATTTGTTAATTTGAAATCTCCAAGTTGTACATTGTGATCTATTAACAGTTCAACTTATTACACTCAATGTATATACACCTGTTAAATTTGCTGGTATTCTGTAATTTATGAAATATAATTATCATATTAACAATTTTTATCGTGTATATGTACTGCTTCTGGGTAGTGGTTGGCGACCGGGAGTATATCAAATAATCATAAGAGATGCTTATAAAGTATCTGCAGTTGCCTCTATATTAAATCAGGAAGATCTGTATCGACAAGTATGTTCAGCCACCCATTGACTAATTTCGAACTTGTTGACTTTCATCAACGTGAGGTAAACTGATAAAAGTCGACCATGAGTCCTCTATACACCCTACCAGGTTAGTCCTAAAGCAGCAACAACAAAGTCGATAGCTAAATCTACCGTTATTCACTGCAAATACTTTCAAGAGCCCCGAATGTGATGGACATCAAACGATTATCTTGTAAAATTGTGCAAACTTTAAAATAATGGCAGTAAAATTGACTATAGATAATATGTCATTGAAGAACAGAGCTTCTGGCAACGGTGTTGCTATAATTAGGCTTAGATTGCTATTATTATTATACTCTTCGCAAATACAAAACGAAGAGTATATTGTATTCAGTCGGCACATTTCTAAAACCGTAGAGAAAAAAAATTTCATATCACTGTGTTGGGGATCGAATTCTGAACAACTTTCAAAATGTATGTACCGTCCGTCTGTCTGTCGTCCACCACGTTTCTTGTAAGCACGATAACTTAAGAACGAAAAGTCCGATTGTATTGAAATCTGGTCAGTAAGTTAGTGTTAGCTAGAGGAAGAACCCCTATTTTTGAGCAAAATCGATCGATAAATAAAAAGTTATAAATTTTTTTAAATAAGAAAAAAAAAATTCTGTAAATTTTTTTAATGTTTTGTAATTAAACTGAAAATGTCTAAAACTAATATTATTTACAAAAAAACTGCGAAGAGTATCCTATAGAATGTCCAACAATTATATAAATAGTGCAGTAAATCGGCGAAGAATATAATGGTTAGCTTGTTATTTTTTTAAATTTAATTGTCTTTTTTATATTATCGTACTGGTGGAGTTTAGTTAATGCTATTCCACCACTCATCCAGAAAACGTTACATAGACATCAACACAACAACCATTCCCTGCGATATTGCCATCTATCGCAGCTGAAACTCGAACTCAGGAGAGATAACAGCGACTAGACATGTTGTGCCACCCAACAGCGGTCTAGTCCACTGTTTCCATCTCGGTAACACATTAAGAACGCCACTAGATATCCATACCCCGGCCAGGAATCGAACCCGGGACTCCGTGGTCGCAAGCCAAACACCTTAGCACTGCGACACCGAGCCGACACAGGGATAATGAATCACAAAGGTCCCGCATATTTATTTCAATGGAACTCGATTAAGTATGTTATAGTTTATGACTTATTGAGGAAAAGTTTTTATGGTCGCTGTAACTCAGTCAAGTCATATTTTTTTGACAACTAATGCTGCATTTATTAGGTTTCTGCAAGGCAAAGAATTTCAGTTCTTAACGCATTGGTGTTTTTTTTTTACATTTTAAATAGAATTTCATTAACACGTTGAGCCCCGCTGTATAAAAAATTTTTTGGGTCGTTCAGACCGGATCTTGATTTTCTTATTAAATGTTAATATTTGTAACGGTCCTTATTTCTATGTTTTTAAATTTCGAAAAAATCTTTTTTTTTTTGCTATTTTTGAGAAAAAAAAATGAGGCATCATAATAATAATAATAATAATAATAATAATAATCTTTATTTCACATTATGTTACATTTATAAAATTATAAATAAACACAAAATGAAAAGGCGTCAGACCAATTACATTGAATTGTAACCTACTCTTAGATTAGATGACAAGGATTATCTAGAACATTTGTTACATATTAGCCACCTATAAAATCATTTATGCTATATGGTTCAAGATCAACTAACATTTTTCTAATATGCGATTTAAATAGTTTATGATTTTCCAGTACTTTTATGTTATCAGGTAACTCATTGTAAAATTTTATACACATATAATGCGGACTTTTTTCTGTCAATGTGAGGCGATGTATGGGGTAGTTTAATGACATCGTTCTAGTATTGTATTGATAGTTTGTTATTACGTTAAATCTGTCTCTATTAAAAAATAAAAACATTAAACATTCATATATGTATAAAGCATAAACTGTCATTATTCCTTCTGATTTAAATACATTTCTACAGGATTCATTATAGTTCATTTTTTTAATAATTCTCAATATACGTTTTTGAATTACAAATAACTCTTGTATTTGATTATCCCTTCCCCAAAAGATGATTCCGTATCGTATAACAGACTCAAAATTTGCAAAATACATTATTCTAAGTGTTTTCTCATTCATATATTTACTGACCAGTCGGATTCCGTAACAGATAGAGTTTAGCTTTTTTGATAAATGGGTTATATGACATGACCAATCTAAGAATTCGTTTACATGAATTCCCAAAAATTTAGTATTCTCTACGATATCTGATTTATCTTCATCTATTAAATGCGTTGGTTTTTCAATTCTAGACAGTTTTGTTCTAAAAAGGATTATATTGGTTTTTTCCTTATTTATAATTAGCTTGTTTTTCATAAACCAGTTGTTCACATTTTTCAAGAGATCTTTACTTTTTATTAAAATATCTGGGATGGTTTTACACCCCAGTATCAAATTAGTGTCATCTGCATAATTAACAATGTTTTGACTATATCCATCTGGTACGGATCGCAGGTCATTCATAAACACTATAAAGAGGATTGGTCCTAAGATACTTCCTTGTGCGATTCCCATTTTATTTGACATGATTTTCGAGCTGTAACTGTTTCCCCCTTTAGTTATATTCACTCTTTGTTGTCTACCACTTAAGTATGATATAAACCATTGTAGCACATGCCCTCTCACTCCATACATCTCCATCTTATTAATAAGCAACTCTTTGTCTATACAGTCATAGGCCTTTGAAAGATCTAGGAACATTCCAAGGGCTAACTCACCATTTTCTAAATGCTTCAATATTGCTTGAATAAATTGAAAAATAGCTGTCTGTGTTGATCGCCCCTTCAGATACCCGTGTTGACTATCACTAAATAAATTGCACTCGTTCATAAACCTCACTAAGCGATTGCTCATAATTAATTCAAAAAGTTTTGAGAAACTTGGTAATAAACTGATAGGCCTATAGTTTTCCATATCTTCTGAATTTCCCTTTTTATACAGAGGTTTTATTAGTGCTATCTTAAGAGCATCTGGGAATATTCCGTACTTAAAAGAGTTGTTTATCATATAACACAATACATTACTTATGTCTCTTATTGCAATTTTTACTATGCTACTGGGGATCTCATCGATTCCACTGCTGTGTTTATTCTTTATTTGTTTTGTTAATTCACAAATTTCTGATACTGTTACTGGCGTCAAGTACATGGATTGGTTATTTTCTATTATGTTATTACTATAAGGGCACTTTTCTAAATTTTCTAAAAGTTCAGGAATCACAGATAGTAGATATTCATTATATTGATCAGCTATCTCTTCAGCATTTCCCTTCATACCAGAGTCAATATTGTTATTAGATTTTCCAATGATTTCATTGCATATTGCCCACATACATTTTGTTTTATTATCAGAGTTTTTAATTCTGTTTTCATATTTTTTTGCCCGTGTTTTTATTAATATATTGTCGTATTCTTTTTTTATGCTGTTGTAAGTATCCTTATACCGATTATCACATTTTGATATGGTCAATAAAATATCTAGCCTCATTTTACAATTGCTAAGTTCATCCTCTTGTGAGGCGTTATTATGAAATGACTGACGTGTCCTATATTCTCTAATAAATTTTAAAGGGAAATGCTGATTAAATATATTCTTAAAACTATTCATAAATCTAGACCATTGCATATTTATATTTGAGGGATCAGCACTATATACTTCCAACCAATCTTGCTCTCTTAAGGTACCCAGAAAATCATCTTTATTCTTATCTAAGAAGAAGCGTTTATACTTAAAATTGTTATTTGTTGTGTTTTCGATCTTAAAGATTATTTTCTGTGCAGTGTGGTCTGATACAAAGTTTTCTAAAATTAAAGTTTCCATAAAATCTGAATTAGTAAAAATATTGTCAATGCAGCTAGATGTATTATGCGTTATACGTGTATTTTGAAATATAGTTTGTATTAACCTAAAAGAATTCATAATTGAGATTAACTTTACTTTTAATTGATTTTCTTTAATTAATTCAATATTAAAATCTCCTGCTATAAAAATTGGTTTTTGTTCCTCAAAAGTTTGTACCAATAGCTGCTCAATTTTATTTAAAAATATACCACTGTCCCCTGTAGGTGGTCTGTACACTGACACGAATATTACATCCACTTTTCCCAGTTTAACTTCTACTGCTGCACATTCAAATACACCACACACCGATAAGTCGTTCAGTTTAGGTCTAACTTTACACTTCACATTTCTTCTTACATATATTGCCGAACCGCCGTGTTTGCCTTCTTTTCTGCAAAATGCTGTTGCTAACTTGAAATCTTCAATTGCCAGATGGCATATCTGGTCTTCTGATTTCCAGTGTTCAGAGACACATAGAACCTTGCAATCTGTATGGTCTTTTAACATATCATTTAATTTGTCTATAGAATTTCCCAATGACTGGACATTTTGATGGATCATGCTAATGGCTCTTTGAGTATTTGATGAATTAACTTTATTGTTAAAATGGTTACTATTTTTTGACAGATTATTATTATTTATAAAAAAGATTTATCGTAGTTGATATGGTTTTTAAACCTATTTAGTCTTTCTTTATATACTGGACAATGTATGTCTCTGGCTGAATGTCGCTTTTCATTATATTTCATTTTTGTACAATTTGGGCATTTTAATTCTTGTCCATCAATGCAATTTTTTCCGTAGTGTTCTCCTCCACATTTATGACAACATTCTTTTTCTTTGCAGTATTTTGCGACATGCCCAAATCCACAACATTTAAAACAAATGGCAAGATTAAAATGTTCCTTTACGTAAACGTTCACTAAATCAAAATTTATTCGTTCTTTTTTAAGAAACCATTTTGCAATGCTAGGAGGAGCTTGTAGAATCCAGTTCTCTTTATTTGGATTACGGCACTGTTTTCTAGCGATGATTTTGATTTTGTCTGTGACAGTATATCCTAGTTCTACTTCAATTTCATCATTTAACCTGATTACTTCTTCAATGAATTCATCATTTGAATATCCACATTCTATTCCGGTTATTGCAAACATTGGATCAGTACTTTCTGTTTCTTTGATTTTTATATGGTCCTTATTTCTTAGTGTTGCTTTTAGTTTCTCTTGTTGATTTTCATCATGACTTTCCACTATAACTGCACCATTCTTCAGTTGCCTCACACTTTTGAATCCTCCTCCTATTTCCTTTGCATTTATTTCTTTCTTGAGTTGTTGCATAACTATTTTTGGGTCACTGATGTTTTCAATTCTTATTAGGGATTCATGCTTTTTTATTGTTTTGGGGGTTACCCAATCAATTTTGTTTGGTACATATTGTATTTCTGCTTCTGTGGAATTCGAGTTTCTTAAGTTTTGTGGTGTGCGGCTGATCTCAGCATATGTTTTTGGTAATTGTGTACTTTTTGATTGTTTATCCATTTTTAGATGTTCTAAATTATACTGTAGCACTGTGTTTTCTTTCTCTAGTATTCCTATTTTATGTACTAACAATGTTAAGCTCTTATATATTGAACTGCTACTATTTGTAATACTTTTTTGGTCTTGTTTGGAAAGGCTATTGCTTCCTTCATGTTCTCTGTATGCTATTTCATTTAAAATGTCTAGTGCATTGAAAGCATTCAGAATAATTTTATCTGTGCCTAGGAGTTCTTGTTTTCCTTCCGTTGTTACTTTATTAATCTCATTATGTTCTGATTCGCTTTGTTTATATTCATTTTTGTTCAACCTGTCACACATTCTTTTTGTATTGCTTTCTATCCCTGGACTTATTTCTGTTCTGGGTCTTTTGCTAGTATTTTCTTCTATGCCAGCTTCTATTTTCTCATTAGTCATATTATTTTTATTTATACTGCATGGAGGTGTTCTCTGCACAGATTTCCTAGGTGTAAAAATCTCATTTGGATCATCTGACGTATTGACTGCTAATTTGCTATTTGTGCCACTCTGTATCTGTACATTGGAGTTGTCATTGCTGCTTTTTATTCATTTTTATTTAAGTTAGTTTTTGTCTCTTGTGTTTTTTTCGTTTCAATACCTATAATCTTGTTTATTTCTGTTCTTGATAATTTTATTGATCCTAGTGATGAACTTCTTGTTTTATGTAATTTCGGGTTATCTGGCTCAAATTTTCTATGCTCATTGTTTCCATCACCATCACTATTTTCACTCATCGTTTTTTAAAAAAATGTGTTCTTAAATTAACCAAAAATTTTGGACAATAAACAGGAGCAACAGAAATGTAATATTCCTACTTCACTGTATACTATATTTGTTGTAATAATCCGGTCTATTTCTGTTGCAACTCAATAATCATGATCCCGAACCTCATATTTTGACAGAAACAAAGAAAGATAGGTGTGTGGTGTGTTACGCGAAAATGAAGGAAGAGTATGGTTGAAAAGAAGCCCAAAACAAGTCGTCTAGATCCAAATACCAGCGTAATATTTTTAAACATAATTATTGCATATCTTGTTTTTTTGAACAACATAAGGCTACCCCTATAAACTGAAATGTATGAAATCTGTCTATTGTTTGAGAAATATAATCTTTTTTTTACAATTGTGTCATATTTTTAAGTTTCACAAATTTACAATGTAATATATTCCATATCAATGTAACTATAGCTAATTAACCTGCAACTAGCAGTGTTCTTGTTGGACCGCACTCTTTCTATTCCCATTTAGATTTCATTGCTAAGAGGCATCACGTTAATCTCACGCAGTCTCAACAACATCTCAGCTGTGTGGCATTACGTTGGTACCTCATGGTCCCTGAAGTGTGTGGTAGCGAGGCATCGCTCAGATGCCACCCGGGGCTCAACGTGTTAAGAATGGATGAGGTGTTATAAAAAAATTACACGATTTTTATTTTACCGACGGAAAATGTCTTCCACCACATTTGCAACGTCTCAGAGCTTTATTTTACATATCAAAGTTCCTTATTTTCCCTTGAGCTTAACATTGTTCATTGATTTATCCATGTCAGGATGATAAGAAATTTTGGTTGAGGGCTCCCACATGATAAAGGGTATCGTATTACCTATGACGTTATCATTAAAATCATGACGCATACAGTTTAGATACATCGACTGCTTTCTGTATCTATGTCATTATAATTTCACTATGTACATATAATTTTTCTTGTGCTCGATGACGTAACTGTTGTGATGGTCGCTGCTTAGAGAATTATTTCGTGGATACATTTTCGAATTTTTTTAGATGTATATAGGTGAAGAAATGGGTCCTTCATACCTAGAACCTCCACAATTTAACCTACAAGAGTCATATGATGACAGCAACTGCTGCTCGCCTTTGATTTTCATCTTATCAGCCGGTTCCGATCCCATGGCAGGTCTTGTGAGATTTGCTGCCGATAAAGGTATAGCGAAGACAAGTCTCATGACGATTTCTTTGGGACAAGGCCAGGTGAGAATAAATCATGTTTTATATTAATACAATTATAAAGTCTCTATTTCAGTCATCCCGTTACCTCTAATGTATATACCTTGAATCAAAAGATATCAAAGAGTAATCAAGATTCTTGATTACTATTTTCATTTGTTTGATTTCTAGTCGCTAGAGATTGACGGCATGGCTGGTATAGCCTATTGTTGACTTACACTGTTGTACTTTTGTTGACAATCACAATATTTTGGGACGGTTATTTTCTTGTTGATGGAGCATATATTTATGTTATAAAAAAGAGAAAGCACTTATAACCACGATTTTTGAGTTCTGATATAAAATATGCGACAAATATCTAAATTTCTTCAAAATTTCCAAGTACAAAAGTAGAGTAGAAGTAGAAAAACCACCTTTACGATATATTCCAAATTTCGTTGAAAAGTCTCACCATTGCAACATTTGGCCGAGAGCTGTTTTTCCGGGATTTTCGGAAGTTAGGTCTAGGGCCGAACCTGATGACAGAAAATGCTGTCAGGGGTATTTCTGGGTTGTTCCCGACTAGACGTCTGGAAACATATCACATTGCAAGTAAAAAGTTTCAACCAATTCGAAATGAAATTCAATTTGAATTTACCAGGTCACATGACTGCTTCCACCGCCCGGACATAGTAAGCCTTGTTCACCCTCCTCCACTGTACCTACTGACAAAGAGCAAGCAAAAGGTTCAGACGGGTCATTTTTTGCAGCGAACGGTGTATATACATACTTACCAGCAAACATTTAAAAATATTCTCCAAGAATGAAACATTAATAAAAATTGAGAAACTCTGTCTTTAACATATATACAGAGTGATTCTTTTAAGGCGACCATTAGAATATTTCCCACTTGCAGATGTGATAGACATTTGAGATTTGCTACCCTACCATAGTCGACCATTGCGAGTTTGCAAGAACCGTTATAACTTTCTTCGTGAGGAGATCCTCATTTGCTCTTTGGCTCGTGGAAAGAACACAAGATGAGCTACTCTCTGCGGCAAAAACAAATTCCATAATAGTGTACCAAGTGTTTTATTTTTCAGGTTACATTTTGTCAAATTCAAACACCTCAAAAACTTTTTTATTTCAAATGAAAGACCCTGTATTTTTTATTATGTCGAGTTGAATTGCTCCTTTTTCTAATATCAGCATTGTAGGGGTTAAAGTTACATCTCTTTGAAATATTGGCGATTTTCTTAAATGTCCAAGAATTTTTAGTAGAAACTGCCATCAACTTACCCATGTTTAGAAATGATCATTAATGTCTCCTGTATTGAAAATGCCAGCACGTTTAAATTATATCCACGAAGACCATTAGGTTTGTTTATTATTTATGGAGAATGTGATAAAGTAATACCCAGAACATGTAACACATTTCTATTGAAATGGATTTATGTTTTGACAAGATTCTGTGAAAGCTTGCCTTAATGACATAATTGGAAATGCAAACATTTAAGAAAATCGCCAATATTTCAAAAAGTTGTAACTTGAACCCCTACACTGCTTATATTATAAAAAAGGGAATTTAATTTAACATAATAATAATAATAATAATAATAATAATAATAATAATACAAAAATCTGTCATACTATCGACATGTCGCACTATCCGCCGTGTGTTAGCCACTGACGGACACGTTGGCCTCTAGGGACCCCGTGTCTGACAGGAGTCATGCTACCAACGTAAGTTGTGGTAAAAAAAAAAAATAATAATAATAATAATAATAACGGGAAAACTGTCCAGCATCGCTAAAGCGAAAAAAAAAAAAATAATAATAATAATTTATTGCACTTAATACAGACATTACAGTTAGAGTTGTATAAGCCAGTCAACAGAATGAAGAAGAAATATCATGTACTTATATTACTAATTACTTATAGGTACTGTATACAAGTTAAAATATCGCAATAAAAGAAAAAAATCTTAAAAATACTATACAGTTATTACAATTAAAACTTACTATTTGTAGTTTAAAATACTTACAGCAATAATAATAAAATAAAAAATAAAAAAAGAAACAAATAAGGAGGCTACATTAATATTGCTATTCAATCCTATTATTTAAAAACTCATTAACTGTGTAGGGTTTCAACTCACAAAGTAATGATAAAAGTGGTTTTTTTATTTTATTAAATGGTTCGTTGACTTTTATATCATTTGGAAGATGGTTGTAGAGTTTTATACAAGCATATAATGGGCTACTTTCAGTAAGTGAGAGCCTATGGTTAGGATAGGTGTACCTTTCACCATGTCTAGTGTTATACATCGGGTTCATAAGGTGTATTTGAAAATTGTCTCTATTGTTATATACAAATTTAATAATTTGATGTAAAAATATATAGGGTGTTCCATTTGAAATAAAAAAGTTTTTGAGGTTTGAATTTAACAAAATGTAAAGTGGAAAATAAAACACTTGGTATACTATTATGGAATTTACTTTTATTGTAGAGAGGGGCTCATCTTGAGTTCTTTCTACCAGCCAAAGAGCAAATGAGGATCTCCCACAAGAAGAAAGTTATAACGGCTCTTGCAAACCATTGCACCTGTCAAATTTTCTATAAAATGTCAAATATCTCCAAAACTGCTCGGTTTAGGTATAGGGTGTGCTACATGTTTTGACTCAGAATGTTATTTCGAAAAGTTGAAAATATATAGGGTGTTCCATTTAAAACAATCGAGTTGGTATCAACTTCCGGTATTTCCTGAAGTGCCGCCATTTTGAAATTATTATATTTAGACTCGCAGCGGTCGACTATATGGCAGGGTACCAAATCTCAAATATCTATCTCATCTGCAAGTGGGAAATATTCTATTGGTCGCCTATTGGTCGCCTTAAAAGAATCACCCTGTATATTCATTCATTTTGTAAATTTCTATGTATTTATTAGGGGCCTATAGCATCGAACATGATCAACACTGGTTTGGAAACTGGGCAGTGGGCCGTGCTGCAAAACTGCCATCTAGCAGAGAGTTGGATGAGAGAGCTGGACAGAATTTGCGATGAGGTCATAGTCCCGGAAAATACTCACATTAACTTCCGCTTATGGTTAACTAGTTATCCTAGTAATGCATTTCCCGTTGCCATCCTACAAAATGGTAAGCCAATATTTTCAATAAATCATATCAGAGTAGGTAGAGTATTAGGCTACTTAGACATCTTGAAATATTTCCAAAAGCCTCTATAAGATGATTTAAAATTATTAGGAAATATCGATTTTCGTGAAATAAACGGCATTCAATTCGTACTTGATAGTATTGGAAAGTCTGCATGGTCGGAAGGTGTGCTTTTAATTTTAAGTAACAAACTAGAAAAGAATCAGCAACAAAAATGAATAAATGCGATAACATTTTGAATTCCACTTAGAAATGGCTTTTAGGGGGTTTTCGAAGTCAGAGATTTCATTTATGATGTTGAAAATTCATAACAAATTGTTACAAGCAATTTAGCAACAAATTGCTAACAATTTTACTATAAATTAGCAACAAAAATGGACAAAATTTTACTTGGACTAGAAAAAAGTTTATCAACAAATGACCAACAAAAATAAATAAGATTTGTATTTTATGTAAAAAAAATATAATGAGTTTGAATATTTATTTATTGATCTGTTTCTATTTCATCTTCTTCTCCATCATCCACACAATTTTCCATACTTGGGGGAAGTGTTGAGATAACTGCTGCCATAGCATCCAGTACATACTTAATTGTGTGCAACACAGCCCACTCTTTCGACAACTACAAGCTGATGTCGCTGAACGTCCTTTCTGGCAATTACAAACAAGTGATTTCAAAATATTCTGTGAAGCTGGAGGCTGAGTCATTTTGATCGGTGTTAGAATATTTTGATTATATTTTCAAACACATTTTTCATGCGTTACATTATAGACCAACCAAAGTAGTAAAATTTCTAAATGTAATTCCCACTAGAAAAAAAACACTAGGATCATATTCAGTACATGTGAAATATCATTTGTCAAACCAGTGCATCCAAAATAATAAAGTTGCAGAAACAAAATGGCGGCCGTTTTACGTACGAGAAAATGTGAAAAAGTCGGTTTTTCTCGTTTATCTGCGAATGTAACTTTTTCATCAAAAAAAGTTTCAAACAATAGTTGTAGGAATTTAAAATATCTACAAAGTGGCGTCCGCTGAATGAAAATCCGATTGCTAGATTTCTCAGATATTAAAAAAAAAACATTGAAAAAATGACACTTTTTAATTTTGCAGTTACTTTCGCAATAATTAATTTATGGTATCAACAATCTCAGAAATTATGAGTCATAGTGTGTTAAGCCGAATTTCAACACTTGGATAGTTTCCGAGAAATTCAATTGTTTATTAGAAAAGCGATTTTAGTAACATTTCAATTCCCCAAAATGAGGAGGTTCAATTTTAATTTTGCAAAAAGCTTTCTACTCTTCAAGAGTTGTACTATGCTGAGCCGAAGCCAAATATTTCAATTAAGTTGCTTAAAAATGCCGTTGAAATGATGCATATTTCTTCGGTATACACAAATGTACTTAATAACTTTGTCAATTGTTCGTGTATCGAAATGTAAAGGGGGTACGTAGCTGGCATTTTCATACGAATTAAAAAAAATGAACTCCCTCCGACCTTCAGGACTCAAGATCATTTTTTTTTTTAAGAAATTCCCGAGACCTTATTTTTTAACTTACAGCTCTGAAATTTGCAGGTATTGCATAAGAGGATTTTTTTTTAGGTACACTAGAAACCAAGATATAGAGGATTTTGCAAGCTCGAACAATTCTGAACGCGCGAGTCAACTTTCTACTTTTTCTTTTATTTGTATAAAAATGCCAGCTAAGCGCGTATCCACTTTACATTTTGATACACGAACAATTGACAAGATCTGGGGCACGAACTCTTGAAACTTGTGTGCACGTTACGTCTGTACTTTGCTATCTGGGATATGCTAGAAATCAAGAAAATGTATCTTATCCCTCACTTCAAGTCCTACAATCAGTTCAAAATGTAGCTATGGACATAAATCAAATTGAAATAATAGATCCTTTAGAAAATAATTAAAAAATATTTAAACCTAATTATATTCTATGATGATTGTTAATACACTTCAAGAAAATAAAGGAAAGACCCCAAAAAATAAAACAGAAAATGGAAAAAAAACAACAAAAATTAAAAACAGGACCCCTTGCATAATCCCTCTAACAACTTTCTTTATCAAAAAACCCACATTGAACCTATCCTCTCCCGATTTAAAAGACTATCACAAAAATTTGCCAATAATTCACTTAACATCGAAATTATAAATCCTTTAATACACCAAACCAATCCCAACATCCCACCTAAAAGAATATTCCCTACACAATCAATTTACGAATCCCTTATATTGCTACGTAGTGACTAATATTATTAATTTAATTTTGTCATACACATAAACAACTACTTATATATAATATGTATTTTTTTTTTTTTGTAAGATTATATTGTTGTACAAAATCAATGTGACTGTAAAATAATGTATTGTACATAGGCTGGAAGACCTCGGTCGTTAGCCAATTGGAATTTCCAATAAAGCTGTATACTACTACTTAAAAACAGGAGTCAAACACCGGACACGTTCGTGCCTTTGACTCTAGGTAACGCTAAGAATGGGTTATATTCAGCAAAATGAAATAATTCATGCCACAATGTATAATCTGAAAACTGTATGTTAGTTTATTTGACTTGCTATAATTTTTATCTGGGTAAGTTTTTACTAAGTCAGAATTTCCAAGCTATTCTGTAACAATAATTTTAAATCTCACTTTCAAATGACCTTTATTGGTAAATATCCTCCTCTTCTATGTAACTTTTTTTTGAAAAATACATATCTTAAAGTGAGATTGTGAGTTTTTTCTGAATCCAACGTGCAAAATATGGGTTTTATTGAAAAAAAAAGAGTTTACGATCAAATGACTTTGAAAATATTGCTAGAGGTCAAAGTCAATGCAATCACAATGTAGCTTACTCATATTCCTATAACTGTTGTTCTGGTCAATTCCTCTGAAGTCTCAACACCGAGTTACTATAGCACTTGGTAAGTTAAAAACCTGCAAGTATATCATTATTACATTTCATTTAGTTTTAGCTGAAACGACTGTAGAACTTTTACCGTGTATTTTGTGTGGGGTCCTTCCATTGTTTAACAAAAAAAACATAGTTTTTGCGGGAAAGTCATGACGTAGTAGCTCGCAGCGTCCTCATGGATGCCCCTATCACCGATAAAATAGATACTGCGAATTCTCATGGACAATAAATAATTGTACAAGTTTTATAATGTATTTTTGCTAAACTCTAGTTGTGTACATCCAACCACAAAAGACAAGCTCGGAAAATTATGGTTAATGATGTCTGAAATGCGGGGTATAAACATAAATTTTCACTTCTATCATCATGTGTGCAACACGTGGGAAAAGTGTATTTTCTGTACGGCACATTTTTTATCTCGGCCATCACCTCGATCAAAAAGTGTACACATAATATGGAAAGAAACATTTTTCCTAACTCCTTGCACAAATAACTATTGCCATCACTGGCTTTAAATTAGACACTATGTGAGATCAACATCTTTTTCATTGGGCTTTTGTGATTTCAAGGTGTGAAAATGACAAATGAGGCTCCAAAAGGTCTGAGGCAGAACCTCTTAAGATCATACATGTCAGATCCTATATCAGATCCAGATTTCTACAATTCATGCACGAACGAGAAAGCCTTCCGTTCACTTTTGTTTGGGCTATGCTTTTTCCATGCTTTGATCCAAGAAAGAAGAAAATTCGGACCTCTTGGATGGAATATACCCTACGAGTTTAATGAGTCTGACTTGAGAATATGCGTATTACAATTGCAAGTAAGTAGAAAATCAAACATCCTACCAAAACGTCATAGCTCATAGCTCGAATCACACATATTCTCTATTGGCATTCTACAATGAAATCGTAATCTAAAAGTGTTATTCATAACGTAGTCAATAATAATAATAATGATAATAATAATAATAAAATTCTTTATTCACTTGGCTATAGATTTGTATAGATGTGATAGGTCAGTGTTGAACACACGTTAATAACATAAAATAATTAAAAATTGTTATAATAGTACACGTTATTAAAAATTACAATAAATAATAACAAAATATATAATATACAGCATAAAACACAACACTTATACACTACAAAATATAGACTTTTTCTAAAAAGTGCAGGGTATAATTATTAATAGAAATATGATTACCTAGCTACACGGGTATTGTATGTATGCTTATCTGAATTAAATGTAAATTTATTTTTGTTTTGGTAGACAAAAACGGCTGCCTGAAGGTAGGGTTAGGATATTATTTTTTACGAAAACACAGGCCGACATGAATCTAGTGGCATGAGCGAAAGCATGAGGTGAATGATTTTTTTTTTCTGTATAATAAAAACTTTGTATATCTGTACCCACACCCCAGAGAATAATTGAGTATCTAAGATGAGAATGTATAAGTCCAAAATATATATATTTAGTTGTTCTCTCCATAAGATCTGTTTCAGATTTCGTAATGCAAAAAATGCAGAGTGTAGTTTTTTGCATACTGATTCTATATAATTCGTCCAAGTAAAGTTTTCGTCAGTTACTAAAAATTTAATGAATGCAATCGTGTAATGGTGTCTTGATTCATAATTAAATTTAGAACAGGTGGCTGTCACCTTTTGCAAAACTTTATATAGCCTGTTCTATGTAAATTAAGTAAGTAATTGAGAGAATTCGGCTATTAAATTGTTTGTAGAAATATTTAATTCTTTTGGTGAGTCAGCCACAAGTCCAACTGTAACATCATCTGCATATATAATTAATTTAATATCTTCACAGAGATGTGTTTCCAAATCATTAATAAATGTTGCGAATAGTAAAGGAGAGAAGATTGCACCTTGAGGCAAACCGATATTGATATTCTTTTTTTGAGCGTAATTATTGTCAAATTTTGCAACAGTTTTTCTATCAGTAATAAAAGACTATCCACTTACTAAGGTTTTCCCGACTTCCTATTGATTCAATTTTTTTAATTAAAAAGTCATGATTAAGGGAGTCGAAAGCTCTACTTAAATGAAATAATATGATAAGGGCGTATTTATTAGCAATTAATGAATGACAAAACCTCGAAACTTTGGTTTTGTGAGGGAGCTGATCTGAAACCTTCTATAAGGGGTTGAAACCACATCTAATTGTAAGAATGTTCTAGGTAAAATAGTAATTAGTGAGTTATTATTTCTCTTTTATATGTCTATTCACCTACTTAATAAAATTCTATTAAAGTGGATGTTGAAATAAATTGTTGAATCTAGATAAATTTTGCATTGAGTTTGATGAATTTCTATTACCGCATCTCTATGCGCTTTTAAAATATGAGGCCTTTTAGTGGAACCATCTTTTCGAATCCATTGAAATGGATTGATAGTATTTAGCTGGTCCCTCACTGTAATGGTTTATCTATACTTTAATTTAAATAATATACAGGGTCTAATCAGTTTCATGTTATTAAAGAAAACTGGTAATGAGGACCGACTAGACAAACAAAAAACCTTTATGACTTTTCCCTATAGGGGCACTTTGAAAAACACTGATCTAGGTTAACATATTTTATATTATGGTAGACAACCATTGAGAACCACTGCTTTTCTTGGTCGATGGACTTGTACTTTCCAATTATACAACTTTTAAATTGTCAAAAAAGTGCTGGCCGGCACACGCGGTGTCAAAGGATCATCGACCGCCTTTGGTGTACCGTCTCAACTGAACTGAGGCAAGTATAAAGAGGTAAATAATTCGTTCTCTCTTCGTGCACAATTGCAAGCAAATAATGGCCATAGAGGTTTAAACAGAGCATTTCTTTGCATATGTGTTTTTTAATTTGGAACAAAATATTGGATTGTTTATAATTTAGAAAATTTAAATGTGGTTTATTAACATTTGTAACATAAATCAATGAGTGTCCTGGGTTAAAAGCTTACTACCTACCTAAATGATTCAAAATCTCTGCATCTGTATCAATACACAGTTCGGTACGTCGAATTAAGTACATACGCACTTCGTTCAACATTAAACACTAAACTATCAACTAACGTTGTCAATAAAGAAAAATAAAAAAAAACTTGGTACAAAAGCCAAAAAGGAATACAAAAAGAACGAACAAGTAAGTTGTGTCTGTACGTAATCAAGAATTTGACAACTTGAATGGTAAGTCAATAAAATAAATCTTAACTATAAATACACAATGACGCGAAATTCAAAAATAACAAAAACAACGAACTAAAATATTGCACAAGGGAGAGTTAGAGTATAGCTTTCTTCAGATCAGATCTAGATCTAAACCTACCTCAATATTCCAGCAGTTCTCAAAAATGTTTATTGAAAATTTGCGAAATTTTTGTTTTTTTTTTCTCCAAAACTATGAGCTTTAGACCCCATGTTACATAAGGTTTTTTTGTTTGTCTTGTCGTTCCCTACCACCAGTTTTTTTTAATGACATGAAACTAATTACACCCTGTAGAACCATTAGTAGGTACAAAAAATATTTTAAAAATCACTGGATTTAAATCATATCAGCCCTGCAATTACCGGCTACCCCTCCAGATCGGGGCCTGATACAGATGACATTCTAGACTCTCCCCTGTCATCGGACCTGTTTTTACCTCTAGTTACTATATTAAAACGCCAACTCAAACGACTTATTATTTATATGATAGATATTTTAATATACTTTTTTTTAGATGTTTCTAAGTGATTACATAGATGTACCCTATGATGCTCTAACCTATTTAACTGGAGAATGTAACTATGGAGGCAGAGTTACCGACGATAAAGATAGACGTCTGCTAAATTCGTTACTTTCTATTTTTTATACTCCTGAAATCGTAAAACAGGCCAAGTAATTATGAAATTTATTCATTATAGTCTTGCAAATTCTAATTATAATATAATTTCAGCTACACCTTTTCACCAAGTGGTCTCTATTACGTGCCGAAAGATGCTTCCTACGATGGTTGTTTGTCCTATATCCGCCAACTGCCAATTATTCCTCTACCAGAAGTTTTTGGTCTACATGAAAATGCCGATATTACCAAAGATAATCAGGAAACGCAAATTGTAAGGAAATGTATAAATAAACTTATCTTCACATTTTAATTAAATACACAGTATTCCAAACGGAAAGTGTATTTGTATAGTAAAAATAATAAATGACTAATGAAACTAATAAAGATTCAGCAAGAAAATAATAATACTATATAGTAGAGCGGATCTGGCAGGAAAAAAAAACGCAAGCAATGAAATTTGAAAAATTTTCTTCTTCCATTCTTTAAGATTGTGTCATGCAATTATTCCCTAAAAATCTCATACTTTAGAGGCGGGGGGATACTTGCAAAAACTACTATTTCGACAATAACTCGGAAAATAATGCCTGTATGGAAAAAGTTTGATTCGAACTCAAAGAGAATTTGAAAATACGTGATCTAAGCCAAGGTTTGTCCAAAAATATTAATTAGATCTCGAGTTACGAGCAATTGAAAAATTCTTGGAAAAAGTAAAGTAAAGTTTATTGGTGTCTTTGATACAATTAAGATCATTATACAAGTCAAAAGTACAATAATACAGGTTAGGAAAGTTTTTTTGTCGGTGGTTTCAAGTGTTAAACCGTTGCTTTCTCCAGGAAAGAAGAACGATAGGGGCCTGAAATTTTTGGTGGATGTAGGGAAAGTGTGAAGCTTAACTCTGGTCCAGGTTGCAAGTTGGTGGAGGAATTAGGGTGGAAGGGAGAGAGGGATACGGTGAAAATTTTCGGAGCATCGTAACTTCGCCCAAAAACTCGACAAATTGATGGGTCTTTGCTCATTGTATGTATAATCCCACCAAATACTTCCATAGGTGAAAACAGTTTTTGATTTTTGAAAAAAATTGCAAAGCTACACCCGAAAAACGATTTTGCGTTTTTCTCAAATCGCATTTTTTCCATGAAAGAAAAGTTATATTTAAATAATTTTTTTTGCACATGGAGAAAAAAAGTTCCTTCATGTACAAAAGACAAGAAAAAAATATATATATATAACCTTTTTTTCATGCAAAAAACGCGATTTGAGAAAACTGCAGAATCGCTTTTCGAGTGTATAGCTTCGCAATTTTTTTCAAAAATCAAAAACTGTTTTCACCTATGGAAGTTGATGGGACTATACATTCAATAGATAGATAGATAGATACATTTATTGGTCTTTGTGGCTACAATAATAGTAGATAAGATAAGTCAAAAGTATAAAGTTGGAACTTATACATATTACAGTTTATAATATAATAATATATAAAGTATAAGAGGTATTACAATATAATATAAAAAATGTTAAAAATACAAAAAAAACACATTAAAAATATAGATACAATAAAAGCATATCACAAAGAATAAAAAATAATTATTTAGACAATAAGTAATGATCCATTGATTTGTCGAGTTTTTGGGCGAAGATACGATACTCATTTACATTTTCACTCTCCCTCTCTTTCTTCCTCCCTAAATCCCCCACCAACTTCCCACCTTGACCAGAATTGAGCTTTGTACTTTCCTTACATCCACCAAAATTTTCTGGTCCCTATCATCCTTCTTTCCTGGAGAAATCAACGGTTTAACACTTGAAACGACCAGCAAAGCAATTTTTCCCAGAAATTTTCAACTGCCCATAAATCAACATCTAATTAATATTTTTGGACAAAAAAAATGTCAAATTCCATTACTGGCTTCTAAATCCAGATCCGATCTATTATATACTGCTCACTTTCAATATCTAAACAAAATGGAATCATTTACTGAACAGTTGATTTATTATCACCCATTTTAATTTGAATAACATATTCTAGCTATTACGTGGTGTGCTTTTAACTCAGACTCAGATAACGGCTGGAGGAGGAGGCGAAGACACCCAGGAAATGGTTATTGACCTAGCTAACGATATTCTCGTCAAACTGCCAGATATTTTCAATGTAGAGGCAGTGAGCAAAAAGTATCCTGTTATGTACAAAAATTCTATGAATACTGTTTTGAGACAGGTAATTTGACACATTTTAATACAAAGTCAGTCAGTATATAGAGTGTACTAAGGAATACAATCTCAGGATCTCAGTAAATTTGAAAAATTTTTTTCTCCTAAGAAGAGTAGGGATTTTTGATCTGCGACTGCTTTACATCTCCCCCGAAGGATGGTATGTCCCCTACGCAATTCTCGCCCAAAATTGCATAGTTTTTAAGTATTCGCTGATATACAAGTCATTAGAAGGGGGAGTGATATTGTTGTATTTCCCTGGAAGGTCACCTTTTTCAAGTATAAATCGCAATTACGGTCGGTTAACTTTTCCTGTATAAATACGAGTCTAGACAGAATGCATCTGCGCTCGCCCAGCCCTTGTTAAACGTGTTAAATGTTCGTTGTTGCGTAATTTATTAAAATTGTCACTGGCTGGATAAAGCACCTCTTACTGTTTTTTTCCTTCTTCAATTCTTTGGGACTTCCTGCCACATGTATGTTTTCTTTTTAAGCGGTGCTAGGGGAATCTACAAAATATATCACAATTAACCAGTATGTTACTGGTAAATAACCTCTACGCCTGTGACGTTTACGTCAAAGGATCAGTTAGAGGTTGGTTTTTTTAAATAAACAACACAAATAAGTATAATAATAATAATAATAATACAAGTATTTTATTGGATAAACCAAATGGCCATCGACCGAAGTCCTTCAGCCAGTATTACAAAAAGTTACTATATACATTTTAATAAGTAATAATAATAATAATAAGGTAATAATTTAGGTACTTATTGTGTAAAAAAAAAAAAAAAAACAAATTATATTCTGGATTTGCTTCATGACATGTTCAGTTTTCCAGTGCCAGGGACAAGAGAATTTCTTGGAGTGTCCTTGTAGGGTATTTGCATTTGGGCCTCGCTTCTGTTCTTTCTATTAAAAGTGGTTCTAGGTGTTCCATGTTGTGTGTTTGTTTGGCAAATTTGGCAGAAAGTGTCGGTATTCTTTGGATGATTGGCAGAATTTTGGTTTTGTTGTAGAGCAAATCATTTGATGGGTGATGTAGCGGATTTGCGGGATGGCGAATTTTTGTGATAATTCTAAGGGAAGATGTTTCGGCAACTTGTATGTTTTTTAAGGCAGGATTTCTACAATTTAGGTAAAGGGTGTGTCCATATTCTATGATTGGTCTGCAAATTGTTTTGTAGATTTTGGAAGCAGTGGGGATGTCGATGCCTTTATTTTTGTATGTTAGTGCCCTGAAGTGTTTCGCTCTGGATATTATTTTCCGTTTTATTATTTTTGTGTGGAGATTCATATTTAGTTTATTATCCAAGTTCATGCCGAGATATTTTGCATTTGTTACTGGACGGATTATACTATTAGAGATAGTCACTGATGGAGAGGAGTTTGAAGGTGTGTGATTAAAAATCATCAAGTGCGATTTAGCCGGGTTGGCTTGTAAGCGCCATTTGTTGAACCATAGTTGAGTGTCGTCACAAAGTATTTGTAATTTATTTACTGTTTTTTCTGCCGTTTTATCATGTGCCACTAAGGCGGCATCGTCAGCATATTGCAGCATATATGCTGCATTGGTAAGTTGTTCTGTAGGAGTGAATATATCGTAACAGTAGATATTAAATAGTAAGGGAGATAGTGGAGATCCTTGAGGTACTCCTTGATCTGCGGTAAATTCTTCTGATACTGCATTATTTATCTTAATCCTTAATGTTCTAGAATTTAAAAAATTTTTAATGAGATGAATGAGGTAATCAGGTACATCCAGCTTCTTTAATTTATATAACAGTCCTATGTGCCATATACTATCAAACGCTTTTTTGATATCAAGAAATAGAGCTGCTGTTTTAAGATTACTTAGTTTAGCAGATTGTGCATTGGAGACTAGCGCTGTAATGGGAAGAATCGTAGAACATTTTGCTTTGAAACCAAATTGGTGTGGTGGAATTTTTTCCTCTACTTTCTGCAAAATATTGTGTTTTATGATTTTTTCCATTAGTTTTCCTAAAACAGGTAACAATGTTATTGGTCTGTAGTTGCTAGTTTTGGTGTGATCACTATTTGGTTTGGGAATTACAATGATGTACCCTTCCTTCCATTCATCCGGGAAATAAGCATATGTCAAACAGAATTTAAATATTTTGATAATAAATAAATGTGTCTCGTAATCTAATTGTTTTACTACTTTCCAGGGTATGTTGTCATTGCCAGGTGCTGAGTTTTTTTGGGCTGTTAAAATTTGAAAATATAGTTCTTCGTCTACATTAATTTCCTCGGTCATGTATTGGTCTTGAAAATAGGTGCGGTACCAGTCATTTACCATATTAAAATTTACTTGTTCAAAGTCAGGGTGTGTGTCAGCTGTATAATGTACTGCAAAATTCTGAGAAAATATGTTAGCCTTTTCTTCGTCTGTGTGATATTCGGAGTTATTTTCCTCGATTGTGGGTATTTTCTGTATATTTTTATATTTTGATAATTTATTCACTTGTTGATAAAAATTCTTTCCTTGTGCATTGTTTATCTGCTTGCATGCCTCTAACCAATTGATTGTTCTAAACTGTAATATCATATTATGAATATTTTTACTAAATTCATTGATTCTTCTCTTGAGGCCTAAGATGGGATTTTGTTGATAATCACGGTACATTTTTCTCTTGGTTTTAATTAATTTAATAATGTAAGGTGGCAATTCATGCATGAATTTCTTTTTTGTAAATAAAGGTGTGTTTTCTAGGATGGACTCCTTTAAAGTCATATTAAACTCCTTAATTGTGTCAGTAGTAATTGTATTGTGTTCTATATTCGATATAAACCTATGCATTTTATGATTTACTTTTTCAATGTCGCATTTCTCAAACTTATATCTCTTATGGATCTCTTCGATGGCTGGTGTATTTAGCTCAAAATTAATCTTGATTGAGAGATGGTCAGATCCGACATCGGGGATGAGTTCAATTTTGGTGAAGTTTTGTGAAATATTCTTAGTATATAAAAGTGCATCGGGGGTACAAATAAGTATAAAAACTTGAAATTAAATATTTCGCTGACGTTTCGGAAATCTAATCTGTTTCCTTTTTCAAGGCTTTTTTTTTTTTTGAAAAATCTTTTTTGCTGTGTATGACAAATACACAGCGTCGGCGAAATATTTAATTTCAAGTTTTTATACTTATTTGTGTTGTTTATTTAAAAAAAACAACCTCTAACTGATCCTTTGACGTAAACATCACAGGTGTAGAGGTTATTTACCAGTAACATACTGGTGATATATTTTGTAGATTCCCCTAGCACCGCTTAAAAAGAAAACATACATGTGGCAGGAAGTCCCAAAGAATTGAAGAAGGAAAAAAATTAAGATAATGCCACAAATAACATTTAGACAACATCTCTTACTGTATTGCGTGTGACAATTTTAGTTTTTTCACTGACAAATATTTATATCTATTATTTATTAGCCTTCGGCTCAGACTACAAACTTTTCTCTCGTGTGGAATTTGGGCCATTCCATAACTTGTTATAGAATATACTATTCTCTAACACTATTTTAGAAACTACAAATTCCACAACTAAAAACTGTGTTGGAATAAGTATCATTCCAATACACTGTGCTGGAATAATATCGACAAATCAGAAGCCGTTAAATCACATTTAGTAGTTCGGTTGCTAAGGTTACATCGAACAAAAGATATTTACTTCTTCCTTCGCATTTGACATTTTGAACTCTTTTGAAGTTTTTTAAATTGATTTCTAAAATCTTGTTAAAGAAAGTAAAGTCTACAAACATGTTTGGAATGGCATATTGCACACTCATGTGGAATATGGGCCATTTCATAACTTGATGTAGAATAAACTATTACATAAGAGTAATCATGTTTTATCTATTAAGTAATACATTATATTTATCATTTAATATAGTGTAGAAAAATAAAGCATGCCTCGGTCTACCTTATATTAGCTGTCGGTAGCTTTAAGTCTTTTATGTGCCATATAAATATGGAGTGAATTATAGATAAAAATTGGAAATGTAAAAAAAAATTTCAAGTCAATATCTTAAACCGTTCTGAGGAAAACGTGCGGACAAAAAAAAAGTTACAAACAGACCGACAGACAGAATTTTTTTTTCGCTCAAATTTAAAATCTCGGTGTCCCATGACATTCTAACCTATTTAAAAAAAAAAAAAATTGAAAATTTTTTTACTATTAATATACTTCCAATTCACTACATGAATGTGCAAGTAATATTAAAGAAGTAAATTATTTAGACTTTCATTTTATTGTTTTAAATCTTATAATTTTATATGCAGATGTATATACTTTTTCAAGAAAATAAATATACTGTTTATTATTTAATAATGCTCAATATATTTATTTTTTTAAATACTTCTGTATTCCGGTCAATCCGTGATTCGGAATTATTTATTTTCAATTCCAAAATTTTGTGATTGTATCTATGTTTTGGGATTGTATGCCCTAGAGTGAACGGTCAATATCCGCTTGACAACTTTTAAATATATTTTTATTTTAATTCTCTATCCAGTTATATATTTAGTTCTGGACTTACATTGTGGTGTGGTCACGATTTTCAAATTTTTCGGAAAAAATTCATTTGCAATGACCAATTTACATGTTTTTCCAAATTTCGCCATGATACCACTTTGATTGATAGTTAATGGTTTCAAGTTGAACACATATGTTGCAACCTCTAACATACCACAGAGATCGAACTTAGGTCCACTCTCATTCTCAGCATGTATTAATGGCACAGCCCCACAAAAAAAATCAGACCAGCGAACCAGACTCATGTATTTTCAGTCGCTGAATCAGAATTCGAGGTCAAATAAAATCGTACACCCCCAAAATCTTTAGCTAGAGCCACCCCTGAAATGGGAAAGAAGATTAACCTACGAGAATAGTTGTTACATTTTAATCAATCGAATTATACAAATTAAGGTTAAGCAGCAGCGTACATACAATAGGAGCCACCCATTAATTACGTCACACAAATTTCATGGTTTTTCTACCCCTCCCTCCCCCTATGTCACGGGTTGTCACATTCAAGTCAACCCCCCGCCACCCCCCCCCCCCCTTTGTAACTTCTCACATTTTACATTAGTTACATTAGTGGATTTGTTTTACTACAACACTCAGGCTGTTCATAGAGATTTACAGTTTTGCATGGACACCAAATCACGGTCTTCGGCTATCAACTTTGACGAGGGGCCATCTCACCGCCTTTCTGGCGGGCCAATAGCCCTTGGGGTCTTCTCTGCAGAGAAGATAGTTGCCATGTGCTATCGGCGCTACCTTACTAAGCGACTTAAAGGCCCAAAACTGTCTCAGTCGATAGCCTACCGACTAATAGACGGATACACTGGTTTATACCCATCCAACTGGCTCACTCGCTGATCGAGTATCGGAAATTAAACCGGTGACCGTACCTCGGCCCCTCTCACATTTTAAATTTTGAGGTAGAATTTTCTGATTTTTGTTTTTTTTTTAATTCCATTCAGTTAAAACAATGGTATACGTAAATGTAAACAATGTGATGTCACAATAGTTTGACCCCCCTTCTCCCCTCTTGTCACACTCTGTCACACTTTATGGACCTCCCTAGTCCCCCTTCAAAGTGTGATGTCATTAATGGATGGCCTCATAGATATGAAACACACCCCCAGGGAGGAAAACTACCCCCCATATATAAAAAAATCGATCCAAAACAGCTGAAAAAGCTCGAAATGTCTAAGCTAGTAGATTACGGGGTAGTACCAAATCAATAATAGACAATGTCTTTAGTAACTTTAATGTAGATCAAACGAGTAGTGAAAATATCCATTCTCTGATCACAAAATGCAAATGGTGCATTTCCCTTTCGAATTATACAAAAATACAGAGTCCTATAATCCTAAATACATAAGGAATTTTAAAAAGCCCTCAAGTTTACAAAACTTTAAGAGCTTGATTGAACAAGAAAATTGGAGGAAAATAAGTGAAGGCAAAGATGCAAATGGAAAATTTCATATATTAAACAAATCTAATGATAACTCTTGGTTAACACCAAATATAATTAATGAGGGGAAATGCCTGAGATATTTACAAAATGTGTAAACAAATTAATGACGGCAAACTGTGGCAAGGTTACAAAACAAGGTTGGGAAGACATAGACAAACAATAAGACAGAGTAAATATGCATATATTGACAAGTTGTACTTGAATAGTCAAAATAAGACTAAAGCCACCTGGAGGATTGTCAAAAAAGAGGTTAATCTAAAGCACAGAGAACCATACCCCCAGACATTTATAGATGGAAAACGAAACAAGATAGAAACATGGGAGGAAGCTGCAGACAAATTTTATACATACTTCTTAGATTCCCTAAAAGAAGATTCTTTAAAAACTATTTCACAACCAGATAAAAATTAAATTGTAACGTCATCTAAAGCTGACTGTTGCGTGTCTATATTCCTCTCACCAGTTGAACTCGGGGAGGTGTTAGATATTATCAAGGATATTTCAAAAAAGGATTGTGCAGGAATTGATGGTATTCCATCCTCTATGCTCTTGGAGATTGCCGAGTCAATCTCCCCGGTACTAGCTTATTTAATCAATGAATCATTCAGTGAAGGAGTATTTCCATCCAACCCGAGGGACTCCATTGTTATACCTATTTACAAAAAGAATGATAAGGAAAGGCTTGAAGACTATATAGAGCCGTCTCCTTGCTTCCAGTTTTCTCAAAGATCTATGAGAAAGCTTTCTACACCCGTTTAATAAACTTCTTAAATCAAAATACATTGCTGTTCAATGGTCAATATGGATTTCGTAGAGGATTATCAACTCAAGATGCGATTTTAGCTTCTTTAAATAGTGTAATAAAGAGCATGGACGATAAATACTTAGTAATGGGCATATATTTTGACTATACAAGGGCTTTTGAAACAGTGAATCATCACCTGCTTATGGCAAAACTGTACAAATATGGAATAAGAGGACGGCCCTATAGCTGGCTTCAGTCATATTTAAGGGGGAAGGTCGCAGGAGGTTGTACTAAGAGCTGGGAACAGGGAATGCACCTCTGATTTACGTAAAGCCGAGACGGGGGTCTCGCAGGGAAGTATGCTCGGCCCCCTATTGTTTTTACTATTTATTGACGATATTAAGCATTCCAAGCTAAATCTAATGAAAAACCTAACGCTGTTGGCTTACGATGTCTCAGGAATAGTAGAGTCTTCAAAGATAGAGGAATTAAGTGCACAGGCCAGTAGGTGTGCTCTCAATATGCAAAAATATAGCCATAGAAATATGCTTTTCCTAAATTTATCTAAAACTGTATCTATGCTTTACTCAATCAAAGAAAACAATGACAGTTTATTAATAAAAACAGAGAATGGCTCTATGAAACAAAAAACAGTGATAAAATTTTTAGGAATACAATTCAATCCGCTATTATCATGGCACAAACAAGTAGACGACATCCTCAAAAATATGGCGTTATATTCTTTCATTATATGGCAACTAAGATCACACGTGTCTCAAAACATCTTGATATCGTTCGTTTATGCACAGGTCAACTCTACGCTATCGTATGCAATTGTTGCCTGGGGTAACTGTAGCAGAATGAATGAAATATGAATTGCCCAAAAAAGAATAATAAAAACAATATTGTTCAAAAGACCCGACTACTCCTGTAGAGAACTCTTTAAAAAACTCAATATATTGACGTCACCTCAATACACATATTGCAATGTGCCCTTTATGTTAGGGAAAACATTTCAAACTTCTTAACAGCAAAGGATATGCCACATAACTTTGCATTAAGGGAAATAAACACTTTAAGATTGCCACCTCACAGATTAGCACACACAGTGAACAGCAGTTACGTAATGCCAATTAAAATATATAATCAGCTCCCCAAGGACGTTAAACAAATAATCAGCCACATCTTATATCCTTGCTTGTGATCTGACAGTGAATTGTTAAAAAAAAAAACATTGATAGGACATGAGTTTCAAACTCTTAAGTGTACAACACGATTTTTGCCAATCACAGCATCCATAAAAATGTAAATCTGGTTAGTTTCTCTCTGATTTTCCAGCATTCTACAGATATAAGGGTGACATCTCGCAACCCTGTGGGGATGGTTTTCAAGCACAGCGTCGAATATACTCTAGTTTCTTGTCACCTCCACACAACGCAGGTGTTTCGAATTTTTATAGAAGTCACTGTAGCTATTTATGGATAGGGGGTATTCTTCAGACTCTCTGAGGGTTGACACTGTAGGACGTTGATGGTACGTAAATTTCTAGATTTATTTTAGAGTATTATGCAATTTCAGCCATGAAAATCCTGTTGGATTTAACGTTTTCCTATTTTTCTCGTGTCCTTTAAACTTAGGGGTGGTTGTTCTCAACCCTATAAGGGCAGTTTATGAAGATTACGTCAAATCTGATGCAGTATCTTATCACTTTAACAAAACTTAGACATTTCGAGTTTTTTCAGCAGTCATAGCTGTTTTGGATCGATTTTGTTATATCTGGGGGGTAGTTTTCGCCCCTCCCAGGGGGTGTGCTTCATATCTATTGTATGTGCGTTTATGTACCTTAATTTGTATAATTTGATTGTTTAACAGGGTTATTTCTTGGCTCTAGCCAATGATTTTGGGGGTGTATGATTTTATTTGACCTTGGATTCCGATTCAGCGACCGAAAATACATAGGGATACATGGGTATGGTTCGCTAGCATAAATTTTTGTTTTTCTGTGGGACTGTGTGATTTATGAGATGGATAATTGTTTACCAGACCATTATTTACTTACTTTCAGGAATTGATTCGGTTCAACAGACTAATTGTAGTGGTGAAACGAACCCTTCGAGACATGATAAAGGCCGTGAAAGGACTGGTTGTCATGTCATCTGAATTGGAACAAACCTGTACGGCTCTAGTTATTGGAAAGGTACCAGACGCTTGGGCATCAAAGAGCTACCCGAGTCTCAAACCTCTCGGTTCTTATATAACTGATTTAATAGCTAGGTATGGCAAAAACTTCAAATTATACATTTTTTAAGGAAGTAATTTTAAATTTGTAGGGAATTTTCTTGCAATAGCATTTTTCTGCTGAAACTTATAAACAATACAAGAGATGCAGCAAAATGTTGTGGAATAAATCCGACTCCACGAAGACATTAAATTTGCCCTAGACATAGCTGATTTACTACACCATTAAATTCGAAACATAAAAGGATTATGTTACTTCTGTATTAATTGCACAGTCAAAAGACTGTATTAGAACCACTACATTAACTGCATAATTGTTAAAGCATTTTTGACGGTACTATATATGCCCACTACAAAACAAAAATGATTTGTAGCTTCCTGTGCGTGACTGTTGAAGTGCTTTGTATAAAATAACTGTGTCGTATAACTGCCTCTATGATAACTAAAACGACTTATAAGGAAAACTAGACCAATTTTTGCAACACAAAACTGTTCCCTCGTAAGCAGTATTCAGATGTCACAATGCCATTTCACAATATATGAGGGACATGCTCAGGCCTGCCTGTAAAAGCGTTTTCATTGTGATAAACACAGATAAACATAATAGACCAAGATCCCAGAACCACCAGACCTAAGTCATTTTAGCAAAGCTGATATTACAGAATACTGTTAAAAACCAATATTCATTACTGCCAGACATTTTAAAGCTCAAAAAAAACCCAACCTAACCTAACATAATAATTTTTTGTTTTGTTTCGTTTTTTACATAGTTGGTAGTATATACAGAGTGACCCATTTGAAAGCGGAACACCTTTATAACTTTTTTCTTTTTTGTCCGACTTCTAGAGTCCAAAATTTCAGCAATTTTAAAAAATACTGAATTTTGTTTAAAACAATATCCGAGTCCGAAAATATCAATTTAATTGTTTTTTTTTCTTTAGAAAATTGCGCTATGACAATTTTGTTTGAAATTAAACGTAAGCTGCCAGGCAGTTGTCAAGTGATTTGTATTTTTTTAAATTTTGTCGAAATTTTGGACTTCAAAAACAAAATTCAATATTTTTTAATACTGCTGAAATTTTGGACACTGGGTTTTAGGACAATTCTGAACAACTTTCATTAATAAAGTTTTTCGATAAAAAAATGCCTAATATGATTTCTTTATTTTTTCCATTTATTTTGGTACCGCAGGTGGCTTTGCAAGTGTAAGACGCAACTGTTTTTTTGGTCATAGGTAGATCCTAATTTGTTCTATCTTTTGGTAAAATTTGGTTCAAGTCGGATAAAAAAGAAAAAAGTTATAAAGGTGCTCCGCTTTCAAATGGGCCACTCTGTATGATTCCACAGTTATGGTAGGTAAGGTTTTTTTTTCGAGCTTTAAAGCATCTGGCGGAAGTTAGGGCCCACAGAAAGTGAAGGTGAACGTGAAGTGAAGGCCAGCTATCAGACTTTAACGTAGGTTAGTAAGGTTTTTTTGTACCTTTTGTACCTGTTATCTGTAAAAGGGCCCCGCGTTCAAGCTAACAAATATGCAAACATTCTTAACTACACTATTTATTATCATTAGATTTGCTAAAATGACATAGGTCTGACGGCTCTCGGATCTGACTCTATAACCAAAGCTTCACAACTGTATATGCTCAGTCTGTTACTGATTACTCGTAGCGAAAGATGAACGACAGGAAATTGGTCGCATCTGCATGTCTTCCGAGAACATTGTGAAACAGACAGTGGCAACCCTAAAA
Source organism: Stenurella melanura (assembly GCA_963583905.1). Taxonomy (NCBI): domain Eukaryota; kingdom Metazoa; phylum Arthropoda; class Insecta; order Coleoptera; family Cerambycidae; genus Stenurella; species Stenurella melanura. The sequence goes on along the minus strand of OY757316.1, from coordinate 102,465,032 downwards.
ATTCACCCCATTTCACCCCAGATAGTCGGCTGTAATAAGTCAGTTTGGTGTAACGGTTTATTTTGTTGTTCTACCCTTAGCTAGCTTCTCAAAAGATTTAGATTTATAAACAATTTTACAAAGCTTACTTATAAAGCAATCGTGTTCTAGCTGGAAATGTTCATAAAAAATTGCTTTTGCAAGACAATGCCTTGTTATCTGGTTTGGACCATATTAGTTTTAGTTCCCTATTGATAATGACTACTTATTGCAACCTTCATTCTAGAATAGGATTTTTCCAAGACTGGATCGATGAGGGAGATCCAAACGTTTATTGGCTGTCTGGATTCTATTTTACGCAGTCGTTCTTAACTGGAGCTTTGCAGAACTATGCGAGGAAAAAGAAACTGCCGATTGATTGGATACATTTTGAATTTTACACCACCAGCTACGAACAAGAAGCTGATGTTTGTTGCTTATTCGGCATCTTCTGTAAGGTAAGATCTGTTAGATTCAACTTGCACCCTCCATTTTTTTTCTTCTTATCGACTTGCTACATTTCTTTTGGACGCTGCAGACCAAGGAAATTGAGGACACCAGTGTACTTATAAAAGTAAGTGAAGGAATACAAAATCGTTTTCTCAAATTTTAAGCGTACTTAAATACTTAAAATTCCCTTTCTTGCATATATACCCAGCAAATATTATAGCTATTAAAGCAATGAGTAATTAGATCACCTGCAAAAGTGTTGGCATGTTTGTAACAAATGAAAAATTACGAAACCATATAGAACGAACTTACAATTATACACAATGGTCAGCTCAAACAATTATTATACATAATTGTCAATTTAAACTTGCACATACATTACATAACTGTGAGTTTAAAGCGACAATTGTAAATAGATAAATATCAGTTCAAACTTTAAAAACTTTACAGTTGCAATTATACATAGTCACAATTTGGAAAAATTCAAGATGACGGACAGCCTATTGACTTTTAATATCCGATTCTACTAAAAATTGGTATCTGGGGATTCTTGAGGTCGCAGATTACAATTAAATACGCGATCAAAACTCAGAAAGTCAAAATGGTGGATAGGTTTTATCATTCATGGTCTTAGCTTAAGAGCCAGTGTGCAAAATCGACTAATTTTGAATGCCTGCTAACAATTGTGGTATAATGAGGAATATATGATACTAATCACTATAGGTCGGCGGGTTACAAGTCCCCAAAGTGGTCTGATTTTGGGCCCGGGGGCATGGAATAATACATATTTTTGAACCAAATGAATACCTGCTAACAACTGGGGTATACGATAGTCTGTACAATTCTGAGTTGATAAAAAAAAAAGTTACAATTTTTTGCTATTACAGGAAAAAGCACGGCAAATTTAAACATTGGTCATGATCCAGCCGAATGAATAACACTTCTGCTTTGCGGCAAAACATTTGTTATAAGTATTTGAAACCATGTACAAAAAGTTACAATTTTCCCATGGTCCAAAAAAAGGTACAAGGTCATGTTAGACTCAGAATTAAAAGCAAAAATTTAAAATTTCACAATGCACCAAAAATGGAAAGTTCTCGACGGAAATCGCTAATAATTGGCATAGGCCTTCGGGATATCATAAGAAATGACATACATAAAAGTTACACCTTTCTGCCCCCCTCCCCCCTACACGCTTCCAGGGGGCCCATAAATACGGGTCAAAAAATAGTCATTTTTGGAATTACGAATTGGAATTTGGAAATACAGGTCCAAAAATGACTATTTTTATGGACCACCATTAAAGTCTCTTTCCTTGCACAATACAACCCTGTATTTTGGTGAAGTGGCCCTCCCCATAATTTAAACTGGTACTTGTAGAGGGGGATGATCTTAATCACCCCTATGCCTCGATTTGACCCCTTCAGGGGGTGATTTTTTTTTTGTAAAAATTCAATTCAATTCAATTTTTATTCAAATTAGTATATACACGACTTTTAATACAATGGTAATATATTTACAATTTTTAAAAAGGGGATTTGTTGGAGGAAAGATGAAGGTGACCAGGGTTATAACCAGGGGTGGTGACAATCCCTCCACAATGTTGTTTGTAAAAAATTTATAATTTTTAAAAGAATTATGGTACGCAGTCCGGAAGCCGATTTTGCAAGCGTGAGCAATTTATAATGGGAGAACTCGGTTTTCAGAGCGGCCAAGCAGGTTTCCCTCTACTTCGCCGCCTGCTGAAGTTAGCTCGTGCCACGCTAGCATGCTTCATTGTAATATTTAATTATTAATGCTAAAAGCCAATAAAATAGACCCTAGTATTTTTTTAAATAAATATAGGTATTCATTATTAACCTCCATAAAGGTTCTCACTGTACGTTATAAATTGCGCCGACTACAATTAAAAAAAAAACTATTTGGGCTCCAGAAAGCAAAGAGTTCTCCAGAAAGTCATTTTTGACGGTTATTTCGATATATCTTGAAACGTGTTATCGCAAATGATACTTAAAAAAATAGCAATCGAAAGATCTTTTTAGCACCTACAACTTTCTCCTTCAACTTTTTTCGATTAGAGTCATAGTTTTTTCTTATTTACGAAAATTTGTTTTTTTCAAATTTTCAAAATTTTTAGGTTAAGTTCGCCACTTCAGATCGAGTCATTCGAAACACAAGTCTTAGAATTCTTTTAGGTATACAACCAAATTTTTTGTTTCCCTGTATGAATTTTGGTATACCCTTCTACGTATTGATTGGGCTATAAGTGAACTTTTAGCACATTTGAAGGTGCTAGCACTGCAGGCAGAAGATCCAGATTTGGAAATAAAATCATTTGGATTGACGAAGTCACCTTATTTTACCTGTATATAAATGGATCAGTTAGACTTAAATCTATTTATCTACGAGTGTGACTCAGAGCTCTGGACTTTTTTATTGGACAACAAAAAAACTGTTTTTTTTTTCTCAATTTTAAACAGTATAATTCTAATCTACAAAAACATATACTTACTAGACTATTAATTGGCGTCACTGAGTTTAAAGTAAAAAACTTTATAACGGACTCTCTACGAATCCCGTCCCAATATCGTCATTACATTTTTTAAATAATAATTTCGCAACAATTATAATGGAAGGATAAAGAACAGGGTTGGGAGTGATCTGTTCGAGCGGGGCGCTTTCGTATAATTACGAACTTCACTTAAGCTAAGTTCGTTTGATCGTACCATTATACTTCAGTGCCCCGCTCTCCAGATCAAATTTTAGGAAATTATATAAGTAATTTACCTATTCGAAGTGAAAAAATCCAAAATTAAGTCGCAACGTGATGCCTACCTCAGCACTAAAAAATGTAATGGTGATATTGAGACGGGATTCGTAGAGAGTCGGTAATAAAGTTTTTTAACTTTAAATTCAGTGACGCCACCTAGTACAAAAAGTGTGTACTACCTAGTGATCTGGAGAGCGGGGCGCTGAAGTATAAATAAACATAACCGATTGGGATTGCCAGATTTCTCATTCATAACACTGCCATTTTTGAACGACATAAAACTAAAACAAAATTGTTTATAACATTATAACCGAAATAAATAACAAACAAATATGGCAGCACAAGAAAATTCAAACCACAAGCACAGTTTCTACTGTGCCACAAGCTTAAAATAATTAATTATTTTTAGAAAAGGGAAAAACAATGCTTTTTGATGTTTCAAATAAAAACTGTATTTTTATACACTCTACATATGTGTTGGGCCTTTCTCAAGAGCGTTACAGATAAATACTAAAGCTATCAGGGCGGTTGTTCTAAAAATAAATGCAATAATACCCAAACATGTGAAATTACGGGGATTTCAAGTAATAAAACTAAGGATCTACCTACTCGGAATATAATTCAATGGGCTATTCTTAAAACCTTGTCTATTATAGGAGTGTTTATAAAATTTAGTTGGTCATTGGTGGTACAAGTGATGCTTTTAAGGGATTTTTTTATTTCTAATTGTTCAAGGAGGTTTAAGTGTTTAACTTTTCTTTCTGAATGGATTAAATGAATATTCTCTGTGTCGATAAAATGATTATTTTCAATGCAATGTGTTGACATCCTGTGTTTTTGTTTAAAATAGATTGTTTATGTTCTTTTACCCTATTAGCTATACTTCTACCACTCTGGCCAATATATACTGTGTTACAGTCCTTACATTTAAATTAAATGTAAGTGCATTTTCGTGAACTTTCTAGAACTTTTCTATTTGAACATTAGTGGCTAAGTGACAAAGACTTTAGATAAGATTTTTTTGGGCCCTTTTTAAGGTTTTTCTGGACAGTCCCATTACCGATAGTGACATAATAATTAAATTTATTTGATTTCAACGTAGTCGTATGCCTATAACAACCAGAAGCATGGCATCCGAAAAACAAATATAGGACTTATTCGCCCAAATGCAAAAGATGATGATTGGGCAACTGAAACCCTGAGACGAGAACAACTGAACGATGCAGAGATCAAGGAGAAAGGAATTCGACCAGAGTGGAAGGATGTTTCGGCAAAGCAGTTGGATTGAAGGCTTTGTGGGCACAGTGGGATTCCACGATTCGGAGTCGTATAGAAAACCTGGGAAGCTCAGGGAATTTAAAAATCTTTAAAAAACGCCTGGAAATATCAGGGAATTTTATAAATTGTCTAAGAAACCAGGGAATTCTGCGTCTCGATATGGAAAACCATAGAGTTCTTTAGAATTTTCAATGATACAATTCAATTCAGGGAATTATTTTGTCAAATAAAAAATTACTTCACTAAAAAATATATTTAATTAACTTGATGTATCCTGGGATTTTTCGGTCATCTTTAAATGAAAATTCTTATATTTTCTTACGTTTCGGTTTTATTAACCATCGTCAGAGGAAAAACTACAATATTTATATCAACGTACAATTATTTTATGTGAATTTACAAATTTAATTTTATTACTTACAATTTAAGAGATTTTTTGTTTACACTATATTAACATGTTACGTTTATTTCTGTTGAAAGTTTTAATGCTAAATGCTGAGCAAAAGTATTGCCTGCTTTCTGGTCTGTGTTATGTCACTATTGGTACAGTTTATTTAATTTATGGATGTTACTTATGAGGTTTTCTCTAAAGGCTGGTAGTGCGAAATATGATATTTTAAGAATTATCTTGCGGACTTGATGGAACGATGTAAAAATATATGTTGTTTAGTAATATCCCCTTTTTCGTTAATTTAACAAATTAAAGTATGTTTCACTTAAATTCTCTATATCAGTGCGGTTGTTTATTGCGTTGTTATGTCTTTTAATTTGTAACATTTCATGTATTGTCCTTCGATGATAATTTGGTTCCTTTTGTAAAATTTTTGTATTGCAAAATCCCAGGATACATCAAGTTAATTTGATATCAACGGTCAAGAAAATACAAATATTTATTTATCTAAAAAATATATGCAAATTAATATTTTTGGTTATGGAAAACCTGGAAAGTTCAGGGAATTTTTTCAGCTTCTCAAAGTCTGAACCCTGGATTCACCTAGAGTCATGAACGGGCTGTTAAAGAGAGCATGGGAGAGCCCAGATGGGAAGCAAGTTGTTATGCGTCTAGTGCATAATGGAGCATCAGGTGGACACTCCGGCGTTAAAAAGACCCTGAATAAAGTACGTGAACGATTTTACTGGGTAAATAGTCGTCAAGATGTTGAAGCTTGGTGTCGTAATTGTAAAATTTGTGCAGCCAGTAAGGGACCACAGACTAGAAGTAGGGGTGCAATGAAGCAATATAATGTCGGAGCTCCTTTTGAGAGGATTGCGATCGATATAGCCGGACCATTCCCAATAACCAAGGATGGTAACAAGTACATACTGGTTGCCATGGACTATTTTAGTAAGTGACCAGAGGCCTATGCGATCCCGAACCAGGAAGCGGTCACTGTCGCCGAAGTCTTGGTAGATAACTTGATATGTCGGTTTGGTGTACCCCTGGAGGCGCATTCAGGTCAAGGAAGAAATTTTGAGTCAAGGGTATTTCAGCAAATCTGCAAGTTATTGGGAATACACAAAACATGGACGACAGCCCTTCACCCGCAATCAGATGGAATGGTGGTGCATAACAAGACTATGACTATGAAAGAACATCTCTCTAAAGTCGTTCATAAAAATCAACGTGACTGGGATCTCCACATACCATTTTTCCTCATGGCATATAGAGCTGCTATCCACGAGACTACGAAACAGACTCCGCTCGTGTAGTATTTGGACATGAGATCAGACTGCCGTGTGATTTGATGTTTGGAACACCAGGTGGAGAACGGCTTCCTGTGAACAGCTATGTAGGTGAAGTGAGTGAATGGCTAAGGAACATCCATGAGTTAGTTAGAGACCAAATCACTATAGCCAGTGACAGAATGAAGGCTCGATTTGACCGCAAGGGTAGTTCAGAAGGGTTCAAGGCAGGAGATCTGGTTTGGCTGTACAACCCACAGCGGAAGAAAGGAAGGTCACCGAAACTTCAACCACCTTGGGATGGACCGTATACTGTTATTACCCGAATTAATGACGTCGTCTATCGGATTCAACGAAGCAAAAAGTCCAAGATGAAGATCGTGTATTTGGACAGACTGGCGAAATACATCGATGATTCTGAGTTGCCTGATCGGGACGATCAGGCTTAAGGAGGGGGCAGTGTTATGAATTACATCCCCTTGGAACTGGACATTGATACGCCTATGCCTAATAGTGAGTGACTGGAAACTTGTAGAAAGAAATAGACTTTTTCTAGAGTATGGTGAGAAGATTCTTGATTGTTTCTGGATGAATCTAGATGCAATTTCAGAGTATATAAGGCGCGATTAACGGCGCAGAAAGAGTAGTTTATTAAAGTGACGTTCTGTAAAAAGTGAGGTTAAATATCAAGTAAACAAAGTGTAAAGATTATTTTGAAGTATTCTATAGTCAGTAAATTGTTAAATAAAGTGATAGTGGTTTATCTCTTGTTGAAATTATTTTAGAACCCATGGATTCATACTGGGTGTTTCCTAAAAGGGTGAAAACACGTAACAATGTATTTAATTATCTGAAAGAAATCCGTTTTTTAATTTCAGAGATACAATTTTAAGAGATATAGATTTAAGAGTGTACTGATTAAGTACCAAGTAGTTTAGATCTAAATCAACAAAAGTGATTTGTTAACACCACCTGTTCGATGCTTTGGCATATAATAGATTTTATTGATCAGTAGCGGCACGAAGTTTAAAATGCATATGCATTACAATAACCCAATTAATTATGACTCATAAGTTGGTGTCTATATCCATCATTTACAATATTACATATACAGAGTCTGATCGTATTTGATGACTTATTTATATTTGACATATAATAATCTAAATTTTCATTATATACCTACAATACCTAGCATCCTCTTGGTAAATAATGACTACATGAAAAAGGTAAAACATTGCTGATATGTTATCAAGAATTAAGACAAATAATACTTACCAGGAGAATAAACTGTAGGTAGGCGATAATAAGTAGCTCACAGCCCCCATGTAATCGTTCTAAAACCTCATTCCGCAGTGCTATTGTTAGTAAGTACAGCTGGCGATTGACATAAGTTGAAACAGATTTCTTTTAATGTGCAGGGTCTCTTTTTGGAAGGAGCCAGATGGGATAGACAAAAGAAGATGCTGAATGAATCCTTTCCAAAGATTCTATTTGATTTGGTACCTATCATGTGGCTGAAACCTTCACTTATTTCAGACTACCGTCCACCGCCTTGCTACTATTGTCCAGTTTATAAAACGAGTGCCAGACGAGGTGTACTTTCAACAACGGGTCATTCGACAAATTTCGTCATGTACACCACTTTTGACTCGGATTTGCCAGAAAAACACTGGATCAACAGAGGAGTGGCAGCACTGTGTCAACTTGATGATTAGTTTTATATCTAGGTTTTATATATTTCCAATCATATTTTTTATATATAAATTGTATTGAATAAAATCGTAAAAAATTGTAGTTTACAAATAATTGACATTTCAGTTTACAAATAGTAAGTAAGTAAGTAAGTAAGTTTATTGGTGCTAATACCATAAAAGTTTACACAAGTCAATGACAGTACAGATTAAATAAAATATATAACATTATAGTTTACACAAGACAGATTAAAAATTTAAAAAAACATAAGTTTAAATACTTATATCACTAAAATCATTGTCAAAGTAATCTTCAATAGAATAAAAACACTTGTCAATTAAATAGTTTTTTATCACAGTTTTAAATTTTTTTAGTGACAATACCTTCACGGTAGGAGGCAAAAGATTGAACATTTTAGGACCATAATAGGTTATTCCCGCCTTTGATTTCTTCAACCTGTGATAGTCGATATATATATTTGTACTATTACGTGTATTGTAATCGTGTATTTCTATATGAGAAGTATAATTATGTAAATTCTGCTTTACGTGAGTGAGACATTGCAATATATATATCGATGGAACTGTAAGTATTCCCATTTGGACATAACTGTCCACGCAGGAATCTCTATAATTTAGACCGCTCAATATTCTCACAGCTCTTCTTTGTAATGCGAAAACTCTACTGACACAGGACGCATGACCCCATGCCAAAATTGCATAAGATATTTTTGTTTGAATATAAAAACATTATTTATTTATTTATTTGACATGGTAAACTACAGAATTAATACAATTCCAATTTGTACGTTACTTATATCTAATTTAAAAAAAAATAAATAAATAACCCTATCTAAGTAAGTAATACGTTTATTTAGCCCTTGGCTATTCATTAAAATACATAATTTACATTGCTATTTTACATTGGTACCCAGTATGCTACTAGAAACCACACATTTTTGTCAATATAGTGCGAAAAAATACATTTATATTCAATATCACACCTAATATAAAAAACAACCCCTCCAGTAAACCTGCATTCAGAATTTAATCTAGCCACGTTATAATTATTCATCATGATTTCGTAATTTTCTATATCTGATGTAATACGAGATTCTGTCAAGCAGACTACTGCAGGATAATTTTCTGCTATAAAGTGTCTAATTTCGTCCAAATGTGCCATTAAACTTTTAATATTAAGCACAACTATATTAGACATCCTATTTCCTTTTTTTACAATATAATCATTTTAACTTAATTGCTATTCACTCAAGTTTTTAATTTTCTGTTTTTCCAGTAGGATTTTTTGCTGATACACGGGACAACCATGATCAAACACAGAGTGGTTTATATTATAGCTTTGATTCATAGTTTCATTTGCCAACAGACAATTTTTACACTTATATTCTGACTTACCGCAGTCTTCACTTCTATGCCCATCCTCACCACATTTTACACATTTGTCACACTTACATTGTTCGGCCTTGTGGTTAAAGCCACCACATCTATAACATCTGAAGATTTTGACGTACTCAAAGACTCTGCAATAAGGTACCCATCCGATGCTTAAACTTCCATTGTCCATAACACGTTTAAAACGTGTCGGGAAGACATTCTATAATAGCCATGTAATGTGTCTTCATCTTCTTTACTGCCACTATCTTCAACTTCTCTTTCTCAATCCCCAAATGTGAATTCTGATTTACTATACAATTAATTAACTGTTCACTATTCATATTTTCTTCAAAATCTAATACTTTCACACGTGGATTTTTTTGGGCTGGAATATTACATTGATAATTTTTCCCTAGTTTAATTTCTGCCGTCTTCTTGATTTTTTCTATATCTTCCTTCGTTTTGCACTTGAAAAGAACGCCTCCATCCTTAACATTGTTTATCTGAGTTATTCCAACTTCCATTTCCACTGGTCTCAAATTTTCCTTAATTGCTTCTTGCGTCATCTTACTATCTTGTTTATTTTTTGGCTTAATGACCAGTACTTGCCCTGAGACAACTTTGGCGTAACTAGGTAAAATGTTTTTCTCCTGTTTATTTTTATCATCTACATTAATTTTACTTTTCAGGTCATTGAGTTCTAAAATAGTTGAATTGATAACATTCATTTCTTTTTTCATATCTATCGCTATATTTATATAGTCGATGCAGCTTTCACAGTACCATCTCAATCCATGGATATTTTTCATTACTTGGAAATTTTTGTTCAATATAATTCATACACTTATTATGAAAATATTTTTTGCAGATACTATCACATTTCAATGTATTTTCGATCTTGATATCAGTTGAACATATATTACAGATATTACAAGCCATTTTTCCCTTTACTGCTTGTCCCAGTAAAAACTACTATTTTATATACAGTTGTTAGGGAAATAACTGCATTTAATAGCACACAGATGCCCGTCCCGTCGTAGGCTAATTAGATTTTATTGTGTTACCTGGTCGCTCCTCTGCTTTATCCTGTCTCGCCACTTGGAGCACAAACTAAATGTTGATATTTAATCTTACATACTGCCACATTTTTAATACTTAATATCCAGTCTTCTGTTACCTCAATCAAACCCTAACTTTACGGTTTGATGCGGAAACACTTTGAACACTAACCACTTTATTTCCATAAAATTTCTTACACTTTCTAGCAGTATTAACACAATATAGGCTGGAGCGCCTCTCAGTACGACCGACAAAGAATAGACTGATCTAACACACAGATAACACAGATAGTGATTAATATGAGACAACAGCAATATAAATAACATTTATGAATGAAAAGGACGCAAGGAGAAAAAAACACATTTATCTAATGTCTCATGACAGCTTTTTTAAGACTATATAAGCTGGTGTCAAACAGATCGTATGCAGTGAAATTGTCGTTAAAGTTGGCTGCCATTCTATCACAAAAAGCTTGTTGTCCATAGTTAGTCCTATGAGGTCTGATAAAAAATAATCGCCTGTAGCGGGTGTTGTTAATTTTAATTTAATTTAATTTTTTTTACTTTTTATTAATTTTTTTTTTGGAATAACTTACTGAAAACTTCGCAATACTTTCATTAACTAAAATACATGTTTACTGACTAAAGTAAACTTTAACACTGTTTATTACTTGATATTTACACTCTTCTGTTCACTTTGTATCGCTTCCGAATTATCTAACCTCAATTCATAAAAACTTTAATATGCATATCTCAAGCAACATTTTTAGTCTTATAAAAAACATAACGACGTCATTACGATCTAATATACAACTTACTCTTAGACATGACGACCTTAATACAACTTTTATATGACTTAATTGGATGTTATACAGAAATCCTAACAGGGTCATGACGTGGTTTACTAGGACCTTCATATGACCCAATAGTCCTAAGGATTGAATGCTGTATTGTCGCATAAAGGTTGTTATATAGTCATTATAAAGTCAATAATCTGATATGACTTTGATATGACCAATATTTGTGAATTTCGCTCAAACACGACAAAGGAACGCTAGGAGCCAATGTGTACTGTACATATTTTACCTATACATATGTCTTGTCGCAGGAAACAGTTTTTTCGATATAACAAGATGGGACAACAAAGAAGACATGGAAACAACCATCACCGATACTTTTACAATACAAATGGAACCTACAGACAAGAAAATAGAAAGTAAAAATAAGTTGGATTTACATCCGTCGTATTCTCGACACAAATTAATCAATCTTGGCGAACATTCCAAAAATAACAAAAGTGCCAAATTTGACAAAAAACAGAGTTCAGTGCAAAAAATATGCAATATTTCAAGCGAAGAAGCTCTAATAGAGGGATTCCAAATACTTCACCAAAATGTTCAATGTATAAGAAACAAACTGTCTGATATTGAGCTGTGTTTAGAAACAATGAGAACAAAGCCCTTAGTAATGTGCTTCACTGAACACTGGTTAAAACCAGAAGAAAAATTGTATACAAAAATTGAAGGATACGAGATGATATCGTGCTATACTCGGACAAATATGGTTCATGGAGGAGCCTGTATTTTTACCAACAACAAAGTAAATTCAGAACGAGTGGATGTCGTAGAAGCAAAAAGCGTGGAGGGACATATTGAGTGTGCCTGTATTAAAATCAACGAAGGAAGTCAAAAATATATCATCCTGTGTGTCTATCGTACTAATTTAGGAAATTGTGATGTTTTTATCGAGAAGATAGATGAAATATTAAAGTTAATTCATGACAAGTTCAAGAAATACAAAATAGTTTTGTGCGGTGACTTCAACATAAATCTGTTTAATAAGAATCCCTATACTGATATCTTTCTGGATACACTACGGAGCAATAATATGCAACAGATGATTTTTGAGCCAACAAGAGTAACCACACGAACAAGTACGCTTATAGATAATATTTTTATAAATTTTCAGGACCATGTAAGTAGTTCAGTTATTAATCTAGCAATCTCTGACCATTATGCCCAAACTCTAAACATAGAAAACATGAATAATGAAGGTAGGGAAAAATGGGTAAATAAACGAATAATATCACAGCAAAGGTTGAAACATTTTGTGCATGAACTCTCAGCGGAAAACTGGGATGAGGTGTATGATCTCAGTGTGGTCAATGATGCATATAATATATTCTCCTACAAAATGACAAATTTAATGGAAAGAATATTTCCCAAAAAAAGACAAAAAGTCCATAAGCAATCTAAGACTTGGATTACCAACGGAATTAAAATATCCTGTAAAAAAAAGCGCTTTCTCCATAGGCAAATGTTGAAAGGAGAAATCAGTGAACAGAAATATAAAACGTACGCAAATGTCTTAAAAAAAGTAATAAAACAGGCCAAATGTAAAATGCATACAGAATTTATTACAAAAGCAGAAAACAAAACAAAGGCATCCTGGGTACTTATTAAGAATATAACTGAAAACCGGGCAAGGAATAACAATAACATTTTAACAAACCTTAAATTAGAGAACTCATCATTGACCTCATCAGAGATCCTTAACCTTGCAAACGACTACTTTATAAATGCATGTCCTGACACTGACGATTTACATAATGTTGACTATTCAAAAATTAATCATTGTCCTAATAGCTGTCTTTTTCCCTTAACAAGTCCAAGTGAAGTGCTTGCTTGTATACATGAATTAAAAAATAAAAAATCTGTAGGGGAGGACGAAATACCAGTCTCAGTTCTTAAGGAAGCTGCTCATCTGATCGCGGCTCCTATTTCACATATTATAAACCTATCTATATGCACGGGAATCTTCCCTGATAAACTAAAAGTGGGATATATCAAGGCAGTTTATAAGAAGGGAGAAAAAGGTAACTTAAAAAATTATAGACCCATCTCTCTGCTATCGAATATAAATAAAATCTTTGAAAAAATTATATATAATAGGTTGCTAATCTTTCTGGAAACTAACTCTCTATTAGCCGACAATCAGAATGGTTTTAGAAAGGGAAAATCTACAACGAGGGCTATATACCAAGCATTAGTCACGATATTGGACTCATTGAATAATAATAATGTAACACTAACTCTTTGTTTAGACCTTTCAAAGGCTTTCGATAGTGTAGACCATGTGGTATTATGTAAAAAACTGAAACTCTATGGGATTAGGGATGTGCCATTACGCTTATTGGAATCATACTTGCACAATAGAAAACAACGTACAGTAGAGTTCAATGAAATAGGGGATCTAATAAAATCAGAAGAAAGAGTAATAAAAAAGGGTGTCCCACAAGGATCCATACTAGGACCTCTTTTATATATAATATATACAAATGAGCTACCAAAGGTAGTTGAGCAAAGCATGATCCTTTATGCAGATGACACGTCTCTGATTTATAGTGAGCCAGCGTTAGAATCATTTATATATCGGATGAGGGACTCTTTGAGTAAACTTGATGACTGGTTCTCTAACAACAATCTAACACTAAATATTGAAAAGACACAACTAATTAAATTTGATAGAAGGAAAGATCAAAACCTCACTGTAACATACAAAAATACTGAGATACGCTCAAAATCAACCTTGTCGTTCCTAGGAGTAACGCTGGATCATGAGCTGAACTGGAACTGCCATATCGAGGAACTTTCCCAAGCTATGGCAAGATACAGCTACGCACTGAGAATATTATCTAGAAGCGTAGACATTAAAACAGCTCTAACAGCATACTATGCATATGTTAACTCCAAGATCAGTTATGGGATTATTTTCTGGGGCAATTCCAGACATGTAGAAAGAATTCTGATATTACAGAAAAAGTGCCTGCGAAATATATTTAATCTAAAACAAAGGGATAGTTGCAAGAACATTTTTATTGAGAAAAAAATTCTTACTGTAGTTAGTTTATACATCCTTGAGGCTACAATCTTTATAAAAAATAACTATGAACTGTTCAACAGACATGATCAAGAGCATGATTACCATACGAGGAACAAAAACAATTTAACGTTAGACCGGACAAAATACAGTTTTATACAAAAAAATGTTCAACATTCTATAAAGAAAATATGGAACAAACTTCCACTATCCTTAAGGAACTTGTCAATTAACAAATTAAAATATAAACTAAAAATCTTTCTTCTCGATAAAGCATACTACAAACTAAAGGATTTTTTTAATGACTCAATATCTGTGATATAAATAGAACTGTAGTAATTATATAAATTGTACATGAAAAATGTATGCTTTTAAATTTTATTTATTATATACATTATATTTTAAGTTTTATACTCATAATGTTTAATTAATTAAAACCTACTATAATACTTGGTAGGTATATGGTAACTTTTATATGTGTATGTTTACATATGACTATGCTACAATACGCTGTGAAATGTAACATTTTATTGTTTTAATTGTTATCACATTCTTTTATTATGACATGTTCTATACCTATATGGGTCACTTATGAGAACTAATAAAGAATATCTATCTATCTATCTATCTATTCATTCGTTTACACCACGGAAAATAAAAGAACAACAATCACACTGCTAAGTATGAACCAAGTTGTGTAAGAAAATGTTAAATGTTTAAATCGATTTCTAGCAATGTTATGATGCCAAAACTGCTGGGGGTTAATTTTTATTGTAAAAGTGTCGAAGATATCCCGAAAAACACAATCGCCCTCAAAATAATGAAAATTCAAGAAAATTTGAGAATTTATAAAAAATTAAGGATTTTTAAATAGGGTAAGGTGGGGCAAGTGCACCCCCAAATTTGATTAGTAACGTTTTACAAAATCACAACTACTTGGTTTTTTAGCAAAATTAATTAAATAATTTTTTGCATGCCTTTTGGAATATTTCCGTGTTGTAATACCAATACCAAACTAACATTTACAGATGTAAAATTCTCGTCATTTTTTAAATTTTTATAGTCACAAAAACGCACTTGCCCCGTCAATTGGGGCAAGTGCGTCTTTGGCTGTGAGAGAAGTATCTAAGTTGATATTAAGAATTTCTGGGGCAAGACCGCTTGACTATTATACTTTGATTTTTCTTTTTCTGTTTACAGTGTTTAATCGTCTCCTCCCATTTAAGAGTAAGAAACTTTTTTGTGAAATCAAATGAAAATGGCGTAGTCTTGAAAATATCTTTGTTATCTGGATGACCACATACTATAATATGAGTGTGGAGGCATTTGAACCATTACCTGCTGTTGCCAAGAGTTGTGTCAAAATGATAAATCACGGAAACTCAGAAAATAACGATATTTGCAATTTATGGGGGTCGAGGACGCTCTTGCCCCAAATTCGCACTTGCCCCACCTTACCTTATTAGTTTCAAATGGTTATTTGTAGAGAATAAGAGAAAATATCAAAAAAACATATGTTGTAATTAAATTTATATGCAAAAAGCCTGTAAACTAAATTTTAAGTTTTAATATTTTTGATTGTCAAGGATGGGTTCCAAATTTGGTCGTAATTCCAACAGAAAATATGGCTGACACTGCTTATGACCAAATAGTTATAAAGTACTTGAAATTTCCAAGCAAACAAGTCATTTTATATTTTAGATACGAACATAGAGTCTTATTCACCATATAGTAGTAATGATCAACTGCCCATTGGCGCATTCACACTGTTTACATGACTCAATTGTCGTTTCATATGACTATATTGTCATTTTGCAGCTTTAAACTACCTTACGTTAGTCTGTTAGTAAAAGTACGAGAGTGAACGTCTCTTACTCCTATAAAATTTTACAAGAGATTAGTGTAAATATAAACAGTCAGGAACCTATAGAGCTAAAAGAAATGTTGATGCAGTGACAACAGTGAATCCGCCTGTAGTGTTGGGCAGCATCGATACTTTCTTGTATCGATATAGATATCGATGCTTGAATTAAGATTCGAATAAATATTTGATAAAAGTAATCACTATTTTTGTCTTATTTTATACCTTGAATATCGATCAATACCGAAGCGATACTATTTATCATTGTACTTTCTGATGTTTTATGCAGTTATGAATACCGAATCGAATAAATATTTTTAACTCTTTTGGAATTTTTCAAACATACTACGGGTACTCTAAGAACACGCACTGCCTCGACAACATTTTCTCAAACATAAGCAATAATAATTTGCAGACTGATTGCCTGGAAACTAGATTGTCAGATCACCTAGGCATCCAATTAGGAACTAATATTAACTTTGGTTCAACGTCCAAGATAATCACCATCAGACCAATAACACAACAGGGTTTAATAGATATGGAAAATTGCTTATTAAATCAAAATTGGGCGTTCTTAAATAGTATTACCATTCCTACGGATCTAAAGTTCGAAATATTTATCAGTGTAACCTCTGATTCCATGAATACAAGTTTTCCTTTAAAATCGCCTATGGTGAATGACAAATAATTTCAAATTAAATTGGTTCAACGATAACCTCCGTAGGATGCGTGATCATCTGTACCTCCTGCATGACTTTTATAAAAGCAATCCAACTATAGAAAACAAACTTACTTATCAACTATAGATCCAAGTACAGAAAAAAGAACAATGAAGCTAAAATCATATTGCACGATAACTTTATAAACAATACCGGTAAACCTCATTCGGCAATATGGAAAATTATTAATAACAAAAATATAAATAAAAACCCGACACCGAAAACATCTTGCAAGGATTTCAATGATTACTTTGTCAATATCCCAGACAATATTCTAAAAGCTATGCCCCCAGGGAATGTACCTTATACCGATTTTATGGACAAAGGTATAGAACATCACAACTGGTTACTTGCAAACTTGCTAAATCTAAACACCTTAAAAACAGAGTTAATGGTTTTTAGTCTGCGAAATATGGATGAAGTAAGAAACCTGTACCCGTTATGTATACACTAAATTTCTTGGTCTCCTTTTAGATCCAAAATTATTATGGAACGAACACACTTCATATGTCTGCAAAAAAATGTCTAAAAATATTTATTTACTTAGAAACATCGTAGGCAAAATCTCCCAAAATTAATTGTTTGTCTCACCATGGTTTGATACACTCTGTAATATCGTATACTATACTTGTACGGGGCCATGCGACGTCATCCGCCAATGTCTTCTCGGTACAGAGAAAGGCCTTACGTATAATAGTTGGACTTAAATTCAGAGATGACTGCAGAGAATATTTTAAAATGTTAAACATACTTACCATACCATGCACCTACATTTTACAATGTCTCTTCTACGTTAAGAACAACTTAGCTGAATATTAATTTCGCAATGATTTACATTCCTACAATATAAGGAATAAACATAATATTCACCAAAATTTTTTACGTCTCAATAAAACGAGGGATGGTGCTGGATATTATGGCATCTTGCTGTACAGCGCACTGCCCCCTGACTTAAAACTCCTATATCACTCCAGGTTCAAAAACAATAAAAACTTACCTGCTTACAAATGCCTTTTATAGCAAGAATGAATTCTTAACGAGCGACCTGACAAAAATTTAATTGTAATACGCATAAACAATAACAGTATGTTTATCTGTGGTCTTTCAGGAGGGTATAAATCTTTATATAAATTCAGGGGTAGATAACCAAGTAACAGTAAAAATTATCTGTGTAACTCATTTCTTTTTGCCGAATGTTTTGTTCTAACGACTTTGTCTTATACAATTTAAGTATGTCTTATACATTCTAAGTAATTTTAGCGATTAAGTATACCTACTATATGACTTAATATGTTTGTTTTGATTTTATAATTTTAAACTGTTTTTTTTTACCACTCTATTGACATGTGTAAACGCATTGTGTATTTGACACCAATAAATTATTCTATTTTATTCTATAGAATAATTTATTTCGAATAAGTGTTTAGTCTAAGCGGTAACACTGACATTTGATGGCAAAAAAATTGAGTCATATTTTTATTCATAAATCGTATCGAGATCGTATTGATTATTGATAATAATAATATTTATTAATCACGTTGACTGTCTCATAAGAACGGATGTGAAAGTCAATTAAATACAGTGTCAATAATTTACACAAAATAGACAAATAAGTAATAAAAAAAAACATAACTTCTGTTGCTATTATCAATTTTTGGACGCCATATTTTCATTTATGGGTCATATGGAAATCTTATTCAAAATCAATATAACTCACTTTATGACTCACTTCAATTTTAGGTCCTATCTCGTATCGAGGTCCTATTAAAGTCTTGTAAGTCTTCTTAATGAATTTAATATAACTTCCTTCCTACAAGGTCATCATAAGGTCACATTATTTTTTGAACAACCTTTATACCACTATATTCCTAAGTCGTGTTAAGCGTTGTATTGTAGATGATACAAACCTCTTTACGAACTAGTAACGACCTCTTAAAGACCATTAACTTATAGCGTCTAATTAGTGGTCTTATGCATACCATATAACCTCATTGTGTCATGGAATTTTGATAATCGTAAATATAACTTTATAACGACCTTCATACGATCTACGTTAAAATTATTTTGAGAACCATTTTATGACCATTGTACAACTAACTGGGCATGTAGACTAAAAATTGTAACTCAAAATGTTACTTGGGATAACCTTCACGTGTGAGAATCCAGAAGAATGTAAAAAAATCTCGATCCTCTTCTATAAGTTTCTAGAAGCATCTAGAAAACATACTACTATAGTCTGTTTTTAAACCAGGAGGAGCGTTTTAAATTTAACGCGCTAAATCATACATCTGTGATTGGATACGCCCGCGCCAGTTTTACACAAGGAAATTGTCGTGAATTTTGACATATTGTAAAAATTTTAATTTCATGTCATAAATTATTTGGTTATAATTTCTATTTTATCGTTTGCACATTATATATCAGTTTTAATCCCTTTTATATACATCTGAATCGCTACTTACAAGGTGTATTTATATTGCGTAAATAGTATGGATGTTGTAAAAAATACATAGAGGTCAAATAGAGGTCGATGCATCGTATAATATAATAACATACACACAATTTCACTGTAGTCATGTATTGTTGGTTGCCCAAAACGCCAAAAAGGTTCTAGTGTATTTTCTGGTTACTTTTATGGTGTGAATGGAACTTTCATGTTTACTCCTCCTGGTTTAAAAACAGACTATAGTGTCTCCAAGATAGCGTGCATAAATCCAGTTGTGGAGACATGGCATTGCAGTTGCCTACCACCATTGCCACCTAATGGGGTTATTTCACAATTTATGTTTATGTTAAATGTGCAATCAGGAGCACTTAAAAACTCAACATATTTGGGAATTTTTTTTTTGCGGCTACGTATTTTTAAATTCGGTTTATAATTTGAAAATATTAGTTCCCGCCAACAGTCGTGACGTGCATGTTTTTGCATGCGCAGTATAACGTAGATCAAATATCTGTGTGGCAGTACTGAGTTTCAAACTTCACTAAGAAAAACTGACAGCTAAAGTAGCAGGAATAAATCCTGAATATTTTTCAAATAAGTCAATAAGTGCAGGGGCTTAATTAAATGATGTTGAAACGTTTTTAATTTTTTTTATTCATTCATATACATAATTTGAAGTGTTCCCATATGGGACCGTTAGGCGGTAGCACGGATAACCAAGAAGTACTACAGGTATATATAAGAATATTTATTACAATACATTTTAATGTGCACGAAACTTTTTAAAACACTCAGTGCCAAGTCCCACTTCACACTTGCAGCACATTGTTCGTCCTCGACTTGAGCAATTGCTAGCTACACACCTTCGTCATTTACCCTCTGGTATGGGTATTACATAATGGTGTAAACCATCAAACCGCACGTCATTGCTCACTCGGAAGTTACTTCCCGCTGCCTTAGGAGTCCGTTCTGTTCCTTTTGCAGGTGTTTTAAAATTTGTCAAATACGTCTAGAATAAATATAAAACCTATAATAATATAGCTAGGAACAAAAAGCTATTAACATGTTTACCTGTGCTATGCTCCTTTTAAATTCTAACTGGGTTATGTTTCGACCAATTTTTCTATATAAAATCCATGCATTTTGAATTGAAACATCAATGAGGTAAGTGAAAATGGGCCAGTACCACTTCTTAGAACGAATTCCAATGTGGTAACTAAAATACATACAACTTTAGACGATAAATAGATGCCAATATTAAAAATATTATTACCATGAGACGTTAATTATCCATCTGATCGGTACCACCCATATTTTTATTGTACTGCAGAACTAAATTTGGACGGGGTACATGTATAGTTTTGCTATATTTGCGAGAATATTGTTCCACCGACTTTACTGGACTCACCCCAAAGTAAGTGCTAGCCATTGTAACTATACTGTTATCCATCCACCTAACATACAAAATTCCAGATTCTTTTTCTAATGCAGAACAATAGTCGCCTCTTGTTTTCTTTTCCATTTCTTTTTTCTCAATAAGTGGGCAATCTTTTACCAACCTATTTGCCCTTACAGTTCCTATTGCTCCATAGCTATTTTCCCGTAAAGTACAAAGAAGGTTAGCACTCGTGAACAAATTATCGAAAAAAAAAAAATTATGGTGAAATGCCCGTTTGTGACCCATTTCTTCGATCATTTGTACCAAAGGAGCCGAGGCTTTACCGAATAGCTTTTGAAATTCGGTATTTGCCCTTGGATTTTGTCCTTGATAAATTTCGAAATTTATTAGATATCCACTAGGTGTGTTAAGACACCAGACTTTATAACCAAACCGGACTGGTCTGCCACGAATGAATTGCTTACATCCGCGACGACCGAAGTAGCGAATCATTGATTCATCCTACGACAGATTTTGTTCGGGGATGAAATGCTTCAAGAACTTTTCTTTTAACATGTCAGTTACAGGCAGTAATTTGTACATTTTATCTGAACCATCAATCACATTGTTATCAGAAAAGTCAATAAAGCGACAAATTAGTAAGAACCTATCCCTCCTCATAGCTTCTGATACTAATGTGTTTTTCATGTCTGTTGCATTTTCCCAATAACTTTGCTTTGTTGGAAGGTTGTTGTATCCACTTAACACCAAAATACCAATAAATACTTTTATTTCTTCTAGAGAAATATTTGGATCGGGTTTATTTTTGAATAACGCATAGTTTTTTGTCTGCTGCATCAAATGTTCAAGTAGCTCATTACAAAAAAATAATTCAAATATCTCGACACAACTCATAGTAGAATATTTGGAATAATCACCTTGTGTAAATCTGGATTTAGGAGGTTCTAAGTCCCCATCCTTACAAAATCTGAATTCTGATGGTGTAGTGGTTACTGCAAGTGAAGTAATTTGGGGACCTTCAACAGTAGATGAACTCGCACTAGGCTGTGGTTGGATATATCCCAAATCAAGTTCTTCTGCAACCCCACCCAATCTCCTTGTCAGCAAAAACAATTTCTGCACCAGACGATAGCTGTCTGGCGCTAAGGTTATCAGCTAGTCCTGCCTCATCCTCATCAGCCGAATCCTCGTCTGTAAGACCATGGCTCTCAGGAGGTTCAATATATATATCAGACACTTCCTGATTACTTTCATATGCGATTTCAAGTGCTTCTTGAAGAGTAATTCCTCTGAAACCAAAATCTAAAGTAAAAAGTATAATACCGCCTAGAGGTTCCATATGGGAACGTTGATGTTTGTATGCATTTACCAAAAAACTAAAAGTATTCTTATCAATTGTATATAATACAAGCAAAAGCATATATGTTATACTAACCCAAACACATATTGGCAATTCAATAAAGTCATACAAGTAACTACAGTAATACTTACATGAATCTAACGTCCATAATTTCGAGATAAAATAATGTAGACCACTTTGTGACGACCACTAAACTCGTAAAATAAATTTTTAATGCACCGATGCTAAATACTCTTGCTCATTGAACCTTGATAACATGACTGGCTAAAACAAATATACGGAGAATGCCTCATACGAACACTTACCCCCACTTAAGTGGGGGTATGTTTGCTGGTTCCATATGGTGCCGGTAGGCGTTAATGGGTTAATTTATGAATAATTAACAAATAATAAATAAATCGTATTTACCAATACATTATTCTTGTATATTCTACTATTCAAATTGATAAATATTTTAAAGTTTTTCTTTAACATGAAATAACCCTATTCCGGCTACTAATCATGAGCTATCAACATCAGCCCCTAGGGGGCGTAAACTCGTAACAATATGTGTATATAAGTAATCTGAAATGGTTTGTTTGGTCTATGATAAATTTCTAATTTGCTAAGCTGACTAAATTTGTTAATACATTTTGAAGAAAATTATTGTTTGCCCAGTACCTTTGATTTCTTTATTTTTGCCAGATCTCTCAGGAAATGAAGGAGTTCTCTAATTTTACGTAAATTATTATACCAATTTATTTTCACAGTTTGTGTATCATTTGCTGCAGCACTGAGTAAATAAAAAATAAAATATTTAGGTTAATTTAACACGGATAACTACTTTTTATAATGCCTTTATTTTATCTTAATAAATTAACATTAATGGCAAGAATGCATAATAAAAACTATAGGTATCATTTTTTTGTTATAATCACAAATATGGTTTAAAAGTAAATTATTTATTATTTGTTTGCTTATAGTAATGAAACATATTCTTTATAGGATTTTGCAAACAGCAGAAAAAACTATACATGGGAACTAAAAAGAAAAACTATCTGTAAAAATATTGAAATGTTTGCATTCTTTCGATAACCTGAATTCTGGTTATGCTAGCAATTAAAATCCTAAAATTAATTTGTCTATTTCTTATTTGACAATTCTCATTGTAAGACTAGTATCCCCATAGTCACCTACGGCTATGCAGAGTAAACTAGTATCTACATAACCACTTATGATCATGAAGATTCATATCAGTTAAAAGTGAGAACAAAGGCCTAAACTGAATTTATTAACATACTTTATCGTTGGAAATTTTTCATTCTAATGGATTACATTCTCTTGAAATCATGAACAGAATGATAGATTTCAAGAAAATGTAATCCATTAGAATAAAACATTTCCAAAGGTATGTTTATAAATTCAGTTCAGGCCTTTGTTCTCATTTTTAACTGAATCTTCATGACCATAAGGGGTTATGAGGATACAAGTTTACTCTGCATAGCCATAGGGGACATGTGGATACTAGTGTGTTACAATGAGAATTGTCAAATTAGAAATAGAGAAATTCATTTATGATTTTAATCGCTAGCATAACCAAAATTCAGGTTATCAAAAGAATGCAAACATTGGAAATCAATAATTTTACAGACGGTTTGTCTTTTTAGTTCTCATACATAGTTTTTTCTGCTGTTTGCAAAGAATATGTTTCATCACAAATATATATTCAAATAACAAAGCTGCGCTACGAAAATGACAATAATATTTTTCAAAGTTAGGTATTAAATAAATAAGATAAACTAAAATATATCAAGTTTCCTTTTTGCGTTGCGAATCAAGCTGATCGTCAATTTCGTAACCCATATAATTTGATGATGGACCAGAAGAAGCTGAAAAGAAAATAAAAACTTTGGTAAATAAACAGACGGGTAGTTGTAAGATTTCTTTCATGCAATATTTGGTGGTAGAATAAGTCATTGTCCAATCTTATATATTTCGGAGGAACTTTCGAGAACAACAAACACGTTGAAACAAAATCCAGACGTAAATGGCACAAACAAAATAATAACATTGAAATCGCAAAAGTAAGGCACATAAATCTACAATCTTTAAGAAATAAAGTAAATTCGTTTAATACGAAACCCTCCTGAAATAAATTTGCAGCAGTGATGGTGTCTGAACACTGGTTAAGATAAGAGGAAATAAACTTGTATCAAATTGAAAATTATGTTATGGCAGCTTACTTCTGCAGATCAGAAAGTAAAAATGATGATGTTTGCATGCTTGTTCGCAATAATCTGACGTTTGATCTTATAAATGCTATTACCCAAATGAGCAACGAGAGAGACTTTGAAGTTTGCTGTATACATTTAAATTTAATGAATTGTATGATAGTTGTACTTTATAGAGTACCAAATAATGACTGTAAAATTTAAGGAAAAGCTAACTTAAATGCTTGAATTAATTAGTAAGAAAAATAGGAACATTATAGTAGAAGGTGACTTTAATATAGATTTTGCTATAGATTCAAATGACACTAACTTATTTTTATCTTCCAATCTAAAAAAGACTTACATGTTTTACTAGAATACAGGGCAACTCAAAAACAATCAATGACAATATATTTACAAATTTTAAAATACATACTGCTGAAGTATAAATATATAATAAACAAGAAAACTAGTAAATCAAAAAATCAAACTAACAGTCACACCCACTCGGCTAATGAATATAATCTGTACTTCATTAGTGTTGCAGACAAAATTGTGCAAAATATACCAACCTCAAATAAACCATATAATGCGTACTTGCGGATGTCCATTTTGCAAATTTTGTGCCAGCTACCACTACTGAAATAGCTGACATAATAATTAGTTCATAGTTCATCTGATATCTATAATCACAGTGTATAAATTTACCTAACTTACTTGTTCCAATTACACACATCATAAACCTAATATTATGTTCTGGGGTATTTCCAGATCAACTAAAATTAGCTAAGATTATTCTGCTCTTTCAATCAGGTAGCAGAGATGAACTAAATAATTACAAACCTATTGCCTTAACACCAATTCTGGCCAAAATAGTTAAAAAAGTGATTGCTTACCAAGTAGCTAAATTTTTTTAAAATAATAATTGGTTTGCTGAGAATCAACATGGATTCAGAAAAGGCCATCTTGAGATTGGCGAATTTTTTGGGAGAGGAATTTAAAAGTAAAAAGGTCACTCTAGCAATGTTCATTGACCTCAGTAAGGCATTCGATTGTGTCTCGCATGACATATTGATAGATAAACTAGAGATTGTAATGGTCACGTTTTGAAAGAGCACTTAGTCCATTAAATTAAATAAAAATATGTTTAAAATCTATGCTTCGTAAAATTGTTTTGTACGCTTGTAAAACGTAAATGATATTCAGGTATAAAAACGGTCGCCGGCTAACTTTTTTTTTGTGCGAGCAAGGATTTGTTTTATAGCACGCGGTGCCGGGCACCAAGCGAGATGTTGTCTGGCCCGAGGCAAGGGGAAAGGATTGTGTTATGAGCTGTCGTTCAGAAAAGACGCAATTAAGTGCTTGCGATTTTAAGTTTTTGGTCTTTTTTCCGTTTGTTAAGCAAATAGTAATATGTACTATTTGAGAAATTATGTTTGGGAGTTTGTAGGAAATCACTGTAATAAGTAAGAATGATTTCAAGTTGATTTGTTGTTTGTGTGACAAAGTGCCTGTTTCACGAATGTAATTTCTGAAATGAACTGAGTATCTTAGCGTAATAATGCAGCGAGGTAATCTAAGAGTATAAAATTTCGGTGTGTAGCTCTATAGAAGCTACGAAGTAAAAATGACAATACTGTGCTGAGTTACCTGTGATTCACTTGAGGAAGTTGTAGAAATTATGCCGTATTATGAGGATAAGTTGACAGATTGACCCAAATATTGCGTAAATGCAAAACTGTTTGAATTAATACTTTATGAAATGGATTAAATTGCGTACTCTTAGACAGCATCTTGACGTAATAGTGGTAGTGCCCTTGAGACTCCTACTTGTTGACAGGCATCGTTCTCAGAAAACTGTGTTTGGAAATAAAGGTGGTACAGCAACCATAAATGTAAGTTTTTAACTCTTCAATCAGACTAGTCATAACCAAGAGACTCACGTATGTCACATTTTTTTGAACACTTCGGTGAGACATTTACTAAATAGTTCGGGCTCCCGATTTCATGTTTGTGACTTTGTTGTCATTAATATATGGCAGTTTACCACAGAAATAAGGTGTAACATTCAGATTTTCTTGTCACCTAGCTGTAAACTGTACCGCGGAAGGTGCTTAATCAATAGTTTAATTATTGCCTAACTTACATGTGTAGTTTATTGTTTAGTTAAATAAGCCGATGGTATCTTATTATTATCCATGTTTGTATTTTTTATTCCTGGAGGCTTTCGAATATAAGCCCCATTTTCTTCTTATCTTGGTAAAGTTATATGAATTTAGTTTTGAATGATATGTTAATGTTTTATCTTAAGAGGTATGTGTTTGGTTCTCTTTCATGTTGTAAATTTAACAACTACATAGAAATCAAGGCCGACCGAGTGTCAACATTAAATTCCAGTGTACGGAGGTACTTTTATGTTTTTTTACTTATGCGGTTTTATCTCCTTTAATAATACGACGCCGCCGAAATTGTGAAACATTTCAAAATCGCCTTTTACGTACACTGTGGCAATTATTGGCATTTACGTCAACATTTAATAAAGGGAAAGGATAGACCATCCAAGATTGCAGTTTTGCAAACCATAGTATAAATTTAGCCATATGTATATACGTATCCCAAGTAACACAAGTCGTCCTCTTATTACGCTTAAAGCTTTATAAATAATACATTATGGCAACTTTTACAGAAAATTAGTTATATTGAAGCTTTATTCAGCACTAAACTGCTTATAAAGTAACTCAGCGGAATAAGATTGCTGATAAAATGCTTTCACAGCATAAATATAAATCTTCTTTATTAAAGCATCTTATATAGTTTTTTTTTAATTTATAAAGGCTTAGTAAGGTCTATTATACAGACACACACCATGTATATTTATAACAGATGCATAAACCTCTATATAACATGTATACATCTGTTTTACAATTTGGAAATTTCTCTATAATAGCTTTATAACATTGAAATTTAAAGGTTTTTAAAGCAAAAATTTGCAGCAATGTAGTTGTGTAATCCAAATGCCATTTACGTCAGCCCTAATATAGATTATTTATAACTGCATTTTACGTGTAGTAGGAATATTTTATAAAGCGCTTATTCAATTGAAATTCTGCTTTGGAGCTATGTAGTTACAATCTTCCGTTTTTATAGAACTCTTATACAGCTAAACTTACTCCGCTTTATAACCTTTAAAAAATCGCTTATAGTTTCATTGACACTCCGTACGTTTTTCATGTGCTGTTTGTTGTTAAGTGTTACATTACAATATGCACAAGTATTGGAGAAAGACAAAGCGAAGTGGTCATTTCAGGAGGAAAGTTAAATTAACACTTAAGCTGCCTTAAGCTAGAGTACTAGCTCTCAGCTGCGGCATATGGGAATGTCACAAGGAATGGTTGTTGTGTACTTGTATGTTGTGTGCTTATGTTCTGGGTGAGTGATGGAATTATATGGCTAACTCCGCCAGGGCGGTAAAATAAGTAAGATCTTAAAAAAACACAAGAAACAAACGTCGTAATGGAATGCTCGCCACAAATGTATGGAAATGAAACTTAATGCCTGGTTGATCGATGCTTGGTTAAGTATTTTCTTTTAGCTTACTTGGCTCTATGCCTCGACAGCTCAATTTTATTTGATATAATGTACCTAATACCATTGGTGATATTTTTGTATATACAATATTAGTGCTAATAAAAGTGATAATTCTCCAATTTCATTTGATTTGCTTTCGAGTTTTTCTTGTTATGTAGCAAAAAATTTTATGCAATCATTTTATCATTACAAACTACAAAAATCTACCAAAATCAATAAAAAATATAGGTCTGAAATTTAAATAAAAGTAATAAAATCATATCCCTCAAAATCAAAATGATGAATTCAATTATTACATAAAATGTGGATTTTCTTCAAATAAAATTCACCTTTCTCTGGATATGCCACTGGTTACGAGAGAGCTCGATGAAGGTTTCATTGGAAAATCTTATAATCCTCGAAAAATGCTATTATATCACCTCTAGACAGCCAAAGGGCTGTTTTAAGAATTTATAACAGCTTCTGTAGTGACCTTCTTTCGATGCTTTGGGAACCATATTGTATTTTCTAAAAGTATATATGACAGGGCGGCGATTGTTACCGGTTCGAGGTATAATTAACTTTTTATCACTTGAAAAGGAAAATTGTACAATATATTTACAGCAATCACTAATAGGGTGTTCAATATACGTGGCTCATCATTTTAAAACAATTCCACAGAAAAAAAATTAAAATATATTTTTTTAATAATTTTCAGCATTATCAAATTCAAGGAATTTTGGAGGCGCGTCTATTTATTTCAAAGTAGAATAGCTTATTTCAACAGAAAAATTTTCTTCACATGACAAATTTAGTTTTCTATGAATGACAGCATATACTAATTCGCAGGCAATATTCATTCAGCTTCCTAATAAGTTGCCATAACAATTTGCGTCATCATCCCAGCAGAATATATCAACTATGGTGTATGTGTGTGTGTGAAGCTGCTAAAGACACTGTAATATCGATGCTTTATAATTGCAAACTCACATTTAGAGCAATTTTTACTGCATAGAAACTTATTTGCAGCAATTATATAACAACTTCTTAGCAGTCATATAACATGGTTTATAATAGCTGGTAAGTCGAAACAAAGAGGTTGCTGTAATGTTACTTTAAGTATCTATATACCTTTTACAGAGTTTACCGAGGCTGTGTAAACTGCGCCTATTTTGGGTATATAGATACCTTATTAATACTGGACTATTGTTGTTAACTCTTAATTATAAAGTATTAAGCTTTATAAAAAGGTGGAGTAGATATTCATAGCGTTTTTAAAAAGCAATCTGTGCTACTTGGGATGTATCTACAAACCTAGTGTGAAATTATACAGAGTCGGCGGTATACAAAAATGTCTAGTGCTGTTCAGGCTGCAATAGACTTGTGGAATCGCGATTTCCCAGAACTGCAATTTGATCGTAATCTGTACTTTATATTGTAGTAGTTGCAACAAAACAATTTCTTGGACATTTAAAGCAAATGTTGATAGACATATTTCCTCACAAACGCATATTAGTGCTAGTGGCTTTACTGATAGTGACAGTCAACGTAGTTTTAATTTAGATTTAGTGGAAGTGATGGTGGGGTGTAACATACCATGGTCAAAACTTGATAATCTACTTTTTAGACAATTTTTGGAAAAGTGTATTAGTGGCAAATATAACAATGTTCAAATGCCAGCAGAAACGACACTAAGAAAATATTTATCAACAGAGTGTGATAATGTTAGACAAAAAATTTCTTCTGAGCTTGGAAATACATCTGGGTTAGTGTGGACGAAACCACCAATGCTTGTGGTGAGAAGGAAGCGAATGTTTTAGCGGGTGCATTGGAGGAAAATTGTTCGGTGCATGGACACTTGATCATCTCTAAAGTTGTAGAAACAACAAATTGTCGCATTATAGTGAAGGCAGTGAATGGGCTTGTTTGGCATTTTTTTCTTATTTCATAAATCGAAAGTGCAAGTATAAAATAATGGATCTGCAAAAAATCAGAATCTTATTCGCACGTTTAGTATCTTAAAAATGATTACAAATCTTCACCTCGCAAAAATGGGGCGTGGTCAGGCGCTACGTCACTATACGCATAGACTCGGCGATTTCAATAGACTTGGCGATTTCAATAGACTTGATGCTCCTTAGTTGTTATAATTATAAGTGTTTTTGAAGTATTGTTTGTTTTGCTTACTTCTTGACAGTAAGGGAGTACAATTTGGTGAAATCTCAAAAAATTACAATTTTCTCTCGCTTCTGTCGGGACGAATTTTCGATTTTGACCCTGCAATTTACGATTAGGATTCATCGCCGACCTTGTCCTTTCCGTAGAGACATAGAACAAACTTCCATTCGACGTATTTATTTAGTTACCAGCGTTTGAAAATTCCATGTTTTTCGACCTTTTAGGTTAAATTTGAAAGGTCCCAGAAAGCTACTTTTCTTACGTCACTTGCGTATAGTGACGTCACAAATGAGCGCTCGGTTTTTGCAACTATTACTAATTTCAACTCCTTATATCTCGAGAACGGAGAAAGTTAATAATACGAAATTTTAAGTGAATAATGAGAACATCGAGTACTATATGAAAAAGTATAAAAACCATATAAAAAGAATATCATGGAGCAAGCCCATTCATGTCTACAAAAGTTATGGTGACAAATATGTAGAAAATAAGGAGAAGGTCTTATTTCTTATTGATAGAGTGAATTATATGAAAGCTGCAGGACGAATTATGAAGGAACCATATCGCAATATACTGCATGTAACATGTCTAGCACATGGACTCCATAGAATTGCCGAAAATATTAGAGGGTTGGTAAGTTAATATCTAATATAAAGAAAGTTTTCCTGAAAGCACCATATCGTGTACTGTTATTTAAAGAAATACTTCTAAATATACCATTACCTTCAGCGCCCATTATAACATGGTGGGGAACTTGGCTAGAGACGGCACCATATTATTTTTGTCATTTTGGTTACTTTACCGTTAGTATCTATTGATCCTTATCATCGAGCTTTGACTTTTGAACTTGAAATTTTAGGAAATTTTGAACCATGACAATTTGACTATTATTTCTATGACTTTAATAGGGCTAATTATATTGATATAAACTATTATCTTGCTTCAGCTGATTGGGAGCAATTATTGAATAATCAAAATGTTAATAACGATGTTGAGGTGTTTTATGGTGTTATTTACTCATGTATAGAACTTTTCGTCCCAAAAGTTAGATCAAAGAATGCTAAATTTCCTAAATGGTTCAGCAATGATTTGAAACAATGTGTTATAGATAAAAAAATTGCGCATAAGAGATATAAAAAAACTAAATCACAAAGTGACTATGAGGCATTTTCTAAATTAAGATCTCAATATAAAAATTTAGCAAAAATTAGTTATACGGATTATATCAATAATATTCAAAATTTAATAATGGGTGATTCTAGGCAGTTCTGGAAATATGTAAATAATAAAAGAGGTAGTTTTTCATTACCAAAACATATGTACTATAATGAAGATTCAACTGATGATCCTTCTGTAATAGCTAATTATTTTATAAATTATTTTTCTACTGTATATGATCAAACAGATTGTAATCCTCCCTCACTTGATGATAATAAACAATTTGTTGATATAAACTTTTGTCATATAGATTCGATTGATGTATTAAATTGTATAAATAGTTTAGATAAAAACTGCGGTTCTGGTCCTGACAATGTCTCAGTAACTTTTATTAAAAATTGTAGATTTGTATTATCTAATGTATTAAGTTTATTATTTAATAAGTCCCTTTCAAATGGTAAATACCCCAATTGTTGGAAACTAAGTTATATTACGCCTATTTTTAAATCTGGTGACAGGTCTAACGTTGAAAATTATCGAGCTGTTTCAAAGATTTCCATTTTTCCAAAAATTTTGGAGTCAATAGTCACAGAAAAGTTAACTCCGCATTTTAAACATGTTTTAATAGATGAACAGCATGGTGTCTATGGGGGACGTTCTACAAGTACTAATTTATTGGTATTTGAGAATTACGTTATAAATGCCTTGGAGAATCGGTTACGAGTTGACGCAATTTACACGGATTTCTCCAAGGCATTTGACAGAGTAAATCATAAAATTGTAATTGAAAAATTAGAGTTTGGGAATTTATGGGGTATTATTAAATTGGCTTCAAGATTATCTTTCTGATCGGAAACAAATGGTTAGAATAAATAATGTTTTATCATCACCTATTAAGGTGACATCGGGTGTTCCGCAAGGTGCACATTTAGCTCCTCTATTGTTCAATTGCTTTATTAATGACATAAAAGATTCAATACGTTTTTCCGAAATTTTACTTTTTGCTGATGATTTAAAAATATTTAAGGCCATAGAGTCAGTTGATGATTGTTTTAAAATTCAGTACGACTTGGATAACTTTAATAAATGGTGCGATAATAATTTAATGCAAGTAAATATTAATAAATGTAAGTTTATGAGGTTTAGCAGATCTGAATCTTCGATGGAATTTATTTATGGTAGTGAAAAATACATGGTGTGTTTTAGTTCAATGTTACATCCCCCAATACCTTCTTCGAGTGAGTGTTTATAATAAACTGCCCATATTAACTTAGATATTACAGAATTGTCTAGAAAAAGTGCAAGGCAAGATAAATTGTATCATCCTTGCATAAAAATCTTTCTGCACCGGCAGAGCCAACCCTGACTTTTAGGTCACCAAGATAAAATTCCCGATCTCTAGTAATGAGCTTTTGTTATTCTCTTTCACCTTCAAATAGACTATAGGGTAAAGTAGGACAAGTATTTAAACACCAAACTTTTTTATTTCTATATACTTACACGAGGAAGGTGTAATAAATAACTGACTAGACGAATCTGAAAATAGAAAATCTTAAAATAATTAAAAAATAACACCATTTTTTTACCCTACCTCTAAGAATAACATCACCCTCTGAACCCCTGTACCTCGGCATGCTTTGTAAAGAAATAATAGGGTCAATCTCACGACCCTCTTGAAGTTTGTACTGCCATTCTAAAAATATAAGACGGTCGATGAGAATTCAAAAAAAAAATGATTACACATTGTTGACACAGATACTTACGCCCATTGGTAACATGTGATATGTTTTGCAGCAAGAACTCCTTATCTCGGGACTCCCACATCAACATCTCTCTGTACATTGCAACTATCCCACGTTGGGCATGAGCTTTAGCTCTTAAATAATACACGCGAACACTGTAAAGAAATACAAAAGTTATACTAGAAATATAAAGCACCCTGCCCACTTTTAATGTAATTTGGGATTCAGTGAAATGTTTTGAAATTAACTCTTATATCTCGAAAGCGCTACCCTAAATTTGTTATAACTTGTGAATTAATTAATGAAATTGAGCTCAACAAAACTTAAATGAAATGAGAAACATGTGGCTATTGGATTATCATATTTTGAAACAAAATAATTGTATGTAGGAATAGTACATATATGAAGTCGGAACATAAAGAGATTTCCGATGAAACCTGTATTTTTAAGATAAAAATATGAAACTTTTATGTATTACTCTTGAAGTAATGTATAAAAAGATCTGATGAATAGGTAGGCTTTAGGACGTTGGTTATCAGTTAATAACTGATAACCAACGTCCTAAAATAATCCTAAATACCAGTTTTTTGAAAAAAAAAGCTTAGATACAAGCATTTTTTTAACGCTTATATCTCGGGTAAAAAATGTCAAATCAAAAAATGTTCGTAAATATTAACTGACAGTTAATATATATGAACTTCAGTGGCATAGTTTCAGCATTTTTATTGGGTAGGCGAGAATTTTTCACAGATAACCCAATAGATGGAAGCAAAGCGAACCTTGTAATTCTTAAACGACGACCCGATAAATCCAAATGATCGAGGGAAAGCGAGTGCTACAAAAAGTTAAACCATAGACAGGAAACCCTAAACCCAAATGAGGTAATATTTAACTCAAAAGAGGGAAAGCGAATGGTGTGAAAAAACGATTAGGTAAATAACGCTCTCGCAAAAATCTAGGTATAGTAATCATAGCATGCTATAACTTTGGAACCATTCAAGTAATTTTTATAAATCTTTCGGTATTTTGAGGTTGAATTTTCCGATTATTTTTGCAGAATCTAAAAATGTCTTTCCATTAAAAAATTATTAAAGGTCAAAAAGACTAAAAATCGCATTTTTTTAATGTTTAAACGTTAACAACTTTTAAACAATAAATCTCTCCGACATGACATATACAGTGTGTCACACTTAAGAGTGTAACAGCGTAATAATTCTTTTGTATTTTATCCGATTTGAATCAAACTGATCATAAAAGATCAAGGTCACCAAGGTCTATTTAAGACTACAAAATCACTTTCCATCTTTAAATACAAGGCTACGATACTAAATTGTATGAAAAAAATAAAAAAATCATAGTAGGCATTTCTTAATAAAAAAATATTGTTAACAAAACTTGTTCGGAATCATTCCAAAACCCTGAATCCAAAGTTCTGCAACCCTCCGAAAGGTTATGAACAATAACAGAGAGCGAATTGAGGCATGTATATTAGGGCTGATGGAGAATATAATATTTAATTCTTTAAGTTGTATTTGTTATTCATTTGTGTAAATTGTTTCATAAAAATAAATTTAGAAATAAATTTTATTTAAATGCCTCAAAAGGATTTTTTTCATCAAGACCTCATCTTTTTAGAATTTAACTAAACTTCGAATTCAGGGTTTTTGAATTTAGTATCGTAGATAGCCTTGCATTTAAAGATGGAAAGTGATATGGTGGTCTTAAATACATCTATCTTTTAAGATCAGTTTGATTCAAATCGGAAATAACAAAACAATTACTACGCTGTTACACTCTTAAATGAAACACACTGTACATATAAGACTTTTTTCTTGTATTAACCCATACTTACGATACAAGTGTTTTGGAATTAAAAATCGCGTTATTTATGATTTATTTATAAAATTGTTATTAAAGATGGGTTCCCATATGACGATTTCGCTAAAAATTTTAATTTAAACCAGGTTTTAGAAACTGGTATAAAAATTAGTAAAACACCTAAGCAAACCATTCGCCTATAAAAGAAACCCTAAATCCATTAGATCTTAAAGTATACTATATGATCAGAGACGTGTCACGTAAAGGTGATGTATAATTATAATTAGTAGCCTATGATTTACGAGTATTAAATTCGCTTTCCCCCGGCATCTGGGGTTTAACTCTCCTGTCTGTGATTTTACGAGAATTGTCAAAAGGTTCGGCTCAAAATTTTGCCAGAGGCCCTGCAAAGTCTTAATCCGCCCCTGCCTAATGGTATTGAAAACCTTTGACTTGATTGGCGTAATTGTCATACTTATTATTTTTTCCGGAAGAATTTCGGATTTCGTCAGATTTGCCGTAGACAATTTAATGCTCTTTCAAAATATTGGGGGGGCAGTTGCCTACCCACGACCACCCCGAATTACGCCTATGGTGAACTTTATATTTTGGACAGTTCTAAGCATTTTTTTTTACTCTTGGCATATTTTACCTAACCTCACCCTTCTCGAGATACAAGCGTTTAAAAAAAAGACATATATTTACCCTTTTTTTTTTTTCTCAAAAAAAACTAACATTTACAATTATCTATGGGCGTTTGTTATGAATTAAAACGTGGAGTTTATGGACAATTTTGTACAAATCTAGTGAATTTAATTTCTATATTTTCTAAAAATTTAAATGTTTTCTTAATTGCTTCTCAAGTCACCGAGGTAACTCCTTGAAAATCCAGAAACGAGGCCCTACAGTTTATAGTGGAGTCCGAACCACATCTTGGGGATAATTTTATAATTAAAATTATTTCCAGTTCTCATGACTTTGGCTTTGTTCTATACATCTTTAGGAACATTTTGTACTGCATAAAAATCAGGTGGGGCGGAGTCTCATGTTGGGGTTTAGGCCATTTTCCTGCTTCATTTCCTAGACTATACCTATCTCTGCTCAGAAAAAAAAATGTAGGAAAAAGAAATCGTGATTTTTTCCTTCTGTCTATGCTTCCCTAGTAGCACCAATATTGCACCAATATATAATCCATATAGGACCAATATTCCTATATACATATATAAATATAAGTATGGCATGCGAGGCGTGCGTGGTCTCGAACGCGCTACACTAAATTTGTCGTAACTTTTGAAGTAATTAATGAAGTTGAGCTCAACAAAGCTAAATGAAAGAAGAAACATGTGACTATTGGATTATTATATTTTCAATCATAAAATA
Organism: Stenurella melanura; assembly: GCA_963583905.1. Classification (NCBI taxonomy): domain Eukaryota; kingdom Metazoa; phylum Arthropoda; class Insecta; order Coleoptera; family Cerambycidae; genus Stenurella; species Stenurella melanura. The sequence continues at coordinate 102,428,996 of OY757316.1, read as the reverse complement.
ATTGTATGTAGGTTATCAGTTAATAACTGATAATCAACGTCCTAAAATAATCCTAAATACTAGTTTTTTGAAAAAAAAAAGCTTAGATATAAGTTTTTTTTAACGCTTATATCTCGTGAAGAGTAAGGTTAGGTAAAAAATGTCAAGTCAAAAAATGTGTAGAATTGTCCAAAATATAATCTTTTTCAACTCAAAAAATTGTTGGTGACCAGAAATAGCGATTTCTGTCCCAGTTTACGACCGGAAATCGAAAAAGCACCAGTTCCCATGACCCTGACCCTTTCCATACATCTATAGGAACATTTTGCACCATCTCACATCAAAATCTGGTGGGGCAGATTCTCATGTTGGGGGTTGGAGTTAAATGCTTTATTTTCTCGACTAGTAGGGATTATGCTCAATTTTACTCCCAGGTGAAATACGGCATCGTATTCTGGGGCTCATCTCATTTCTTAGAAAGAATATTTAAAATCCAAAAAATGGCAGTAAGAAATATAAAAGGGATAAATAAGATAATATCTTGCAGAAATGTTTTCAAGGAATTGAATATTCTAACAATACCTAGCATATTTATTTATGAAATTGTCATATTTGTTAAACAGAATTTACAAGAGTTTTTATGTAATAATTATAACCATGCCTATGACACTAGAAGGAAAAATGACTTATCAATACCAGTACATACACTATCGGTTTTCGAAAAAAGTCCACGATATATGGGTACCAAACTGTACAACAAGCTGCCGCAAACAATAAAAGAATTAAATAGTATAGTAGAGAGTTATTGCAAAACGAAAAGGGGCTGACTTTATTAAAAGAAACCTTAAATAAAGTATCCTCTATTCCAATTTATCATCCATGTTTAAAGAGAGTTATTGCAACGATGTCCTCCTCATACCTTATGTTGATACTTTATTTTGACAATTTTTCCTAACCTAAAAAATCCAAATTGGGCATTGCCGGTATTATTATCATTTGTTCGAGTTTAAAATGAATATGGAAGAACAATTAGAAGTAGCTAACCTAGCTGGTGTTAATTATGAAGAAATTGAAATGTTACTTCTACATAACATAACTGATATTTATATCGGTAATGAACAAATTAACGCTGTAGACCCAGTCAACTTCGATTTAAATAATGTGACTGACGATGAAATAGAAGTTAATTTTAGTTTTCAAAGATGGGATATAATACGATTGCGAAATTACGTCTCCTCATATTTGAATCTCACACGTTTTTTTATCTTTTTCTTGTGCCATTATCGCCAACAAAAGTAACAATTTCTTTAGGGAATTTTCGTCTGATGCAAGTTTCGACAAAAAGTTCCTAAATGTGTCAAAATTAAGGTGCCTTAAATAAAGGAAAACTTTGCCCGTATTTAAGTTAAATACGGGTTGCCTGTATTTTATTAAAGGAAAATGCTTAACGATGATTTAAATGCGCATGCGTACATGTCAATTTAAGGGAAACCTTTATTAAAGGATCCGTAAATCGAAGTTGCAATATCTCTCTAATATCATTTAAAAAGGAAGTTAGAAAATTACTTTTAAATAAAGAATATTACAACATAAGAGAATATTTTGAAACGCAGTTTGAGATATGATTATTATATATGTTTAGCAATGTAATCGCAGAAACTGGTCTGACTGTCTATAATTGTTTTCGTTTATATTTGTGTACCTTTAATTTAGTACTTTCGTATTTGTATTTGCTGTCATTATTTATTTTATGTATTTATTCTCTGTAGTATCGTTTGACGAGTCCGATACCATGTGTTGTAGTGTGGTCTATGGATAATAAAGTTTATTATTATTATTATTGCTTCAAAGAAAATAAAGTAAATATTCCAAACTGAGCTATAAAAAAAGGTTCTACGATGAATATTGACAGATATCTCTGTTCAAATTTGGCTATTTTTCGTGGATTTTGCCGTTGCTTATTTTCTTTTTTGTAGTCAATTCTCAATGATAAACTTTATTTTTATTAGGTATAATGCTAATTTAATGTTTTTGAGTGATTAAAGAAAGAAAAAAAAGGTGTTGCTTTTTTTAGAACAGAAAACCCTAATTTCCCTGGATTAAATGGGCAAGACCTCCAAAAATTAATAAATAATAGCCTTTGAGATATGCCGCATGAAAAACTTTGCGTAATTTTAGACATAAATTCCAATATTTATACACATTTTTATTAAGGCATGCAAAAAACAACTTTTCATCAATTTTATCTTTTCGTCTCTTGTATTTAAAATAGCTTACCATAACGCTATCAGAACCAAAGCTATGAATCCTGGCTTCGTAACAAATAGTAGAATTTTCCATATCTCGTTATCTTTACGCAGATTCAACATTCCCAGGGTTACGATTTCGTATATATATTCATAGCTCCTAAAAGGGCCACAATTTGTAGTTGGCATACTGCAAAAAGAAAATCATTTATTTCAAGTTTAGTGTTTACAAAGTTGTATTAGTTCGGTCTTCTGTCAGATAAATGAAAATGTAAACCTTATATTCAAGGTGGACATTTTGACAAGCTTCATTGTCCTTGTTAGGATCAACGAGGTGGTTTTCTAGTAACACAATTAAGATTTGATTGATTGATTTGCCAGCGTAAGGTAGGCATAGCTGCCACTTCCGGACGTTCAATCTGGACATTTTTATATACCGCCAGACTGGCTGAATATGCTGGATTGGATATGGGACATGTTTGTTGCCAGCAGCAAGAGCACCTGACAAATGGGGTAGGAATATAGGATGGAAAGTGTAGGTGTTTGTGAAATACTTCTTTTAAGTTTCCATCTATCATGATCTCCTTATTTAATCTTCTTCTGAGTCTTGTTTCTCTACTAACGATTCCTCAGGTAAATATCCATTTACAGTGGGTGTGCAAGGAAGAGCCCCGAGGGAACAAACCGATCCGCCAAGGTAAAGTAAAATAAAAAATAAAATCTGCAAAAAATAAAAAAGAGATCTAGGAGAACATTTGGGATGCTCTATATAACAAGCAGACCTCCAACTCTTTTGACCTGAGACACATTTTTGTATTCGTAAATAAACCCAACATATGGACCAAGGCTTAATAAAATCAATAAATAGAACTTATCTTTTCGTCCCTGTGCGTATGTTGGCAGCAACGAGTGCAAATAGTATAGGAATCCTACAGAACAAAGAGTTGTAGGATTCCTACATTATTTGCACTCATTGTTTCATCCTTAGAAACCAGCCCATTGTCCTTTACTGGTGCACAGCTTATATTATATTGCCAGATATTTGTGTCCCTTCTTCAAGTTGTTTTTATACGCTTTCAGGTGATGCCACATTCAACCGATATATCTTATCCAAATATCAACTACACGAAATAGCCAGACTCATGCAAATTTATATCAATCAATGTAGAATTGTGCATGCTTCAACTCAACACAATTTCGCACGATTTTTCACAATTTTAACCGAGTGTATTCGAAATTTCGTAAGAGCTACACATGGCTGCCTCCGGTGCCATTCGGAACCATGAAATCCAGTTATGTAATTAAGATTTAATATCAAATATGCAAAATATGGGAGACAATAAAAAATGTTATAATAACTGTTTCTTTTCAGATATCTGAATAACCAAATTAAGTTCTGCTTGCACATGGTTATAGAGATGTTTCAGAATCTTATGAGTCGCGACATGCGCAAAAAGCAAAGTTTATTCTGCGTTATAAGTATTTTTTTGAAGACACTGGCGGCTGCCTTGCGGTATACATAAACAAGAGATCTGGATAAATTGCAAACAATAAATACAATATTTTTAAAAAGTGTAACTGAGTCGACGGGAGGGATTATGTCTCTGCGCATATGAAGGTCACAGCTCATGAGATTTTCAAACACCTCTACCAAGAATGATGAGTTATTTTTCCTATTTTAAACAATTTTGTAGGATCCAAGATAAGCAAGATCTTAATAAATGATAAAGTTAAAACCAAGAACCCTGTATAGAGAAGCTTAAGCTTATGTTTTTTACTTTGCAATCTTTGCTTATTACTCGAAAAACAGCTAGGTTTTATACAATTGAGAAAAAGTAAGTAACAATTTATATTCATTTTTGATAAAACCTCAGAATAAATAAATACTAGTACTGAACTTACTATGTCACTATATATCCAAGCACTCCCAAAACAAGCAGTAAACTCAGGAATGTCATCATCAAAAACCATGTAGTCGTCTGTGCTGCTCTCCAAGTCTTCGATGAAGGTTTGCAACATTTCATAACAACCAACTTTCTGATGTACCATGTTACAAATAGTTTAAAGACAACTATAACGGGCAGAAATGGCGAGAAAAAGAAACCGACCCAGAATAAAGTTTGATTGTAGATAATTTGCATTGAATGGTGAGCTATATCAAAGTGGATATGATCTTTGTTAAATAACCTGAAAAATAAAAAAACTTGAGATCATAGCTTCATCAGAAATGGAATTTGTGAATAATAATAATTTATTTTTCATAGTGACAACATTACGATTGTATAGGAATAGTCAAATTTACAACATATACCTTACAAACTAGGTAAGAAAATCTCAAACAAAAACATTTTGACAGCAAAAACAATTTTAATTTACTTTTAAAATCCAGTAAGTTTCTAGTTATTTTACAGTCTGAGGGTAAGTTATTAAACAATTTTGGTCCAATGTAATTTGGGGAATTGTGAGTTAAATTAAGTCTTGCATATGGTATTCGAAACTCCTCCTTGCTACGCATATTTATATATTTTTATTCACAATGAACATATTCTTGTTTCGTTAAACATAAACACATTTCGAAAATATATAAGCATGGCAAGGTTAAAATATCTCTCAAAAGATCACTTTGCAAGAATGGGTACTAAAAACATGCGCTATACAATGCGTTATCCGTTTTTGAACAATGAAAACGTTCTGTGATTGAGTGGAGTTTCCCCAGACACAGACACCATACCTTAATCTGGAGTCTAGATTGCATAATATAAATTAACTACCTGCTCCCCAGTAAGCACGGTTTTATCTGTATTGAAGTACAACTGCTGTTAAGTAAAAAATGTAGATACCTTTTCTACAATATTATTACATTTACCTTCTAACACATTATGCATAGGATCTGAAATAATCATAGAAAGATGATCAGCAACATTGAGAAGAAATTATTACTAACATCCAATCAAGCTCATTAATATATAATATGAAGAATACAGGGTCCAATATTGAGCCCTGTGGAACTCCCATACTTAAAGATGAATGTTTATAGAATTGGCTCTGTATACAATATTTTCACTAACTTTTTATACACTCACATACTGTTAATAATTGGTTAAAAATGAATAAATCCAGTTTAGCGGTTGTCCTCTAATGGCTCTAATCCCAGTCATATAGTACAGTCAATAATATGCACGATTGACAGTCAAATGCCCCTCTTAAATAAGAAAATATTCCAACAGGGCATTCCCATGCCTCAATATAGTGAATTATATGGTTATAAAATGTTATACCTAGTCGTTATAGTGGATTTTCCACAATGAAAACTGGACCATAATTCTTTAAAGAGTGAGGATTATTTTTCTTAAACATTGCTACTACTTTACCCACTTTAAAGATGCTGGAAACATTCCCGTTTTAAAAGACATATTTACCAAATAAGTAAATGGTGTCATCAGTAATTTTAAGATTTTCTTAATTAAAAAGCCGGGTACATTGTCATATGATTACTCGAATGTGTTAATTCACATAATATACTACATTTTTTGGCAGAGTAACATGACCTTATTCTTTTGTTGCTAAAGTATAATTGTACTCACCTACAAAATAGATAATATATCACATTAATTATTGGCAACAGAATTCCTGAAAACAGAAAGTCGAACAAAATCAGTCTATAAATTTCTTGACCAAGGGACGTTTCCCAACATTCCTAAAATTGAAAAAAAAACTTAGAGTACAAATAACATACATTTCTTATTGTTAAAAGTATTAAAGTGCAACTTACATTATCAGGATTTTTCAACCAAAATGACACTAAAACTCCAATCATTACAAATCCTAAGATGAATGTCCGTATTAATGTTAAATACAACATCCTCTTAGGATTCTTGTAACCTTCATACCTAAAAAATAACTTGTAAGAACATGTAACTACAAAATTTAGAAAGATTTTGTCTTAGGTATGTAGGTTTAACTTAACAATGTGCTCTAGAAAATTATGAATAAATTGTTTCTATACTCGAATTTTCATAACTTGGCATAATCGATCGCTAACGTAGGCAACATGAGGGTTAATCAGTGGTTAAATGGAAGAGGTGTTGAAGACAACGATAAGCGTAAGCATAAGTTTGCAGCAGGTTAGTGTTTCAATCATTGATATGATGTATTTAGTTAACAGTCTTGTGTTTTTTGTAATAAAATTATTTAAAAACAAACAAGTGTGTTTTAATATTATTGTTCACATGAAAGGCTATGCTCTATGCTCACTCATACAGTCTGTTGTATATGAAATTGATGCAATAAGTTGAAGAAATCTTATGTATAACCACGTGGTTAACATACATTGGTCCTTCGAACCAGATATGATAAAGTCAGTCAATATAGTCCACTACACACAGGGTGAGTCACTAGTGCTTGTACAGTTAATATAGCAATAATAATGAATTGGCTTTATTTAGGAATATACAATACAATACACTCCTAAACTAAAGCGAATTCTAGCTTAATAGCTACTCAACTCAACTTAACCCTTTATATTACAGTAATTTATAGCTAATCTCATCTAATTTAAAGTAAATAAAAATAATAAATATATTATAGAATATATGCGGTAATGAGAGTTAAAGTCATTGAAACTAAAGGTTCTCTTGGACCGTTTGAAATTTGAAAGAATGTCTCGGATCAAAATCATAGGAGACGAAAAGCGGCATATTTTAAATTCTTCTTTAAATCTACAGTGTGTTTTACATAGTGATGGCAAGCAAGTACTTGACTTTCTTTAATGAAACACCCAATATTTTTTTTATATATTTTAATTTTCTATCCAGAAATATTTAATTTTTGGACTTACACTAGGGCATTGCCACGTTATTCCTCCTTTTCCGATAGAAAATGTATTTGCAGCGGTCAGGAGTAAATTCTGCAAAAAACATATTTTCATAAAAAAGGACCCCGTAGTTCTTGATAGAAAAATGAGTTTCAGTCAATCGTTCTGAAACTTCGGTTCTCCTGGGCCCCCTGATTAAAATTCTCCTTAGCCACCGGTCGGACTGACCGAATTCGATTCTTTTATCTACATGCAATTTAAACTGTGAAAATCTGAGAAGGGCTGCTTAAATGTCTCTTGGTGTTTTTTCCCAAGTGCAAAAAAATAACACAAAAAAAAATTTGTAATACTTTTACAAGAAAAGGAAGCACTTCGATGAAAAGGTTGGGGGGGGCAAGAGTTGATTATTTTTACCTAAGGAATATGCCTGAATATTTTGGGATCTTTCTGAAGTAGAAAAAAATAAAAATCTAGGGAAATTCTTGGCCAAAATAATTTTTGTCTAAAAAATTCTGAAAACCAGTAGGCATGTTCTTTGAACAAAAATCAACTTTTGCCCCCCCCCCCTCCAACTTTTTCTTCAAAGTGCTTCCTTGTTCAGTAAAAAAATTACAAAAAAATGTATTCTTTTGTTTGTTATTTTTTTCCGGGAGAAGGAAGCACTTTGGAAAAAAACACCAAGGGACAGAAGACGCTTATCTTTGTCCAAAAAATGAGCCTGAATATTTTCAGAATTTTTATGGAACATTTAAGCCGCCCTTCGAAAATTTTCAGTTTCAATCGCCTGCAGATCAAAAAATCGAATTCGGTCGGACTGGTAGCCAAGGAGAATTTTAATCAGGGGGCCCAGGAGAACATTTTTCCGAAGTTTCAGAACAATCGACTGAAACCTATTATCCTATCATGTACTATTTTCCAGGACTTTCAATGTTGAACCTAGTTCTACAGGGTGTGCTCCATGATTATTCACTTTTTTATATATTTAAAAAATGGAACACCCTAAGTAAAAACCTACAGGATGTTCTATTTGAAAAGATTGAGTTATATTGCATTAAAAATGTACCACTACCTGAATAATCATGGAGAACACCCTGTTGAACCAGGTTCGCCTTTGAAAGGCATGAAAATTAGAACACGACCTAGACTAACATTCAAAATGAAACAAACATTCTATTTTATGAAAATACATTATTTGTAGATTTTATTCCTGACTACTGCAAATGTGTTTTTTATCAGAAAAATAGGAATAACATGGCAACAACTGTAAATCCAGAAATGATATATGCATGGCTAGAAAATTAAGAGTCAAATAGAAATATAACATAAAAAACTATTGTGCGTTCCATTTAAAAAATTCAGTAACCGACTTGTTACCATTAGGTGGATATAAGAATAATTTTAAAATATGCCACTCTTGCTCTCTTAATTCTTATCTAGACATTTTTCAAATTTCAAACAATTGAGATATTGACCGGATACTAATGACTCATCCTTATGTATATATGTCTTATGTATAATACATAACCAAGAGTTATTATAAATTGGTCCTTCGAACCGGATAGCATAAAGTGGGCTAATGGATTTGCCACATATAAAAATAATGCAACAAGTCAAAGAAATTCTATGGAGTGGCACGGTAAAACAGCAATCCCTAGCTCCAATACTAGTAATGTCGACGGGTAATGGATGTTTAAAAGTGAATTATTTCTTATTTGCTTATAATTGTAATGAAACATATTCCTTATAGGATTTTGCAAACAGCAGAAAAAGGTGTCTATGAGAACTAAAAAGAAAAACTATTTGTAATGTTATTGATTTCCAATCGTTGCATTCTTTCGATAACCTGAATTTCTGGTTATGCTAGCAATAAAAATCCTAAAATGTCTTTTTATTATTTGACAATGGACGTTGTATGAGTTTCTCAAATAGGTAACCGCCTTCTGGACTGTCTTGGCTTTAGATCTGGAGGCTATCTACTATGTATGTCTACTATCTACTACATATATTTATGGCCATGTGGTTAGCATAAATTTAGCCTTTGAGCTGCCAATAGAGTCTGTTAAATACGAAAACAATGCAACAAATCACAGAAAGAACCCCGAACTAATCTCATGGAAATTGGGTTTTGGCCAAATTTGCTCATATTGCAGAATATTGTAGACCATGGCATCCTGATCAAAAGTTCTCATGGGCACAAGGTCGGAAAATGAACAATTTTCCAGACATCGAGGGTGCTCATTTCTTGTGGGAAGTGGCCCCGGCCTCGTTGAAATTTGCTGGAATTGATATGTTATTCCTCTTAAGCTCCTGATCAAAAGTTCTCATGGGAGCAAGGTCGAAACGTGGACAATTTCCCAGGTATTAGGGGTGCAAAAGGGGTGCTCATTTCTAATGGGAAGTGGCCCCCAGTTTTAATCGATATATGTTATTCCTCTCGACCTCCTGATTAGGCGATTTAGACCTAAGAATTCTCGAATCTGAAATCCTTTTAAACATTACGATTTTTTGCGTAAAAATAGGTAAAAAATTCATAAATAACAACCCTCGATCTTATAGGTTCAAAGATATGGAACATGGTTTTTTATTACAAAATAGAAAGCGGAACCATGTTTTTTCTTAGTTTTTCTTAAATATCTCGTGAAATACGCCTCTAATCAATTCGAGGTATACTGATCAAATTTGTTCTTAAGAAAATTTCCTACAAGGATAGGCTATTGCGAAAATTTGCGAAACTTGTTTACTGTTGCAAAATTAGCAACAGAGGTGAGAAACATGAAATATTTTCAAATTGCAATAACTAAAGTATTTGTCATCGAAACTCGATGAAATTTTGGGAGAGGATAGCCCTTGGGATGCCTAAATAGTGCGCGACCCTCCAATCCAAAATGGCGGCCTATCGCGAATCTTCAAAGTTGAAAATTAATGGCGCTGCCGTTTCGACATAAAAAACAAAAATGGATCGACATGAAACCAATTGGAATCGGTTGAATTCACCAGTATCTTCGAATGTACCAAAATTCAGATTTTTTTTATTCGCAAATGAATTTTTTATTTACAAAAAACGAAAAAGTTATCGTTGCTGGGGATCGTATCTCCGCGAATATTCAGTTCAAAGATTTTCAAGCAAGTGCAACAAATTGCGCTTAAAAAAACATGAACTTAGAAATAATTTTTTTTTCTAGGACCAATGGGAGCCGAGATAAAATCTACGTTATTATCGATAACAACCGTTCTAATCAATATTTTTACATGAAACTTGGTATGATGCAACTTATTGTGAAAGTTTCGATTTTTGAGCACGCAAAAGCATACGGTGCGAAAGACGACCGAGAGAGAAGGACAATGTGACGTCATGGCACACTGTCGCTGCAGCCGCGCTTGGCTTTCGTAAACTCTTAGTTGTAAATTAGATTACTCAGCTTAGAAAACACATACAAAAATGAATTTTTCTCTTAAATACCATGTTTTTCTCTGAACTTTTCGATGGTGTAAACGGAATTTCGACCGATAGTCGCTACCAGCTTCAATAACTAGCATAAATAAATCATAAAATTGCTAATTATTGAAGACGCTAGAGAGTATCGGTTGAAATTTTGTTTACACCATCGGAAAGTGCGGCTACAGCGACAGCACGCTATGACGTCACAGCGCCCTTCTCTCTCGGTCGTCTTTCGGACCGTACGCTTTTGCGAGCTCATTAATCGATACTTATAAATAAAGCATTCTAGTTGCATCTTACCAAGTTTCAAGTAAAAATATTGATTAGAATGGTTGTTATCGATAGAAACGTAAAAGTAGCGTATCTCGGCTCCCATTGGTCCTAGAAAAAACTCCTTTTTTCTAAATTCATGTTTATTTAGGCACAATTCAATGCACTTGGTTGCAAATTTTTAAACTGAAAATTTGCAGAGATACGATCCTCAGCAACGGTAATTTTTTCGTTTTCTGTAAATAAACAATTTATTTGTTAATAAAAAAATCTGAGTTTTGACACATTCGAAGATACTGGTAAATTCAACCGATTCCAATTGGTTTCATGTCGATCTGTTTGTTTTTTTTTTGTCGAAACGGCAGCACTTCTAATTTTCAACTTTGGAGATTTGCGATAGGCCGCCATTTTGGATTGAAGGGTCGGGGTTGCACGCACTACTTAGGTATCCCAAGGACTATGCTCTCCCAAAATTTCATCCGCTCTCGACGACAATTACTTTAGTTATTGCAATTTAAAAAATTATAATTTTTTTTCACTTTTGTTGCTAATTTTGCAATAGTAAACAAGTTTCGCGAATTTTCGCAATAGCCTATCATTGTAGCCAATTATCTTAGGAACTTTGATCAGTATAACTCGAGTCGATTAAAGGCGTATTTCACGATATATTTAAGAAAAACTAAGAAAAAACAGGGTTCCGCTATTTTGCAATAAAAAACCATGTTCTGTATCTTCGAATCTACAAACACTTGAGGGTTGTTATTTATAAATTTTTTGCCTATTTTTAAGCGGAAAATTGTAATGTTTACAAGGGTTTCATATTCAAAATCTAATTCGCCCCACCTAGATCAAAAATTCTCATGGGCACAAAGTCGAAAAATACACAATTTTCCCTGGATATCTAGAAAACTGTCCATTTTCTGATCTTGTGCCCATGAGAAATTTGATCAGGAGGTCGAGAGGATTAACATATATCATTTCCAGCGAATATAAGCAAATTTGGTCGAAACCCAATTTCCATAAAATTAGTGCAGGGTCCTTTATGTATAGTCATATATCTAACGAAAGGTAACCGAGGCAAGTATTGCTATTTTACCTACATGTTTCCCAAACAATACTCACTTGATAACCCAGCTATAAATAATAGGAAGCACAGTCATAATAACGTTGACTGCCATGGCCGTATATATAGATGGCCACTCTTCATTGGTGGATTTCTCCAGTAAAAAATACATCACATAACCAGCTCCACAAAGAGAGATTAAAATTAAAATATTCATCATTATTTGCATCATTGTGGTCCAAAATACCACAATGCAAGAATTTTTTATTGTCTCGCGCATGTCTTCGAATAATAATTCCTAAAAATAACAATTTGATACAGATCATTGAGATTTAAAATAGGGATCAATAAATATTACGTGGTTCATTTGCTACTTGGTATGAGTTTATGAGCTTGTTATTGGATTATAAGTAATTCAAAAACTGCACACATAATATATAAAAATATCTGCATCTATTAATATGAGGAACCACTCAAAACTTCCAAGAATTTGTACCTACAGAAAATTACTTATGTCAATTCCTCCAGCTGATCATACCGGCAATATTTTTTGTGAATTGGTATCATGGTTACTGATATGTATTCTGAAGATCTGTGTGTATTTTTCGAAGGTTGCGCTTGAGCAGTTCTGCAAATTTTATTCGAACTAAAATGGCTGACGTAAGGAGCAAATAATTTGCATCAAATTTGTCAGCTGAGTTGAATACCAATAGAAATACGCATACTGCTCGAACAATCAGTTCATGACAATGATTTAAGGTATAGTGAATGTCTTATGCAAGGATGGGTGTTTATTGACTGCGATCAACTCTGCGGTCGACCATCAATTAGCTCAATTACGAAAAACATTGCAAAAGTGCATGAGGTTTTTCTGGCAGACCAAAGGTGATACTTTGAAGCGGTTAAACATCATTCGTTAAACAGTTCCACCTTTCTAAAGGTATAACAATCATAACCTGTGACACAATTGAAGGGCTTTTGGGTAGAATTTATTTATTTATTTATTTAAGTACAATATCCAACGGGATAAACCCAATTACAAGATAAGGTTACAAAGTGATCAGCATTAAAAAAGAATAATGCTGATAGCAATACAATTAAAATACAATTAAGCATAAATTACAATAAATCACAACGAAAATATACAATGAGAAAAGAGAGAAAGAGAGAAAAGTGAATAATAAAATGCAGCACTACTTATTAAATGCAAAATCAATGATTTGTACAAGACTAGACAATTTCAAGAAAGATTAACAAGGATTAGATTATTCATACAGGCGTTTGATGGTACTAGCATTACAGAATAAAATATCTAAATTTGTTTCAACTTCTGAATAACTGACAAACATGTGATATATAGGGGACCTTTTATATATATTAGTATGATGATTTCTTGTACAAAATAGTCGTTTCTGGCGAGAATTAATTCTGGGTACATGAAACTCTAACATCTCTAGTAATGCTACACAGTTAGTTATGTTGTTGACTATTTTGTACAAGAAAACAACGGCGTGCATGTTGCGGCGTTGTAACAAGCTGTTCATTTCAAATCTGGCATAGAAAATTTCCTGTGGGGTGCCTCTTTGGGGATATTGATTATTATCTAACTGATACGTTGCTAGCTTAAAGAATTTTCGCTGAACTCGCTCAATATTAATAATGTGGGTGTTATATATGGGATTCCAAACTACTGAACCATATTCTAGCTGTGATTTTATGAAAATAGTGAAAAGTAACTTCAGGGTATTAATGTTGTTAAAGTCCTTCATATTACGCACGATAAAACCGAGATTCTTATAAGCTTTAGATATTATTGAATTGATATGAGGGACAAAGGTAAACTTATCGTCAAATATTATACCTATATCTTTAATGGTATTCGGACGTGGAAAGATTGTGCTATCGATGTTATATTCGTATGATATTACATTATGTTCGTCCTTCCGGCAGTATGACATAACATTGCATTTAGCTGCATTAAGGTGCAGTTTGTTTTCTTTGCACCAAGAGTTTAATGTGTTTAAATTGTTCTGAAGTGTGACGCAGTCCATTTTGGATTCAATTCTTGAAAAAAGTTTTAAATCATCTGCATATACTAAGTAGTTTACGTTCAAGCCGGCCGCAATGTCATTAATAAAAATTATGAACAAAAGGGGCCCTAATACAGACCCTTGTGGAACTCCAGAAGATTGAGTGAAAGTAGAAGATTTGTATCCTAGACAGTGGACATACTGGGTACGTTGATATAGGTATGATTGGAAAAACATCAACATATTATAACTCAGACCTATCTTATTTAATTTCATAAGTAATAAACCATGATCCAGACTGTCGAATGCCTTGGAGAGTCTGGATCATGGTTTATTACTTATGAAATTAAATAAGATAGGTCTGAGTTATAATATGTTGATTGCAAAGGCAGTTAATATACATGCTTACAGAAATTCTTTAAATCATGTAAGAAATATTAGGGGTGCTGTAGTACCAGGGACCTATGCGGAGGGTACAATGGAAATAAGTATATGTCCTCAAATATTTTTCGAGGCATAAAGTCACCTTAACCGAATTGTTCAGGGGCTTAACCCTCGATAGAATAAAAAGCTACGACTCTTTCACTGACCAAGAGAAATGATGGAGGAAGAAATGTAAAAAAAATTGTAAAATAATTAAAACTATTATTTGGTTTAACTCGGTCTAATTGAAAAACGGGAAAACCAACTGATCCCGAATGTTTACTGTGTTATCGATACAAAAATCATATAGACATATAGACAAAGAGAGATCGAGGAAGAGTGAATGTGCCGCTGCCTAAAGATTTTTTGTGCGCTTTTACTATTTTGTGTTAGTTTCAACTTTTGCACATTGGCAACAGTGCCTTAGTGATTTATATAGGTCGTGTGCATGTGACGTCACAAATTTAGACATTTGTCAGAGTTTAGGGCCAACAAACCCAAATTCCCAAGATGTTATATGGAAACTGATCGCACTTTTCATTATATTAGTAACTTTGTGGACACTATTTTATACAAAATGCCAAGTTTTAGTTGTGTTATTAATTGTAGAAGTGTGGCAATACGAAATGACGCCTGTTATTAAATTACGTCCATTCTTCAACTAGGAAAAGCTGAAATTGGAACACGCCAACTTCGACTTTTGAATACCTTGAACCTTTTTTCAATTATGCACTTCAAAAATCATGTAATTACAATATTATGTTTGTGCAATATTCGGAAATACATCGGCATCTGTACTAAAGTCTTCTTTATTTAATGTAGGTACAGAGATTTAAACGGATAGCACCAATTTTTTTCCATACACCTATCCTGTACATCATATTTAAAGTTTGTATTATTGTAGACATGTACTTTACAATTTTTCTTAAAAGACATTATATTTGCACCATATTTTATACTGTCTTGCAATTCATTATACATTCTTAGAGTGTTGTGGAACAAATCGTTTTGATCATAGTTTGTTCTAACCATCGCTACGTAAAAGTTATTTTGATTACAAGTATCATGATGGTGAATGTCTCTAACAAAGGTACCATGTTCTAATAGATGCTCTGGTAAGAAACCATTTAACATTTTATAAATAAAAGTCGTAGTATTCAATATCACACTTTGTTTAACACTTAGGACTTCAACATTATCCAACATTCGCTTAATATTTGTATATCTGTTGCATTGTAAGATTATTCTTAAGGCTTGATTTTGTATTTCTTTTTTTTTTTGCAAAACACCGAATTCGGAATCATTGAAAAGGAATATTATTGTTGAGCAACAGTAGGAAATGAGAATGGATTATCGAGTTATATATTGGTACATTGATTTAGATTTTTCAAATTCTTCTTCCTAAAAAATTTATCTTCTTCGCAACCTTGTTTCTTATGAATTCTGCATGCCTACTGAAAGTTAAGTTTTGATCGATTATCACTCCTAAATATTTAATTTCTGAAACTTTTTCGATATCTCTGCCATTGATAGATAGAACGACATTGTTATTTACATCAAGAGAATTATGTTTAATTTTTATAATCAAGTATTTTGTCTTGTTTATATTCAGTCTTAAGTTATTATCAGTTAAACATTTAATTAGTATATTCAGTTCCTCATTCAGTATAGACATAATATCATTTACATAGGCACCCACTATATATAATAGTGTCATCCGCAAATATCTGAATATTATACCTATTGACGTATTTAACAATATCCTTTATATATAATATAAATAGGTTCGGACCTAGTATGGTTCCTTGTGGAACTCCATATTTCGTAATCATTTTAGAAGAGACATCTTCACCAAATTTGGTTACTTGATAACGATCTTCTAAATAACTTTTGAACCAATCCATTGTATAGTTAATAATTCCCATATGTTCTAATTTCAACAGTAAAAGTTCTCTATCGATAGTTTCAAACGCTCTTTGGAAATGTAAAAACACAGCACCAATAAATTTTTAATCATTTAACGCATTTTTCCAGTTGAATAGAATTGACTGAAGGGCACTTTCACATGAGTCATTCTTGCGGAAACCAGACTGGTACTTAGATAAATTACTATTACTTTCTACATAGCCCACTAATAGTTCATTCACTGCTAATTCCAACAATTTTTCATAACACGGTAACCATATTTATGGTTCGATGTTCTTCGCATAGTATTGAATTTAGTTTCTTTTCAATTGATACTATGGTTGTAGTTTTCCATGACTTGGGGAATACGGCTTTTTCCACGCTTGTATTCATCACTTGTAAGAATCGATCTCCTATTTCGTAAAATATAAATTCATCTCAATTTTAACAAACAAAATTCGCCACATGAATTGATTAAGGATAATTGTGGATATTAAATAATCCAAAATTAAGTTTTAAAACATCACAGAATCCGCAAAATATACAGCTAAAACAACGCGTTCGATCGGCTGATCACAAAGTGGCAACCATTTGTAAGTCAGTATTCCCTAGTCTAATAACATAAGAAATTAGTTTTAATAATGTATATATATAATAGAAGACAATTTTGATAATTTTAGTGACTTCTCTGTGTGACGTCAGCTTGATTGTTTCTCGATCACACTGTATCATTGGTGTAACTGTTGTATACCCATTACACTTCAATATTATTCTCATTGTACGATTTTGAGATTCTTGTAACAAGACAAGTATAAATCGATTTGTTATAGTAAATAATTATACTATATGACTTTCGGATCTGTAATTTCTATTTCAGAATTTCCCAGAACTTTTGAGTAACACCTCATACATACAAATGAGGTGTCTATCTAGATACTTTGTGTAATACAAACTAGAATAGTGAGGTATTCCCTGACAATGTTACCTTGAGTTCATTATATATGGCATGTGACTTTAACTGTGCAGCATCATCATTGGCTATATTATAGTCCCAGCCACAAAATATCTTATGAGCATAGACGTTTTTCAAACCACCTTCCGTTTCGATGAAACTTCTACGGTATAAACCAGCGACACTAAAAACATATTTTAACATTATTATTATTATAATACTTTAATGCAATCTTTACACTAACAAAACATTAGAAATATTTTATATTTCAAAACCAATTGTATAAAAATAATATACTCATAAATAGAACTAATTAATGAACATTTATAAAAAAAAAATAAAAATGACTGGTAATTTTCTATTCCTAACCTCGAAATTTTAGTTGCAAACTTTAACCAAACTGAACTTATCGACAGAATATCTATTTTCGAAGGTAAATATTACATATTATATATAGGGTGAACCAGATTCAATGGATTTGAAAGTTATATCGTATATTAAGAGAGATCCTACAACAAAATTGGGAAAACACATATAGCCTACTACGTTAATATTACAACGCAAGTATTAAGAGCTTATAGACTATCGACAGAATGTCTACTAGCATCGCAGTGCAATTTTTCTCGTGCATAAATATTTGCATAGATGTGTGAAACAATATGTTACCTTGACATTTTTTTTTAATGAATTCCATATTATCCAAAACTGATAAGGTCAATTTATTTTAAATACTCACTCGAAGAGAACTGGAGGTATAAGGTGACGTATTTAACACTGAATTAACATACACAAGTATTCTTCACTGCTGATTACAAGAATTAAAATATATTACTAATATCTGATCTAAATGTTTTGGAGTTAAACTTCGGCTTCGTTCATTGAAAATCCATTTATACTGCGAGAAGGACTGCTCGACGTCGACATATGTAACTGGGGCATACTTAAAATATCTAAATTTTTGCAAAGTCGTCACATTCATGCCCAGTGTAGCAAAGTCTACTTATTTGTCGTTTAAAAAGTCTATTACACCTGTCATCGTAACAAATCCGAGATTTTTTCAAAAACAATCTGGAATTGTCTTTTTACCCTCGCAGCAATATCTCCCTGTAATTAAAAACATATTGACAAAGATCGAACACAACGTTTGTTGCATCCATTGTAGTAAATTCTGATGTTCATTGATATTGAAGGTAACATATGGCTAGTGGAATTCGTGAAAAACATCCGTGTATGAACAGTTGGATCCATAAATGCCTGTTGCGCCTGTGAAATAGCAACTGCGTCATTTGGGTTTAACTCCTGTATCACGGATTTCACATTTCCAAAATGACAGTAATAGAACGATGCTGCCTTTAGCTAAGTTTGTGAAACAATCGTATACGACTTGGTGCTTTAAGAAAAACTTTCTTTACACTAGTGATTAATTTATTAACATTAGGGTAGCACCTACTAATAGTTTCAGCAATCCTATGAAGCCCATGTGCTAAACATGTTACATGCAGCATATTCCGATATGTTTCCAAAATTCTTCCAGCAGCTTTCATATAATTCACTTCATTGTTAAGAAATAATTAGAACTTGTCCATATTTTCTGCATATTTGTCACTCTAAACTTGAATTTACTGCATCCGCTATAGTGCGAGAATTTGTAGCTTCTAAAACTTTAAATGCGATCAAATGTCCGCTCATTGCTCAATTTTCGTCCAATGCACCCACTAAAACATTTGCTACCTTGAACCCGCAAGCACTGATTGTTTCGTTCGCGCTAAGCCAGATGTACTTTCCCATTAAGCTCAGTAATTTTCTGTTTAATATTTTCGAATGGAAATGTGTGGAACAATTTCATTATTTCATAGACAGAGACAATTTTTTTTTTTCGGAAGATATGTGTCTGAGACGTTCCCCTCACGTTCCCTTTGCGATACCTTTCGATACTTTCGTAAACGCCTTTCGACAGTCTTGTAGATGCAGAAGACACCTTAACATTGCTATATTTTTCATTTTTCCAAAAATTATCTGAAAAATGGATTGTCTAGTTTCGACCACGGTAAGTTACATCTTATCATAAATTTCAGTAACTCTAAGTTAAAATTACGTTGCGTCTCACTGTAAGTAATGCCACCTAGTTTTCCAAAGAAACATGTGAATTAATATTTGTTTTGCACGACCATGAAATTGCTTTGTCACATCTAGTGTAATATAGTTCTTTACCATCAAAATGTAAATCGGCAATATAGCGAATCCAAATATTTACTGTAGCTTACGTTTTTAGTACTTATGTCCGAATAAATCTACAGTAATCTTACTCCCCTCCCCACCTGAGATTGGGTTTCAGTCAGGTAAACAGCCAGTAGGTATACATGCCACAATTTAAAATAATCTATTACGCATTTCGCTCTTATTTAATATACTGCGTTTCTCCATAAAACTAAGTTATACACTAACATTATAAAATTAAATAAAATTAATTTAGTATGTTGCATGACTTTTTGTTTTATACTTTGGGAATGTTTCAGTATGTGTTTCCAATATATAATATCTGTAATAGCCATACGTAGAGTACTTTCAGAACCTTATGAACCGCGAGATGTGCAAAAGGCGGAGTTTATTCCGCATAAGTACATTTTATTCCGCATAAGTACATTTTGAAAACTTTGACTCGGCTATCACATACATTTAAAAGAATGATTTACTTGGGATAAAGTGCAAATTCTAAATCTAATGTTTTTAGGAAGTTGTGTAATTGGGACGATCACCGAAATTATGTCTCTGCACATACCAAGGTCAAAGCTCATGAAATTTTGAAACACCTCTAATTCCGATCTCTGCTTATAATGAAAGCAAATACAACTTTCGTAAGCAGTATATTTATTTATCGTGTTGAAGCCTTTGAAATTATTATATTTATAGACTATTGTATGCAGCTCCTTTACTAAGATGTTAACAATACAGTGAATGGATTTGATCAATTATTGCCGAAAAAAGAGGCTAGTCGTTCAAATTTTAGAATTGTTAAATGTTAGTCAAGTAGAAATAATGGTTAAGTAATTTTGGAATGAAAGATATCTGCCAAAAAGTGGAAAATAAAAGGTACCTCGGGATAAGATAGGGAAAATGCCCCTTGACACGGATTTTGGAAATAACCTGTTAGAATTGTTCCTTGGGCCTAAAAAATAAGATCAACAGAGTTCATATATCAAAATTGCCTCCCCTGCCCAAGAAAAGGCCCAGTTTATATTTTTTTTTTTTACAAAAATGGAATAAATTTAAAATTCTGAAAAAATTCATGCGTGCAGTAATCCCAAAGACCTCAATTTTTTGGGGCTCTATTGGGCCCCACTAAGGCCCTTACAAATATTTCAAAAATTTCTAAAGTCGAATATTTTTGTTAGGATAAAGAGGTACGGAAAACTTTATTTCATCACATTGTTTGTGACCAAATAACGCAATTTATAAGCTCGTTTAGAAATGTCCAAACCCCGTGCATCAGGTCCACAATTAATTTTTTTCATTTCTTTCAAACGAAATCTCACCTTAATTAGATAGGAGGAATAGCTTTTAAAGCTTGGGTAATGAAGCAACCCCTGGGGCAAAGGACGCTCCCTTGGGATCAATAGTCACCCCATTGGGTTGATTATGACCGAAAATGTAAAAAAGGTTAAAAAAAAACTGGGTGCGTGGTTCTTTGGCTGACCTTTGACACCAGGGGATTACTTTTGACCTCTGCTTTGCTGTCTGGGAGACTATTCAACCATGTCAGATGACTTTTGACCCCAACAGGATAACATTTTACACAAAGTGGTCTTTGAACCACAGGGGCTATCCTTTTACCCCAAGGGGGTGACTTTTGGTTCCAGGGGAGTGTCCTTTGCCCCAGGGGTTGATTCATTACCCAAGCTTTCAAAGCTACTCCTTCCATCTAATTAACGTGAATTTTCAATAAAAAAATTAAAAAATTAAATTTTGGGCCTGACACACGGGGTTTGGAAATTTTTAAACTACCTTAAAAATTGCTTTATTTGATCACAAATAATGCGATAAAATAAAATTTTCTGCACCTCTTTATCATAACAAAAAAAACTTTAAAAAATTTAAAAATATTTTTAAGGGCCTTAATGGGGCCCAATAAGGTCCCAAAAAATTGAGGCTATAGGTCTTTGGGATTACTATATGCATGAATTTTTTCAGAATTTTAAATTGATTCCATTTTTATAAAAAAAAAATTGAAAGTGGGCAGGGGGGGGATCTTGTTGACCTTATTTTTTAGGCCCAAGAAATGATCCTATCAGGTATATTCCAGAATCCATGTCAAGGGGCAAAAATATTTTCGGTGAAATTTTTTTCAAACTTTGGGAATAAGTAGTTCAAGGGCTTCCAGTTTTCATTTTGCGTAGTTTAGTTACACAGTTTAAGGTAAGTTCACGATTCTATGAATTCATTACTCAATTAGATGGTAGCACGACTTTTATAAAAACATTATTATTTTTTGTTGTTTGGGTAAATTTTCTCATTATATATCCTTCTCTCTCAGTAACGGCCACCAAACTAGAAGTCAATTTTATAATTGACGATTAAGTCACTTCAAAGTGCCGAATTTATGATACTTTTTAGCTCTGGAGGAGGAGTGCAAGAAATTGAAATTTTATTATCGCTGTCAAACATTTTTACAATTTTCTAAGAACTATCAAAATGTTTTGTATACATACAGAATATACAATTTCCATAGAAACGCTATGACATTAAGGCCACCGCTAAATATAGCATAAACGGTGGTGTCATTTTCATCATCTAATTTATGGTTGCACAAAAAATAGTGTTTATAACATGGCCGTGAAATTATTTAGCTCTCTCGATATTACCTTGCATTTTCTCTCGGTATGTAAGAAGGGATTTCGCAGCCATGGTATAAAAATAACTATTGCGGCTCCTACTCAGTTTTTCACGATGCTCCTTCCTTTTTTGGTCTTTATATTCAAAGACCTCAAACGACATCAATTTGATCCACCCTATACATAATACGCTTAACACTCACTCGCAATCGAAATGATATACAGATACCACAGCAAAGATTAACATATACAAAAAGAAACAATTTCGGAATTTCACTCTTCAACTCTATTCCGATATCACTAAAACATGCACCATTGACACTATTTAAGCAGAAAGTGAAAATCCATCTTATAGCCAAGGCTTATTATAGCATCAATGAATTTAACTATACAGATTTGTAATTATACAAAATTAATCACGCCTTGACTTAGTAAAAAAATTTTAGTACTACTTGTTATCTATGTTTAGTGACTGTCATGTACACTTATAACTTACGCCTTGACTCAGTTAAATTCTTAATGTTATTTGTTATGTATGTTTTATGTTTGTTATATACAACTATGTGTAAGATTGTACATTTTTTCAAATTATTTTTTATTGCACCTTATTTTTTGTACTATTTGACGTGTCAACGCACCACGGTGCATTTTTATGACCAATAAAATCTATCTATCTATCTATCTATCTAACAAATATCCAATTCTAAAAGTACACAACAATAAAAGCAAGTACTAGGGGCATATTAGAATGAAACTAAAGATATATGTTAGTCTACAAGTGAAGTATAATTCACATTAATAAACTAAAACAAATATACATATAAATTCTAATTACTGTGTGTAAATACATTTGCATTTCTATTATTGTTTAATGCATATTTTGGTAACTTTCTCGACCCACTCAACAGTTAAAATATCCTGAATGAAACAATTACACAAGTTTACAAAAAAAAAAGTTCTGATCTATGCATGGAAGCCATCATTTCCCATGTATTTTGATGCACTGAAGTCAATACAATTATACTAAAAAAATCTGCACAGAGTAAATTTCTCTCAAATCACGTTTTAAGCGTATTAATATTTGCACACGTAAAATGCAATTGGTGAGAAATCAGTCGAGTTACTCTAGCAACAAATCCTAAATACTTTTTAATTTTTAATTGCTGAAATTTGTATCATACAGATTTCATATTTTAGTATGATCTTCTACAAGTTTCAGGAAAACAGATTACATTACCATATTCAATCTTCCGGTGGTCGGGGGGCGACACGAATTTTTTTATTTTGCTATTGAATATCAAGCACATTGCGTATTTTAACATGTTATTTCTGCGGTCCATACGAAGTAAATGCCGATTACGGATTCATTTCTCCGAAGGTTGGAGGCGGTACAGAAAATCTAACTTTCTTACTGAAAATCGTGCCCATTTCATATTTTAATATGATATTTCTGCAGTTCATACAAAGTTAAAACCAATGGAGGATTCATTTTTCTGAGGGGCGGGGGCAGTATAAAATATCTAACTTTTCTATTCAATATCGTGCACATTTCATATTTTAATATGTCATTTCTGTGGTTCATGCGAAGTCAATGCCGGTTACAGATTCGTTTTTCCGATGGTTGGGGGGCGGTATAAAAAATCTAATTTTCTTATTGAATATCGTGCACATCTCAAAATTTAATGTCACTTCTTATATGTCATTTTTTATACCGCCCCCGGCCTTCGAAAAAATGAATCCGCCATTGGTTTTAACTTCGTATGGACTGCAGAAATGTCATATTAAAATATGAAAGGTGCATGATTTTCAGTAAGAAACTTAGATTTTCTATACCACCCCTCGGAAAAATGATTTCGTAATTGTCATTAACTTTATATGGACCGCAGAAATTACATTAAAATACGAAATGTTCATGACATTCAACAGCAAAATAAAAAAATTTGTGCCGCCCCCGATGACCGGAAGATAGAATCTGGTAATGTAATTTGTTTTCCTGAGACTTATAGTCATAGTAAAATATGAAATTTGTATGTAAGTAAGTAAGTAAGTAAGTAAGTAAGTAAGTAAGTAAGTATTTTATTGGTGTCACAAAACAAAAATTTTTACACAGGTCAAAATAATAGAAGTAGAACACATAGTTTGTTATTACAAAAAACATATAATATAAAGTATTAAAAATAGTTAAAATATAACACAACACATTAGCTTTATTTTTATCACAAAAATAACAATTAACGTAAGATATTAATTACAATAAAATAAAAGAAACAGTCAGTCAATCCCTTGCAGTTACAATTACAAACACGTTAAAATATGAAATTTGTATGATACAAAGGAGGGTCCCTAAGGCAGGTTTTCAGCCTAATTTATTTTTGAACAAAGAAATTTGAAATAATTTTTTTTCATATCCACTTTGAATATCTAATCAATTCCACAACATACGGAATCATTTTTAACCCCCCGTCCCCTATTCTACCCCCCTTGAAACTACTGTGCCGTGAGTCACTTGCTGAGATATTCTAATGCCCTACTAAGTAGCAAACTATCGCCGGCTGGTGATTCAGGGCGTACACAAGAACATTCCCCCTCCCCACATTAATCCCCTCCATGAACATAGATCCTTGCGTACAATCCACACTACTATTGTACAGACAACTAGGAAGTAAGAATGGCACATAGGGCGCATTATTCAATGGATCCCACAACAAACGGAATCATCCCCCCATGGACATATTATTAACTCTTTTGTCCGTACGAAATTATTTAATTCCCAATTCTTGGTTGTACTTGAACATCTGACATGTGTACCATTCTTACCTCCCAATTGTCTATACATTGGCATTGTGGATTATTCTCAAGAATCTAGGTTTTAGGGGGGGGCATTAACTAGAGAGAGGGTAAAGTATACTTGAGTATGCCTTATATCACTAGCCGATGATGTTTTGTTTCTTAGTAGAATATTACGATATCTCAGCCGACGACGCAGTAATTTTAGGGGGGTAGAATAGGGAGACAGGGTGTTGGAAATGATCCCATTTTTTGTGGAATTGTTTAGATATTCAAAGTAGATATAATCAAAATCTTTTTTATTTATTTTTATCGAAAATAAATTAAGCCGATAACCGGCCTTAGGGACCCTCCTCCTTTCAATAATTAAAAATTATTTAGGATCTACTGTCGGCCAATTATTGCCAGAGTAACTCGACTTGGGAAATCTATGCGGTAGAATTTTTTAAAATAATGTTATCATCGGCTTCAGTGCGTCAAAATACATGGGAAATGATGGCTTCATGCATAGATCAGCACTTTTTTTTGTAAACTTGTGTTATTAATTCAAAAAATAAATATTCTCTCTAAATGACCAGTCACTTTATCAAAATATCGACGGAGTTAAAAAACTTTAAAAAAGTAAAATAATTTATCAATTAAAATATAATAGTACGGCAGCCCGTAACCAAAATTTTCGACTTATCGCCTAATGGGGAATTCCCATGCCAATGCTTATTTCTTTGAACAAGGATAAAAAAGTTCTGAGCGATGGAAATTTTTAGCGTCACGAAAGGGTTGAAATGTATCCTTCAACATGTAAAAAATAACGGGTTATCTGAGTAACCGCCTAATGTCCGTTTACTTTTTCTTGGTGTTCATAAATATGCATAGTTCGAGGAAAAAATGAAAACAGAAATTTTGAGTGCTGCGTGAAGATATAAGGGGTTAAATACTGAAAACAGGTGGAAATTCGTGTCATCGCCAAATGTCCCTTCTGACAATTCTCGTCTTTTTCTGAAGTTTTTCTACAACAAAAAAATAAAAATGGACGTTTTAATCGTTGCATATCATAGTACTTGCATTTTAACTCTGCGTCTTTGTTTTTTGGCTAATTCTGGTACTCCCTAATGTCCGTTCCCTAATCAAAATGATGTTTTAAATAAAAAAACATGTATGAAAAATATGAACGGACAGTTTTCAACTTGATATGTTGAAAAAGTCATTTTCCGTTGCAATTTAATAACAAGAGCGCAAAGTGTTATATGTTGATACAGAGTAAAACTTCACTCCCTATGTTTTTTAAATGCTTAATCGAATGCAAGTAGTCTCAGTACCCCTCATCCCCCCGAACGCACCCCTATGGGTAAAAAAGCAGCACTGAAACGAGAATTTCATTAATGTCAAAGTACAAACCGATTTTTTGCTGTTAGTATACAACGCGGAATTATTTTTTCAACTAAAAAGAAACCGATGCGCACTTTGATATGGGCTGCTGTACTATAAGAACAAAAATAATATGAAATAATAGGAAATAAAAAAACAAACCTAATACTCAAAACTGCAAATGAACATAAATATAGGGTGACCATGGTAAAAAAATAAGCATCAGACATGCTGTAATTCAAAGCAGACAGGCTAACAGATTGGTTTGAATAAAAGCCATAATAAATGAAAGTATCTGTCAAATAACCCTAAAATAAAAAATAAAAGAAAATTTACTGGTTTGACTGAAAAGTGCTACACCATGATTTTATTGAACGAAGACTTACCTCTCCTGAAAAAATGTCTTTCCAGTCAAAACCCTGCATAAGTGTAATATTTCTTGTCGCAAAAGTAATCTCTGGCAAAACAATGAAAGAAAAAGATATAATGGCGATGAAAAGGTCCATCACAAACATCCATCTCAAAAATTTGAAAAATGAGGCTACCCCAGATCCAAAATTACCTTCGATTTGCTTCACGGTTCCATACCATAGTTCGAGGGAATATGCCAGACTTTTCATATTCAATTTAAACTATCAAAACATAAATATTAAGCTTATTTAGGTCCCTAAGAGAAGATTGAAAGTATTTATTATGACATAATGAACACTGTTAGATCTATATGTGTACAGGCATTTTTTTTAATGCAGTTAGTTAATTACTGCTATAATTACTTAATTATGATAATGTATAAAGAATTTTGCAATACTAGCTGAAGGACTTTGGTCAATTGATATTTGGTTTATTCTTAAAATACTTGTATTATTATTATTACTAAGATTATTTTTAAACTCTAATTTTTAAGTATATATTAGTACAGAAATTTTGTAGTCCTACCTTTGATATTGTAATGCTCATACGGTACTTAAACATTTTGTAAAAACTAAGTGGTTTTCGTTTGGACTTTTGGCTAACAGACTTCGACAATTTCACTTTTACGCACCTTTTCAAAGTCAAACATTGTGGCATGTCTCTTAATGCTTCCCTGCGAACAAATAGAAGTTAATAAAAGTAGATGTATACAAAATTTGACATGCTGTATTAAGTTAAATTCAATAGAGCATTTTCGGTCCCCTGATTTTGACATCGCTGTCTGGAGGGCACACAAAACCTCATCCAATAACACAGGAATGCAAATGAAAACAATTAGAGATGAGTTGCTGTTTAACAACCTGTTATTTTATAACTGTTATTTGTAAATATCATAAACAGATTGTTATTTCTGTTCGAAAATAATAGATAACAGTAGCCAAGATATCTTCTTGACTATTTTCGGTTGACATCACACTGTCGTCAGCGCCATTTTGCGTGGAGGGCAGACAACTCATTGCTTTCATTTGCATTCATGTGTTATTGAAGTGTGAATGTTATAATAGACGCTGTTTTTATTTGCAAAAATTACGAAAATGTCTTTGTTCTGTTCAGTAGTGAATTGTGGTAATAGAGACCATGAAGAAAATAACAACAAGTTGTCGAAAGAACGGCGAGAAGCATGGATAAGGCCTCTACAAAGGGGAGAATTAAGCGAAACCTTTCTGAAAAATGCTGGGATTTGTTCAGAGTATAAGGATCGATACTGTCGAGGACTGCCACTTTTTCTTTGTAACGAAACTTGACATCAGCTTTGAACGTTGAATAATACTCACTACGATATATTATTGTCAAAATAAACACTTTACTTGAAAAACTAAAGAAAACTCGAAACACACTCTGAAAACTTTCTGAACACAATGATATACAAACAGTAAATGAGGTTATGTATGTCCTTCAGACAGTTGTGTCAAAGTCACGTCAAAATTTGCAAACCACAAACTGCGAGCTGCGGTATGCCAGTACTTCTCAGCGATCTGTTATTTTTAAACTGTTATTTCAAAACAGCAGAAGCAGTTTAAACCTGGTATTAAAACTTAACAGCTTTTACCCATCTCTATAGAACAAAACAATGATTTGTGTGCCCTCCACGCTGACAACGTGTCAACCGAAAATGGTCTATAAGGCAGGTGCTTCACATGACTAAAATAACCTCAAATTCTAATTTATAAGTTTATTCTCTTTTTTAATTTTTGTATTGACATTTTTCTTACGGACTTAGTTATACTAGTTCCAAGCCACCATTGCCAATTTCTCTTAAATAACACAGGCCTGCATTTGATAACATTTTCAAAGTTGATTTAAAAATTTGAACTGTTTTTTGGTAATTGGGTAGCACTGATTTCAAATCTGCTTTCAGTTTTTTTGTATCACGTAAGGTTATTTTTCAAACCAGCAAAATCAAGAAATTTAGAAAAACACGATTTATTTAATTTATAAGCTGGTTTTATAACATATTAAAGAGAAAAATACAAAAACATACAAGATATAGACATTGAAACTATTTGGAATAGTTGTTTATTCTTTACGCTTCTTAAAAAACCGTTTTCTTTTTTCAGAAAAGCTTCTTTTTGTTGTTTTTCTGTCATATTCAGCTAAAGGAAGATCTCTCCTCAATGTCCAACAGTAATCGGCCATCATTTTTGTATCCCAGCGCCCCTGGTATCTTTTTTCCACCTCTTTAATATCTTGATGAAATCTTTCAACTTGCTCTTCACTCACGTCCCCAAGATTTTCCGGGAAATAGTCCAAATGGGAATGTAAAAAGTGAATTGTTATGCTCATATTGCAACCAAGAATCCTGAATTTTTCCAGCATATTTTCAACGATCTCAACATAGTTTGTGTCTTTATAATTCCCTAGAAATTTATGTACAACTTCTTTAAAAGCATTCCATGCATGTTTTTCCTTATCTTCCATTACATTTTCAAATTCTCTATCTTTCATCAAGCTCCTAATCTGCGGCCCTACAAAGATTCCCTCCTTTAATTTTGCCTCTGACAGCTGTAAATGTGTTACACAAATATTTAAAACAATTTCCTTCTTTGTTTAATGCCTTAACAAATTGTTTCATAAGTCCAAGTTTTATGTGAAGTGGTGGAAGTAAAACTTTTTTAGGGTCAATAAGACTTTCGCGAATTACATTTTTGGTTTCAGGTGTTAAAGTCTTTGTTTGTGGCCAGTCTCTTTTTATCCAATGCTCTTCTCGGTTCCTGCTATCCCACTCGCACAGGAAACATGGAAATTTAGTAAATCCAGACTGCTGAACCAAGAGAAGGCCTAAAATTTTTAGATCTCCACACAATTCCCAGTTGTGATCTTTATATTGTATTCTTAAAAATAACTCCTTTAAATTTTCATAGCTTTCCTTTAAATGAACTGAATGGCCGACAGGAACAGAAGCAAAAACATTGCCATTATGTAAAAGAAGATGTTTTTAATATTTTTTTCTTTTTTTTTTGAAAAAAAAAATTCTGTGGGTGATGGAGCCCAATGGTATTTAATTAGTTATTTCTATATAAAAACTGAGCTTAACAAACAAAAATCACGTCATCACAAATTTCATGCAGGCCTGTGTAATTCGTCAATATTACTAATAAATAAAAATGATGTGATTACTGAAAAGTCCGATCGCTCATTAATTTATCATTGCACAACTGTGCATGATGTGTCTTTTAAAGCACAAGTGGCCTGTGGAATGTGGGTCAAATAATCAGATTATCATATCAGATATTTGAATTCTTGTAAGAAGCAGAATAAGGTGCAATTTGTATTACCAAATTTTAAATAGGAACCCACCTAATTGTTTTGTGTTAGTTAGATATCAATTTAATTCACTCTTTGCTGCGATTTTTCTTTAAACAGTTAATTTGCAATGTATTAATGATTTGAGGAATCTATAAAAAATCTTTAAATGTGCAATTTGTATTACCAAATCTTTAATAGGAATCCACCTACTTGTTTTGTATTAATGAGGAAGATGCATGTTCTTTCTTTTAATTACAGATGGATAGAGGACTGTCAGATATGCATCACCATATTATTTTGCTTCCTTTTTTATTGGAATTAAAGACAAAAAAAATATTAACCTTAGCTGAGAATTGAAATGGTCTGTCTCTACTGATGTTGATATGTTAAAATGTCAAAAAAGAATACCGTTCTTAATATATCATTTATATTGATGTGTAATAATTACACATTAAATACATGCAGTCTGAACTAAACTTCAACTTAACCACATCACTGCGCACGTGACCACACTTCCTGCACAGCAGTTAACGAGTTAACTTTACTCTGTTTCTTACAAGACCTCGAATATCTAATCTGACTATCTGACCAGTAATCCACAGGCCGCCCGTGCTTTAAAAGACACTTCATGCACGGTCGGACCATTGTCCAATGACAAATTAATGAGCGGTCGGATTGTGCAGTAGTCACTTCCAAATAAAAACGGACCTCTAATTATATAGGTTAGCTTTCTAATCAACACAATCATCTTAGCTGATTAGGGCAAAGTGTTTAAACCTTCATAAAAATTACAGTGACATAATGCTTACAATTCTAAGAAATATATTGGATAGATAGATGGATGATTACCTTCGTAATTCCTCAGCTTCAGGCGAATCCTCCATTAAGTCAGGATCCTGTTCCATTTTTGAAACAATAAGGTTGGCATGATTTTCAATGGAGTTAGCCATGTCGCCTAAAACATTTACAATGAAATTTCTTTCTTAAGTATTTGTGAAATATATTATTAAGTTTCCTCAAAAGTATAATTTGTAATTATAAAATTTGTATGTAATAAAGGCAGGAATCATAATTTTACTCTAAAACCATATACAAAATTACATAGGCAAATCATGCAGGGTGTTCCATAGTTAATAGCTTTCTAGGTGATGATAAAAATACTTTTAAAAATGAAATGTAGACCATTCATTAGTTTTAACAATGATACAAACCATTCCGAAATTTGTAAAACCCTGTATATATGTCATATGTCTGTAAGTCGCAAGAGGCCGGAGGGAAAAATGTCGACTTATTGTTAAACCGGGAACTCACAGAAGAATTGTCTGTAACTGCAATGGTTACTGTATCAAATTTGGGTGTGTACATTTATCGTTCTCCCTTTGCAAAATCTTCATCTATAGTGTTCACACAGACCTCGTGACTTAAATATGTCGATTCCGAAAGAAATGATTACCAGTGCCACATATATTTTAATACACATATTAGACCAATTGTAATGGTTAGTCGATAAGGCCGCATTTTTAAGTAAGTGAATGTGTCAAAATTTTAATCAAGTGAATTTTTTAAATATGTTGACAATGGAGACTGTCATGTAACAATCTAAATGTCCGGAGCTATGTAATAAACATAATTGTATATCCGTAAAAAATATTAACCTTCACATTGGAAACTTTTTATAATTATATGTATTTTTTAATTGTTTTATAGATTGTTTAATGTTAATAACGCTCACTGCAGGAGGGTTGAATGCTCTCTGCAATTAAACGTCGATTGTTATAAGTAGTTACATGCATTTTATTAGGTTTTTATATTTTATTTCAATTTTGTCTTCTCATTAATACTTTACAAAATAGTAATTTAAGGCTTATTTAAATCATACATTGTATATTTATGTGTATATATATTCTACCATTTTTAAAACAAACTATTTTTTATCTTAACATTATCCCATACATTGTTATTTATTACAATTTTTTTGGTGTCTCAGTTTGTTTACATACTACTGTGTTGTTCTTTTGACTTGTGTAAGTTCTTTTGTATCTTTAACATCAATAAATTATATCTATCTATAAATCTATCTATAAAAATAATAATAAAATAACAAACGTAATTTATTGATTAACAAAAGGCCATTGACCGGAGTCATTCAGCCCATAGTATTTTAACAAAATTAGTGTTTTTAATACATAGATACAAAATATTCAGGGATGTCTTCTGCACATCCTAGGACTAATACTTTATATTTTATTAGAAATTTTGAGTTGTTAACCATTAATGTGTATGACATGAAACTTTCGTTATTTTTTCATTAAAGTAAATTAATTTTAGATACCCAGTATTATTCTCCATGAGAGTTCTCTCGCATTTAATTTGCAGGGGTCACGAACCACCATCCTGAAAGACGTTACCAGGAAATTCTGTTACCTGTTAAAGCAGGGAGGGGCAGCAAATCTATCAAGCCCATATTAGGGAGGTAATTTTATTTTTTTTGATTTGGGTATTAGAAGCATGAGGAGAAGAAATTTTCCCTCACTCCCTCCTTTGTGAAGTTAAAACTTTTATAGACTTGTAAGGGTACTGAGTGCACATTGTTGACCATTGATTTTACACTCCTACATCGAAGAGAATAATCAAAATAGCTAGATGGTTCACACAATCTCTAAAGTAGGTCTGCGGGAGCATCAAACAGAATGTCCTATGATTATGTAAAACTTTCAACACACCAGAAACCATATCCTTGAGGAATCAAAGAGAGCTATCATTTGTGCTATGCAAAACATCTTAGACATTCTACAAAATGTTACAGAAAACTTAAGAACATGTGTGAAGAATTTTTCTAAACCTTTGAACAATTGACGTGAAATAATTAAAACTTGTTTTTTGCTAATTACTTAATTAAGAGTTGTGTTGTTGGAATCATTATTAAAATCTTTTCATTTTGAATATTTTTATAAATGAAGAGTCGACATGTGCGTGTGATATTTTTTATTCGCATTATTACAAATGTTAATTATGTTATAGCCAACATAGCACAGGTTTTGTGGCACTCTTGGGTTAAATAAAACAACTTTTTCTAAATTCCATTATGAGCCATTATTATTATTAAACAATTATTTATAAGTCTTATTTATCATACTGTGGCAAATTTGTTAATTACCTTCAAGCATTCTCTAACTTCCTGAAAAATGTATAACTGCTTAATTTTGATTGTACCGACAGTTTAGAAATTATAAACAATTCATCTATATTTTGATAAATTTTTAGGTAGTTTTATTAAGAGCTAGAGCACTACGTATCTTATCTACCACTAATGGTATTATTACCAATACAATGCTGTATAGATTAAATTCCAGTTGAAAAATTATCATCTCATACTATCGATTTAATATATTTTTATGTTGGAATAGGTACATAGATAAATAGATTAGATTAATAAGCCCAAATTGACAGACAGATTTAATACAAGTAAATATTTGGACCATTCGAAGCTTGGTTAAAAATAGTCACTGCGAAATATTTGAAAAACAAGCCACAAAAATGATGAATCTTCATCTAAAATATTCATGGTGCTCTCATGGCACTAAAATTCGTTATTCACTGCTGACTCATAACATACATAAAAAAATTAGGAAAGAACATAATATAGAATTTGTTTACTTAATTATACAGGAGGTCCATAAGTAATTGATTATCTACGTAATTTACAATTTACAATGAGCAAAATCCTAAAGCACGTCAATTTTTAATTCTAAAATGACATTTTTCGGGCATAATTTTATATTTTTCGTCAAGAAAATTAAATTTGAAAATTTTAAAATGTATTTGAAATGACGTATCCTATTTATGCCTATTAGGATGCCCCTTATATAATTATATAACCAGAAATTTTGTATGGAATTTTGGGGATTGCCGGACATAATTTTATTCCAATGGATCTAAAAACAGGTCATATCAAATTTTAGCTTAATCGAACACTAATAACCCGCCACGCTTGGCATCTAACGTAATGAGAAATAATGCGTCATGAATTTCGAAACATATATTCTGAAAAATAGGAGACATTTTCAACTATCGATACGGATTTTATAACCGTTCACTGGGATAGAAAGCTGTTACAAGACATAAGCAGTAAGCCGGTGGAAAGATTGGCTATAATTGCTACAGCAACTAATATGGAACAATTACTAGGTGTTCCACACATTCCAGATGTTACCGGTGCTGAAAAGGCTTCAGCGGTTTATGAAACATTGGGAAATTGGGATTTAATAGAAAAGGTACAAGCATTCACTTTTGATACCACTGCTTCAAACAGGGGTAGAATTAAAGGTGCTTGTACGCTATTAGAACAAAGAAATATATTGTTTTTTGGTTGCCGTCACCATGTTTTCGAAATTATTTTAGCAGCAGTTTTTGAAAAAAGCAAAATCACTATTTCATGATCAGATATTCCATTATTTAAAAGATTTAAAAATTATTGGTCTAGAATCAAGGTTCAAAATTTCCAGCTGTGGCAAACCCTGAAATCAAACAACTTTTTAGCGATCTACTGAAACTATTCTAGAAATTATAAATGATGCAATTTCTAAAAAGTTTCCATGAGAAGACTATTATGAACTATTGAACTATCACAAGGAAAGTTTTGCAGAAGTTGCAACGCCTTGCCCGCTTAGGGATTACAGGAGCAATGGGCACCTGTCCCACAGCAGCTATGGAGGCAATGCTAAACCTACTTCCTCTACGATCTGGTTGGTCTGGTGCTGAAGCCCCATTTTTTGGGCCCGAACCGTTTTGTGGCTTATCCAAGGGGCACATAACAGAGGAGATCAAAAAATGGGAAAAGGAGCAGCAAGAATCCTACTGGTGGAATACACCAGGCCAAAGACAAGTGAAAAAGTTTATTACTTATTCGACAAAGAATGCCACAAGGCTTCTCGAACTTGAAAAGTCCGACTTAAGGCTAATAACAGGCCTCTTGACAGGTCATTGCTCCTTGAGATATCTCAAGAATATGGGCAAGGCAGACAATGATATGTGCAGATACTGTGATACTGCAATAGAAACTGCGGAACACATTCTTTGTGAATGCAAGATGTTAGTCCGCACTAGGCTAAAGTATCTAGAAAAGGTGAAATTAACGCCTGAAGACATAGCGAAAGTAGCCCCCATGAAAATCACAAGCTTTGGGAAAATCACCCAATCTCTACAGGCAAAGGGGATTGCGGTGGCAGCATTTCTCGACACTGAAGGAGCATTTCTCCCCGCTCTTGTGGTCACTCCTTGTGGATGACCACCTGCTTGCCATTATCTCCTTGTGGGAAGTCGAGATTCAGGCATATGGTGACTACCTAGTCATTCTGGTTAGAGGAAAATCTGAAGAGGTACTTTCAAATACCCTTCAGATGAATACTATATGCTATTCACATCTGGTGTGAGAGGGAGCAGATGTCTGTCAACCTCCACAAAATGGTAATTATACCCTTCACCAGAAAAAGAAAGCTGGACAACCTGGAACCACCTTCCATATCGGGTGAAATTATTCCATGTGCGGAAGAAGTGAAATACCTAGGTGTCACCCTAAATAAGTCATTCAACTGGAATTCCCATTTGGAAAAGGTAATCCACAAAGCGAGACTGTCCCTGTGGACATGTCGAAGAATTTGCGGAGAATCTTGGGGCATTGGTCCCCAACAAATGTATTGGATACACGCTACGGTCATTAGACCAACGATAGCATATGCTTCAATAGTTTGGTGGTCGAAAGGGCTGCAACAAACAACCAAAGCCAAACTCTCTGGATTGCAGAGACAAGCATGCTTGGCAATAACTGGAGCAATAAGCACCACACCATCAGCTGCTCTGGAACTCCTCCTGGAACTACCTCCTCTCCATATTTACCTGGAGAGAGAGGCCAGGTGGGCAACATACAGAATCCATCAAGCGGTAACTAATATGCCGCAGGCTAGCATCATGGAGCACAACAGGCTGTTGGACAATTTAAACTGTCACAACGTCCTGGGAATGCCTTCAGATGTGATGCCTACCTTGATCAACCATGAACTGTCCTTTAAATTCCTGTTTCTTGGAAGAGACGAGTGGGATCGAAACAAAACCGATCTGCAAAGGGCAGACAGTTGTTGGTTCACAGACAGCTCCAAAACTCCTGAGGGAACTGGAGCTGGTGTATATAGTCGCAAACCAAAGGTAAGGATAATTTCGAGCCTTGGTGACAATGCGACTATATTTCAGACAGAAATTCATGCCCTTGAACTGTGTGTATGGAGGCTCGAACAGACGCAACCTAGACACAGATCAATAAAAATGTTTTCAGACAGCCAAGCAGTTCTTGGATCCTACCGTTGTAACTCTAAAACGGTTAGGAATTGCCAGGAAGCTCTTGCCTGACTGGGCAAAAACAACAAACTGACTCTGATCTGGATACCTGGCCACTCTGGCATGGAGGGCAACGAAGTTGTCGATTCCTTGGCCAGAGAAGGTGCGGCAACCAAATTTATAGGTCCAGAACCGACACTTGGCATATCCGCAAACTCTGCCAATGCTGCTATCCTAGCCTGGGCTGAATTGAAAACAATCCAGCACTGGCAGGAACTACCAGGATTACTTCATTCAAAGGAGTTTATTATATACCCTTTGAAATCAAGAACTAAAAAACTATTACAGTTGAATAGGCTACACCTAAGAACTCTAATTGGCCTATACACTGGGCACTGCTGACTAAATCATCTACACAGAATTGGACTGGTGGAAAACACCGAATGCCGTCTGCGTCTGGAGGATGATGAACTGGCAGAGCACATTTTATGTACCTGTCCTGCTGCAGAAAGAACCAGGTTCTCACTGTTTGGCAAAGGGCGACTGAAGCCAGATGACCTAGACCGTTTCTCACCCAATAAGATTATCAGCTTTATTAAAAAGCTGAATCTGTTGGGTGAACCACAATAGACCTGATGGTCGCAGTGGAGGGTCTGACAGGAGCCCACTCACATAAGAACCTAACCTAACCTAAGGCAAGAAATTAATCAAGTCACCCCGGAAACAATACAAAATGTTTTAGAAGAATTTCAGAGACGCCTTCATTATTGATAAAAAACAATGGATGCCTAGTGTGAACACTTGATTTCATGTTCTTTTGTTTACTTAGTAACATTAAAAATATTCTACAAAAAATTAGAGAAACTCAAAAAAATCTTATATTGCTGGACAGAGAATTAAAAACCCTTTCAAATGAGCTATCACATGCACCCTCATTAAAGGACCCCGCTCGTTTCTTAGGTAAAATGGGTTTCGGTGAATTTTTCCCAAACCTGGCGGAAAGTGTTCCTTTTTGCATGCCGAGTAAAAGTTTCAATGGCCAAGAAGCTCAAAAACCCCTTCTTTTGGCGCTGCAGACGCCCAAACATGTATTTTTAACGTATGGGGAATGTGACCTTACAGTAAGGATAGATGCGGCAAGTACTCTAATTAACACACTGTAATTTATGTTGGTAGGGGGGAAGGGTGAGAGCACTATCTAATACCTGCGTAATTACCACCATTGGTCACGTGATAAACTCCGACTGATCACGTCCTTTAAGAATTTTAAAGGGGTAGCTGCCATTCCAAGGGGGTTGAAAGGGGAGGCATAAAATTATGCTCAACAAATCGTCTGTCGAGTACTATAATATTCTATCAGCACTATTGACGGAAAACGTGATAAATACAGAATTTGGTCACTGGGTGGCATATTGTTCTATTAAAATAGACTCCTGCTGGTATTTGTGAAGTTGTTTAGTTAGAGACGCAGTATTATATTGATTCAACTGAAAAAATTGAAAACTGCTTAAAATTAAGTATATTGTTTATAACATTTATTGAGACACAAAAATAAAAATTACGTATTTTTGTCTTGTTCATAGAATCACATAATTAGCAGATATTTATAAACTGTTGTTTAAGAGCATATGGCCAGGCGCGCATGGACGACTGTGGAGTCGTGAGATCACAACCGCCAGATCACTGGTTTACACACGCATTGATGATTTTGCAATCTGTCGATTGCATTGGACTGAAATCTGAAATCAGGCTATCGCAATCGAATCAATAATCTGTGTCCAGACCCAGATTCACAAATCAGGCGATTTTACGATCGTTCATGTGCGCTCTCTGTATATTAAGTACAGTTCGAACTACATGATCGATTAATCGGCCAATCGTGAAATCGTCCATGCGCGCCTGGCCTAAGTAACATGGTACTGATTACATTATTTTTTTATTGAAAAAACCTACTACACCACATAATTTGACACTGTATAAAAGATTTTAAAACAAATACAAAATAACTAATTAAATGCGTATCATACCTCTGCCCTTATCTGTACCAAATTTTCTTCCATTTGTATGCCTCGTTCGGTGTATTGAGTGTATTCTGTTAGCGTGATTCGCAATACTGTCTTGCCTTTGTTGCTCATCTGTATCCAAATCTACAGTATCGAAATAATTATTATCTAAATGATCAGAGTCATCGTTATTTTCTTCAGGTGGAAAATTATCCATTGGTATGTTGTTGCGTTCATTAAAAGCTTGTCTGAGGCCTATATTAGGAGGTGGGTCTTCTTTTGATGCATTACCATTTTCAAACGATACTGTCCACAATGGAGGACGATTAAAGCTGGTTTTCCTGCAAAAAGGTAAAATTTAAATATTATTCGTATAGCAGGGAGTATACAGGTACCTGTCCATTTTTTAGTTTAACAATAGGTTTTATTGAACGATAAATAAATAATAATTAACAGGAAATAAACAAATTTTGCGGGCTTTAGAGATAAGATAAGATATGCGTAAATAATTTGTTAATTGCATTGTTTAAATCCCATTAAATTTGGCATCATTAACAGAATTATTTTTACTCATTATTTACCTTTTATTTAATTTTAAATCCTCTGTGTGTGATTGATCAGTTTATACAAAATGTTTCAGGTTATGGATATATGATTTGACAACAGCAAAGTGACAAATCTCCTTTGTTGTGGCAAACTTCCTGTCCACGTGGGTAGGGCAGGGCCGTCGTAGGCTGTGTTGGATAAAAGAAATAATTTCTGAGAATAACATTGGGAAACAAGCTATAACCGTTATATACTCTTCACCGATTTTCTTTATTTCTTTTCTTTGCACTTTTTATATAATTGTTGCACATTCTATAGGATGCTCTTCGCAGTTTCTTTGTAAATAATATTAGCTTTAAACATTTTTAGTTTAATTGCAAAACAAAAAAAATATGTAATTTTTTTAAAAGAATTTATAACTTTTTTTTAATTATTGATCCATTTTGTTCTCATTTTTAACTGAATCTTCATAATCGTAGGGGGTTATGTGGATACTAGTTTATTCTGCATGGCCGTAGGGGACTGTGTGGATGCTAGTGTTAGAATGAGAATTGTCAAATAAGAAATTAGACAAATTCATTTTAGGATTTTAATTTGCCAGCATAACCAGAATTCAGGTTATCGAAAGAATGCAAAGATTTCATTAATATTTCTACACAAAGTTTTTCTTTTAGTTATAGATAGTTATTTTTTCTGCTGTTTGCAAAATCCTATAAAGAATGTTTCAATACAATTATAAGCAAACAAATAATAATTCATTTTTAAACATTCTCCTTCTTAAGTTATCGTGCGTACAAGAAACGTGACAGACGGACAGACAGACAGACGGACATTGGCTAGTAGTAAGTTGCATTCGAGTAGTCCATAATTACCACAATAAAGGTACTAATGTAAAATTTTAACACTTTTACGTGTGAACATTTACTGTAATGAAACTGAAGACAATCGCGAGTGACTTGCCATAGTTACTTGCGCCAGCAACTAAACCCGTGTGCACGAGCCTCAACTGTAGTTCACGCGTCTGTTATCTCGTTATTATACTCTTCGCAAATACAAAACGAAGAGTATATTGCATTCGATCGGCACATTTCTAAAACCGGTAATATTGCTCGTAGAGAAAAAAATTTCGTATCACTCTGTTGGTGATAGAATTCTGAACAACTTTCAAAATATCCGTCCGTCCGTCTATCCGTCTGTCTGTCCGTCCGTCCGTCACGTTTCTTATAAGCACGATAACTTAAGAGCGAAAAGTCCGATTATATTGAAATTTGGACAGTAAATCACTGTTGCTAGAGGAAGAATCCTATTGAACATTATTTTGAAATTTTTGAACAAAATCTATCCATAAATAAAAAAGTCATAAATTAAAAAAAATAATAATAATGTTTTGTAATTAAACGAAAAATGTCTATAACTAACATTATTTACAAAAAAAATTGCGAAGAGTATCCTATAGAATGTGCAACAATTATATAATAAGTGCAGTAAATCGGCGAAGAGTATAATGGTTAGCTTTTGTTCCTTTTTGAATTTTCTATTGAGTTAGAACTCTCATACCAAAGATGTTTTCCTACAAAAGTACATGTCTAGTGGAACATAATAGCTGTGCTATCTAGAAACAGTTATAATTCTATCATACTTTATAACATATTTTATTAGTTTACAGAAACATAGAGAGCTAAACAATTAGGTTTATAGTGGGAAAGATTCCGTAGGAAATGAGACGACACTGACGATAGTTCAGAATTAGTAGATTTTGTCGTTTGTATATACATCACTAATGTTGATGATACTTGCTAATGCGTAAGATTAGATATTACTTAGTTTGTTTATTACACGACAGAGAAAAGCAAAAATGAAAAGGTAATAAATATAGGTAATGAAATAAAAAATACCCGAAATTGGAAAGCGGCAGTTGAAACTAATTACTCTGGAAACACACTAATATACAGGGTGTGCAAAATATTCTCTCGGACCTCATTCTCATATCCAAAACGCTATAAAAAGCTTTTTATTGTGAGGCAAGATACTTCCACTGTAAATGGATATTTACCTGTGGAACAGTTAATAAAAAAAATTATAATAAATAACTTCCTGCTACGAGCGAATGCATGTATGTCTTGGCAGACAAACGAAGTGAACACAAGCGGACGGAAGGAGATGCACACTGCTAGATTCAGAAATAGAAGACTTGGAGGAAGAATAAATAAGCAGATCATGATAGATGGAAACTTGAAAGAAGC
Source organism: Stenurella melanura (assembly GCA_963583905.1). Taxonomy (NCBI): domain Eukaryota; kingdom Metazoa; phylum Arthropoda; class Insecta; order Coleoptera; family Cerambycidae; genus Stenurella; species Stenurella melanura. The sequence continues at coordinate 102,388,056 of OY757316.1, read as the reverse complement.
ATGGAAACTAACAAGAAGCATCTTGCAAACGCCTGCACTTCCCATCCGATGATGACAGATGGAAACTAAAAAAGAAGCATGGAAACTTAAAAGAACCACCTCAAAAACACCTACACTTCCCATTCTATATTCCTACCCCATGCGTCATGCGGCTCTCGCTGCCGACAACAAGCATGTCCAATATCCAACCCAGCGCACCCCAGCGTATGCGGCTGGTCCGGCGGTATATAAAACCACATATAAAACATTCGAGATTTGGTTCCGGCACGCTAGTTGAAACGAACCTCCATGGATGCTCGGAATCGGCAGCAATGTCCACCTTACGCTGGAAAATCAATCAATCAATATGTGCCCCCAAGACCAGAAGTTTCCCATAATATGTTTCTTATGGAAGACATTCTTCTGGTAAATGTGCAATGGAATTGCACACACATAGCGAAATAAAAATCGCATGCAAGTCCTCTGTAGAGAATTATCTAGATGATACCAATAATTAACAATTCATTCTTATTTAAACGAACTCCCTATAAGTTTTTTATGAGGTTCCAAAAATGATTCAATTAGAGCCAAAATAGTATACCGCTCCTTCTTGATGTTTATTATTGTTTATTGGCGATTTACTTTGCACAAATTATTATTAGACATATTATAGTTTGCGTTAATATGTAAACATTGTTCATATTGTTTAAACAATTGTAATTTATTTGGACAGTTGTATTTTAGAATGATCTATGATTATCTATTCACATCTTTTTGAGAATAAAGCTAGAGGGTTGTAGTTTTATAAAACTTTTAAACTTGTCATAGACTAATCAAATGTAGAATATACAGAACCCCGTACAGAGCATTTAATTGATAAACAGTCCATAAATAATTTAGTAGGGGAGCCCTCGTCCAGGATTTTAACTTAATCCCGGCATGAAGATTTCGATTATTTTTCAATGGTTTATCACTCCCTGAAGAAGAAGTTCCATTACTACTGACATGTCTGACGTTGCTAAAATGATGAATTCGTTTATTGAACATGTACGTAACAATAAATGATCCATTTCTTTTATCGCGGCATGTCAGTTTCCTTCTTTTTCTATTAAAGGTAATGTTAGACAATATAGGAAAAATAATAACTGACATTTTCCGCCTCACCCGCGTCTCTAGGGGAGACACTTGGAAAATTTTGTCATCACGGCACGTCAGTTTCCCACATAATTACACGCTGTTGGTGCTAGAGAACCTAGGAAAAATAGTAACTTGCAGTTTTATTCAGACGAATCGGACAATAAATGATAACATGGTCTGGTTTATCGTGTCGCCATTTAGAATTTCCCAATTTCGATTTCACATTCGTAACCTGCTACTTCAATAACCCCCACGTACCGATTTTCAGCAGAATCGGACCATAAATGATAAAAATCATGCGCCATTTTGGCGCCGTCATTGTGAATTTCTCAATTCCGAATATATTCGTAATCAGCGATGTCGAAAACTCGCGCATACCAATTTTCAGCGGAATCGGACGACCAATAAGGAAATTATTTTAATGCAATTTTCGGTAACTTTTTCACATCCTGTATATGGTGTAGACGTGAGACTGTGAGAGTTCTTCATCTTCAGCCTTACCCGGTCGGTATTTGAACATTTAAAAGCATTAACATCAAATGTTCATAAACTAAGTGAATACGTGGAATGGAAGGTTGTCTTAGATTTAAGAGGAAGGTTGGCGTTTTATTCTGATACCAAATCACAGTAGTGAAACTAGATATCCGGCTCGGCACGACCGAAAGAAAAATGGCGTTTCTCGTCAAAATTGAAAATGGATGGATTTTTCAAAAATTTATAACTAAATAAATACGTCGAGTATGAGGGCGCGCGACATCTCTATGGAAAGAGGAAGCGCTTTATCCTGATACCAAATTGTACCAGGGAAATAGAAAATTTGGCTCGGTAAGAGCCCTTTTATGCAAGCGTTTTGTGCCGCCCATATCGCGACCGCAAAATGCGGCCGGTTGTTTTTATGTACGTGAGCGGCAAGTAAGACGGCAGTGCATAAAATGGTCCATTTATTCCCTGTAACTTACAAAACGCAGCCACAATTGCCGTCGTGTTACCGATGGCAGAAAACGCCTACATAAAAAGGGTCTAAGAGTAAAAGAAAAATGACTTGGACGTCTCAGAAAACGTTGAAATTTAATCTAAAAAGTTGAAAAACATGGAATCAAACGTTCGTAACTAAATAAATATTTCGAGTGGAAGCTCATCGTTACATTCTATCGAAAGAGGAAAATCGGCAATGTATCGACATCGTACATTGCAGGGTCAAAATCGAAAATTCAGCTCCACACGAACGAAAAAAAATTGGGTATTTTTTGACGTCTAGTGAATTTTGAGCTGAACGAAAGAGACTGAAAATGAATTTTCACCCCTTTCGCGACACTTGGGACTTTGCTGCAAGGAAAGAAGCTGTTTATTTTTATTGAAACTAAACACTTTCTAGAAACTGCAACTCTAGTTTTATTCAGAAGAAAGGCGGTAACAAACAGTAATAAATTGTCCAAATAATTGGTTCCATTCGCAAATTTTTAATCAACAAAATTAAATAAATCCTTTTTGAAGTACCTTCTCGTCGTGAGAGTTCACAAAATTGTTTAATCAGTGTTTTTAGAAAAAAAAAAAAAAAAATTATAGATTGTTAACATTGTGGAATAAAAAGAGCCAATGCGCATTCAAAAGATAAATTTATTATAGATTTATGCCCGGAAATTATAAAAATAAAGTAAGACCTGTCAAGAATACACACTTCTACCTAATCACTACTGTCCGAGTCGATGTCGTCAGCAGAAGTTGTGGTTTCGAAGGTGCTTTCCTGTGGTGTTTGTGTCATCGAGGTCGCTGTTATTGCTACTAGACTTAACACTTCGGAAGGTAATGTTGTTGACCTCTCTTGGGTCCATTTTTTAAGTTCTGTGATGAACGGGTCGGACGAAATTAGCAGATGATTTTCTAGTGCGGCTTCTCCCGTATCGTGTAAGGTCTTTAGTCCTTGAATCCTGAGCTTCTTCTGAGAGCTGACCGATTGATAACGCAGACTCAACAATTTCAGCTCCATGTATGAGGATTTTGCCGGCATGTAATACCATCCGTAATTGGTAACAAATATATTCGCCGTCTCTTCTGCTTAGCTACAGAGAATCAGATTTAAAAAATTTTGGCCAAAATTCTTAAACTCATGAATGCCCCAATATCAGCTGGCACTTACAGGATAAATAATTTTAAAAATTTATCGATAAATGGGGGTGGGTTTCAGGGGATGGAAATTGAAATAATTGTATACAGTTGTGAAATTTAGGATTTGAATAGAATATTACCTCCAAATTGAAGGAGTTCAAAGTGCGTCGAATTCGGTGAGAGACGCGTGTTTCGTGGCTCCTACGGGATCTCGAGATAAATCCGGATAAAGTGGCAACAAGACGTCGAAATTGTATTGAATTAAAGCGAGAACGATTCTGCATTCATGGATATAAATTAGCGCGGGTCTGGCTATTTCATATATTTGATTGAATTATGCTGGTTGAATAAAGCGACACAAAACAGTGCATATAAACAACCCGAGAAAGTATACTGCTTGACCGTGGAATCTATACCTGGATCCGTCCCTTCTTGAAGTGAGTGATATAAAATAAGCAAAAGCCAGCCAGATATGTGAATGAAACAGATGAGTTTTTGTCTATGTAGCATTAGCATTGATTTATTTGTTTATGTCTTTATTAAATTTTAGACAAGAAATGGAAATCAAAATTGAAAAGGTATTAAACATAATACATAGGTAATAAATATAATACATAGGTGACGAAATGGAAAAAAATACCTGAAATTGAAACCCATTGTCTCAAGGAATGACATACAAGGTGAGCAAACTATCCCTTCGGACCTCTTTTCTCATAACGCGAAAAAGAAATTGTTACCGAGAGATAGGGCCCTTCCCAACAACTCCACTGTACATGGATATTTACCTGTGGAGCGATTAATAAATAAAAAAAAACAAAAATAAAATAAAAAATAAAAGCTGGCAGATTCAGAAACAGATGAAACAGATAAAAATAAGGAGATGACGATAGATGGAAACTTAAAAGAAGCATGCAAACTGAAAAGAAGCATCTCGCAAACACCTAAACACCCCAGCCGATGATGACAAATGGAAACTTAATAGAAGCACGGAAACTTAAAAGAAGCATCTCACAAACGACAAACACCTACACTTCCCATTCTATATTCCCACCCCATGAGTCATGCGGCTCTCGCTGCTTACAACAAGCATGTCTAATGTCCTACCCGGCGTATGCAGCGGTCCGGCGGTATATAAAACATCCGAAATTTGGTTCCGGCCGGTTTGGCCGTTAGCTGGGCGTGTTCGACGGACGACCAAGCTGCGTGTTGGAACGAACCTTCATGGATGCCCGGAATCGGCAGCAATTCCCACCTTACGCTGGCAAATCAATCAATCAATCAGTCAGTCAATATTACCTCCAAATTGAAAGAAAAATTGTAAAAAACTTTCAATGAAAAATAGGGCTGGGTTTCAGATTGCGGAAATCTTATTCATTGATAAAATGTGGAAACTAAAGATACTAATAGAACTTCGCATTGAAAAAAGAAAACTTTTAATAATGTGTTATTCTACAAAATGAAAGGATTACAATCTTAAAAATTAATTCAATCGTTGATTAATAGTCACTTTCGTAGTCAATTTGTGCTTTACTCGAACTACTTTGGCTCTGGGATGTATGACTCTTCACAATCAGCTGAGATTTCCTTTTCTATACTATCAGTCGAAGAACTTGGAATATCTGGGGCAGAAATTAGTTGCAAGACTTCGGCAGAAAAGGCATTTCTTGTTCTTCTTAGAGGGGGTCGCAAGCCAGTTATAAAGGGATCCGGTGAAACCAAAAGTATCAAAAATCCTCGTTGGTCAGAATTCTTTATTGACATTTCTCACTGGAACTTTTCAGATTTTTCTCTCCAAACCTTGAATAATCAAGTCGCTTGGTTTTATAAGATGGAACATGGGAGCTAGGATCTGAAAAAAAAACGCAAAAGAGGAGGTATTATAATGTTTGCCAATTTCATATGGTTACTTATATAATATAGGGTTTGAAAAGAAGAGGATGGTATATACATTAGAAATGCTGTGATTAGTGAGCAAATTTGTGAATTGAATGATATCAGTGACTGCAATACCTAAAGTTTAATGTTTTTCGCCTGTATCAACGTAATCAAAATACCGTAACTCAAGAAAAGGCAACTATAGGCAGTTTAAATTCACAGAATATGTATTGAACACTTCATTCAATATCATAAAGAAAATATAAGGTGGAAGCTTAGTAAAGTAGAGCATTACAAAAACGTAACGTTTCATTTTCATACAAATTTACGACAAAAACCGCTCACTCGATAAAAGGCTATAACTTAGGTGCCAAATGGCAAACAAAATCGACTAACTGCTTACAATAAAGCTCTTATCTTGTTTTATATCAGACATTCAAAAAACACTAAATATTCAATGCATAATGCATGTTTCGTTCTCGAGCCGTAGAACACAAATGAAGCAGATATAGGGTTCGTTGTCTTCTGTTCCCCTACGGGCCGGTACTTTCACTGAAGTATAAATATAGTTTATCCAGCGGATAACTATCCGAAGGATAAGATAACCAGAATTTGCTATCTACTGGATATCTTGTATCTGTACTTTCATTCAAATCACACCTTCGGTTAACAATTCGATGGATAAGATTTTAGACACTTTCCAAAGTAAGTGTTGCCAACTTAAGATGTGGTAAAACAATAGAAATGTATGCAGAAGCTATGTACTTCAAATAAAGATAGAAATAATCCCCTACTATTATATTGCTTACCTGTTAATGACATTTGAGTCATTTTGGTTGTTTATCATTGTGAGTATGGTGTTTACAATGGCTTTTATTGTGCGATTTTGTGTCTGCATATTTTTAAATGGTATATATAAAATAAAACTGTTTCATGTGATACATTTTTGGACAAAGTGAGGAAATACATAAATAGCAGTTATTAGATTTTTTTTATTATTCTTCCCGCCGTGGCTTGTGAAAGTCCGTAAAATCACCCAGTTATAAAAGTCACCACTGGCCAAACCTTATCTAAAATATTGTTAAACACAAAACAACAAAGAACTTTTCAAAACTTAGGTTAGAAAATAGAATAGCACTGCCAATCAAGGCGCAAGCGCGTAGGCGTGGCTTCATTTATCCGGTAGATAAAAGCCTTATTCGTCGATTTGGGCGCCGAATAGTTTATCCTAGAAACAAGCATATTTATCTGACTGATATCACTATTTGTAGGTGAAAATACCGATTTTTTGCTTATCTTCTAGATAAGACTTATTCTAAAGAATAAATGTCGCTATCTATAGATGAAAGTACCGGCCCTAAGCATAATGGTCACTCTTAACAAGAAGCTTGATTATTACCCATTTCTCGGAAATGTGTTAAAATCAGTTCATTTCAGTTTTGGCCAGAAATACCTGAAAATGACCCACTGTGCTATATATGGGGTCATTTTGAAGATTTAATTTAAAAACGAATTATTAATTCATATTCTGTGGATAATTCTGAAGAGAAGACATTTGCGAGATTTCTATTTCACTAAATATTAACAACCCTTTAGCAAATTTATAAAAAAATGTATTTTGCCCTCAAGCAATACGTGGCAAAATTCAGTCTCGGAGGTACGTATTATTATTACCCTATATTAACACACATACACACGCTCAATACATATTTTTTTTATTCTGTATTTGAAATCAGTGTTTCATATGAAACATTTTTTTTGCCATGATTATTAAAATAAATTGTCCTCTTATTATACAATAATAAATACATCTTATTAAATCAGATAGTTATAATAACAAAGTAAACTGAGAGATTGAAATTTTTAAAATAAATGTTTGATATATAAATTATTTTCATTATTAACAATATGCTAATTGATGACCATTTATTTATTATTTGTTGAAAATTTAATCTAGTAAAATTCGAGCCACTACCAGAATTGACAGTTTACTATTATAAATGGTATTTCAATATACAAGTAAAACAAAACAATGTTAAATTTTTTTTAAATTGATAAAAATTATATGGAAAAAAATATTGCATTTTCTTGCCTCGCAGGCCTTCAATAGCATAAAATAATAACCCTCGTTAACACTAGAAAAATATCTATCTCAAAGGATTCCTGGGATATTAAATGTAAGCCAGTTTCTAGGGGCCACCTGCTTGGAAGGATCGTACTGTCCTTAGGAACATTTACGACCCATCTTTATGCAAACCCCTTTTTAAATTTTTGCAAGTGAAATCCACCCTTGAAATTTGACTTTTAATTTGTAGACCTTGTATAACCATTTACTGACTATATATGAATTAAGACATCAAAAGTAATCGTAACAAGTCATACAGTAGAATTGTGACATTTTATTCCCACTCCATAGTATTTCCGAATTCTGTTAATAATAACAAACCTGCAACAGTGCTTCACATTAGGGTGCATAAAACTATATTCGGAATTTTCTTATCCATCTAAGTATCCAAATATAGAAATATGTCCTTCATTTTGTTTTCAAAAAGCACCGATACATAAGACTCGTTATGAAATGGGCTTGGAAACAAAATTAAATTTTACCGCATAACAGAATTTCTTACAATTATTTAATAAACAAATTTATAAAAAGAGAAATATTGACCAAAATATCTTGGATTTTATTTTTGTAGATATTTATTTGGGGTCCTAGAAATATTGATTACGGTTCTGCGTATGCTGGGAATTTAAAACAATGCTGGTAAAGTAGTACGCTTCGCGTTCAAACTTCTGAAGTAAAATAAGTTCCGTCATTGATCACCAGGTGAACGTCAAAATATTGCGTTGACTTCTTACATGTTTGACGGGCGATGGAAACTTTGACTTCTGATAACCAGATGCTAGGAGTGTATAAAGTCTGTTGTACGACAGTCTCACGTGTTTACCAACATTTCTACCGACTGAGACGTTATGAAATCAACATATACACATAGCAGCAGCACAGGTGACTCCCACGAGTCCCACGTTTATAGCGATTTGTAGGTAAACAGTAAGACACTTCTAAGGTGCGTGGTTAAAAAAGTGCTGTGAAGTGAGTGATTCGCCATGTCCACTTCTTTTTCGATGACTTCGGAGAGCGATGCATGGGCCCTCCTTGCGTTAAAGTCGGCCCCCGCGAGCCCCTCGAAGCTGCAGTGGAGCCCCGACGACAAGGGGGAACCAATAGCTCGAATAGAAGGCCGCGAATTAGAGTATTTGGTCCGGCAAAATCGAATAATAATCGGGAGGAACAGTTCACGTGGTGATGTAGATGTAAATATGGGACATTCTAGCTTTATCTCACGGAGGCATTTAGAGGTTTTCTTCGAACACCCTTACTTTTACATGTTGTGTAACGGCAAGAACGGTGTTTTTGTGGATGGTGTGTTTCAACGGAAAGGAGCTCCTTCAATCAGATTACCCAAGACGTAAGTTTAGTTAATGTTATGTAAACAAAGTGTGCTGTTCTCATTATTGCTGCATGTTTATCCGAGGAGGCCTTGAGAGGTTAAAATTTACACATGGTGCTAATCACGTGTCGCTTTTGGTTGATTTCCTTGTGTTCTGCTTATTGAAAATCAATACCCCTTTCCCGAGGCCATCGCGGAGTTACAAATAAACATTGCGAGTCATTTTGGAAATCCATGTGAAGTATTTATTGAGCTAGTGACGTCAAGCAACTTCCTACCAACTGTCAACTTTATGTCTAGGCGGCATAAGTGTCAGATTTCATTGCCTTTATAGTAAATACAAAATAAACTAGTATTGATGTGATGTCTAACAGCATGATAACATACTTTTCCATTTCATTTTATAATTTAGCACGTGGTCTGTCTGACTAGCAAAGGAGTCGTATTTTGGGTTTCGGTAACTGTGTTGTTTACCCTGTTTACATGGCAACTAAACGTAGTCCTACGTTTGTATGCGTTATTTCCGGTTTTATCGACTTCTGGCTAATTTTAAATTAACTTCCATGGCCACGTCGGATTTAAATAACACGCCGCGCCATGCGAAGTAAAAAACAAAACAAAATATTATGGTTTTTTGTTGTCTACTTATAATAGACGAGATAAAAAAACGGATACAAATAAAACAACAAACAACTAGATAAATTAGGATGCTTAATTATTTCATTAATGAGTACTTATTCACAGGTGACATATTTCTGAATGCCCATTACCGGTTTTTTATTAGTAAATAAACAAACTCGATGTGTACATATCGCCTTTGGTAATCAGTATTGATTTTCGCCTTCCAGCCAAAACAAAACTGCTTTCCATACTGCTGGCAGTGAATTTGTGAATAACAACAAAAACAAAACCGGTATTCGGAATCCATATTCATATTATTTCCAACTAGGTATTAAGGAAAACTGATAAACTCTTTATCTTTTTGATATACAATTTTGTTGTTAACGACAGAATAGAGAACGGGTAGGTACCTACCTATTTATTACCCTTCATTTATTTTTAATTTACAAGCTTGGCTACGCAAGTAATGTTGCTCTGATTTCGTCACACTGTCGAATAGGTACGTTATCTTTAAAAAAACTGTTAGTTCGGTAGGTAGGTATACATTTTTAGCAATTTATTTTTAATAATATGCCTGCCTAACTTGGAAAATTTCCAGCAGCTCAGGGTACCTATCTAATTCTTTCTTGTTTTAATTTTGCTTCCACATCCACGTAGTGGACTGGAAGTAGGTATAATAATCGTAAAAATATTTTCAAAAAATTTTCTTATTGAAATAGGTTTAGGTAAGTACAATGTCATGAAACGTCGAGATTTTAAATTTGAGCGGAAAAAAAAATTCTGCCCGTCTACCGGTCTGTATGTCGGTCGATCCGTTTGTCGGTCTGTCTGTACCTTTTTTGTGCGCGCGTTAGAAAATAAGTAAGCAAGCTAATTAAGAGTCCAGAAACTCAATTCTTGGCGTATATTATCCTAGAAACCAATACCTCATTTTTTTTATGATAGCCTCAATATGAAAATTCTATGACCAACTAGGTATTATTTATTTCCTTATATTAGAATGGAAATATAGTCGAGATGTTTTGCTATAAAGTTACTTGGATGGAAAATCTGGATGTGGAAGTGCTGATGCCTTAGGCAGCGGTTTTTATACATGTAATGTGGGAAATAAAACTAGTAAAACAGCAAGAAATTGCAAGCATACTTATCAGTCGCATTTTAATTAGGTACCTACTCATTTGAAAATTATTTTCTTCCAATCTCATTGTCATTAGCATCTATAGCTGATGGTTTCTTCTAAAGGGAGATCTCTTACTATTTTTGATTAAATATTTTTTTTAACAGTGCAACGAAAGGACATATTTAACGCATTAAAAAAATTTACCCTCGGACCAATCCATGTCCAGACATTTTCCATTCTGGAAATTTTCCAAAATGGAAAATTACCCAACGTTCTGAACACATATTTTACCGTCAAATTCTGAGCTTTCATTCCCTCTGATAATATGTAATTATTGTTGACTCTTCCATGTTTCCATATTGAGAAGTCTATAAGTTTAAAGTCTGGACGTTTGGCTGGCCAAGGAAATTCACTAGCACGACAAACCCGCCGATGTGGAAAATTTACGTTTACTTAAACATTGACGTACTTGCAGAGAAAAAGATGGTGTCGGTTCATCCTTGTTATACCATTTGTTCTGCCTTAACTCGAGTGGTACATCTACAAATTCATTTTTTTTTCAAGTTTGTTCAAGAAAATTTAAATAAATTTATGTCTGGGTTTTCGTTATGGAGATATGGAATAAAACCTATTCTTATTCAACGGAGACAATGTAATGTTAGTAATAGTAATACCTTTATGACGTTTAGGACAAGAGCTAGTGGTTGTAAAGATTTCTAAAAAGTTTGCAATTGGATTGCTCTCGATTTGGTTATTATAACTAAATAGGTATCTCCGGGATACAGCCAGTCCATTATTTTTTTTTTTCAGCAAAAACACATCAGATCTTGTATGGCTCTGTTAGAAAAATCAGTGTGCTATAGCAGTTTTTCCTTAGTAAGTATAGGATATCCAAAGTCAGTTTGAAAATCATAAAAAAGACCGACAAAGGAATATTTCCTCCATACTCGTATTTGGCTAGTGACCTGTATATTTCACCAAGCTCGCTCGTTTTTAAATAAAAATTCTCTTTTCCTGCCATCGACTTGAAAGTAGAAATTAATTTCCTGAAACGTAAGCAAAATACGTCACATCATTTGTCAAGAACATTTGTCAAGGGTTCCTTTCATCTAAATATCACTGAAATAGAGTGTTAAAAATAATAACACGCGAGAGGCTCCTGTACATCCTGATACGAGGAGACGTACGGGGTAGTGAGCAAAATAGTCGCCTGTAAAGAAAGGGTTAAGTGACTTTAGGGTTGTGTGCAAGAAGTGTCGTAAAGGTACCGTAATAGCGAACACATGTATTGGTAGAAAGGCAATAATGCTTATTAATTTTGTTAAACATTCACTTATTTCTTATTACTATTTTACATTCAATATAATACGATAGCCCGTTACCAAAAACCCCCATCAAAACAGCGGAGGAACTCTATAGATTATGAAATTCTAACTTTTTCATACGACAAAGTTCGAAAAACTATAAGGGCGGCTGGCTAACGACTTTCTGTCGTTTTCCGTTGGCCGTAGCTGCGTAAAATCGAATGGAGTCGCATATATGCTGGAGAAGAGTCAACACCATAGCAGCCTATCCATGACCTTCCCAACTACAAGTTTTGCAAATATAAAAATTAATTTGTCAAACGAACGTCAAATTAAAAAAATATATTTTTAAAATAAAACTTTTGTCATTATTTCTGTATTTGTGACTCGGCGTATCAGTCAAAAGGGCAGTTCTCAATTTTTCCGCATCATGTTTACTTCCCTCGACAAGAAGACAAAGAAACTGGCTACGAAGATCGAAATTATCGGTTTTTCTTTGCATGTTCTAAGCTCGATGTGAACCCTTTAAGACACGTAGAAAGTTTCGTTACCCTGAACTCTTCTTCTTAGCTCTCCCAAAATTGATGAGAAACAGTGGAATAATAATAATAATAATGATAATCTGCATGCCCGGTATATGCAATTTCGGCCTACATCCATCGCCATAACGCGGCGTTACGGGTGCTGTATTACCATCTACGGCACTCGTACGGAGTAGACCAGACACCAGTGCTGCCTTACGTCCCCGGAGACATCGAGTCCGTTGTCGAGAACGAGAGGTGCCGAATCTACTGGAACTTCTCGTTTCCGACAATCAGGCTAATTCAAGCCAACAAGCCTGATATAGTCCTCCTCGACCATCAAAACAAGGTGATGTTTGTGATCGAGTTCTCAGCACCTGCTGAGCCAAACATCGCTTTGAAAGAGGAGGAAAAACGGACCAAATATCGTGATCTCCGGTACGAGCTCCAAGTGCTGTACCCAGGCTACTCGGTCAAGATGGTCGTTCTAATAATCGGTGTACTCGGAGGTATGAAGCCTACGCTGCTCTCGGAACTGAAGACCATACCAGCCTGTCGGAAATCAGCCGAATGGCTGGCAGGCCAAATGCAGAAAGCGGTCATCTTGGGGTCCCTTCGCCTACTTAGGGCACACGAATCTGGAATGTACAGTCACTAACCCCACAGGTCGTGGGGAGTGGCTATTATCGCCGGCGCGGCTACCGTGTGGTATCGGTCGGAAAGCACGGAAGCCCTGTCCGGCAACGGTGAAACCGAAAAAAAAAATAATAATAATAATAATAGTAATAAAACGTCTTTATTAAGGCGAAGTTTAGCCATAGATTACTCTTACACTTAACCTTACTTCTTCGCTAAAGTAACTGGATAATCTTGGTAGCGGGCTGCCGTACTAATAGTTGTTAAGTTATTCAATATACAAAGTTTGTTACGAACCGGTGTTTCATTTTAACGATTATTGACGATTATCGATTTAACTATTAATATTAATTATTTACATAAAGGTTATTTTTCTGTCATATACTGCATAATCGTATTATGGATATTATTCGTATAGGTGTTCCCGGAGACTATACCACAAATCGATCTGAATTTTAATTTTTTGACTAAAAGTTATAAAATATTTAGCTTGTTAAAAAAATAAGGCTCGTATGAAGAAAATTTAATTTTTCTCTACAGGGCGCTGAACAATTCCAAAATTATTAATATTATCTTTATATTTCATATTTACAGAGTCCAAACCTAGTAATGTCGCTGCATCAGCTTCATTGCAGGCATTTTAGGCTTCTTTAGATTTATTAAATCTCTAGTAATATTAAATTTTCACTTATAATATCTCCAGTGCTTAAATTATTTCCGGAAATATCTCCCGAGCCGCAGGCGAGTGATAATTTTCTTAAAATATTCACGATTGAGGAAAAATTTCCGGACACATAATTTAAGCTCGTGGTAAGAAAATTTCACACGAAAATAAATGAAATAAACACTAATTTCAACTGATATTAAGATTATTCTAAGACCTAACAAGGTATAAGGTTAGTAGGCCTTGACAAAATGACAGAAACGCATCGGAATTAGTAAGTAGTGTTGTTGTATCAAAAGTTAAAATTATAACTTATTTGAAAATGGAATACCTATTTACGTATAATAGATAAATAATATCTTTTCCACCCATTTTATTTCCAAAAAATTACTGAAAATTGCTTAGGACAACTCTATTTGTGTGTTATGGAATATATTTTATTCACTAAAATTGTTTTTTTTATATATTTTCATGTTTTATACACATGGCATAGCACAGTTTCAGCACATTATAAGTTGACAGAGATGGCTTTGAAACAAAACGTCATTAGTTCTCACATGGAGGAAAACCAAAATGAGAAGTTGTCCACTTTTAGGATCACTTTTTAATTATTATAAATATTGTTTTCCTAGTTAATAATAATAATAATAATAAATAATTTCAACTCCATAAATGATTCAAAGTGAATTAATATAATTTAACCTACGGCTATGCTACCGGCAATATTAAGAATGAACCAAATGCAGAAAGGAACTTGTATCGGTGGGTCAAGAAAACAGTCGAGTATTTTCGTTTGAGGTAAGCGCTTTACATATCTGGTTAACTATATTCGTATGCGGGTATCATTTGCAGTATTCAAGAACGTAGAAATACTTTACTTATTTTTATACTCTTCGCAAATACAAAACGAAGAGTATATTTCATTCGATCGGCACATTTCTAAAACCGGTAATATTGCACGTAGAGAAACAATTTTCATATTACTGTGTTGGTGATCGAATTCTGAACAACTTTCAAAATGTCCGTCCGTCCACCCGTCCCTCCGTCAAATTTGTTTGAAACTAATATCATTTACAAAAAAAAAACTGCGAAGAGTATCGTATAGAATGTGCAACAATTATATAACAAGCTAAAAAAAACTCGAAAAAAACTACATTTTGATATGCTTTTTAACCCTGTTGGGATGATTCATTACATTTTCCGCAGATGGTCGCAAGATGACTCAGTACATTTTGACATGTTTTATTTTTCTTTTTTTTCTTTTTGCATTAACTAAAGTAAAGGCTAACTACATTTTGAAACACAAAAAGGGCATCGGTTCTATTTTTATTTAGTAAATTAAAATAAGGAAATTAATGATGATGTTTTATATATAATATTACATTATTTGTAATATTTTTTAAAATAATTCTATGGAATGCATTTTCGTAAATAACTCGTCTATTTTAAATTTTCCGAAAAAACTCTATTTCAGATTTCTTGTCCAAAAAGGTCCGTGCCTTATACTGTTTATAGAAATTGATCGACGGAATAGTTAATTTTCGATTTTTATTAGGAAACTGTTCGGAATTTGTGGAATTTATAAAAAAAATCAAGTTTTCCAGGATTTGTAGATTCGCTTTTGTTTTGTCAAATTTCTCACAAACGTCAACTAATAGACCTAATCGAGCCTTACAATTGCCATTTTTGAAAATCAAAATCGGACCTTCCGTTCGGGAGTTATTAATTTCTTTGAAAAATTATACTCGGCCCTAGAAAAAATACTTGCGGTCAACGGATTCGGGCCGCCAGCAATAGGCTTCATTTGTGGCCGTGTACCTTTAATCCCACCAAGTCTCATCGAAATCGATCAATGTTCTGGACAGTTATCGTGCTTCCTAGCCCGATTTCGAGAAAGCCAGTTTTTTGCAAAAAAATTCAATTTTCATTTGTTTTTCGACATAGTCTGGTATACTTATTTGTAGAGCTTTGCCAGCGGAACCATTTCTTTTTTGAAATATCTCGATCCGACTACCCGTTACCGAGTTATTTAATTTTTCCCGAAAAACTCGAAACGTCTATATCGGGTACTTCCGGTTTCCGAACAGAGCCGAGCTTCCGGCGTTAAGGTTTTCCAAAGATCTCCTATTAACCACCGAAGTTTCATCGAAATCCGAAAACGGATTAGGGGGGTCTGCGCGTGACAGACAGACAGACCGACGGACAGACAGACCGACTGACCGACGGACGGAATTTTCTAAATTCGCTCTCGAGTCGATAGATATGACTTTCATTTCGATCCGACGTTTTTTTCGGGTTTCGATGGTCCACCGGAAAAATGGAAAACCTATACATTTTTTTTCAAAATGTAGTAACAAGTGAAAAAAACTACATTTTGATATGCTTTTTATTCAATTTGTTGGGATGATTCACATTTTCAGCAGAGGGTCGCAAGATGACTCACTGCTTTGACATGTTTTATTTTTTTTTTTGCATTGACTAAAGTAAAAGCTAACTACATTTTGAAACACGGAAAGGGCATCGGCTCTATTTTTATTTAGTAAATGAAAATAAGGAAATGAATGATGATATTTTAAATACAACATTATCACTTATCAATTTGTAATATTTTTTTTAATAATTCTATGGAATGAATTTTCGTAAATAACTCGTTTATTTTAAGTTTTTCGAAAAAACTCTATTTCAGATTTTTTGTCCAAAAAGGTCCATGCCTTATACTGGTTATAGAGATTAATCGACGGAATAGTTATTTTTCGATTTTTATTAGGAAACTGTTCGGAATTTGTAGAATTTATCAAAAAAATCAAGTTTTCCAGGATTTGTAGATTCACTTTTGTTTTGTCAAATTTCTCACAAACGTCAACTAATAGACCTAATCGAGCCCTACAATTGCCATATTTGAAAATCAAAATCGGACCTTTGGTTCGGGAGTTATTAATTTCTTTGAAAAATCATACTCGGCCCTGGAAAACATACTCGCGGTCAACGGATTCGGGCCGCCAGTAATAGGCTTGATTTGTGGCCGAGGACCTTTGATCCCACCAAGTCTCATCGAAATCGATTAATATTCTGGACAGTTATCGTGCTTCCTAGCCCGATTTCGAAAAAACCAGTTTTTTGCAAAAAAAATCAATTTTCATTTGTTTTTCGACATGGCCTCTGGTATACTTATTTGTAGGGCTTTGCCAGCGGCACCATTTCTTTTTTGAAATGTCTCGATCCGACTACCCGTTATCGAGTTATTCTATTTCTCCCGAAAAACTTGAAACGTCTATATCGGTACTTCCGGTTACCGAACGGAGCCGAGCTTCCGGCGTTAAGGTTTTCTAAAGACCTCCTACTAACCACCCAACTTTCATCGCAATCCGAATACGGATTAGGGGGGCTGGGCGTGACAGACAGACAGACAGACCGACTGACCGACGGACGGAATTTTCTAAATTCGCTCACGAATCGATAGATATGACTTTCACATCGATCCGACGATTTTTTCGGGTTTCGACGGTCCACCGGAAAAATGCTAAACGTATACTACATTTTTTTTCAAAATGTAGTAACAAGTGTAGTAAATCGGCGAAGAGTTAGCTTGTTTTGTTACAAATAAAGCAGAATAACTGAATCTTAGTTACTTAATACACACTGACACAGGCTTACTAAAGCAAGCAAAAATAATGACAGCAGTAGCCAACTTTGTATTTGAAGGATTAAAAGTTGCATATTCGACTATTTTCTGGCATACATTTTATAAAATGAAAGTACTATTGGCCCTTCTATGCTTTCGTACATTTTGCATGTCTATTGTATTTTCTAGTTAATGGGCACGGGCAACGGGCATACCTAAATAGTTTGTAATTTATCGATCATCAAGATACCTTTGATAAATACGCTAGGAAATAGGTACCTTAAGGTGGCCATTCCCTAGAAAGAGACATCCGATCGGGAAATATTATTTTTGCCCATAACTTTTTTTCTTAGTACGTATATTTAAAAAAACTATAAGAGTATCTGAGTAGAACCATAACAAGAATATTACTATGAATTTTCACTCAATAATTTCAGTGGTTTGCAAAATAGCTAGATTTAAAACTACGGAATAGGAAGATTAACATAATTTTTAAATTTAAATCTAGCTATTTTGCAACCATTGAAATTATTGAGTGAAAATTCATAGTAGAGTAGTATTATTATGAGAAGATGCTCGCAAAAAATAATGCGCAGAAACGAGTTTGTGTGCTTCCATTGTTCTAGGCCAATGAGAGCGAATTGCGTCATATTTGACGTCGAAGCCAGTGGCACCGTCAACCTTCACAGGATCTGTGCTGCGATATACTTGTTGTGTTCGCCGTTTCTGATTGAATTAAGTGATATAACCTTACTTTCAGTGAAGAATGTCTTCATCGTAAACACCAGAGTGTGACAAGCTTTAATATTCTATATTACACAGCTCTTCGACCTCGAAAATTTGATTACAATTATTATATATCCTTCTACCCCAGATGATGTGTCACTGGTAAAAATATTCGCGCACGTTAGCTCCGCCCCGAGCATCTTCTCATAATAATACTACTCTAATAGTCTTGTTATGGCTCTACTTAGGTATTCTTAATTCGTATAGTTTGTTTAAATATATGTACTAAGAAAAAAAGTTGTGGCCAAAAGTAATAAATATTTCCCTATCGGATGTCTCTTTCTAGGAAATGGCCACCTTAAAATAAGTCTGATAATCAATAGTTGATAAATAAATAGCGGGTTCGACACACCTTGCATACTAAATATTCTTCTTACATAATATAATTGTAATCAAGTAGCAGATGCACATAAATGAATTATAACTACACCACCAGAACCGAAATGAAAACATCGAGAAAAACGTTGATCTTTCATATTGATACAAACATAAATACGAAGTCTCGTGCGCTTTAAGCTTACTTTAATTGCACTAGTTAGGTGTTTCTTGAATAACTATTTGTTTACATAAACATTAGAAATAATTATGAGGTAGAGGCCGTAATAGATGGTCTGATTAGCACGCCTTGGGGTACAGTGGTGTCTCGTTGGTAGTTTATTTGGGTCGACACCAGACTCCGTGTTTTATTGAGCGTGCAATTCTAGAAACGTATCTCGTTTCGTACGATCTAAGGTCACTTACCTCTAGCAGTGTCATTTTCAGAGCGCAGAGACGATTATTAAGTACTATACAACCTATTTGACTTTACATTATTAAATTAAGTAGAATTAAGGCCACTTGTTTAAATAATTAACAAAAATGATACGGGGGTTAATCCAAATTATACTTGGAATATTTTAAAAATAGAAAATATTAGATAATATGAGAACTAGTGGTTTTAGAAAAATAATGCGTTCTTAAAAAAATGAATACTCCAATACTTCTGCGCCATCTTTGTACAGGGTGGGCTACTAAGAATGGAGGCCTGCCATATCTCAGAAACCAATCATCGCACAAGCTTAGGGAAAACATTACCTTGAGTAAAGTGACCCCATGAAAAGTCGCTGGAAAATATTTTCGAGTTTCTAAAATAGCCACGAGGGGGCGTAACAGCCATGACCGAATAGGAAATTAGTTTTTTCTGTGTATTTTACTCAATTAAGTGGTATTGAAAATATATGTATCATAATCCTGAGACAATTTCGAATCTTTTTAGTTTTCCATTTTTTTTGTATCTTCAAGAATAAAGTGGTGGGGAAATGCCAAAAAAAACATGTCGATTACTCTGATTAGCCTTAACCGAACTTAACAAACTTGGTCTCATTACAAAGTGCTTTTCTTAGTCTATCGAGGGCGCTTTACGCTGTTTTCATTTGATTGTTACCGTCACCATTAGAGTGCATTATTTGACATGTCAACAAATATCTCACTTTTTCTAAAAAAAATTAAATGGAATGGTAAAATGGTAAAATCAAAGACTAGAGAATTAACAAGATAGGACAGCCGGAGGAAATCCTTTTATCTTTTAGCAGTAGCGCCATTGACCTTGACATTTAAATTGGAGTTCTCGCGCAGTTGCCACAATGTAACAATCAGACGGAGAAGGTAACTTTAGAAAGAGACGCCAATAGTGAAAATTGGACAACACTGTCCTGATAGAACGACCGAACTCAGCTGACTGTCAGTACCCAAGGTCATTTAAAACACAGGTTGCTTTGTAATGTATGTCACATGAAGTATTTCTGTGTTTATATGTAAGGTATCTATTTGGTTAGGATAAAATTGTACATTGAAAGAATAACTTTGAACCTTTTTTCTATAAAATTAGGAAAAAACAGCCACACGCAGCTGTCATCGAGGTCTGTACGTGACGTAGCACTTGTCGATTCTAATGAGCCAACCTTTATCTTTTAGTAAGCTTGGGCACATTCGTACCCGACAAATCCCGAAACCGTTTCCGCTGGATGTCGTGTCCCTTTAATACAGTAGAGAAATACTTTTAAATTGGAGTTCACAACTGACTTCGTCTATTTCCCCTTCTCCGTCTGACTGTCCTATCTTGTTAGTTCTCTAATGTTTGGTAAAATAGAGAATTAAAAGCTTCAGATGTTAGTGAAAACCGCAACTCTAACAGTAGATATTAGCGAACAAAGTTGAAATTATGAATTATTGTCCGATCTTGCCGATGGGATTTGCAAAAGTATAGAGCTGTTGGAAACAAGTAAGCTGTGAAAATGACACAATGAAGAAACAACATGTATCAAACATATTCAGTAGAATATATATTACATAATATAAACATTAGTAATTAATAACAATGACAACAAATCTATTACTAATAACAATAAACCAGTGGCGGCTCGTGATATTGTCTGCAGAGGAGGCTTGATAATCTGAAAGACAACTAATGTGCAATATAACTACAATTTGTACATTTCTCCACCACCCCTGAGGTAGTACAACAGCGCGTTACATTTTTTTGCCGTGGGTTGTTCGCCAGGATACCGATTCACGACTTGAGAGAATAGAACTAATAAAACAATAGAAAGAAAGGGAAATAGAAAATATGGTGAGATGAAAAAATCATTCTCATGAAATTCTCGTTCCGATGACTCGAGTATCGGTATCCAAAGGAGCCCTACTATCCCACTTGTAAATAAATTATATAACTTTTAATAAAAATAAACAGTTTTGGTAAAAAAATTGTGTTTTCCTACAAACAAAAAATTGTATTCATTATCACTGCCAGGAGTGTAAAATTATAACTTTTAATAAAAATTAAAATAGTTTTGAGAAAGAAGTTATGTAAAAAAATATAACCGCGGAACTCTATATTATGGAGAATTAAAAAATATTTCCTAAAAAATAAATAACACAAATAAATATTTTTTCTAAAATAACAACTACCTATATTAATCTCTGCTTTAAAGCCTAAATATTTTTATAAATGAGTGGTAACCTGCCCTGTCAAAGTTATATGTTGTCTTTCTCTTTTTACATTGTGGCTCTGGCTCATCGTCATCGTCTACTTTTTCAACATTTTCTAAAAAAATATTGTATAAAGTATTGAAATGTATTTCGGTATTACGAAATTCTTTTAATTTAGATATAAGTGAATTAAGTCTATTTTTAGAATATGTTATATCAGTTAGTTTATTCTGTAAAATTTGGAAAACAACATCAGTTTGCTCAAAAATCATTTTAAAAGCCTTTAGAAAAAATATGAAATTTTTATCCAACAATAACGATTTTAATCCGTAAGCTGCTCGTAAAGTCTGATCGTCATTTAAAAAATCTTCACTTTCCGAAATAAAATTAAAAACTTCAATAAGTTCTTTCCTGTATGTCAACAGTGAAAACAATTCTAGATGAAAAATTCCAACGAGTAGGAGCGTTTGTCGGAATTCTATGTTTCATATTAATTCTATTTAAAACATCAGTTCTTTTGGTAGATTTTGAAAAAAATGACGAAAAACCAGTAATATTTGAAAAAAATATTCTAACTTTAATTCCGTTACATGCTTTACTCAGAACTAAATTTAATTGGTGTGCGTAACAGTGAATGAAGTAAGCTTGAGGAGCAATATCTTTTATTTTTGTTTGGAGTCCATTAAGATGCCCTGACATAACTGCAGCGCCGTCATAAGTTTGTGCTATTAATTTATTTTTCAAATCAAATTTACCAAATTCATCGATTAATAATTTAAATAAACTCTCCGCGTTCCTTCCACTACTCACATCAAGAAAACCAACAAACCTTTCAATAACTTCTCCGTGCATTACATATCTAAAAATTACGGAAAGTTGAGATTTACAAGTAACGTCCGTCGTTTCGTCAATTTGCCACGAGAAAAATTCGCAATTATATAATTCTTCATAAATTTTGCCTTTAATAATCGAGCTAACACTCTCAATTAGATCATTTTGAATTGATTTAGACGTTCCGGAAAAATAGTGGCGTTATTCAAAAAGTTCTCTAATTTTGGGTCATACGTTTTTAAAAAATCTATCAGCTCTTTGAAATTTCCTTTATTGCACGATTCTCGTTTTTCGTCATGTCCTCGGAAAGAATTTTCTTGTGAAGATAAATATATAACGGCATCTATTAACCTCTTTAATATTTCCCTATTTTCACGGACCTTTTCGTTGAAATTTTCTATTTCTCTCTTATGTGCAGAATCCAAGTAATTTGCAATATTTTGTTTACCAAACATTTCGAATTTAATGCAAGATGAAATGTGCTCCTGAGATTTTTCGTGCCTTTTTAAACCTCGCGACAAATTTTGCAAATTATTAAACCCGGCCCTGCCCCAAATTGAGGATTGATCATTAGTAAATAATAAACATCTCCAACAATATAATTTGTTTCTAACTGTTGATGCCGTTAACCACTCGACTTTTTTATAATTGTTATCACAAAATCCTCTGTTTTGTTTGCCACTTTTAAAAACTAACGAAAGCATTGCTGGTGTAGGCCTGGCATTTCTTTTAATTCTTACCTTTTCGTCGTAAGTAAGAGTAGTAAATCCATTTAATAACAAATAATCCACCACGTCTGGACAACAAGACATGTTGTTGGGAATATTTTCACCTAGAGCACTCATTTCTAGCCCGCCTATCAAATGTTTTATGTATTTTTACGTCAAGTTGTTCTTATTATACCCGGCTAAACACAACTGACGGTTCGTTTTCTTTGTGAATCACCTGAATCCCGAACAACCTGTGCACATGCGCTATAAAGAACTGAGACCTGAGGCTAGCTTCCTTTGGCTATTCGAGGTGTTGCTATTTTACACAGCGCAAAGAAATTCAAGGTCATTCATGTTATAAGTAAATGCGTTAAAGTTGGAAGCTATTTCGTATTAGCTTCCAGCGAACCGCAGTGTTCATTCAGTAAAAGACCGGCCGACCGGGAAATATGCATACAAAGACTATCCGGACTGTAACGTTATAGGTATGTTTGTGGAAAGGAAATGCAAAACTTTTATATATACACTGAAAATTAATTAATGAATTATAAACAATAAAAAATATTGAAAATTGAGATATACCTAATAGAAATTTTTTAAGATATTACTTTTGAAGGTATGGTGGTTCTTCCAAGGGGAGGCTCCGCGTTGGATGCGAGACGTCCAATCTCAAGGTCGTTGGTCTATAAATGTGTGGTGTGGAATTCTAGGTGAACAAATAATTGGGCCTTTTATTTCCAATGAAACTCTTAATGGAGAACGTTATCTAAGTTTTTTAAGAAACGAATTGATACTACTTTTAGAAGACATACCTCTACCGATTCGTCGTGATATATTTTTCCAGCATGATGGGTGCCCGGTGCATTTCTCTTTGAACGTTCGGGATTTCTTAGTCTAGACATATCCCGACAGGTGGATAGGACATGGAACTCTATTCCATTGGCCAACCATGTCCCCAGACTTGACTTGTCTAGATTTTTATTTGTGGGTGCGAATAAAAAATCTCGTTTTTGCCACCAGAACCACTACAAGAGACGGCACGATCGAAAGAATAAATGCCATTCAAAGTATTTAGATGGCAGAGGTATAGACTTATGTTCAATCCACTCGTCAGAGAATGGATTCTTGCATTGATAATGATGGACAACGTTTTGAACTTCTCGGGCACCACTAAATTTTTTAATGTGTTGTATTGTGTTCTTGCGTTTACTCTTTAGGACGTTAGATTTGTTACATTGTTTATTGTTGGTACTATTAGATTTGTTGTCATTGTTATTAATTATAACAGTTACTTTCGCAAATTCCATCGGCAAGATCGGATTCATAATATCAACTTTGTTTGCTAATATCTACTGTTAGAAAAAAGTTATCGAGTTGCAGTTTTCACTGACATCTGAAGCTTTTAATTCTCGATTTTACCGTGTAAAAATAGATATACCATTCCATTAAATTTTTTTTGAAAAAGTGAAATATTTGTTGACATGTCAGATAACGCCCTCTAGCGGCGACGGTATTAATCAAATGAAAACAGCGTAAAGCGCCCTCGATAGACTAAGAAAGGCACGTTGTAATGAGACCAAGTTTGTTAAATTGCGTTAAGGCTAATCGGAGTAATCGACATTAAAAAAAATGTTTTTGACGTCTCCCCACCACTATTCTTGAAGTTAGAAAAATAATGGAAAACTGAAAAGATTCGAAATTGGCTTTGGATTACGATGTATGTATTTTCAAAGCCACTTAACTGAGCAAAATACAAAGAAAAACCTAATTATCTATTCTGTCATGGCTGTTAGGCCCCTTAGACGCCAGTTTAGAAACTCGAAGCGCCCATATCCTTTATAGCTATTTGAAAAATTACGAATCACTTAAAGCTAAAGCTATCTATTGTATCTAGTGATCACCTTATATCGAGTTTTAATTTCCCTGCTAATTGCCAAATATTCAACAGGGGATTTTTTTTGTTATTTCTTTATCTCGAAAACCATTGAATATATATTTAAAAAATTCTTAAAGTGGAAAAATCCACTTATTTTGGTTTTGACCAGTTTACAAAAGGGGTTAAAACCGATTTTTTCAGCCAGAATTCAGCCAAAATTCAGAATTTGGATAATAAGCTAGTGTTAGCTGGATCTCTATTGTTGTTGATAATTGATCGATAAATATGAAAGCTATTAAACATTTTATTGAAGTATATGTACATGAAGATTTTTGCAGTCTTTGATGAAAGGTACCCCGCAGTTTTTTATAGCAAAAATGGGTTTCAGTCGATTGTTCTGAAACTTGGGGAAAATGTTCTCCTGGGCCCCCTGATTAAAATTCTCTGACCACCAGTCCGACCGAATTCGATTTTTTGATCTAGAGGCGATTGAAACTGAACATCTGCGAAGGTCTGCTTAAATGTTCCATAAAAATTCTGAAAATATTCAGGCTCATTTTTTGGAGGAAAATAAGCATCTTTTGTCTCTTGGTGTTTTTTTCAAAGTGCTTCCTTCTCCCGGAAAAAATAAACAGAAAAAATTATTTCTTTGTAATCTTTTTACGGGAAAAGGAAGCACCGAAGAAAAAGTTGGGGGGCGTAAATTGATTATTTTTACCTAAAGAATATGCCTGAACATTTTGGGATCTTTCTGAAGTAGAAAAAAATAAAATTCTAGGGAAATTCTTTGTCGAAATTATTTTTGTCTTAGAAATTCTTGGAAACCTAGATTTTTATTTTTGTCTACTTCAGGAAGATCCCAAAATATTCAGGCATATTCTTTAGGTAAATAATCAACTTATGCCCCCCCAACTTTTTCTTCAAAGTGCTTCCTTTTCCCGTACCTAATAAAAAAATACAAAAAAAATTTTTGTTTGTTATTTTTTTCCAGGAGATAGAAGCACTTTGAAAAAAACACCACAAGACAAAAGATGCTTATTTTTCTCCAAAAAATGAGCCTGAATATTTTCAAAATTTGTATGGAACATTTAAGCAGACCTTCGCAGATGTTCAGTTTCAATCGCCTCTA
Organism: Stenurella melanura; assembly: GCA_963583905.1. Taxonomy (NCBI): domain Eukaryota; kingdom Metazoa; phylum Arthropoda; class Insecta; order Coleoptera; family Cerambycidae; genus Stenurella; species Stenurella melanura. Next base: position 102,362,720 of record OY757316.1, on the reverse strand, counting down.
GATCAAAAAATCGAATTCGGTCGGACTGGTGGTCAAAGAGAATTTTAATCAGGGGGCCCAGGAGAACATTGTCCCCAAGTTTCAGAACAATCGAAATCCATTTTTACTATTAAAAACTGCGGAGTCCTTTCTCCCCTAACAAATATACCGAATAGTATCCTCACGAGCGTTTCGTCAACAAAGCTGATATCATCAGGATAGGAATTAAATTAAAAATGCAGAAGTTATAAGTACCTAATAAAATAGAAGAAACCTAAGAGTCATTTTTTGATGATTACACTATGCTTTTCTTCGGTAAGCGAGAAAAGAGTACCTTGTAAAGAATGTTCATTCTATTTGAAGCATTTCACAACAGATATTCTTTAGCCTATTCCGCCTATGAATGAAAGCCAGACATCAGTAGCGCGCATCTGATGAGACGATACTGGTCACTGGCTTTTTAAAACTGGTTACGTAACTAGTTTGTGATGGTAGGCACCATCAACGCAAGTATTTAACCGCTAAAGTACAAATTTATTTACTTGTACATGCGTTTCCATTATTTGTTTACGTAGATCGTAGATCACCATAATGTACATTCTTGCCATTGCGACAGCTATCCTATAAACTGACAAAATGAGTATAAGTGGTGTATTTGTGAAAAATAAAACACAAATTAAAATAAATCACTGCATGTACGAATTGGTGTCGTCTTGAATATTCAATTAAATAACTGAATCTTATCGTTTATAATGTTTATATGGTAGTATTAATAAATGTGACGCAATGGCAACGAATTTTTAAATAAACAGCAATTGAAATGAGGACTTAATTTGGAAGTTACGGGGGGCGCGAGAGAAGTATTTTATCATCGTTTGGGTATTGATTGATTGGTTTTGCTCGTATGTTCTTATATAATACAAAAATTGCATACAGAGTGTCCCAGTATGGGTAAATACTTCGGGAGCGTATAATTTGGATCAAAGTATCACTACCTTATTTTTTTCCTAGGGCGCTTCCCTCCGGAACTATTGACCCTTACAGGTTAAATTTTATTCTTTTAACAATTTTTTAAAAAAGAGATAAATTAAGCTACTCGAGATTTCAACAGTTTTTCACAGTCAAAAACGCGTTTTTGATCGTAAAAAACATTCATTTATGGAAGGACATATTAATAAAGCATTATTATATTTTGTAACAATTATGTAGGTAACAAGTACGTATAATTATCATAATCTGATATATTAAGTATGCTGTAAGCAATAAAATTTCGTCACTTTTTGTTTGAACCCCTTCATCGATGTCTCTATATAATTGAAAAATATATTGCCTGAGATCGAACACGATGTTCATTGTATCAACTGTAGTAAATTTTGATGTTGGCATACGCTGAAGGTTCCGTATGACTAGAGGAATTTGCGACAGTTAGATCCATAAACATAATATGGCTAGATTTATACTACGGTTTGCGAAATTGCGTAACTGTGATTTCGGATGATCTTTCTTTTCTATTAAATGTTGACGTAAAAGCCAGGAAGAGCCACAGTGTAGGTAAAAGGGATGTTGTCAAAGCAATGTTTCACAATTTCGGCGGCGTCGTCTAATTAAAGGAGATAATAACACCGCATTAGTAAAAAACATATAATAGTACTGCCGTACAGTGGAATCTAATGTTGAAATTCGGTCATATAATTGGAAGTACGTTTCACAAATGTAGTAGATTTCCGATAAAAGTAGGTAGTATTTTAAAGTGAAATAAAATTCAGTTTATCACATTGTGTAGATTTGTGACGCGCATGATACATGGCAGTTTTTGCCATTAATTCTTAATTTTGTATTTATTTTATTTTATTTATTTATTTCTACTTTGCCACAAAATAATACATATTTTAAATTAATACATTAATTTGGAGCACCTGAATTTTAAAAAATTGAATAGTGCTCCTATTAGTTTATAGATTTGCACTTAATGCAAGGGAAATGCCCATATGTAAATAAGATGTGAAGATTCCAATATACAAAAATTTAAAAAATGTAAACAAATATAACCTATATATAATATTTACCTACTTATGATGCATGGTATTATGTACCTAAATAATATTATTACAAAAAGGAATCCATCTACCCAAAAAGTACAGCAGGAGAACAGTAAATCTGTCCTTAGTCGGTGATTTAGCAGAAAATTATTAAACATACCTAATTAGATTGTTACTTTGTACTTAAATGTTTTTAAATTAGTTAATGTTCTTATAGTATTTGGAATGTTATCATAAAATTTTGTTCCTAAAAATGAGATAAATTTTTGACATGCAGTTTTTGTAAAAAATTGTTGTTGAATATGATCATTTGTTATTGCCCGGGTGTTGGTATAATGTTCTAACGAACTTTTTCACATTTTGTATGTACGAAAATGACTGATTGTATAATATACATAAGCCTAACAATAATTAGCTTGGTTTCGTCGCATAGCAGTTGTGTAAGATGATTCTTTTGTTTTTTTAACATGACTTATTATATTTTGTGCAATTTGTAGCATCTTAACTGTAGTGTAATATTGATTCTGCCAACGCCTTCGCCTTATATACAAATAATAGCTATTTTTTATATAATATATTGCGCAGTTGGTAAAAGATAGGGATACGTGTTCTAATTTTTTTTTTTGACATTCATTCTATATGGCTTCTCCATTTTACATGTTGGTCAGCTATATCTCCTATATATTTTATTTCAAATCAGTTTTCTTATCACATATTATACAATTTTGATAATTATTTAAAATGCAGTTGTTATTATGTAAGAGTAGATTTTCTATGGGATTGCAGTTAATATTTGTGATGGAAAAACTAATGAATTTGGTTTTAAGATAATTTAATGTTAATGTATTTGTATCCAGCCATGTTCAAACTGTGCTGAATCCTATTGATGCACTTTGAATCGTATTTTGCCAATCATTACCATGAAATAATAATACTGTATCATCAGTGTATGATACTATTTTCATTTGAGTATTTAACATGAATAAACTGTTAATATAAATTATAAACAATATTGGTCTCAGCACAGTGCCTTGTGGAACTCCCGTTTTAATGGTTAGTGGATCACTTATTGTTAATTCTGACATACTGCTGTCTATCGCCCCGCCCCGCCGTTCGTTGTTTTTGTTATTTTTGAATTTCGGGCCACTGTGTATTTATAGTGAAGATTTATTTTATTGACTTTACCGTTCAAGTCGTTAAATTCTTGATTACGTACAGACACAACTTACTTGTTCGTTCTTTTTGTATTCCGTTTGGGATTTTGGACCAAGTTTTTTTTTATTTTTCTTTATTGACAACGTTAGTTGATAGTTTATTGTTTAGTGTTGAACGTAGTACGTATGTCCTTAATTCGACGTAGAGAACTGTCTATTGATGCTGATGCAGAATTCGAATAATTTACTTAGGTGGTAAGGTTTTAACCCAGGACACTCATTTATGTTACACACGTTAATAAATCACATTTAAATATTCTAAATTATAAACATTAATCCAATATTTTGTTCCAAATTAAAAGACACACATGTAAAGAAATGCTCTGTTTAAACTTCTACTGCCATTATTTGCTTGCAGTTGTGCAGGAAAAGATAACGAATTATTTACCTCTTTATAATTGCTTCAGTTCGTTTGAGGCGGTCCATCAAAGGCGGTCGATGATCCAAGGCCTTTGCACTTTTTTATGACAATTTAAAAGTTGTATAATTGGGAACTACAAGTTCATTGAACAAGAAAAGCAGTGGTTCTCAATTATTTTCTACATTAATATTAAAAAAGTTCACCCAGGTCAGTTTTTTTCAAAGTAACCCTAGAGGGAAAAGTCATAAAGGTTTTTTGTTTGTCTAGCCGGTCCCCATTACCAGTTTTTTTTTAATGGCATGAAACTGATTACACCCTGTATAAGGTTTTTTGTTTGTCTTGTCGTTCCCTACCACCAGTTTTTTTTAATGACATGAAACTAATTACACCCTGTATATTAAACAGAACAAACTTCACATAAGAGTAATGTTTTATCTATTAAGTACTACATTATATTTATTATTTAATGAAATGTAGAGAAATAAAGCTTGCCCCGGTCTCCCCTTGTTTTTTAGTTCGGTCAGCAGCTTTGGGGTTTTTATGTGCCTTAAAAATGTGGAGTAAACTATATTTGTTATTTCATTTCAGTATATATTTAATATTCCAATTTTCCTAAATCTGAAATAGTCGTTACTGTCATTACTTTTCAACGACTGTTATTAATATCCGTGACTAATGTTAAATTACTAGTTAAATTAAAACTACACACAAACACTCCGTTTGTATAATTTCCAGATAAGTGCCTAGTGTCAAATAAAGAATTGTAAACCACAGTAAAGAAAGTAAAAAATAAATTATTTAGAGTGAATAAAATCAATATACGGCTCAGCGAGATATCCGTAGTCTATGTAGCGTACAAAACTCGACCTTTGCGAGCAATTTCCAAGCCGACCTTGTACCTACGCGCTTTACTACCAACAAAAATACATTTTGATAAACATTTCATTCAGCGTTAAATACGAGTTCTAATCTATTTAATAACATAATAACAAAGAAAACATTAATAGCTTTTAAAGAGTACACTTCATTTGTGTTTGTTCTAACGAATCGATGTCCTCTTCGGTTTAGACGGCCTGTCTCGAGTTTCAGACTGCATGGTCATCACTATACGCGACGAGGAATTGTGGGAAATATTTTTTTCTTTTCAGTGATGAGCGGGAAGCAATACGCTAAGTGAAGATCGTCCTAATGAGCAAAGGATATATAGCCGGGTAAACGGTATAAAATCGGCTTCAGCTTGAATTTCACTAATTTTTTTGTTAATTTGGCAATTTGTGTGTCTTCTCGTGCTTAATTATTATATTATTTGTTCAAACATTTTTGTCCCAAAAATACGTCACTTCAAATTATGAAACTGTCTCTTGTGTACACATCTTAGGAAACCACCCTTTAATATCCGTAGATTCAAAAATTATAACAACAATATACACTTAACACACTTGAATAACTTACTGAAAACTTCACTAAACAACTAAAATACACGTTTGCTGACTAAAATAACCTTTAACAATGTTTATTACTTGATATTTACACTCTACTGTTCACTTTCTGTCACCTCCGAATTATCTAACCTCAATTCATTAAGAACTTCCTTCCCGCGTGTTTATATCAGCTTATACAGATTCGGAAAATGCAGTTTAGGGTATAGGAATAACGATGTAATTGACCACGCCCCGCTAGTTCCATAAATCGTGAAAACAGAGACACACACAATGAATTGAATTTAGTACGGCATGAACTAAGGATGGATGCGGACGTAGGTAATAATTTCTATACGAAACGAGAAAATATCTCTTCGTCAAAAGCGAAGAAGTTATTTGTCACATTTTTGATAAATGATTTCTTCTATTGAAAGCATTTCTGCAGTTTCTTTTTTAGCCGTAAATGCTATGGGAATAAGATAATAATTCTTATTAAAACCGAAATGAAAATAGAACATTAAAATAAAATAAAATAACTCGGAAACTAAAATCAACTAATAATTATCAAGAAATAAATCATTCTTATTAAATTACAAAAATAGAACATTCAAATAAAATTAAATAACCCTCAGAAACTAAAATCAACTAATAATTATCAAACAATAAATTAATGAAGTAAGGATTCAAACAAACCACTTTCTTGTGCCAAACAATAGCCAAACCGATTATACAATGAACCTCTCATATCATTGAGGTGGAGTAATAGGCCAGTAGAATTAGAAAAACCGCTGGATGAAATTTCTTACAGGTAACCATATGGTATATTCGATGCATTCATTGATAAGGAACATACCTGTGAATTTCCTCCCATTTTACAGTGGGGGAACATTTTTTAATTAACGTTTTTTTGCGCAAAAATCACGAAAAATCGAGTTTTTTAAGCGTAGCTCTAAGCCAATTGACAATAGCCATATTTGATGTTATACGTTTCGTAGGTGATATAAAGACAGTTCTTTTGCCATCCGAATAATTTAAATCGATTAATAATTTTTTTAAGTAATCGAAAAGAACTGTCGAAAAAATCGAAAATTTCAATAATTTTTAATTCCGTCAAAAATTTTCTCATATCCTTAGAACTTGGTGATAACATGTCTTATGTAACCCTGGAGCTATCATAAAATTTTCATCAAAAAATATTTATAGCTTTTCGAGAAAATGCATTTGTTTATAAAAAAGGTCTCAAATGTTTAATTCAATCTGACCCAGTTCCCGTCATCAAAAATGACTCATTCGGAGCTCATTTTTTTCGTTGTGACGTCTAGTTTACGAATACATTGTTGGTATAGTGATTTTTTAATATTTTCATCAACAAAATGGCGTTTGAAAAAGTACGACTTTTTCGGACAGCGTTTTTTGTGAATATCTTAATAACCAATTAATGTACTGCATATAACTTTCATATTCTGGTAGCTGGTATTTTTACACGAATTTGAAAAAAAAAATTATTGTCGTAAGATGTTTAGAAGCCGAGATAATTTTTTTAGTTGTTAATTACGCCATTTGTTTATTTATTAACATAAACATTTGAAATTTACATAGTAACTAGATGAAGACTTGATTTTTGCAATTCAGTGAACTGTCACGTATAATGTTATGTATTAAGGGTCGTAATGTCAATTTTTGACGTTTCTGTTTTGGTGAAAATTTTTGCACGTATTGATACTGTTCGTACTGTTTATTACAGTTTTCACTAGTAGATGAAAGTAGCAACGTGGTATCTGTGTGAAAATGTACTAACTGTCTTTTCCAATTTGATCAGTTAAACTTCAATTTTCAAATATACTGATTAACAAAGTGGTGTGCTCGAATTAGGGCTTGTTAAATTCTCGCGATTTTATCCAAAAAGCTATGACCTCAAGAATTTCCAGAGGGGAAGGGAACATAGATGATATTTCGAGGGAAATTGTGACAGTAGATACCGTTTACCAGATTTTAACTCAGACAGTCTAGTCATTTTACTGAGTTAAAAGAATTCCTGTTTAAACCCGGTTTATCCCTAAAGGAGGCTTAAAACATATCGTCCATTTTGTTTATAATATTTCATGCTGCCTCGAGTCAAAACCACATGCACAACTTTCATATATTTATTTGCTTATATAAATGTATAATAGTCCAGGGATTGAGCATAAAATCTAGGTGAAATAAAATTAATTAATTATCCGTACATTTTGATACTTAGAAAATTTTCCGCATCAACTCCACGTGGCCGAGCTAAATTTTCACACAAATGCACCGAAATTAAATTTTGCCAACTCTTCACACATATATGGTGACCGCTCCTATAAGCATAATTTTACTGTAAATAATTGCTTGCTATTGCTTGGTATTTGCACACCGTTTTCTTTGCTTACTACTTATTGCTGTTTTTGCTGATTTATTTATTTCTTTGCTTCTTATTTTTGCTATCAATTAAAATGTTGATACCAATGACATCGCCTGCCTGCCTACCGCCATTAACTTGCCAATAGTCTCTGAAAATAGTAAAAAATTTGGCTACTCACGGCCTGATTCGAATTTTCTATGCACTAATTAATTTTTTTCTAAAAATTATTTTGAAGTACCTGACATGTTTAAGCTCTGGTTATTCCGTTATTTATTTATTTGGTTTTCTCTTTCATTGTATTATTGAATTTTATATGTTAATAAACTTTGTTTCTACCAACACGTGTTTTTTACTGCAGAATGTGAGTGAAAGTCTAATTTGCCATCCAGGACCCCTGGGCATAACCGTTTCTCCACTGTAGCTATCCCAGCCCTACTGCAACAGGCGCTCGAGAAAACGGAAATCACGCTCAGCGTCAAAGTAACGCTTCCGCTTGTTTATGCGCTAGACTAACGGAAGAAAGGAGGTCACCATATATGTGTGAAGAGTTGGCAAAATTTAATTTCGGTGCATTTGTGTGAAAATTTAGCTCGGCCACGTGGAGTTGATGCAGAAAATTTTCTAAGTATCAAAATGTACGGATAATTAATTAATTTTATTTCACCTAGATTTTATGCTCAATCCCTGGACTATTATACATTTATATAAGCAAATAAATATATGAAAGTTGTGCATGTGGTTTTGACTCGAGGCAGCATGAAATATTATAAACAAAATGGACGATATGTTTTAAGTCTCTGCCTCCTTTAGGGATAAACCGGGTTTAAACAGGAATTCTTTTAACTCAGTAAAATGACTAGACTGTCTGAGTTAAAAACTGGTAAACGGTATCTACTGTCACAATTTCCCTCGAAATATCATCTATGTTCCCTTCCCCTCTGGAAATTCTTGAGGTCATAGCTATTTGGATAAAATCGCGAGAATTTAACAAGCCCTAATTCGAGCACACCACTTTGTTAATCAGCATATTTGAAAATTGAAGTTTAACTGATCAAATTGGAAAAGACAGTTAGTACATTTTCACACAGATACCACGTTGCTACTTTCATCTACTAGTTAAAACAGTAATAAACAGTACGAACAGTATCAATACGTGCAAAAATTTACACCAAAACTGAAACGTCAAAAATTGACATTACGTGCCTTAATACATAACATGATACGTGACAGTTCATTGAATTACAAAAATCAAGTCTTCTTCTAGTTACTATGTAAATTTCAAATGTTTATGTTAATAAATAAACAAATGGTGTAATTAACAACTAAAAAAATTATCTCGGCTTCTAAACATCTTACGACAATAATTTTTTTTTTTCAAATTCGTGTAAAAATACCAGCTATCAGAATATGAAAGTTTTATGCCAGTATATTAATTGGTTATTAAGATATTCGCAAAAAACGCTGTCCGAAAAAGTCGTACTTTTTCAAACGCCATTTTGTTGATGAAAATATTAAAAAGTCATTATGCCAACAATGTATTCGTAAACTAGTCGTCACAACGAAAAAAATAAGCTCCGGATTAGTCATTTTTGATGACGGGAACTGGGTCAGATTGAATTAAACATTTGAGACCTTTTTTATAAACAAATGCATTTTCTCGAAAAGCTATAAATATATTTTAATGAAAATTTTATGATAACTCCAGGGTTACATAAGACATGTTTTTACCAAGTTCTAAGGATATAAGAAAATTTTTCACGGAATTAAAAATTATTGAAATTTTCGATTTTTTCGACAGTTCTTTTCGATTATTTAAAAAAATTATTAACCGATTTAAATTATTCGAATGGCAAATGAACTGTCTTTATATCACCTACGAAACGTATAACATCAAATATGGCTATTGTCAATTGGCTTAGAGCTACGCTTAGAAAACTCGATTTTTCGTGATTTTTGCGCAAAAAAGCGTGAATTAAAAAATGTTCCCCCACTGTAAAATGGGAGGAAATTCACAGGTATGTTCGTTATCAATGAATACATCGAATATACCATGTGGTTACCTGTAAGGAATTTCAGCCAAGATTAGCCTTATCATGAGCTAATTCTACTGGCCTATAATGCTTGCACAAAGTTGGATAAGTAATTCAACTAAATAATTGACTCGTTCAAACGCAAGTTTGTACGCGGTTTTCTTTAAAAAGCCCCACAGAAAGAAATCATGGGGTGCTAGATCAGGTGACCTGGGGGCCATTTTATCATTCCCCTCGTAGCTATTAAACGATTGGGAAATGTTCTTTCCAGAAAATTAATAACAGTTAAGGTATTGTGACTTGGGCAGCCGTCTTGTTGAAACAAAATGTCGTCAAAGTTGACAGGAAGATTTTGAACTGCAGGAATTATTTGGTTTTGTAAAAGCTCTAAATATTTATTGCCATTTAAATTGCCATCGATTAGCAGTGGGACTATAATATGATTGTCTAAAATTCCCGTCCAAACGCTCAACTTTTGAGGATACTGAGTTCGCACAGCAACACTCAAATGTTTATTTTTTCGAGACCAATATCGTACTACGGATGGATTGTGTTTCCTATGTAATGAAAAGGATGATTCATCTGTAAACAATATATTCTTTGAGAAGTTTTCATTCTCATTCACTTTATTTATCATGATTTCACAAAATTCCATCCGTTTGAAATTGCACAGACATTAGTTTCGCGAATTTCACGTTCTTCGCTCATTTGTTGATGACGGGGTTCGGGTTGACAGCATTTTTTACAATAATTCACGACACACTCGAAATTCTCAAATTTTTTAATAATGTGTGAAATTATGTTAGCTGAGAAGATTTGTCTGTCTTGATAGGCCACAGTAAATAAATTTATTGTGTCATCAGTGGAATGGCCCCCGAAGTACCACTTCACAATTTGCACTTTTTCTGCAGTTGTATAAACACACGGCATTTTAATAACGAAATTGAGATTAATTTATTTTATTCCCACACGTCTAAACAGCTTCGCTATTAAAAGCAGAATGGGTGCACTCGCGCTGATCTCAACTCGTCGCGGTCAAGCGATGGACCAATGCCCTGCATTGTTCTACGACAAGGCGTGGTTTATCTGCGCAGAAACAAGTTTACGTACCTAAAACTAAATTTGCTGAATCTGTATACCCCACAGATTGCCTACTAGAACCATATACGGCTTCACGTGCGGCAATCCAGAACAATGTAGAAATATCGATCATTTTCTAGTTTCTAGAAAACGTACTACCAGTCAGGGTTGCGACGATTTAAATCAATTTGATTTAAATCGTGATTTAAATCATGATTTAAATCAACTGTTTTTTTAAATGTTAAACATGATTTAAATCAAGTTGTGTAAAGCCAATAATCTAAGTACATCAAAGTTCAGTAAATTCAAATAAAAAGTACCGTTTATTTAAAAGCTAGATATAAATTACAAAAAATTCAAATAAAAAGAAGAAAAGAACAGTTAGGTTACGCATATAAAACAAGTTACCTTCTTCAATGTACATTAACATAAAGTAAACAAATTAAACAGAACCAACTCGAAAAGAAAATAAGACATGATTTACTCCAAAACAAAAATTTTAAATTAGGTTAATTATTGTAAAGTTTGAACAAAAAAATTAATTTAGGCTGCCTTTTCGGTCCCTGAATGAATCGAATCTTAGAATGAATGAAACCAAATGTTGAAAATATTATTTCAACCGAGGCTGAACTAGCTGCAGCAGAAAATAATTGCTTGGTAATCGGGAATAATTTGTCAATAATATCAATATTTCTTTGAGATTTCCACCAGACCAAGGGTTTTGTGTTCTTAAGAATTTCTTCGTGAAACATAGTATCGGCCAAAGGCTCAGATTTTGTCAGAATTCAATGGTAGTACACCACTTTCAGGATATAATTCATTTGCGGCTTCTAAAGCACGATTCTTTTCGCATTCTGTTAATTTATGCTTTGTTTTCGTAGGGTCTAGAGTGAAGGCTAGCTAATGGTATGAGGTGATGCACTGGTCATATCGGTATCTAAATATTTGCATTTGCATTAAGGTAATTTCAGTTTCGTCAAAATGCGACTCAATTATTTTAAATCGTTCTACGACGTCTGATAAAATTGCATCGTTTCTTTGAAGCCCATCAAGTGCCACAGATATAAGTTTTAGTAGTGATAAGTAATCTTCAGCAGTTCTTTTAAAATAAATGTTTGAAGTTTTCTGTCTTACTATGCCATCAATTTCATTTTTATGTTCCTCGCTGATTTTAAAAAGTGTGGGCCATGATTTAACGAAACCCTCTCAGCAGCCGGCAAGTGAGTTCCATCTTACGTCAGAAGGTGAGTAGGTTTTTTTCCTCCTTTTGCGTATATCGCAGAGGCAAAATGATTGTTTCGGGAGTATTTCACAACGAGCGTAACGTGTTCTTTAATTTTACTAATTTCCAGATCCTTACATAATGAGTTTAAAAAATGTGTGGAGCACAACCGTAAGTAATATCATTCAGTTCTGTTGACTCTTTATTTGGTTTCTCATAGCATTCATATTGGCATTATCCATCATAAAACTGCTTACCGCAGAGGTACAGTTAGTCTTCAGAGTTTTAATTAAGTTTGTTCCAAGTTCTGTTAAATATACCGATGTATGTGGATTTCCAGATGTGTCTATTGTCTAAAAAGGAAGACCCATTTTCCGTAGTTACAGTTGCACATATTATTGGTTCATTGTGTATGTTGGACCATCCATCCAATGACAGACAAACTGAACTTCCTGATAAATTTTTAAAACATTTACATTTTTCCTCGTTATACACTTCATCGAGCAGTTTGTTGGACACATCATGTCTAGATGGTGGCACATATCCAGGTCGTAAAAGCCTTATTACCTTTTTTACTTCAGGTTGTTCAATACACATGAAACTGCTGTTTGTCGCATAAAGAGCTCTAGCAATTTGTGTATCTATTTCTTCTTTATTAGACTTGGTCGTACATACAACGAAAGATGATAAAGATCCAGAACTGGAGTTAGGCACTACTTTTCTTTTTTTACTTAATAACGTAGAAGATAAGATCGGCTCTGCGGCACTATCTTCCTCTGCATCTTGTTGTAACGTGTTCAATTGTACCTGTAATAAAAAACAAGATTGTTATGTTGTTCATTTTTAAATCCAGCTACACACAGACAGGCATAGATACTATACTTTATTCTTAAAACTAGGAGTGAATGAAAAAGTCACATTTGTCCATGGAAAGTTACTAGAAATCTAGAAAATGCACTTTAAAAATTTGAATCTAGCTCGTCTCCTGGCATAATTGGCCCTAGTCGCAGAAATGGACTGACGTTAAGTATGTAAATAAAACAAAAGTTCTTAATATTTTGTCTTACTAAGTTATAAATATAAATAAAATAACACTATGCTTACATTGGATACTCTTCCTGAAGTATAGGGACCTTCATTATATTTTACACTTTCTGCATTACGCGAAGCACATTTTTTCCACTGGACTGTCAGTCGGTCCACAAGCCCTTGCATTTCTACTTTACACTTTTTACATGTAGCTCTACTACCACTTTTTCCATCAAGCTTACTTGATTTTTCAATAAAATATTGCCAAATAGGATCTTTTCCTTCCACTTCTATTAGAGGACATGTTAAAAAATTATTTAATATTTAAATGCTATAAATATAATCACTCAGACTCGCTTTCTCACTTGTTACGCGGCAGATTAGCAAATAATGGCAATTCACATCATCCCCGCATTATAAAGACATGCGAGTTTTCAAGTTCTGACAGGAATTTTCATGTATATACGCTCTAGCTTATTTTACAATTATAGATACAAGCAGTGGCGGCTCGTGATATTGTCTGCAGAGGAGGCTTGATATTCTGAAAGACAACTGATGTGCAATATGACTACAATTTGTACATTTCCCCACCACCCCTGAGGTATTACAACGGCGCGTTACATTTTTTTGCCGTGGGTTGTTCGCCAGGATACCGATTCACGACTTGAGAGAATAGAACTAATAAAAGAATAGAATGAAAAGGAAATAGAAAATATGATGAGATGAAAAAATCATTCTCATGAAATTCTCGTTCCTACGACTCGAGTATCGGTATCCAAAGGAGTCCTACTATCCCACTTGTAATTAAATTATATAACTTTTAATAAAAATAAAAATAGTTTTGGTAAAAAAATTAAAGTGTTTTTCTACAAACAAAAAATTGTATTCATTATCACTGCCAGGCGTGTAAAATTATAAGTTTTAATAGAAATTAAAATAGTTTTGAGAAAGAAGTTATATAAAAAAAATATAACCGCGGAACTCTATATTATGGACAATTATAAAAAATATTTCCTAAAAAATATTTCCTAAAAAATAAATAACACAAATAAATATTTTTTCTAAAATAACAACTACCTATATTAATCTCTGCTTTAAAGCCTGAATATTTTTATAAATTAGTGGTAACCTGCGATTTTTGGAACTAGCAAAATGGTTGATTATTTCATCATAAAATGAATCGCGTTTCCTCAATTCTGACAAAAAACGTTTTTCTATTGAAATAAGCGATACATTTGAAAGGCGGTCTTGACTCATTTTGTTTCTAGTAAAAGTGTTTTTATGCGTTTAAGTGCTGAAAATAATAATAATAATAATAATAATAATAAAACGTCTTTATTAATGCGAAGTTTAGCCATAGGCTACTCTTACACTTAACCTTAATGAATGAAAATGATCATTCTACAGAAGCTTACCGGAATTGTCTCAAAAAATAGTGGCGTTATTCAAAAAGTTCTCTAATTTTGGGTCATAAGTTTTTAAAAAATCTACCAGCTCTTTGAAATTTCCTTTATTGCACGATTCTCGTTTTTCGTCACGTTCTCGGAAAGAATTTTCTTGTGAAGATAACTATATAACGGCATCTATTAACCTCTTTAATATTTCCCTATTCTCACGGACCTTTTCGTTAACATTTTCTATTTCTCTCTTATGTGCAGAATCCAAGAAATTTACAATATTTTGTTTACCAAACGTTTCGAATTTAATGCCAGATGAAATGTGCTCCTGGGATTTTTCGTGCCTTTCTTAACCTCGCGACAAATTTTGCAAATTATTAAACCCGACCCTGCCCCAAATTGAGGATTGATCATTAGTAAATAATAAACATCTCCAACAATATAATTTGTTTCTAACTGTTGATGCCGTTAACCACTCGACTTTTTTATAATTGTTATCACAAAACCCTCTGTTTTGTTTACCACTTTTAAAAACTCACGAAAGCATTGCTGGTGTAGGCCTGGCATTTCTTTTAATTCTTACCTTTTCGTCATAAATAAGAGTAGTAAATCCACCACGTCTGGACAACAAGACATGTTGTTGGGAATATTTTCACCTTTTCTATCCCGCCTATCAAATGTTTTATGTATTTATACGTCAAGTTGTTCTTAACCGGCTAAACGCAACTGTCAGACGTCAGTTCGTTTTCTTTGTGAATCACCTAACTCTTGAATGACCTGTGCACATGCGCTATAAAGAACTGAGATCTGGAGGCTAGCCTCATACTTGGCTATTCCAAGTGTTGCTATTTTACACAGCGCAAAGAAATTCAAGGTCATTCATGTTATAAGTAAATGCGGTAAAGTTGGAAGCTATTTCGTATTAGCCTCCAGCGAACCGCAGTGTTCATTCAGTAAAAGACCGGCCGACCGGGAAATATGCATACAAAGACTATCCGGACTGTAACGTTATAGGTATGTTTGTGGAAAGGAAATGCAAAAATGTTATATATAAACTGAAAATTAATTAATGAATAATAAACAATAAAAAATATTGAAAATTGAGATATACCTAACAGAAATTTCTTAAGATATTACTTTTGAAGATATGGTGGTTCTTCCAAGGGGAGGCTCAGCCTCCCCTGCCTCCCCTGACGAGCCGCCACTGGATACAAGGTATACAGTTTATTCTATTTGTAAGTTTAAACAAAAACTATCTTTGTTAATATAGGTACTAAATACATCGTTAAAGTCAATTATTAGGATCTAAAAAAAACATGATTTTTTTAATAAAAAAAAAATAGTGATTTTTAATTTTCTTTAAAATCGTGATTTTTATCAAGCCTGTTATTTTTAACGAAGTTTTAATAAAACCGTTTTTTGTTTTTTAGTTTTACTTACATGTTTCATGACATTCTGTTAGGTAAACTAAAACAATACAATATTGATGATAATAGCATATCACTTATAAATTCATACCTATCAGATAGAATGCAGTATGTGCCATATAACAACAATGAGTCATAGTAAACAATGATAAGACATGGAGTACCACAGGGCTCGGTACTTGGCGTCATTCTATTTATCATCTATATAAACGATCTCGCAAACTGTGACAATAACGCTACCTTTATATTATTCGCTGATGATACTACAGTTGGTTACCCTAATGGGTCAAATGAATCAATTAACAGAGGATGTTGTGAGTACACAATCTAACATAACGCAGTGGTTTTTTGCAAACAAACTTGAACCAAAATAAAACTCAGTCGCAGTCATTTACTCTCCGCCGTGACAACACAACCAACTATGATAACGTAAAAACAGTTACATTTCTTGGTGTGTACATTGACCCTAAGCTAAGTTGGGAAAGCCATATAGTAAATGTCTCCTCATCTCTGCTAAAAAAAATCTTTTTACTGAGAAATCTAGTGCATGTAGTTTCAAAACAAGTTCTAATTTCACGTTACTATGGAATATTTCACTGTAACATGACCTACGCTATTTTAAATTGGGGGCGCTCATCTTACAGTGCAAAAATCTTTAGTCTCAAAAGAAAATGTATCAGTCTTTGCTAGCCTAAACTATAGAGTTAATTGTCGCCAACATTTTAAGACTTAACATCCTTACTATGCCCTTGCATATATAGGGTGTAATTAGTTTCATGTGTTTAAAAAAACTAGTAGTAGGGAACGACAAGACAAACAAAAAAACCTTATATAACATGGGGTTTAAAGCTCATGGTTTTGGAGAAAGAAAATAAACAAAAATTTCCAAAATACTTAATAACATAGTTTGAGAACCGCTGGCATATTGGGGTAGGCTTTATTGCCTCTCGTCTTTCCGCACATGATGCTCTGACATCATCGAAAAGCATGCCGACAAAACAGTTAAAAGCGACTGACAGAGGACACCGCCATGTTTTTTGCTTCTTCGCGGCCAAATGATCGTATTACGCGTGCTATACTCTCCCTTGTAATATTCTCAAGTAATAATTTCAGTTTGTGTCCTTACTTGGTAAAGAACGCACACACGACGCGACCTACCCGTTCCTTGGTTTTGTCTGTTGCTTTTGTTCTTTTTGAATTTTGTGCCACTTATGTTAAGATTTATTTCATTGACTTATCGTTCAAGTCGTTAGTACTTGGTTACGTAAGACACTACTTCTCGTTAGTGCTGTTTGTGTTACTTTTTGGATTTTGGACCAAGTTTTTCTTTTTGTTTTCTTTATTGATAACGTATTTTAATGTGCATAGAAACCATAAAAAATGATTCTGGTTTACCAAATGTGTTGAACGGAATGCGTATGACCAAAGACTCGATTTTTAATTTTCGATACTGATTGAGAAAAATTATGCGCTTAATTCGTTAAAAAAATCAAATTTTTTCCTAACTTAAAATACACAACTATTTTGTTATCGTATCCCGGACGTCTAACTGTTCGTTTTCCAATTTCATAAAATAATTACAAATTTTTTAAGCTTTTAATACAATGTTGATTAAGCACTTTTAAATTCTATAAATTCTTATAAACGACAATAAAAGCTACAATAACTTTGTTCCAAATTAAAAAACACATGTAAATAAATCCTATTTAAACCCCTGCGGCCATGCTATGCTTGCGTTGTGCCGAAAGAGAAGGAATTTACATTTTCATAATTAGTGCTTTAAAAAGTTCGGTACAAGTAATCCCATCAAAGTTCCGCACTTCTTCCGGCGGGTCGAGTATTACAGTTTTTTTATTATTTCTAATATTCGGAACTATAACATCCATTGACCCTGAAAAACAGTGGTTTTCAAATGTTTCCTACCTTAACATTAAACTGTTAAATCTAAGTCAGTTCTTTCAAAGTGCCCCTAGAGAAAAAAGTCATATAGGTTTTTTGTCTTTGTCTAGTCGGTCCCTATTACCAGTTTTTTTAATGACATGAAACTAATTACACCCTGTATATGGTAGTGTCTTCTGTATATTAGACGTAATTTACAGACATTTGGTGAACAGGGCGAGATACACCCACATCACACAAAATTCGGACGTAATATAAAAAAAACTTTCTCAAACTTACGAAATCCAGGGACGGCACTGGCTACTACGGTATTAAATTTTATAATAAATCATTACCTGATAGAATAAAATCCTTAGATTTTAACAAATTTAAACAAAGAATACTTAAAAATGAAAACTTACTAGGTACAACACCGAGGAATTTATTGAAGACAATTTATTAGATTTGTAAAATTGTTATTGTTTTAAATTATATTATTATATGTGTATTTTACAATCAGCCCTTGTGTGTATTTACATAATATTTGTTATATACTCTTATTGTAATAGATTTAAGGTTTTTTTATCATTGATTTTGACCAACTTTAATATTTTTGTATTATTTCCCATCGTTGTGGACTTGTGCAAACATTTTAATGTACTGACGTCAATAAATGATTATTAATATTTTTATTATATTATACCTACTCTTCGCAAATACAAAACGAAGAGTATATTGTGCATTTCTAAAACCGGTAAAAATCGCTGAGATTTTTTTATATCGAATTTTGAACAACTTTCAAAATGTCCGTCCGTCTGTCTATTCGTCCGTTTGTCTGTCCATCCGTAACGTATCTTATAAGCATGCTTAAGAATGAAAAGTCTAATTATTGTATTAAAATTTGGACAGTAAGTGTTAGCTAGAGGAAGAACCTTATAGTTTTTAAACAAAATTCATCAATAAATAAATAAGTTCATGAGTTGTCTTGTAATTAAACAAAAACTGCGAAAAGTATTCTACAGTATGTCCACGGATCGAGTTGCAAAGAGGAAAAACTCTTATTTTATGAACATAAAGTTGGCACCCAGAGTTAGCACCCCAGATTCACACTAGGTCTAAAACGGCAACGTAACGAGCGGCCGCGCCACCGCTGGCTGGGATTGTCTTGTTTCAAGGACTAGAAGAGGCCTGTCGGGGGTGAAAAGCGTCAGCTCGTTGCCGGGTCGAATTTTTCGATGTAAAAAAAATTTCCGGCTCTGAAATGCACATGCAAAGAACTGCCGCGATTCGGGTTGTGGCAATCATCACGATTCAGTGTAAACTAACCGCCTTCCAATTTTCAGCGCGGCAGCTCAATGCCAAGTCGAGTTTTCCAGGAGAAAGAGTTTTCCGACCGTGGAAGGGAAGGGCCACGAGCTGCCGCGATTTTCTCTCTGTGGATGCTTTTCTTTTGTAACGGTGTTTTGCTCTGGGTAGCTGGAGTCGGAGATTAGTTCAGGATCCAGATTAGTTTAATAAGACAACCCAATCAAAATTAACAATTTTATTATCTTCAACAGGTAAAATATGCAGGTTTACATAATATACAATAGTTACAGGTTATCGGTTTTCAGGTCCGTATCTTTTACGGTTATTGGTAATCAGGTGATATTTAAATCGTATGAGTGAGCGAGACGACGAGAGTGTAATGCAGTGATGCGGCGAGTAGGGGTTTTGACGGCGGAAACGGCGGCGGGCTAATAACTATCAACTCGAGCAAGCTATCGGCTCAACTCGCCGGGTCACTCCTCTGTTAATTTATATTTGCTCCGTGTCGGTTTCGTCGGGACATCACTGGACTAAATAACATTTGGCACAAGTTCTGTCCCCGGCTCAGCGCGCCGTAAGACTTCTCTAGGTCAAGATATATTCGGTCCGGAGAGTCACGTCACTTGGTGCATAAATCCGCAAATTGTCTTCGGCTCAGCGCGCCGTCGGCAGTCTACGGAGAGATGTACCCAGTCCTCTTCTCGATCCGCGGCTGGGCTTTTATACACGAAACTATCCCTCCTTTTTGAGACGGTCGGAGTCGGGCGGTGTGCAAATTTAGTATATCGAGTATGAATCGCCGTCGTGTGGCAAATGTGCACACGGCACTACACTGAAACTTCTTAGTAATGAGGTATGACTTTAGGATGCTTCATTACACTTTTAACAATAGGTACCCCCTGACCCATTTTCAGTGCGGCAGATCAACGCCAAGTCGAGTTTTCCGGGGAGCTGTCGCGCTGAAAATGGGTCAAAGGGTACCTATTGTTAAAATAAAAGCATCCACACACAGAAAATCGCGGCAGCACGTGGCCCCTCCCTTCCACGGTCGGAAAACTCTTTTTCCCCCGGAAAACTCGACTTGGCGTCGAGCTGCCGCGCTGAAAATTGGAAGGCGGTTAGTTTACACTGAATCATGATGATTGCCACAACCCGAATCGCGGCAGCTCTTTGCATGTGCATTTCAGAGCTGGAATTTTTTTTTACATCGGAAAATTCGATTCGGCAACGAGTTGTCACTTTCCACTCCCGACAGGCCTATTCTACTCCTTGAAACAAGATAATCCCCGCCAGCGGTGGCGCGGCCGCTTTTTGTTGCCGTTTCAGACCTAGTGTGAAACTGGGGTGCTAACTCTGGGTGCCAACTTTATGTTTATCTTTATTTTTCATTTTACAAGAAAAATGTATTCTTGATAAAAGTTTTTGCATGTCCGAAAACGGCCAATCAACCTTTTCAAATTTTCATTTACTTTCAGAGAAAAATCGAAAATAGGTAGATTTAGTTGAAAATATGTTCGCGTTGTCATAGCAAGTGCCGTTACTTATTTTTCATCGACTGTCCCTTAGGAAAATCTGCCCTAATCGTTGAAAATTTTGTCAAAAGACCAACGAATTTACCTATTTTAATGCAATGGCAAAGGTAATAAAGCGATCCGTCGAGTTGTCGAAGAACTGAATCAAAAGTTTCCGGATATTTACGTCTTAAATATAGATGCACGAAAATTGGAAAAATTCCTATTAAATGGCTCCATACTGGATGTAAAAAAAACCAAGATAGAACGCGAAGAAGATGATGCCGTCACTCTTCTTGTAATGGACTCAGTAGTGAACTATCCAAAACACTCTTTGCAGCGAAGATCGCTTCACTGGGAATTAGTAAATCGTTCATTCAAAAGATTTGGAAACAATGGAAGTTCCATCCCTCTACAAGTCCATTTTTAATGACGCATTAGAACCCGGAGATCCTGCGAAACGTTTGGATTTTTTACTGTGGATGGGCGCTCAAATCATGGATAATCAGTACTTTTACCGAAACAATATTTTCTCTCATGAGGCCACATTTTCTACTAATGGTACTGTTGCATCTCAACATGTGAGATATTGGAGCGATTACAATCCGAATTTCCGAATCCCTCGTAATCGACAATATTCGGCAAAAGTTAATGTGAGGTATGCAGTTTCTTACTATGGAATCATTGGATCATATTTTTTTGATACTACTGTGAATCCTCGTGTCAATCAGCATACGTACTTGGATATGCTGCAAAATTTTCTTGTTGAAAGGTTGGACGATTTACCGATTAATTACCTAGCAAGGTGTTATTTTCAACAAGATGGTTGTCTGGCCCATTATGCTCGGATTGTTGTAGAATAGTTAAATCAGCAATTTGGGCAGAATTGGATCGGCCAAAATGGTCTCGTGTTATAGCGACCGAGGAGCCCTCGGCTGTCCCAAGCAGAAACACAGTAATTGACAAATTTATAAAAATTGAGTTTTCTAAATTATTAGACTTACTGTGTCCCAACACGTCTTGTGGAACACTTATAATTGACTAAATAATCAACATTTAAGAGTTATTATGTGCACAAAACACAGTAAGTCATTCTGAATGAGTAGCTGTATCGGAACAAAACACAGTATTAGCAAAATACCATTGGAAAACACAGTAAGTACTTTGATATTACTGTGTTTTTGCATGGTCTGAGTAGTTACTTTGTTTTGAAAATGGGGGTTAGATCACCCCTTCCATAATTACCACCAGTTACTGTATCAAGTGCAGTGATGGGCAGCATTCGATTCAGTTGTTTAAGAGACCCTCATTTCTATTTAAATACCTACGTGTGTCTCAATTGTCAATTTCCTACACCCAAACACACTTACTGTATATCTAATGTTTACTTTTTGAGTATCTACCAGTTACAAATGCAGTAAATGCAATTACTGTGTTTTGCATACAAATAAGTATGTATGTACAGGTTGCGAAGCTACTTAAAAACAAAGTATAGGCTGCTAATCAAACATTTTTAAATATATTTTTACTCTGATAATGGAGAATGACAAATCAAGTTATTTACGAAACTTCTGTGAACATCTTTTCAAATGTTGTGAGGCTAACATGATTCATTAAAAATATACTTTCCCGATATTTAGCCCGACTACAATTACTGTGTTTCTACTTGGGACAGCCGCCCTGATTTGACTATGGCTGATTTTTATCTTTGGCGCCGTTTGAAACAAATAGTTTACGCAAATAATCTTCCTCCGAACGTAGAGAATTTAAAGGAGAGGATTAGAAACGCTGTGACGTCTTTAACTCTCGAAGAAATTTAAAGAAGTTATAGGGAATTGCGTCGAAGACTAGAATTGTGGGTTGAAAACGGCGTTGAATGGATTGAGTAGAGTAGTTATTGGTTATATTATTTTTGTTGTTAAGTTTATGAAATTAACATTTAGTAAACAAAAGTCATGTTAACAATAGTAATAATACTATGATAATGCGAACTTATTTTTTGGGACTTTTCAATTAAATCTACCTATTTTCCATAATCCTCTGATACTAAAAGAAAATTTCAAAAGGTTAAAACTGAATTAGCCATTTTGGCACATACAAAAACTTATCAAGAATACATTTTTCTTGTAAAATGAAAAGTAAAAAAGTTTTTCCCCTTTGCAACTCGATCCATGGACATACTGTATAGAATATGTGCAACAATTATACAGGGTGTAATTAGTTTCTTGTCATTAAAAAAAAACTGGTAATAGGGACCGACTAGACAAACAAAAAACCCGTATGACTTTTTTCTCTAGGGACACTTTGAAAAAACTGACCTGGGTTTATATTTTTAATGTTAAGATAGGAAACTTTTTGGGAACCACTGTTTTTCAGAGTCAATGGATCAATAGTTCCGAATATATAAAAAACTGTAAAACCCGACTTGTGTTCCCGCCGGTAGAAGTGCGGCACTTTCATGGGATTATTTGTACCGAACTTTTTATACCGCTAATTATGAAAGTGTAAATAATTCCTTGTCTTTCGGCACAACGCAAGCATAGCATGGCCGCAGGGGTTTAAATAGGATTTGTTTACATGTGTTTTTTAATTGGGAACAAAGTTATTGTAGCTTTTATTGTGGTTTATAAGAATTTATAAAATTTAAAAGTGTTTTATTAACATTTGTAACATTGTGTTAAAAGCTTAAAAAATTAGTAATTATTTTATGAAATTGGAAAATGAACAGTTAGACGTCCGAGATACGATAACAGAAAATAGTTGTGTATTTTAAGTTAGAAAAAAACGTGATTTTTTTAACGGATTGAGCGCATAATTTTTCCTAATCAGGTATCGAAAACTAAAAATCGAGTCTTTGGTCTCTATGAAAATCAATGTAAACATTAATAAACAGATCAAAATAAGACAGCGAATAATAATAATAATAATAATCATACCTTTAATGCCCAATAGGTAACACCCAATAACTGAACAATTCTTTTGAATTTTTCACAAAATTTGTTCGAAATGACCTCCATCTCCACGTATACACATTTCGGCACGTCGAATTAAGGACATACGCACTCCGTTCAATACATTTGGTAAATAGGATCATTTTTTATGGTTTCTATGCACATTAAAATACGTTGTTGCAATTGTTCTAAAGTGTCAATTGGATCACGGTAAACCAGAGATTTAAAATGCCCCCAAAAATAAATGTCCATCGGATTTAAGTCGGGCGATCTAGCAGGCCATGTTACTGGTCCGCCACGTCCAATCCATCGTTGAGGAAACTTTCTGCTCAAAAAATTTCGAACAACCAAACTAAAATGGACGGGCGCGCCATCGTGCAAATACCACAAAGCCAAAGCCTTCCAAAGCCTTCGATACTGTCAACAAAGACATTTTAAACAATTCTGCGCGTAGCCAAGAGTACATCTTCCAGCAAATTTGGCAGTGTTTGTTGCAAAAAATTTAAGTATACATCACCGTTTAATCTATCGGGTAATACTATAGGTCCAATTATTTCATTACCGCAAATTCCTGCCCACAAATTAACGCTGAACCGTCGTTGAAAATGCGCCCTTCTTATTACACGTGGATTTTCGTCTGCCCAATAGTGCATATTTTTAAAATTAAACACTCCATTTCTGGTAAAACACGACTCGTCGGAGAAACACAGAACGTTTAAAAAATCCTCATTTGCCGCGTGTTTTCTTAAATTCCACCTACAAAATTGCATTTGCTTTGCAAAATCTTGAGGTTCTAGTGCTTGGACACGTTGATAGTGATAGGGATGTAGGTTCATATCTCTCAATGTCCTCCATACCACAAAATGGGATACTTCCACACGGTTCGCGATATCGCGGGTGCTTAAAGTTGGATCCTCTTCTACAAGTTCCAAAATTTGAACCTCTGCGTCAATTACCCTTTCTTCACGTTGTGGACCTCGTTCTCCTCCATGTCCATCGAGACGACCTGTTTCTCGAAGTCGCTGGTCAATACTAACAAATGTACGAGCACAAGGCTGACGTCGATTGGGGAACCTTAAACGATAAAGCTCTTCCGCACCAGCTGCATTTCCACCACTTTCTCCATACACCAAGTGCATATCCGCGAGCTCTGGAGAAGTGTAATCTCCCATAATGTCCAAAATCTGCGTTTTAAAACACCACACTAAACTGTGATTTAACGTTATCAATAAAGAAAACAAAAAGAAAAACTTGGTCCAAAATCCAAAAAATAACACAAAAAGCACGAACGAGAAGTAGTGTCTTATGTAACCAAGTACTAACGACTTGAACGATAAGTCAATAAAATGAATCTTAACATAAGTGGCACAAAGCCAAGGAACGGCTAGGTCGCGCGCCGTATGTGCGTTATTTACCAAGTAAGGACACAAACTGAAATTATTACTTGAGAATATTACAAGGGAGAGTATAGCACTCCCAATAAGATAATTTGGCCGCGAAGAACAAAAAACATGGCGGTATCCTCTGTCGGTCGCTTTTAACTGCTTCGTCGGCATGCTTTTTGATGATCTCTTAGACGCACCATACTTATTTGCAGGAAGTATGCCAGTAGTTCTCAAACTATATTATTAATTATTTTGCCAATTTTTGTTTTTTTTTTCTCCAAAACTATGAGCTTTAGACCCCATGTTATATAAGGTTTTTTTTGTTTGTCTTTTCGTTCCCTACCACCAGTTTTTTTTAATGACATGAAACTAATTACACCCTGTACTTAAATTGCAATAAAGTGGCGAAGAGTATAATGGTTAGTTTATTACCATTTATTGCTGCCAAATCCAATTCAGTTTTATCCATCCATTCGTATCAGACATCAAACAGTTTGTTTACAACCCTTCTCTTAAGTCAACAGTTCGACCCCTTTCACAATCGCTCACCTGGCGGAAGCGTCTAGCCAAATTCTGGTCAATTTTAGTCATGTGAACTGTTTGAACGTTCCTTCGAGCTAGGCAATATTCAATAAATATTTGTTTT
Organism: Stenurella melanura; assembly: GCA_963583905.1. Lineage (NCBI taxonomy): Eukaryota > Metazoa > Arthropoda > Insecta > Coleoptera > Cerambycidae > Stenurella > Stenurella melanura. The sequence continues at coordinate 102,337,459 of OY757316.1, read as the reverse complement.
AGAAAAATGTAGGATTTCTTCTATCTTCTATTTTCGCGCAGCTGGTCAGCGCGTACAGTTCAAATCACGAATGTTGTGTCGTTCACGTCATCATTTTTTAATTTCCGACTCGAGGTCACAAAGAATGGCACCCATGGGCGAATGGAGTTTTGTGTAAAATAACAATTATTATTTATATTATAATATAATATAATATTCTCGCCAAGCGACAACACTACTTCAGCGGTCGGATAGACTAACTACAAAAGCTACAAAATCAATTACACCACAGACTTACTTAGTCCACGCAAATTAGACTTTTTAGGAGAAAAAATTCATATACAAATTATATTTGGGCTGTGTATAGTTCATACGAGTAGAATTAAAGATCCGAAGAGTTCCCACCTTACCCGTTGATGGAAACACCCTTTTGGGGCGAGAAACCACCCCTAGACAGGACTTAGTTACGATTATTCTCATTTTTCTTCGAATCCGTCATTTCCACGAAAAACAGGTATAGGAACAAAAATATTCTTCATTAAATTCTACACAAGAAAAGTTCTATGGTATTTGTGTACTCCCCACCGTTTTCTCGCTATCGACGTTCATAGTAGGGGGTAGTTTGGAGCGAGGTGGGAACTTTTCGGATCCTTACTTCTACCCCTATGAACTATGCATGGCTCAAATATAATTTGTATATGATTTTTTTCTTCTATTCGCTATTTTTTTCGTCTAATTTGCGTGGACTAACTTTCAGAGTTCAAATTATAAATTGTATCCCTCACATCCATCATCACTGCCTCCACCAAGTCCTTAGTTTTATTTTTCTTTCTGGGTCCATATTTTGCCACAGTAGTATTTGGGGCGTCCTGCTCCTCACGGGATTCTTTACAAATCCGTTGCACAGTCCGCATTCAAATACCCAATGCATTAGAAGTACGCTAAAAGAAAATTTACTTTATAAACATCTGCCACATTTAATTTTGCACCTCATGGACTGCTTGCAAAGGCAAAAGGGGACCTACGTTGCATTTTTCCTGATTGAAGTACTCAACTATTTTCACCACTATGTCTGGCTACTGCATTCATTCTTTTGTCGGGCATTTTGATATTAGTTTTTTTACAAACAGTTAAAGGTACTCACAAACTATTTACACAACAAATTACATAATTACAGGAAACTTAAAACACCACAGTAAAAAACACTACAAACTTATACAGGGTGGACCATTAATAATAGGCCATAGTGCAGGGGTAGATTCTTTGGGCCAAAAGGTGAGGATATAACCAAATATGCTTCAGCAAAATGTTGCTGTGGAAAAAGATACAGGGTGTCAAAATTCAAATTATTTTTTCGTTTTTTTTTAATAACTCAACAGTCTCTTAATTGATCTTCGCCAAATTTGCTAGAGGAAGTTTTTTTATGCTAAGAAACAATAATTTATGTATTACATCACGTTAGATCATAGAGGGCGCCGCATATTTTTTTTTTTTGCGAAACGTTGTGGTACTTCTGACCAGAAAATCTGATGAGGGCGTCATTTCTACGTATGAGAGGTACAGTTGTTAGAACCAACGAAGTGGAAGGGAAGACTGGAACGCTGACAACGTTACGTGAAAATGACACCCTGTGTTAGAGCGGTGCGGATGCTGCGGAGGGGTCAGCTAGCCTTGTCTAACACATAAGGGCCTCATTTGCAAATGCGACTGTGTTCACTAAAATGAATATTATACGTAATATTCATAATAGTAATATTATGACTCAATTAAATTAAACTGAAAATAATGCAAGGTTAATTTTAAGTACCATATACTTACAATAAAAGTACTTAATACTTGCCGAATGCCGAGTCGATAGTCGGTTAAAGTAAACTTAAAATATTGTAAATTCGTTTTTAAGTATAAGTAGTATATTTATAATAAAAGTAATACCTGTTAAATGCCAGGTCAATTAAAGTAAACTTAAAATTACGAAATATCGCGTTTTTTGGTAGGTTTATATTATTTGAATATAAATAAACAATAAAGAAATGTATGATAATAATAATAATAATAATCTTTATTACTCCTCTTAAATGTTACAATACACAAGTATTTCAACATTATGGGATCGTCAGGTAAGATAAGTAAAATATATAGTACTTAATTAGTAATTGAAACAAATAAAGTATAAACAATTATATAAGTCACAGAGTGATACAAACATACAACAATAAATATACACACATACACATAAAATAAAGACATACAAACATATCAAACATTATGAGGTGGTATTATTTAAAAAATCGTCTATTGAATAATAGGATTTATATATTAAATTTTTTTTTAACTCGGCCTTAAATGTGGATATTTTTAAATTACCATCGATTTTTTATACATTTAACACATAATTTTAAATTGTTCGTATTACATATATAGTACTTATTAAAATTTTAATGTCTACCTGCATACATATTATTACAATGATAATGATAAATATACATTAAATTAATCTAAATTTGATAAAATATCAGTTTTGTGCAGTTTTTGTCTTACTGATAATTTTTCAACTCCTACAACTTGCATTGTTGTCTTTTGCATGTGTTTACTATTCTTATATCAGCATAATAATATGCATTTGCAATATATTTAATAATTTGCACTTCATGTGTAGGTCTTCCGAAATGCTAACTGGATGGGATGGTAGATACCAACATTGTTTTTATCTTATTTAAAACATGTTGCAAACCACCTTTAGGTTAAGTTTTTTAAATCCAATTTTTTCCATATACCCCATTAGAATTTCCGCTCTGAAAGCTTTTTCGCAATATTTTATAATTTCAAACACTACTGGACAAGGAAAATATAATTTACCTCTCGATACAAATTTAGTAAAACTTACATAATCGTCTATATTTATTTTACCGAATAGTTATGATCGTCATGCCCATTTGTTATTAAAATTTTTTGTCAATGTGGGCATGAATTCTTAGCCAACATTTTTTTGAGGATAAAACCAGCAATATAATATAAAATATTTTCCTGGAAAACTGATAGTGAAATTTTATCCAATACCTCCTAACTCAATATTCGATTCAATGTATGGACCCCTCACTTTAACCGCGAATATTTCAGAAACGGAGGATCGGAAAAAATTGGAAAAATTACGTGTTCATTATGTCTCTATTCTAAACCATTCACTAATTTGAATAATGTACATTAGACGGTTTTGAAGTTCTGCTAATTATATTGAAAACGCGCACGTTTTCCAGCAGTTACTACGTATGTGGGACAGTGATACCCACCCCACAGCATCCGTACTGCTCCAACACCTAGTGCCACTTTAGAGTTATATTTGTCTATGGTGTAAGCGTTCCAGTCTTCCCTTCACTTCGTTGGTTAGAACTTGATAACTCCAACCTTTTTGAGGAAATTGCCGTTGAACATTTGAATAATTTTTTGAAAGACAAATTAAAATTTAATGAAACAAAGTGTATTTATTGAAAAAAGTACAAAACGTAAGGGAAAACTAAATCGTGTAACGGTCACGTTTTGTAAGAACAGTCAGTACCTTCAACTAGACAAATCGCGCGATTATTCCTTTCACAATTTAAATTTAAATTGTAAAATATTGATCTTAGCATTATACGCGTTTAAATCTTATCGGCTAATCATGACAAATGCTTGACCAATAGCAGCGTGATAGCTTGTACGACCAAGTTTAGCCAACAGTAGGCCGTAAGAATTAAAAAACCGCCATGTATTTGTAAATATCTGTATATAGTGAATAATAACTGCGAATAGAATCAGTAAAGTAGTTATTTTAGTTTATATGTTCTGTGTTATAGTGTAACATTGCCCATAGTTACAGCAAGGCAATGTTTTCGTCGAATCAACTGTAAGTACAACAGACTTTCATATTATGTATGCTAATGTTGCTGTTTGAAACCGATTGCGGAAATGCAGAAGTATTGATGGCTTTAATACCTCATTCCACGTTTGGCTAGTAATATTCTTGATTGTATCCAGTATTACCGTCCGATAAAGACTTCTCGTACCCTATGAGAAGATAACAGTGCGTGAATAACCTTGTTTTGGTGGTGTAGTTATATCGTCCCGTTATTTTGGCTTATGCCATGTGTTTTGGGCATAAAAACATAGTGTTCAACTGCCGAACCAGTTTATGTCGAAATTATTAATTGTCGGGTCATTTTTATCATTAATTTTACATACAGTTAGTAATATCTTTTGTGTGTCTATATGTAATCCAGCTGAGCTTAATTATGTTATGGTAAAAATTATTTGTTTACAACGCCCTGGCCAGACCGCGTTTAGTTTAGTTTCATCATTTACTGTATACGCCTTCTTATTATGTGTACAATTTTTACGTTGTCTTTTGTTATATGTCAGATGGACTTTTAATGGATTGTCTACATGATTGTTCTGACGAAAGTTTTTGTAAAGTTTACTCAGAACCCTGATGTCAATTGCTCTGCCTTTGTTTGTGTAATTTTTTAGTAAATCATTAAAGTAAGTTAAATTCAATGATTCGTTTTATTTTGCCTTAAGAAAGTTTAACGTTTCAATCGTAATAACGGCGTAAACTCTTTCTCACTTTCTTATGAACTAATGAAGTATTTTCATGGTATTGAGATAAATACATAAATCAAAAGATTGTGTAAAATAAGGATCTAATCTTATTAGAGAAGATCCAAAAATAACATAAAAGTTGACTTAATGACAATAGTATTTATTGTATAAACTTTCCCCCCATGCAAAAACCCCATTGATGCAACTTAGAGTAAATTTTCGATATTGTCTCCACCTTCTTCTATGCCTTTTCTAATTCTTTTCATAAAATATGTTCTTACATTGAAAAATACATTTTCCTGTTCTCTAATAAAATAGGCTGCGTTTTGTATCTTGTCCCACAGTTCTTTTGAATTGATAGTATTTGCATAGACTAAGGACTTTATATGTCCCCACCCATAATAATCCAAAGGATTATAATCAGGACCCCTTGGTGGCCAAGCAAACTCACTTCCTCGACCGATCCATCTGCGTAGGAAAGTCTCATCAAGATAATTCTTGACTTCAATGGAGAAATGAGGGGTAGCTCCATCTTGCATAAACCACATTCTGTTCCGTATGTCTTGAAACATTATTATTTCTCTTAAGTGGAAATAAAACGAATCACTGAATTTAACTTACTTTAACGATTTACTAAAAAAATACACAAACAAAGGCAGAGCAATTGACATCGGGGTGTGAGTAAACTTTACAAAAACTTTTGTTAGAATAATCATGTAAACAAACCATTAAAAGTCCATCTGACATATAACAAAAGGCAAAGTAAAAATTGTACACATAATAAGAAGCCGTATACAGTAAATAATGAAACTAAACTAAACGCGGTCTGGCCAGGGCGTTGGAAACAAATAATTTTTACGATAACATAATTAAGCTTAGCTGGATTACATATAGACACATAAAAGTAAAATATTACTAACTGTACGTAAAATTAATGACAAAAGTGGCCCGACAATTAATAATTTCAACATACACTGGTTCGGCAGTATGTTTTTATGCCCAAAACACATGGCATATGTCAAAATAACGGGATGATATAGCTACGCCACCAAAATAAGGTTATTCACGCACTATTATCTTCTCATGGGGTACGAGAAGTCTTTATCGGACGGTAATACTGGATACAATCAAGAATATTACTAGCCAAACGTGGAATGAGGTCTTGAAGCCATCAATAATTCTGCATTTCCGCAATCGGTTTCAAACAGAAACATTAGTATCACGAGAGGCATACATAATATAAAAGTCTGGTGTACTTACAGTTGATTCGACCAAAACATTGCCTTCATGTAACTATGGGCAATGTTACACTATATCACAGAACATAGAAGCTAAAATAACTACTTTACTGATTCTATTCGCAGTTATTATTCATTAAAAATATACAGATATTTACAAATATATGGCGGCTTTTTAACTCTTACGGCCTACCGGCCAACCGCCTCTACGCCATCTCTTCCGCGTCTCCTCTTAGCCAGAGTCGGCGCGTATATCGTCTACTATTCGCTAAACTTGGTGGTACAAGCTACTACGCTGTTGGTCAAGCATTTGTCATGACTAGTCAATAAAATTTAAACGCGTATAATGCCAAGAACAATATCTTATAATTTAAATTTAAATAGTAAAAGGAATAATCGCGCGCTTTATCTAATTTAAGGTACTGAATGTTCTTACAAAACGTGACCGCTACAGTCTACCATGAAAGCATGTAATATATCAGCAAGAGTATTTTGAAGAAAATACAGATGAGATTGTCCATTTAAATTTGGAGGAAGAACAAATGGTCCCAATAATTGATCGCCGATAATACCATACCAAACGTTAATCTTAAATTCGTGCTGAAAATGCCGTTAAAGAACGGCATGAGGATTTTCTACTTCCCAGTAATGGGTATTTCTCCAGTTAAAAACGCCTCGGCGGGTAAAAGTTGCTTCGTCGGTAAATAAAATGTTCTTAATAAAATTTCAGTCTCTGTTTGGTTTATTTAGAACAAATTTACAAAATTGTGACCTTTGTGGAAGATCCCCTCGAAGTAAGTTTTGTACAGGAGTGAAGTGATATGGGTAGAAGCGTTATTTGCGTAAGACAAAGAACAGATTGTTTACTTACCCCTGTTGCCGCTGATAAACGACTTGAGCTGACTTGAGGATCTTCATCCACACGAACTAAAATTTCTTGATCTGGAGTAATTCTTTTCGGCCATCCTACATAATTTTTATTGCGAAATGTAATTCCTTTCGTCTACATCATTTTTATGGCGAAATGAACCCGTTTCTCCCAAACGACGAAACAGATCTTTGAAAATCGTATGGTCTGGCTGTATTCTATTTGGATATTGAAATGAGTATCTCCTCGCTGCAGCACGTCCGCTAAAATTTTTTTTTACGTAAACACACGTCATATCCCTCATTTCCTTATTTGAAAAATTATTATGTCCAGGCATTTTAATAATAAAAAAAGCGTAGCTCGAGGAACACAAGAACAAAATAAAATGATTAAATGACGTACATGACAGAACTAAAACGTAACCAAAGCACGCTTTTCAATAAATACACTTTGTTTCATTGAATTTGAATTTGTCTTTCAAAAAATTATTCAAATGTTTAACGGCAATTTCCTCGAAAACGGTACGGAGTTATCAAGCTCTACCGGGTGTACGTGTTTTATACGTGAAAATGACGCCCTCATCAGATTTTCTGGTCAGTACCACAACGTTTCGTCAAAAAAAAGAAAAAATGTATCATCAGCAGACCCCGGCTCCGAGGTAGTTATGACGTAAAAGCCAGAGTCGGCTTTGCGCAATATGAACTATATAAACATTTTCATGCGCAATAATACAATATTTTACCTTATAATTATATTTAGTGAATTCCGTAATATTTAAAGGTAAATGGCGTCGAAACGGTTATAAGTCATACTTCGATGCACTTATTGTTGGATGCACAAACGCCTAGTAACTATACCTTATTAGAAGAATAAAAATATATTATTTGCACTTGTTCTAAATCGTCCGAAATAAAACTTCGGCGCCTGTCACTGAATATCCCACTTGTGTTGTGAAAAAGGATCGTTCAAGCGTTCAATGTCTACCGATGTAATGGGCGCATATTTGAAATAAGTATAGTTTCTTATAGATGGGAGATTTATGTCCGGCATTGATCAGTCCACTTCTTTGCCACACACAAAAATGTTGAAAAACCGGGGTAGTTTCTTAACACTGTTATGTATTCAATTTGTATTTCACTCAGCAATATCCCCTGATACTCTAAAAATATATTGACGTAGATCAAATACCTGTAATGTTCATTGCATCAATTACTGTATACTGATCTGTTTCCGGCTTACGTTGAACGTTGCGTATAGCTAGAGGGATCCGTGAGAAATACCCATGTAAATATGTTTTAGTTTTTATGACGTTCAGATGAAACTTGTTTTAAAATGTCCGAGCTGCATGTCCACGAAAATGTTTTTTCACAGCTGGCACAGAAAAGTTCTACACCGTTAAACTGCAGTTTCAGAAAATCTTTTATCTACGAAAGTACTGTTTCATTTAATGGAAAGCCACTCGACGCCATAACAAATCACGACACATTTACTTCTATCAAATGTACTGACAAGTCTGTAGTGTTGACTCCATAATGCGTATGTGCATATGAAACAATCTCACATGGCATTGGTCATTGTGTAATAAATTAATAATAATTGTTGGACCTTTTTTATTTCAAATGCTTTCTGTATGTTTGAAGTCTTCTGCAAAATATAAAACGCAATCTGCTGTTTATTTTACTATTATTATTGTTTATCGTATCCTATTTGCTGTCGTAAAAAAGCAGAAAGAGAGTGACAAGCGTGGCGGTGACTTCGTGGTGAAAATTCTCCTTATATTTTTTTAAATTATAATGCCTTATATTATGTGCACATATAAAAATTATATTTTAAATTGAAAATAACTGATATAAAAAGTTGAAGTGGCGTATGCTGTTTAAAGTTTCGAGTTTTTTGTTTTCGATTAGACAATCAGACCGACGCGCGACGCTGCAGGTATATATAATGTGCGGCCGAAGTCTGGTGTTTTTTATCCACCAGTTTCAGTAAACATCTCTTACATCTACTTGCTCAACTATACCAAATAAATAATTTCTCCAAACCAATAACAAATTATGTATTTATTATTTTATGAGTTTTATGCCATACTTTTTATTTCTTACCGCAATAGTAGGTATTTGTTTCCTATAAATAATGTATTTATTTGCTTATGTGAATCATACAAAACATATTTATCTGTGTGTGAAGACCGTCTCTGGCATAACTACTTTTGCGCCGGGCTCTGATCATCAGATACTGGTCTTGCGGCGCCCTCTATGTTCTAACGTGAAGTAATACATAAATTATTGTTTCTTAGAATAAAAAAGTTCCTCTAGCAAATTTGGCGAAAATAAGTCAAGAGGCTCTTGAGTTATTGCAAAAAAACGAAAAAAATTATTTGAATTTTGACGCCCTGTATCTTTTTCCACAGCAACATTTTACTAAAGCATATTTGGTTATATCCTCATATTTTGACCCAAAAATCTACCCCTGCACTATGGTCCACCCTGTATAAGTAACGAGGGGAAACATACAATTATTAAATTTGACAAACGCGTCAACTGCACGCTACTGAACTGATAGAATGCTGAACGTTGGTTGTGGCTACAACAAACGGTTGTACTTCATCTCTAAAACGCATCGTTTCGCTTGGAATTTCTGTCGTAGCCCCATCAGACATTTCTGTATTTACATTGTAATGCGCTAGTATTTAAGCTGAGAGAGAAATCTTATGTCTTTGATAAGTACATAAATTGATGACGTGAACGAAAACATTTGTGATTTGGACTGTACGCACTTTAAGGAACACGTTGATCATTATTTGGTTCAATTTGGGTTGCTGGCCAGTTCCATTGGAATAGGTGTCGATTGACGATGACAGAATATGTGGCGATTTTCAGAATTGACGCTGATCTGGTTCAAGTCAGTTTGGATCGTTCTAATTGCTTACTCAGTGACTTAAACAATTATATTTGAACTATATTTCTAACGTTGATTCCATTTATATATTTGAGTTCAATTTCGGCATTTAACAAAATTATATTTATATTTTGAAAAACTAATGAGTTTTGCAAAATATAATTTATATAAAACTTATAGCCATTCAAGCATGGCGAATTGTCCCCTATTAATAACTGTATAAACGTGTAGGTAATAGTACAGGCAAATTAGCCATTTAGGATAACAAAAATTAATAAAAGGATCGTCTCCGGGATTTAAGTAGGTAATAACTTGTAGAATGAGATGATGCATTCTTTGCACTTCCATGTTCCGGGAAAATTAAAAAAAAAATGGAAAAACTTTTTCATTTTCGTTTTCTTTGCTCGAGCGACCAAAATAATGAAAATAGAAAAAGAAGTTTTGAACAAAAGTTGCAGCTCGTCTCTTTCTCTACAAAAAAAGCTCTTGCAAATTTTTCTCTTAAGTCGTTTAGAAGATAAATTGAGTTTTCCACTTATAGTTTTGGGTCGCTTCGAAATGCGCGAAAAATGAGAATCCTCTTGGAGTTTCGTACGACCGGACTCATCGGTGGATAATTCTTACTATTCAGAGCCCCTAAAAAAATTAAAATAATGTAAAATGTAGAGAAAAGTCTCAACTTTAATGTGGAAGTAATCACAAAATTCATAAAAAAAATTATAGAGAAAAAGTGTTAGAAGATGGCTTAGTAAACTTTGTACAGTTGATCCACAGGTTTATTCATATCTTTGCCGGGAGTCATTAGAATAATTAGATCATTCATTTTGCTGATATATTCTTATATAATGATATATTAATCCCATTAACATTTTATTGCAATTACTTTTGTTGGAAAAGTATGACTTGCGATCAAAGTAGAGGATATATTTCTCATCCATCAGTCACCTCCAAATTTTGGAGTTCACTTAGTTATATCTTAATTAATAATAATAGCACAGTCTTAATTTTTGGATTATAAGTTCAATAAAACATATTTTTTCGAGTGACTTTGAGAGTTTTTTAAATGCGTGCAGTATTTTTTGAATTTGTGTACATTATTCATACACGTTCAGAAAATGCACAATTGCAGTAAAACATATACAACTTATTTGTTTCTTAACATTCTTCAATGAGATTTTCACGAAATATAGATTAAAGTGCGTGGAATCGAATCCATGCAGTGAAAAAACACCTATTGTTACGGGAGAAATAGGGAGGATGCAAAAACTCAAAGATATGAATAAATCAACTGTATAAAGTTTACTAAGCCATCTTCTAACACTTTTTCTCTATGATAAAAATTTGTATGAATTTTGTGATTAGTTCCACATTAAAGCTGAGACTTTTCTCTACATATTGTCTCATTTTTATTTTTTTAGCGGCTCTGAATAGTAAGAAATATCGATGGATGTGCCCGGTCGTAGGAAACTCCCAGAGAATTCTCATTTTCCGCACATTTCGGAGCGACTCAAAACTATAGGTGGAAAACTGAATTTATCTTCAAAACGGCTTAAGACAAACATTTGTAAAGACCTTTTTTGTAGAGAATGAGATGAGCTACAACTTTTGTCAAAAACTTTTTTCTCTATTTTCATTATTTCAGCCGCTAGAGCAAGAAAATCGAAAATCAAAAAGTTTGTCTAAATTTTTTTGAATTTTCCCGGAACTTGGAAGTGCAAAGAACGCATCATTTCATTCTACAGGATATTACCTACTTAAATCCAGGAGATGATCCTTTTATTAGTTTTTGCGAGGATTTTACAAAATGTTGCCTTCATTGCCTGTACTGTAAGGCTATGAATAAATTGTAATAGTATATTATTTAACGATCGGTAATGTAGGTAATAACTCATGCAGATGAAGTTGTAAATCATCGAGTGTGTTATTACCATTATCGCAAGTTGAATACTATACATTATCTGCGATTATAACAATAAATATTAACATAATAGTGCCTCCTCGCTAACCAAATTCATCATTTTTGGTACAATTGTTACTTAACTTGATTTGACAACGTCCAAACTATTCACGTCAAATCACCTTCCTTCCCTCAATAATAATGGACCATTTTATTTTAGTTTCCGCGTTACATCGATTGGACAGGCTGGGGATAAAGTTAAAAGTGGTTGGCTGTACGCAGTGAGTTATAATAAAACACTCGGGTGTTATTATAAACCACACTATTTGTTTACGGATACTACTACTTGTTCAAAAGCAGTTGAATAATTAATATATTGTCTAGTACGAGTAGATAAATCAAATTTTCATTGACCATTTTTGAGTTGTTTTGGAAATATTTCAACAAAACTTTTCTCATTTTTTCTTGTGTTATGAATTACACCCCCTTGGAACTGGAGATTGATACGCCTATGCCTAATAATGAGTGACTGGAAACTTGTAGAAAGAGAATGAATTTTTCTAGGGTGTGGTGAGAGAAGATTCTTGATTGTTTCTGGATGAATCGAGATGCAATTTCAGAGTATATCAGGCGCGATTACCGGCGCAGAAGGGGAAGTTCACTAAAGTGAAGTTTTAGGAAAGTGGCGTTCGATAGGTAACGAAAGTGAGATTAAATATCAAGTAAACAAAGTGTAAAGGTTATTTTAAAGTATTGTTTGTATAGTCAGTAAATTATTAAATAAAGTGTTGGTGGTTTATCTCTTGTTGAAATTATTTTTGAACCCACGGATTCATACAGGGTGTTTCCTAAGAGGTGGAAAATACGTAACACTTGTAAACTACTCACCCTGCAGAAGCCCCCACATCATCCGAACTAGAGAGGCTGCTTGATAAAATAAACAATAAAGGGACTTGCCTATCTGTGCACTGGAATTATTGAATCTTCTTCGTGCTAAGCTGATGACTATGTCATGAGATTTTAATTATTTCACATGTTATTTTTATTAATTCATAATGTTTTGAGTAATTCCAACTTTGGCAATTGTTAATAATTATGCATTAATATTGAAATTAAAATTTTATAACGTGGTATAGTATAGTATTACAATAATTCACGACACACCCGAAATTCTCAAATTTTTTAATAATATATGAAATTATGCTAGCTGAGGGGATTGGTCTGTCTTGATATGCCACAGTAAATAAATTTATTGTGTCATCAGTGGAATGGCCTCCGATGTACCACTTCACAATTTGCACTTTTTCTGCAGTTGTATAAACACACGGCATTATAATAACGAAATTAAGATTAATTTATTTTATTCCCACACGTTTAAACAGCTACGCTATTAAAAGCAGAATGGGTGCGCTCGCGCTGTTCTCAACTCGTCGCGGTCAAGCGATGGACCAATGCCCTGCATTGTTCTACGACAAGGCGTGGTTTATCTGCGCAGAAACAAGTTTACGTACCTAAAACTAAATTTGCTGAATCTGTATATGATTTCAATTGGGACAGCATAAAAACGAAAACTCGGAGTAAAGTCGGCATCTCCTTTATGGGACATAGGCGGCGACGGCAGTAGAAATGTAAAAATGCTTTAAATACTAAATAATTATTTTTTAATTGTTAAAGAAAGGGATTTCTATAATACCTTTATTCAATAGAAGTGGTTAATGAAAAAATATGTTTATCACATGTGATAAGTCACATAAATGATATATTAAGGCTACGTCTATTGTCTAGTGACTTACCTCTCGTTCTAGCGGCAATGTTGTGTAATCTTAGAGGGAGTTGCATAGATGGTCTATGTCTATAATCCTTCCGAAGAGGCATAATGTAGCGACTGTCTTGTTTATTAAATGTTACGTCATGATACTATGAACTTTGCAGTATCATGATGTTAGGCAAGTAGAAAATTTCTATTATTCTATAAAGGAAAGACTTGGCAGAATTTTAAAAGGGGAACTCGTTTCCTGGCATCGGTAATTGGTCTCAGTAGCGAAAATAGGTCGACGTTAAATAAACAAATTTCAAAAAAGCTTTGTCTATGAACTTTAAATAAACAATATTTCATTCGTCACTATCCGAGTTTTCAGAACTTGAATCAGTATTTACATTAATAATAATTGGATTAATAGGTGGTAATACAGAATATTCATTTTCCTTTTTTATCACATGAGATACACACCTCCTCCATATATCGCATTTGCCTATTTCGTCTACTATTAACTTTATATTCTTTAAGACAGACTCACTTAATTGTGGGGATTGAATTATATTGACGTAGTTTTGTTTTTACATCGGCCCACGCCATTTCAATGGGGTTGAAAACGCAATAATATGGAGGCAGACGATCATACTATTGTATGATCGTGTGCTTCAAAAATGTTTTCAACGGCATGTTCCTTTTTAAAATTTTGCTTTCCAATCAGTTCTAATAAAGTCTTTTTTGTGTTTTTTTTTCTGGTATTTCCAAGCCTTTACCTTTCATAAATTCAATGATATCGCCTTTTCGTGTGTTGGTGTTCGGAATTTTTGTGTTGCCGCGAATGGTATGATGCATTGCCCGTAACAATTAAAGCATTTGGAGGGATGTTTAGTAACAGCTGTTCCTTTGCCCACTTCTCAAACAATTCGGCTGTCATATCCTCGTGGTAGTCGGCAGAGGATTGCTTGATATCTTTAGCAGACAACAACGCATTTGGAATAAAACCGTTTTTACTTGCAGCATGTAGAATTCTTTTTCCCCTAGAACATGGAGCACTTAAGTTACACTTTTTGATGTTATCTACCCAACCGTATTGAACTACATCATGGGTGTCAAACCATGTTTCGTCAAGATAAATTATGTCTCTATTTGCATCTCAGTATTCTTTTATTTTACGCAGGTACTCGTGTCGATGATCAACGATGCGTGCTGATTTCATAACTACCATTCATTTGTCCAATTTTTTGTACCTAAAACCGCAATTGAGCAAAACGTTTTGAAAAGTCTCTAATGATTTATAATCTGGATAGTCGCGTAACTTATCCGTGATCATTTCTATTGTGGGCACCTTCTGTTCATTGTAAAAGTCATACACAAATCGACGAATGACATCTTTGGACGCGTTATCAAGTTTTTAAAGTTTTTGACCTACTCTTTTCCGTTTAATAGAATAATCATCAATAGCCGGTGATGTAGTATCACCGGCTCTAATAACCCTATAAATTGTAGTACGGCTAAATTTGGTTAATTTACAAATCCTCTCCACAATTTGATTATATGAAGAATCAATATTTTCGCCTTTTAAACACGAGTAAATGTCGAAAATAACCCTTTGAGTTTGAACGTGTAAGTCTTTATTTTCAAATTCCGCTTATATAAGCTCTGTATCAAAATCGTCCGTTTGCTTGTCACTACTATCGAAAGGCCTCCAAAATGCCATTTCAAATAATTAATTACAAAAAATCACTCAGACACAGTAATAAAACTGATGATTTGTTCAAATATTCACTTAAAGTATGCTGTACTGCACTGCCTCGTACAGATCATAGGATACAAATAGTTCATACGTATTACTTCCACATCCACGTAGTGGATTGGAAGTATAGTAATCGCAAAAAAATTTTCAAAAATTTTTATTCGTGAAATAAGTTTAGAATGTCATGAAACGTCGAGATTTTAAATTTGAGCGAAAAAAAATTTTCTGTCTGTCTGTCTGTCGGTCTGTCTGTAACCTTTTTTGTCCGCACGCTTTCTCCGGAACGGTTTAAGATATTGACCTGAAATTTTGTACACGTATATATTATAACGAGATCTGGAACTGGATTGTTTTTTGAGGAAATCCGGTGAAGGGTTGGGGGTTAAATAGGGGTAAATACGGGGAAATAAGTAAAGCAAGCTTGTAATAGTACAGAAACTTGAAATTCGGTGTATGTACTAGAAGTTAAGGCCTCAGATTTTTTTATAATATTTTTCAACCCCCCACCACCCCTACCCCATTAAAGGGGTTGATAAAATAAAGTTGAGATATTCATTTGAAATTTCGTACACTTATGTATTATAACGATGTCTAGAATTAGATTATATTTTGGGATGATTCCGTTGAAGGGTTGGGGGTTAATTTGGGGTAAATAGAGGAATATAAGTAAAACAAGTTGGTAAGAGTACAGAAACTTGAAATTCGGTGTATGTACTAGAAGCCAAAACATCAGATTTTTTAATAATATTTTTCAACCCCCACCACCCCTACTCCAATTTGAAAAGGGTTGATAAAATAAAATTGATATATTCATTTGAAATTTTCTACACGTATGTATTATAACGACATCTGGAACTAGATTATATTTTGAGATAATTCCGTTGAAGGGTTGGGGGTTAAATAGGGGTAAATAGGGGAAAATAAATAAAGCAAGCTGGTAAGACTACAGAAACTTGAAATTCGGTGTATGTACTAGAAGCCAAGGTCTCAGATTATTTATAATATTTTTCAACCCCCACCACCCCTACTTCATTATTAAGAGGGTTGATAAAATAAAATCGAGATATTCATTTGAAATTTGGTACACGTATGAATTATAACGACATCTGGAACTAGATTATACTTTGAGATGATTCCGTTGAAGGGTTGGGGGTTATTTAGGGGTCAATAGGGGGAAATAAGTAAAGCAAGCTGGTATGAGTACAGAAACTTGAAATTCGGTGTATGTACAAGAAGTTAAGGCCTCAGATTTTTTTATAATATTTTTCAACCCCCCCCACCACCCCTACCCCATTAATGGGGTTGACAAAATAAAGTTGATATTCATTTGAAATTTCGTACACGTATGTATTATAACGACGTCTGGAATTAGTTTATATTTTGAGATGATTCCGTTGAAGGGTTGGGGGTTAATTTGGGGTAATTAGAGGAATATAAGTAAAACGTTGGTAAGACTACAGAAACTTGAAATTCGGTGTATGTACTAGAAGCCACAGCGTCAGATTTTCTTATAATATTTTTCAACCCAACCACCCCTACTCCAATATGTAATAAATAAAATTGAGATATTCATTTGAAATTTGGTACACGTATGTATTATAACGACGTCTGAAACTAGATCATACTTTGAGATGATGTCGTTGAAGGGTTGGGGGTTAAATAGGGGCAAATAGGGGAAAATAAGTAAAGCAAGCTGGTAAGACTACAGAAATTTGGGATTCGGTGTATATACTAGAAACCAAGGCCTCAGATTTCTTTCTAATATTTTTCAAACTCCACCACCGCTTCATTATTAATGGGATTGATAACATCAAATTGAGATATTCACTTGAGATTAGTACACGTATGTATTGTAGTGACATCTGATTGAGATGCCTCCATTGAAGGGGTGGGAGGTGAATAGTAGAAAATAAGTAGGATGAACTAAAAACTTAATTTTTAACGTATATGGTAGAAACCAACTCCTCAAACTTTTCTATGACATCTGCCCCAAATATTATTAAAATTCTATGACCAATAATTTCCACATACTAGAGTGCAAATATAGTCAAGATGTTTCCTTTAAAACGACTTGGATGAAGAATCTGGATGTGGAAGTAGTGATTCCTTAGGCAGCGGTTTTTTTTGTTTTATCTATGTCGGAGAACGACCCCCTCGTAAACGCCTGCATGCACATAATTCATTGAAGTCAAAAATACGCTGTCAACAAGTACCGATTGCGTTAAGGAATGTGAAGAATAAACATCTCCATATATGGCACGTGAAGAGATGAGGCCTGGAGTACCCTCGGAGACCCTTTTCGGGGTGTGCAGAACGAGACCTTGAGAGTCCTGTCGATTTAGTCTAAGTATAACCTTTGTAGATGTAGAATGGTTGAAATTGCGGGACTGGCGGTGGTCGGACTGCTAGCTCCAGTATGTTGTGGTATTGTTTGCATTTTCAACAGTAAGACATTATTATTTGATAATTACCTGTTTATACAGGGTGTAATCAGTTTCATATCATTAAAAAAACTGATAATGGGGACCGACTAGACAAACAAAAAACCTTTATGACTTTTCCCTCTAGGGGCACTTTGAAAAAAAACTGACCTAGGTCAACTTATTTAATATTTTTTTAATAATAATGTAGAAAATAATTGAGAACCACTGCTTTTCTTGGTCAATGAACTTGTAGTTCCCAATTATACAACTTTTAAATTGTCATAAAAAGTGCAAAGGCCTTGGATCATCGACCGCCTTTGATGGACCGCCTCAACCGAACTCAGGCAATTATAAAGAGGTAAATAATTCGTTATCTTTTCCTGCACAACTGCAAGCAAATAATGGCCGTAGAAGTTCAAACAGAGCATTTCTTTACATGTATGTATTTTAATTTGGAACAAAACATTGTGTTAATGTTTATAATTTAGAATATTTAAATGTGATTTATTAACGTTTGTAACATAAATGAGCGTCCTGGGTTAAAAGCTTACCTAAGTAAATTATTCGAAATCTGCATCTGCATCAATACACAGTTCGGTACGTCGAATTAAGGAAAATGTACTCCGTTCAACACTAAACAATAAACTATCAACTAACGTTGTCAATAAAGAAAAATAAAAGAAAAACTTGGTCCAAAATCCAAAACGGAATACAAAAAGAACGAACAAGTAAGTTGTGTCTGTACGTAATCAAGAATTTAACGACTTGAACGGTAAAGTCAATAAAATAAATCTTCACTATAAATACACAGCGACCCGAAATTCAAAAATAACAAAAACAACGAACGGCGGGTTGGACGTGTGTACATAACGAAACACCCACGCAAAATAAAATATTGCACAAGGGAAAGTCAGAGTATAGTTTTTTTAGATCAGATCTACCAAACACTCAGAAAACGTCGACGTCTTTCATCTTATTTACCGCACCGCTAAAGACCGCCGACATTTTATAGCTATCTACACAAATATTGAGTATCATAGGCAAAGACACGCGCGACGATCTAAACCTACCTCAATATTCCAGCAGTTCTCAAAAATTTTATTTAAAATTTGCGAAATCTTTGTTTATTTTTATTTCTCCAAAACTACGAACTTTAGACCCCATATTATATAAGGTTTGTCTTGTCGTTCCCTACCATCAGTTTTTTTTAATGACATGAAACTAATTACACCCTGTATAAATCATAAATCGTGTTACTTTGTTACTTATATGACTGTTACCTATATTGTGTTTACGAATATGTGGCCTAAATCAAATAGATCCGCCTTAAAACGCCCCTCGCCTTGCCGTTTCCGACATATATTATGGCATGCAAAAACTCTGAACAAGGTTGGTGTTGACAAATCAGATTCGCTAAGCATCTAATCCCGCCTATATTTCTATGTGACAGGCGGATCAAGTCCATGTGGACTGTGGACGAGGAGTGGTGAATATAAATCTGTAAAATTCTGTGCTCTCTCATTCAATGTGAAGCGATATATTGACAATACCTCGTAAGATCCTCTAGTTCCGTGCAGTTCTAATTGAGTTCATAAATACTATAAAAAAATTTCTAACAATGCAGTTATTAATATAGCCTGCTACCGGGGAAAATATGCCTGGCTTATTCGCCTATATCCAACAAAATTGACCAATGTGAAATGGTTGTGAATATCCATGCATAGAACAAGATGAAAACGACATATAAGTTTTTTAGTGCTAATATAAGTAGTAGGAATATAATAAACGTTTTCAACTAAGTGCAACTTTCTTTTTCACAGACAATTTCGTCGTCGTATTGATCGCCTTCAAATCCGCTGAAAATTGACAGATGATACATGTTATAAGGAAAAAGAAAACATCGTCAAACTTCTTAAGTTGAAGGTCGATCTATTCAAAATTTATAGAAGCCTATCGACTTCTTTATAAATGGGGCAGCTTTTAAATCAAGGCCGAATAATGTTTTTCATGAGTTTGCAGTCTCTGGCAGATGTTTAGCTACTTGAGTTTACTAACCGTCTCCCATGCCGTCTCCTTTAAACAGGAATTCTGTCTGGCAACTTCCGCTGTCCTAAATGTTTTCTATTTTATTGATAAACAGTGGCATATTTTAATGATGCAGCAAAATTGCTGATGACGTGTTTTGAATGATGTATATTGTACCAAGCCTTCGTTATTTCAAGAATCCGAATGTTGCTGGCTTCTGCCTTTGTTCTTCGTCGTGTATTTTGAATTATGTATTATGTTATTATATTTAAAATTATGTTTAAGTCTTTAGTTGTTTGTAATGGCAACGCCAGCTCATGCAAACGGGGAAACGCGATCGCATATCAAGTTCTTGTATTCAATTTATACTCTTGCGGATGTGCTCCGGATATTCTTTGAATCCCTGATAAGTTTGTAATGCACCTACTAGAATTTTAATAAAATGTTGCAATTTTAACATTGAAAATGTTTAAGGAACCGGCAGTGTAATGCTAGATATTAGGATAATATAATAATAATAATAATAATCTTTGTTGCATTAAGTACATATAAAAATAAAGTAGGTATACACAAAGGGGAGTTGTTCGTTAGAAACGTTCTTCCACAATCCCTACAGAAATATATACAGGTATATACAGGGTGTCTCACCGGGAACTGAATCGATCGATATAGAGAAAAGTACGCATCAGAAATTTTTGAAAATTTAGATAGTTACTAATGTCGGTGTGGCCAATCCAACTAAAATAATTAGAAGCATGGGGTACTTCCGGTTATACGGGAAGTAGATACCAACTTGCTTATTTTAAATGGAACACCCTATATATTTTCGACTTTTCGAGATGATAATAAAATTCTGTGTTCAGGCATGTAGCACACCATATATCTAAACCCAGAAGTTTCGAAGATATATGACATTTTATAAAAAATTTGACAGGTGTAACGGTTTGCAAGAACCGTTCTAACTTTATCTGTGTAGGACATCCTCATTTGCTCTTTGGCACGGAGAAAGAACACAAGGAGAACTACGTTCTACAACTGAAATAAATTCAATAATATCATACCAAGTGTTCCGTTTTTCGCGTTACATTTCGTCAACTTCAAACCGCGAAAACTTGTTTAGGTCAAAAGGAACACACTGTATTTTTTTACGTCAAGTTGTGTAAAATTGAATTCCCTTTTTTCTGATATTGCATTGAGGGGTTAAAGTTTTCAACTTTTTGAAATATTTGCGATTTTATTAGAGATTCATGAGTTGTTGTAATCATTTCATCAAAATAGCCATGATTAGAAACAATGAGTCATTATCTTATGTCAAAAACTTCCAGCACGTTTAAATTACACCCACGAAGACTTTTTAAATTTGTTTTTTATTTATGGAGAATGTGATAAGGTAATATCAAGAACTTGCAGCACATTTGCTACTCGATATCCAGAAAAACGGAAAATAACACTAACACTGTAACATGCGTATTAATCGAATTGAAGATATGGCATGAACTAAAATAGCAGAGATAAGATCAATTTAAAACATGATTCCATTAATTTAATAATTGCCCAAAATCCCGCCCTCGAACCTCGACACATTTTTCGAACCTTCGGATTAGTTCCTCATGGGTAGCTCTTCTAATTGAATCCTGTGATATGTTTTGAAATGCATTTCTTACTCTCTGCATACAATCTTCAATGGTTGTTAATGGGCTCTCATAAACTTTATTATTAATAGTTCCCCAAATAAAATAATCCCGAACTGATAAGTCGGGCGAGCGAGGAGGCCATAAGAAAGGTCCATTATTGGCAATCCATTGATCATAAAAAGTTTCTTGTAAATAATTATTAATTAAATATGCGTTATGTGGGGAGCACCGTCGTGCTGATAAAAAATGTTTCTATGTTCGGCGAGGTAAATTTTCTAAATAGTTATTATTCAAATTTTGTAAGATATTCAGGTATCTTTCACGCGTTATACATGGTTTCTGAAGTATTTTTTCCCGCTGAACACGAATCTGGTCTCAGAATTGCTCCATCACCCTTGAATATTCAGCAAAATGCTGAAGAATCTTCCGAATCATTAAGACTTTGTGCTTACGAGCCGTGCTTTACGTGTGATACATGGTTTCCGGAATATTTTTTCCCGCTGAACACGAATCCGGTGTCAGAATTGCTCCATCACCCTTCAGTTTTCAGCAATATGCTGAAGAATCTTCCGAAAAATGAAGGGCGTGTATTCTTTATCACTTTTGTCTCCGTTGTTACTGTAAGCCTCTTCATCCTGCACAGATTCTTCTTCTTGCTCAGCTTCATTAGACTATTCCTCCTTATCCACTTCACCATCCCCTCCAAATCCCTCCTCATCTTCTACAGATTCTCCATCTTCACTCTCAGACTCTTTCTCCTCGCCCTTTCCAGATTCTGACTGTTCACCTTCCTCATACTCGTCCTCACTATTGTTTGTCCACATCCATGGGTTCGTCAATGGGAACAGTAAGTTCAAGAGGTTGCGTTACAAATATCACATTTGCATACGTTATTTTCGATTTATTACGTGCATTGAAGTCTACTACGTTTGTCATGCAAAAGTAACAATCCGTTTTTACTTTAGGTCAACTCCAAATTGCTGATATCTTGCATTTAACCTCCTCTTTTTATCTTTCCAACGATGCAACATAGAGCTACACGAATAACATATTGTTACGAGTTTTCACCCTTTTAGGGAACACCCTGTATGAATCCGTGGGTTCTAAATAATTTTAACAAGGGGTAAACCACTAACACTTTATTTTATAATTTACTGATTACACAAACTAACTTTACAATGTTTGTATTTACACTTCGAATTTATAACCTCACTTTCGCTATTAACTTCCCTTTAGTCAAACTTCTCCTCTTCTGCCTTATATACTCTGAAATTGCCTCCAGAGTCATCCAGAACACAATCGAGAATCTTCTCTTACCACACTCTAGAAAACTCTATCTCTCTCTACAAGTTTCCAGTCACTATTAGGCATAGGCGTATCATAGGGGGGGGTGTAATGCATAACAATATAATGTGAGGAACCCATTCATCATCAGCTACTTTTAATCGAAAGCAGTCAAAGTATATATCCGCAAGCTTTCGTGTAATTGGCTTACGGTTTTATTTTTAACTTCAAACTTTGCACAAATATAACAAAAAGAATCTCTCATACTTGTACAGTTATGCAAAGATGAATATTTCTTGTAGCCTCATACTCTGTAACGGCCAAGTCACCCACCGATACTGCGCTACGGTCGCATGATGATGACGACTGCGAGCACGCTTTCCCACTCGGTCCAGCCACCAATACTGAGAATCGCACTCTTCGTGCACGTCCCTGCATCGTAAAGCTATTACTTTTAGTTGCCATGACGGCGTGAAAGTCGCTATCCGGGGACTTGGCCGGTAAAATGGTAAGGTCTGTTGCCCACCGTCACCACATGGAGGTGCCCCGAATTTTGCAGCTAAAGGCACAACTATAGTGACAGTACGGAAAATACCTGCATTTGTAAGCCAAATAAAGAACGAAAGGGTTCCGAAGTCGATTGTTGGATCCGTATAACAGTTGGATCATATGAAGCAGCTACCGCAAACACCTATAAATACAGAAATACTTCAATATCTGTAGATTCTTCAGCATTTTGCTGAAGGTTCAAAGGTGATGGAGTAATTCTGACACCGGATTCGTGCTCAGCGGGAACAAATACTCCGGAAACCATATATCACACGTAAGGCACGGCTCGTAACCATAAAGTCTTCATTTTTCTGAAGATTCTTCAGCATTTTGCTGAAGATTGAATGGTGATGGAGCAAGTTTGACACCGGGTTCGTGTTCAGCGGGAAAAAATACTTAGGAAACCATTTATCACACGTAAGGCACGGCTCGTAACCACAAAGTCTTCATTTTTCTGAAGATTCTTCAGCATTTTGCTGAATATAGAATGGTGATGGAGCAAGTTTGACACCGGATTCGTGTTCAGCGGGAAAGATACTTTAAAAACCATATATCGCAGTCAACTTTTTTTAATTAACAAATAATAGAGGAATAGTATTTACCAATACATTATTCTTGTATATTCTACTATTCAAATTAATAAATATTTTTAAGTTTTTCTTTAACATGAAATAACCCTATTGGGTATAGATTATATTTATCCCAGGATACTGCAATCGTTGGAACTTATTAATTACCTTTTTGATTCTGTTTTACTACCTCGGTGGTCAGCCTGCAGTCCTCCAAAGCATACTAGAATAATTTAAAATGTGTGTATTTGGTAATCACTTTTAAGGAAATTGTACTTTTAATTTATGTAGCGATACTCTTACGTATTATTACCTCTGAATTTTTAATTAAGACTTATCTCATAATTAAAACATACGTGGTTATTCAAAGGTTTGATAATGATAATGTTATAAATGAAAACCACTTCTTATCATAGTTGAACAGATGAATGAGTATCACTTTTATAACTACATTATGTTATGCAACAATGTACAAGTGGATCTTTTAAAATTGGTTAATACATATATTTACATTTTAAACGTCCAAATCGAATTAATAACGATATTACCGGTGTTATGAGCCCATCTTATTCATAAGTAGGTAAATGACCATTAATTGGTATTTCATTTGCCAGTCCCATTTTAATATTTTTTTGTAGAATAATTGCTTAGCAATTGGGTTTCTCCTATGCCATCTGCATAGTTTTCTTGGACAATAAATAAATTTACTTCACTTTAAACAAAACTGTCTACGGCACGCTACAATAACTTCCTCTGATTTGGCAACGATGGGGACTGTAGATTTTTTTATTTGGAATCTGGTAAATCCATAGCGAACTTACAAACCGTATTATAAGCATGACTCAGCAGATTTACATGCAACTGTTAAACTTTTAAATTGTCTTCACTTTGTGTGTTTTGAAAGGTCGTTTCGATGGCGGGGTACTTTTGACTATTTTATAAACTAGAGGTATTTTACTTTGTTTGATTATGCCATTTACCTATTATTGTAAAATTCGTATTATAGCAAATATACCGGGTGGTTCAGCCAATAGGAACACTCTTGTAACTTTTGAGTGAATCAATGGATTATTTTCAAATTCAAAAATGGTTGACTTTCCTGTTTCGAGACAATTTTTAAGATGAGTTTAAAAGTGAATGATTTATTATTTGTTTGCTTATAGTAATGAAATATCCTTTATAGGATTTTGCAAACAGCAGAAAAAAAACTATCTAGAGAACTAAAAAAAAAAACTATACGTAAAAAATATTAATGAAATCTTTGCATTCTTTTGATAACCTGACTTCTGGTTATGCTAATGGTAATGAGAATGTCAAATAAGAAAGTGGACAAATTTATTTTAGGATTTTTGATTTGCTAGCATAACCGGAAGTCAGGTTATTGAAAGAATGCAAAGATTTCATTAATATTTTTTACATATATAGTTTTTCTTTTAATTCTCATAGATAGTTCTTTTCCGCTGTATGCAAAATTCTATAATGAATATGTTTCATTACTATAAGCAAACAAATAATAAATAATTCACTTTTAAACATGCATAGAGTATACCGGGTTAGTCACGAATTGCGCTCGCCCCGATATTTCCTAAAATATTTGGAATAGAAAATTGAAATTTGGAGGCCTTATTACACGAAATGCCATCTTTTCAATAAAAAATCAAGTTTGGTGCACATCCGGTTTAACCGGAAATGCCCACAACTTTCGATTTTTAAATGGAACACCCTATATATTTTTACATTTTTGGAATCTAGAGGAAATTTTGAATACAATACATCCATTTTGGTCACTTTTTGATAAACATTAAAAATTATATTAAAAAATCTATTTCTGAATCCAGAGTGCTGTGGTGCCCAAAATATATTTTAGTTTGTGTGCTACGTTACTATAAAAATAAAAAGAGCAATATGATTGCATTACTTAATTCTCTAGAGGCGTTTAAAATTTTTAAATGTGATTTTTACCCACTAATTCGGTTTTTTTAAAAATATTTGAGATTTCAGCCAAAATACAATGCAACCAAGCTTTTAGAAACATGTGGCTAATAGATAATAGATTAGTGGGCTTTGGAAACTAAAATGGCACATTTCTGTGTAAATCTGGTAACCTAATAATATTGGAAAAATCATAGTAGCCATTGAATGTAATAAAACAATATCAGCTGTCAGACAGATACAAAATAAAGCGTTGCGGAAATCTCTTTGAGTAAAAATTAAAGAAAATGAATAATTTTAGTAGAAAGCAACTGTACGCAGAGCCGAATTGTGTATAGAAAAAAATGGTGGACATTTTGAACAATATCTAGGTTTAATTATATTAATTATTTTAAAGATACCTAATGTTACCTAGTTTAAGTTTAATTGTTCAAACGGAATTGATTTTTATTTATTTATAGGCCCGATATTTATGTTCATTTAAATAAAACTCTGAAAACCGAATTGATGTCGCATTCTATTGCAAATGTCCTTGTGGATGTAATTGTGTTTACCTCCACATACCTATGCTAAACTTAATTGTAACGTTCTTTGCGCTCACAATTATTAAATGTTTGATAGCTCAAGATTGCTTATAACTACACGAGTCTGTCTGACAGCTGATATTGTTTTATTACATTCAATGGCTACTATGATTTTTCCAATGTTATTAGGTTACCAGATTTACACAGAAATGTGCCATTTTAGTTTCCAAAGCCCACTAATGTATTATCTATTAGCCGCATGTTTCTAAAAGCTTGGTTGCATTGTATTTTGGCTGAAATCTCTAATATTTCTGAGTGGATTTTCAAAATTTTGGTATCATTAGATTCGTATGAAAATGAGGTATTTAAAAATATTGGTGAACGATTAAATTACCATTTAAAAAAACCGAGTTAGTGGGTAAAAATCGCATTTAAAAATTTTAAACGCCTCTAGAGAATTAAGTAATGCAATCATATTGCTCTTTTTATTTTTATAGTAACGTAACTAAAATATATTTTGGGCACCACAGCACTCTGGATTCAGAAATAGATTTTTTAATAAAATTTTTAATGTTTATCAAAAAGTGACCAAAATGGATGTATTGTATTCAAAATTTCCTCTAGATTCCAAAAATGTAAAAATATATTCCATTTAAAAATCGAAAGTTGTGGGCATTTCCGGTCAAACCGGATGTGCACCAAACTTGATTTTTTATTGAAAAGATGGCATTTTAGTCGTGTAATAAGGCCTCCAAATTTCAATGTTCTATTCCAAATATTTTAGGAAATATCGGGGCGAGCCCAATTCGTGACTCACCCGATATAGACTCCAATACTAGTTAGCTAATAGATAGGTGAAGATCTATTGTTTTTTATCAGTCAATGCCAAATATAAATATTTCATACTTATTGATGGATATTGCTTTGGTTTTGCATGAAACATCGTTATGAGTGGCTTTGTGCCTTTATGATGAGCTCAGAAAAACGGCGAAAACGTTTCAAAGGCTAAGCATTTCCAAGAAACTGAATGAGAGATTTTATGAAAATGGAATCCATTAGAATGAAATTTTTTTTAAGACAAGGTACCTAGGTCAATAAATTTCATTTTAGGTCTTTGTTCTCATTTTTAACTGAATCTTCATACCGTAGGGGGTCATGTAGATACTAGTATAATCTGTTTAGCAGTAGGGGACTATGTTGGATGCTAGTGTTATAATGAGGATGTCAAATAAGAAATGGACAAATTTATTTTAGGATATTTGATTTGCTAGCATGACCAGAAGTCAGGTTATCGAAAGAATGCAAAGATTTCATTAATATTTTTTGCATATAGTTTTTCTTTTAGTTCTCATAGATAGTTTTTTTCCGCTGTTTGCAAAATCCTATAAAGAATATGTCTCACAACTTTTAAGTTGTTTAGAATACACATTCAATGAGGGAAAAATTGAAAAGAAATATTAATTTGCGACTCGTTTCAGGAAATAAGAATATATTCTGAAAGCACTTCACAGAATGAATAAGTTATAGTAGGTATTATTAAATCTAAATACCAACAAACATGAAAAATTAATCAAAAGCCACCTATTATCTCATGTAAAATGTTATGAAAATGTAACATTAAGAGCGAACACCGTAAATTTTCAAATAAATAAATAATAATAATAACTATTGAACACGGATAATTGCCTGATTTTTTTCCTTCGTTAAATCAGTATTCCATAACGAAATCCATAATTTAAAAAAAAATTTCACTTTAGGTTTCTAACGATTTTCCGGGAAATACAGCAATATGGCGCAAACCTAATTTTACAGTAGCGTGTTCGTCGAGAAAAAATATAGAAAAATGTGCATTTCAATTCTTATCTCTCTGCGTATGCGTGTCGCCTACTTCAAAGGGATAGAAAGTCTTTTTTTTAAGTTTTTTTAAATATTTCTCGGCGGGAAAGTGATTTATAAAAACCTGTAATCGTTAAGGAAATAGTTTCGCTATGCTGTTACATTCATTTAAACATTTAAAGCGTGTTTTCAATAATAATAATAACAATAGCAATAATAATAATTGTTGTTTTTATCATTATTATTGAAACCCTGCGCGATATTTTAATGAATGTAACGGCGCACAGTGGTCCCAAATCGCGTTATTGGATTAAAAATGGCTAAAGAGCGCAAATCTTGTCGAAATTCCAACAAATCCTCGGAGCCCGAATTTAAAAAAATAGTTTTCCTTTTTTGTTATTTTGCATTTCGACAACTTTTTGTATGTATGTGTGTGCCTGTGTAATTAGTTTCAACTTGAATTTAATTGTTTTAATCAAGAACTGTGCGTCTGACGAGAAATACGCAAGAGACCGTTTTCACGTAGAATTGATCAGGCTAATCAGGAAAAATATCCACATGGAAAAATGTCAGTGCCGTACCACTTTATTGGTAAAAAGTATCAGAGGACGCCACTGGTGGAGCGATAAAATAACTTTTTTAATTAAAATGTGGTTTTATATTCTATTAACACATATCAAAATTGAAAATAATATCTGAGATATTAAAAACTAACGATTAAAAAAAAATTCAACACCCTTTTGTAACAAATTTAAGCTGTTGCGGACATATGTGCATATAAACTTTTCGTCATAAAATGACCTAAGGAATCACACCCTGAAATATTATTAGCACGTCATTAAGAAACACTATATAAAAAAAAAATTTAACTTGAGGAAATTAAAAAATTAAATAAAAATACTTTTAAATGACTCTTTAAACCACTTACAGCGCATTTAAAACTGAGCCCGCTTTGAATTTTATATAGGGTGTAATTAGTTTCATGTCATCAAAAAAACTGGTGATAGGGAACGACAAGACAAACAAAAAAACCTTTTATAACATGGGGTCTAAAGCTCATAGTTTTGGAGAAAAAAAATAAACAAAAATTTCGCAAATTTTCAATAAAATCTTTTGAGAACTGCTGGAATATTGAGGAAGGTTTAGATCGTCGCGTGTGTCTTTGCCTATGATACTCAATATTTGTGTAGATAGCTATAAAATGTCGGCGGTCTTTAGCGGTGCGGTAAATAAGATGAAAGACGTCGACGTTTTCTGAGTGTTTAGTAGATCTGATCTGAAGAAAACTATACTCTGACTCTCCCTTGTGCAATATTTTAGTTTCTGTGGGTGTTTCGTTATGTACACTCGTCCAACCCGCCGTTCGTTGTTTTTGTTATTTTTTAATTTCGGGTCGCTGTGTATTTATAGTGAAGATTTATTTTATTGACTTTACCGTTCCAGTCGTTAAATTCTTGATTACGTACAGACACAACTTACTTGTTCGTTCTTTTTGTACTCCGTTTTGGATTTTGGACCAAGTTTTTCTTTTATTTTTCTTTATTGACAACGTTAGTTGATAGTTTATTGTTTAGTGTTGAACGAAGTACGTATGTCCTTAATTCGACGTACCGAACTGTGTATTGATGCAGATGCAGATTTCGAATAATTTACTTAGGTAAGCTTTTAACCCAGGACACTCATTTATGTTACAAACGTTAATAAATCACATTTAAATATTCTAACTTATAAACATCAATCCAATATTTTGTTCCAAATTAAAAGACACACATGTAAAGAAATGCTCTGTTTAAACTTCTACGGACATTATTTGGTTGCAGTTGTGCAGGAAAAGATAACGAATTATTTACCTCTTTATAATTGCCTCAGTTCGGTTGAGGCGGTACATCAATGGCGGTCGACGATCCAAGGCCTTTGCACTTTTTTATAACAATTTAAAAGTTGTATAATTGGGAATTACAAGTTCATTGCCAAGAAAAGCAGTGGTTCTCAATTATTTTCTACACTAATATTAAAAAAAAAAAATATGTTAAAGGTTGACCTAGGTCAGTTTTTTCAAAGTGCCCCTAGAGGGAAAAGTCATAAAGGTTTTTTGTTTGTCTAGTCGGTCCCCATTACCAGTTTTTTTTAATGACATGAAACTTATTACACCCTGTATATACAAAGTCGTTACTTGGAGCGTAAACACTAAAAAACGTTGTACGGCGTTCAAAAATTAATTTTTATAGAAGCAAAAAAGTATGAAAAATCCAATGAACTTTTGTGACAATGGAAAACTAGTTAATTTAATATAAGTATTAACTTTATGCTGCCACCAAATTTTTTTCAAAAAATTGGTTAATAAACAATTGACAGTCGTAAACGGAAAATGGTCTATATCTCCGATTCCAGTGTAAAGATCTATCTATCTAGGTTCAAAATTTTCCTTATTTTATTATCTTTCATTTAACGATAATTGCATTTCGATACGACGTTTCTGAGCGGAGGGAGATATTTCATTTGTTTATTTAGCAATTTTTTAAAAAACGTTGGCGGGGGGAAGGGTAAAAAGAGGGGCACGACCACATAGAAATGGTAGTTTTTATCAATATTTATCGATTGCTAGGGGTGGAGAGTGCCATGGAAAGCCATGGAAAGTCGCAAATCCTTAATAAACAAATTAGCTTATTTGTTTAAACAATTGCAAAGTACGCGAGATATCGACACAAAGAAATGTACATTCTATGAACAGAATGCAACATTTTTACCACAATGAAATATCTGTATGACCTTTTGTTGTACTGAAAAAAAAATTGTTAATTTGGGACCCTTAATTTGTTTATATCAATTGAACGGTCAGAGATAAAAGATCGGTATAAGTCTTAAACGACGCGTATTGATAACATCTTCATTTCTTTGTATCATGAATTTTTTTTGTTTTCGTTAAAAAGTCAAAAAAATATTAAAAAATATAATAACAATGAATCCTGTGTTTTATAAATTTTTTAATGACACCATCGTGTTCAGCGCAATTTTTGCCAAAAAAATAGTCACTAAAATTGCTGTTTTTCATTTCTGACCAAAATCGATCATTTTGACTTTACGACGAATAATGATTTTTAGAAATCAAAAATGACAGTCCTATTATAGCAATATTTGGAGCAAAGCACAGTTGAAAAAAGCTGTTTTTTTTTGTTAATGACTTTAGTAATTATGAACAGATAGATCAAGATAAACCAAAGCGCAAAATTTTCATATTTTCGACTATAATAACATATCCAAGGGACGTTTCTTAATATTTATGAGAAAAATATAGAAACACGAACAACTTTTTAAAATAATTTTAACTCTTCAAGGGGTGGTTTGGAGGGGTTAAATTTGGCAAACATGCCTGCCAGCCAAGGTTAGAGTTCTTTAGTGCCTTGTGAACCATAAGTTGGCCGGGCAGATGTTACCAGACTCCACAGCCTTGATAAGGGCTCCTTAGTATAGCTATCAGCTCTTGGTTTTTCCTCACCAAGTAGTTGGAATCTCAGTCTAGCAAGGCCTTCACGATGGCACAATACATGGACTGAGGTTTTCTTTGCCTCTTGGCAGAATCTGTATGTTGCGTCCTCTGCCAGACCCATTAGCCTCATGATGGTCTATTAAGTCGGCACTGGCCGGTTAGAAGACCCAGTATTATTTTAATGGCCTTTCTGTTTTGGCATAATAGGTCCTCCGTAAATTTGGCCGATCGTTCTCTAATTAACTCTTTGGCCTGTCTCTGTCATGGAAAACGTACCCGCGTTTCTTTAATGACATCAGGTACAGTAGGAAGGCAAAAGAAGGCTGAACGATCTCTAAGCCTCTATAAAAATGGCTGAAAATTTAGGTGAGGTATTTTTTTGACATTTTAAAGATCCTGGCAAGAGAAAAAGACAACCGGAGAACTTTTTTTTTGGACCGCCCTGGTGTGTAGTTGTGTACAGATGATAATTTCTTGAAATACATGTCCACTGACCTCCATTTGAACTGCAATATAAATTAACTTTAAAATCTAGCAATGGTTTATTTTGAAAAGTGATGCAATTTTTATATTGTCTGTAAACTGTCATATTATGTGTATTATTGTGTATATCTTTAGGATCTGTTTAATACCGTTTCGTTTTACAAATGGTCATGACGTCAATAAAGATAAGCCGAGATCATCGTTACATTGCACTTAAAATTACATTTTTAGATTTTTAAATTACTATCGTTTCGTTTTATTTAAATATAGAAAAGCGCATGTAATAATCAACGAATCAGGACATTTGATTGATGAGATTTGTCATTACCACATTGGTGATTTTTGCAAATAATGATGATAGTGGAGTACATCACGGAGTAGGTCATGACTGTGATGGAGACATTTTTACATCTACCTCAAAATTGATATTATAGTGGAAGGAAATTAGTAAAAAAATTTAATGTAAAGTGATGTAATCGAGTTGATTTTTTATTTTATTTTAATTTTTTTGTTTTTCTTTAAATGTGACAAATGACTCAAATTATCGTAAAAATAGAAAGACTATTGATTGATTGATTGATTGATTTGATTAATTGATTGATTGATTTGATTGATTTGCCAGCGTAAGGTGGGCATTGCTGCCAATTCCGGGCATCCATGGAGGTTCGTTCCAACACGCAGCTTGGTTGTCCGTCGAACACGCCCAACGGACGGCCAAACCGCGTGCCGGAACCAAATCTCGGATGTTTTATATACCGCCGGACCGGCTGTATACGCCGGGTTGGACATTGGACATGCTTGTTGTCAGCAGCGAGAGCCGCATGACGCATGGGGTGGGAATATAGGATGGGAAGTGTAGGTGTTTGAGAGGTTTCCATGCTTCTATTAAGTTTCCATTTGTCATCATCGGCTGGGGTGTGTGCAGTTGTTTGCGAGATGCTTCTTTTAAGTTTCCATGCTTCTTTCAAGTTTCCATCTATCGTCATCTCGTTATTTTTCTTCTTCTAAGTTTTCTGCTTCTTGTGTCTCTGAATCCGGCAGCTTTTATTTTTTATTTTTGTATTTTTTCCCTTTTTCCCGTTTTTTATTTATTAACCGCTCTACAAGTAAACATTCATCTACGGTGGAGTTGCTGGGAAAGGCCCTATCTCGCGGTAACAATATTTTTTTGCGCGTTATGAGAAAAGAGTTCCGAAGGGATAGTTTGCTCACCCTGTATGTCGTTTCCTTGAAACAATCGGTTTCAATTTTGGGCAATTTTTCCATTTCATCACCTATATATTATGTTTATTACCTATATATTGTGTTTTATATCGTTTCAATTTTGATCTCCAATTCTCGTTTAAAATTTAATACAGACATAAATAAATTGCTAATGCTACATAAACAATAACTTATCTGTTTCATTCACACATCTGGCTGGCTGTTGCTTATTTTATATCACCCACTTCAAGAAGGAACGAATCCAGGTATATATTTTACAGTCAAGCACTCAAGCAGTACACTTTTCTCGCGTTGTTTATATTACATTATTTTGTGTTGCTTTATTTAACCAACATAATTTAATCAAATATCAGCTATATGAAATAGCTAATGCTAATTTATATCAATCAATGCAGAATTGTTCACTCTTCAATTCGGTACAATTCCGGCGTTTTGTTGCCGCTTTATCCGGATTTATGTCGATATCTCGTAAGAGGCCGCGAAACATGCGTCTTTCACCGAACTCGACACACTCTGAACTCCCGTAAAAATAGAAAGACTATTGTGTAAAATTTTTGGTTTTAAGATGATTTTAAACATAAATGGTCATTTATTATTGTGATTCTTCATTTTTGTTTTCAAATATTTCCAAATAAGTATGCTAAGTTTGTATATAGGTACTTTATATTTTATACGTATAGTAAAAAATAGTAAATATAATAATACACCTTACGAAAGTTCTTTTAATATCCATTCGATAGCGACAAAGTTGCGCTGACACGATTATCCTTTTCAAATACACAGGCGGCACACACAAAAAAAGGCTATTCCACGGACCAAACCAATAATTTCCGGTGTATTCTGGCTTGCCGAATCCGAATCCGGTGTCAGTTTTACCCCAACACGTCACAATTTTTTTCTATCCTCAAAAAAACAGAGAAATGCAATTTTTTGCAATTTTTCTGTTTTTTGAGGTTAGAAAAAAATTGTGACATGGTGGGGGCAAAACTGACACCGGATTCGGATTCAGCAAACCAAAATACAGCGAAAATGATTGGTTTGGTCTGTGGAAACTTGTTTTGTGTGTGCCTGTGTTATTTTAACTGTCATGTACATATATATTCTTCATAATTTAATTGAATTTCGTTTTACACAAAATTTACGATGTCGAAAAAGCGAAATTTATTATTATTATTATTTTTTTTAATTTAAAAATACGACATTAACATATGAAACATATTCATTATAGGATTTTGCAAACAGCGGAAAAAACTATCTATGAGAACTAAAAGAAACACTATATGTAAAAATATTAATGAAATCTTGGCATTCTTTCGATAACCTGACTTCTGGTTGTGCTAGCAAGTTAAAATCCTAAAATAAATTTGTTCAATTTCTTATTTCACATTCTCGTTATAACACTAGCATCCAACATAGTCCCCTATGGCTATGCAGATTAAACTAGTATCTACATGACCCCTATGGTATGAAGATTCAGCTAAAAATGAGAACAAAGGCCTGAAATGAATTTATTTACCTACTTTGTCTTAAAAATTTTTCATTCTAATGGATTACATTTTCATAAAATCTCTCATTCAGTTTCTTGGAAGTGCTCAGCCTTTGAAACGTTTTTCGCCCTTATTCTGAGCTCATCAGAAAGGCACAAAGCTACTCATAACGATGTTTCATGCAAAACCAAGACAATATCCAGTATGAAATATTTATATTTGACATTGACTGATAAAAAACAATAGATCTTCACCTATCTATTAGCTAACAAGTATTGGAGCCTATATACTCTATGCATGTTTAAAAGTGAATTATTTATTATTTGTTTGCTTATAGTAATGAAACATATTCTTTATAGGATTTTGCAAGTAGCGAAAAAAAATCGGTGTATAGGTATTTACACAGAACTTCCCTCTTTATTTGTGCATGGCGGTCGTTCTAAAAAATTAATAATTACGAAATGACATTGAAACTAATAATCGAAATATAGTTATCACTATTATTACAAGGAAAACCTGATCAGTTTTGGTCAAACAAATATACTGTTATGTTTTATTATTATGATTGATTAAAAATTTGATGTGAAACCATTTATATCTTCCAAATCAATACCACTAACTAAAACAACAATATTCAATTCTTAATTATCTCTGTAGCTCCGGCTATGCAATTCCACCTCAGATTGCAGGTTCAGGTTTCTATGTTGGAAATTCCTTTTTTTTTTTATATAAAATTAAAATTTCAATTGACTAAAATTTTTATTTATTACAACCCTTTAATTTCTTGATATAATTATATGAATGTGATAATTTATAAATAATTTTGATTTTAATACCTTTCACTCATTTCTTTCTTCGTAGCTACAATTCCTATCCTTCAAATCCTCTTAATTATTTCTTCCTTCACTTTTCTCACTTCTCCGACTAATCTTTATATTCTTTTCTTCTCTTCAAACTATTTAACTCCTTCCTTCTACTTATTTTCTCCACCTTACAATTCCTATCCTTCAACTCCTCTTAATTATTTCTTCCTTTACTTTTTTCACTTCTCCGACTAGCCTTAATATTCTTTTCTTCTCTTCAAATTATTTTATCTCCTTCCTTCTACCTATTTTCTTTTCCAAATTTCAAAACTTTTCTCACGTATCTGCCGTATCTATTGATCTTCTTTCTTCTACTTATTTTTCTCTCCAAAATTCTCAAATTTTTAATTCTTTTTCAATCTTATCAATCTCCTACCCGTATCTATTGATCTTCTTTCTTCTTTTTTTTCTTTTTTTTTTGTTTTTTTGTCCTTTTTCTTTTCAATCAAGAAGCCAAAGTTTTTTTAAAACAACTAAATTTAGATTATTATTACAAACCTGACCCCTTCAGCCCAAAATTAGAATTTTCATTGTCAGTGTCATTAAATTATAATAACCTCAACATATGACATATAAAAACTATAAAACAAATTCCCTAACTTAAAAACAGTTCTACCAAACTACAACAACTAAATAACAATTCAAAATATTTCAATTGCCTCATCAGATCTTTACCAAATCTGGAAGACATAAATAACTCCACAACACAAATATGCAACATTGCAAATACATAGCAATACAGAGTGTTCATCCAACACCAAAAGTTCAATACTAAATAACAGGTGCCACATATGGAAGGTTTGCGCAATTAGCAAATACCTTTACAAATGTCCACTATGACTGAATTATTTCTTGGGCTGACCACCCTGTACATTTTTCAATAAAAGTGTAATATATGCCAAATATTGTTGCTATCTGTCAAATTTCCAATTCCACATTCACGTAGTGAAGTGGAAGAATAGTGGTGGTAAAAAAATTTCATTTTTTACTTCCCTCGCATACCGAAGGGAAGTATTCGAGAAAAAATCACCCTCTGAGAGTTTTTCAGATTTTGACGTTTCAGATCACGTAGATTACGAAAATATAGGTTTTTCAATTCCGTCAGTCAGTCTGTCTGTCTGTCTGTCTGTCGGTGCATTAATTAAAAAACTACTTGACGGAGAGCAGTCAAATTTGGTAGGTAGTTGACCCTACTGTCAGCGAAGAAATGGTTAAACTTTCACTGGAAAATATACAGGGTGGACCGTCTAAAGGGAATAAATAATGAAAAAAATTTTTTTTTGCTCAAATTTAAAATTTCCACGTTTCATGATACGCTAAACCTATTTCAGAAAAAAAAAGTTTGACATTTTTTTCATCATTTTTGAAAAAATTTTTACTACTAAAATAGATGAAAACATGTTTTTTTCTTTGTTCAAATTTAAAATTTCCACGTTTCATGGCATTCTAAACCTATTTCAGAAAGAAAAAATTTGAAAAATTTTTTTATCAACATTTGTGAAAAATTTTTTACCATTAAAATAGTTGGAATATTTTTTTTGTTCAAATTTAAAATTTCTACGTTTCATAGCGTTATAAAGCTATTAAAAAAAAAAAATAGAAAATTATTTTACCATTTTTGAAAAAATTTTACCACCAAAATAGATGGATTTTTTTTTTTCTTTGTTTAGATTTAAAATTTCCGTTTCCATGGCATTCTAAACCTATTCAAACAAATTTAAACATGTTTTTGAAAAATTTTAAAAATTTTTTGAAAAAAATTTTAATCTATTTATCACCACTATAGAATAGATGAAATTTTTTTTGCTCAAATTTAAAATTTCCACGTTTCATGACATTCCAAACCTATTTCGGAAAAAAAAATTTGCAACATTTTTTTACCATTTTGGAGAAAACATTTACCATTAGAATAGATGGAAATTTTTTTTTACTCAAATTTAAAATTTTCACGTTTCATGACATTCTAAACTTATTTCAGAAAGAAAAATTTTGAAAATTTTTTTCACCAACATTTTTGAAACATTTTTTACCACTAAAATAGATGGAAAAATTATTTTTCTCTGCTCAAATTTAAAATTTTCACGTTTCATGGTATTCTAAACCTATTTAAAAAAAAAATTAATTTGTAATCTTTTTTTACCACTACTATAGAATAGAAGGAAACATTTTTTACCAAAATTTTTGAAATGTTTCGTCTCAAGAAATAATTCAGTCATGGTGGACATTTGTAAAGGTATTTGCGCAAGCCTTCCATATTTGGCACCTGTCATTTAGTATTGAACTTTTGCTGCTGCATGATCATTCTGTATATTTTTTTGACCAAAACCTATCAGGTTCTCTTTGTAATAGTAGCGATAACTATATCAATCCAATTATTATTTTCAATGTTATTTCATAATTAATAATTTTTTAGAATGATCGCCATGCACAAATGAAAAGGGAAGTTCTGTGTAAATACCTTTACCGATTTTTTTTAATAAAAATCGTTGATTTTTGATTTTTTTTTTAAATCTTGATTTTTTTGAACCCTGGTCACTGATAAACTAAGGTCCATGTGGCATTGGTAAATGTTTTGAATTCTGTTTGTTTTGGAATATCGAGAAGTTCATGAGGGTTCCTTTAAATCTACGTTTCCTAATGAATTTATAAATTAAACGTACATGATATCCTTTAGCTATATATTTGTTTAAAGCTTTCTGTTTTACAAATCTATGTTTGTTCATAAGGAAGCTTAATAATGAATCAATAAATTGATACCCATGTTTATTAAATGCACTTTGTCTACTTTTTAACAAAAAGTATTTAAATTCTTAAGAATTTAGCGGTTGCATCTTATATTTGTAATGAGACGATCTTAATTTATTAATTTGACTTATAACACTTCGGTTATCAAAAAGTCAAGGCCTTTTACGCACTGTAGGTCAGATAGTAATGGCTTGTTTACCTAAAAAATCCACTATTTTGTGTCTGTTTTATATTTAATTGGGAGAATTAATCTAGATTACGCTGTATTGCGCGAAAGCTGTGTCATTGTAAGCTTAAAAATAGTGCAATCTATCTCGACTATCTACGAATACTCTTCTATTTATAATGCAATCCCAAATGTAATCCTTCTGGATTAAGATTAGTAACAGTTTCAAGCAAATTTTACATTTTAAAAATAATAAACAGTGCATGGATACAACATATGTTTATGGTAATGTGACGATAAAATCCACTTCAAGGCAACATTTACAAAAATACTGTTTTGATAATTCCGAGATAAAATCGTAGATATTGTTGGCGTTGTATGACTAAAAGAATCATCGAAATAAGACTAGATGCGCTGCTTAAAATGGCTTGATTGTCTGATACTTCCACTTGATCTAATTTTAAATATAGTAATTTAGTAATATTGCTTTAATTATATCTTATTGTTGTTAAGTATACAAACATTTATCGCGATTGATTAAATACAAAATTCCTAAGTGTGAAAATGAATACGAACAGCCTACTTAAGGGGTCTACACAGGATACAAATCAGCGCTTTATAAACGTACTATACTATTGTATATACAGTAGGGTAATAGAATATACAGGGTGTATGTTTTTTTAAAATACCAATTTATTTCCAATTTAATTCGAAAAGTACATAAACAACTGAACAAAGTGGCTTCATTAATTTTTGGCCGCATTCGAAATAAATTCCATTAAATAATGCAATATGAGACTTTAGAAAATATAGAAGAATTCCACTATGAAATTAGACATTTACTTTTTATCAGCAATAATTATTATGTTTTTATTACCTATTAAAGAGGAGGGAAACAGTAAGGGAAAGAATCAAAACGGCTTATAGAGTCACAAGAGCTCTCTACTACCCTTCATTGAGGAAAATAAACCACTATGGAGCCTAACCAAAAAGATATACACGACCATCATAATGCCTACGGTGATATATGGTGTCAAAAACGCAGCAACGACAAAGGCCAACAGAAGAAGCCTGAGAAGAGCTGAAAGGGACATTATCTAACTGCTAGCAAAAACAGGAAAACCACAAAAACGACAGAAAACGTCAACATTACTAGAGGGAAAAACCAGTGGCGGCTCGTCAGGTGAGGCAGGGGAGGCTGAGCCTCCCCTTGGAAGAACCACCATATCTTCAAAAGTAATTTCTATTAGGTATATCTCAATTTTCAATGTTTTTTATTGTTCATTATTCATTAATTAATTTTCAGTTTATATATAA
Source organism: Stenurella melanura (assembly GCA_963583905.1). NCBI lineage: Eukaryota > Metazoa > Arthropoda > Insecta > Coleoptera > Cerambycidae > Stenurella > Stenurella melanura. The sequence continues at coordinate 102,297,953 of OY757316.1, read as the reverse complement.
CATTTTTGCATTTCCTTTCCACAAACATACCTATAACGTTACAGTCCGGATAGTCTTTGTATGCATATTTCCCGGTCGGCCGGTCTTTTACAGAATGAACACTGCGGTTCGCTGGAGGCTAATACGAAATAGCTTCCAACTTTACCGCATTTACTTATAAAATGAACGACCTTGAATTTCTTTGCGCTGTGTAAAATAGCAACACTTGGAATAGCCAAGTATGAGGCTAGCCTCAGATCTCAGTTTTTATAGCGCATGTGCACAGGTCATTCAAGAGTCAGGTGATTCACAAAGAAAACGAACTGACGTCTGACAGTCTGACAGTTGCGTTTAACCGGTTAAGAACAATTTGACGTATAAATACATAAAACATTTGATAGGCGGGCTAGAAATAAGTGCTCTAGGTGAAAATATTCCCAACAACATGTCTTGTTGTCCAGACGTTGTGGATTATTTGTTATTAAATGGATTTACTACTCTTATTTATGACGAAAAGGTAAGAATTAAAAGAAATGCCAGGCCTACACCAGCAATGCTTTCGCTAGTTTTTAAAAGTGGTAAACAAAACAGAGGGTTTTGTGATAACAATTATAAAAAAGTCGAGTGGTTAACGGCATCAACAGTTAGAAACAAATTATATTGTTGGAGTTGTTTATTATTTACTAATGATCAATCCTCAATTTGGGGCAGGGCCGGGTTTAATAATTTGCAAAATTTGTCGCGAGGTTTAGAAAGGCACGAAAAATCCCAGGAGCACATTTCATCTTGCATTAAATTCGAAATGTTTGGTAAACAAAATATTGTAAATTTCTTGGATTCTGCACATAAGAGAGAAATAGAAAATGTTAACGAAAAGGTCCGTGAGAATAGGGAAATATTAAAGAGGTTAATAGATGCCGTTATATAGTTATCTTCACAAGAAAATTCTTTCCGAGGCCATGACGAAAAACGAGAATCGTGCAATAAAGGAAATTTCAAAGAACTGGTAGATTTTTTAAAAACTTATGACCCAAAATTAGAGAACTTTTTGAATAACGCCACTATTTTTTGAGACAATTCCGGTAAGCTTCTGTAGAATGATCATTTTCAGCACTTAAACGCATAAAAACGTTTTTACTAGAAACAAAATGAGTCAAGACCGTCTTTCAAATGTATCGCTTATTTCAATAGAAAAACGTTTTTTGTCAGAATTGAGTAAACGCGATTCATTTTATGATGAAATAATCAACCATTTTGCTAGTTCCAAAAATCGCAGGTTACCACTCATTTATAAAAATATTCAGGTTTTAAAGCAGAGATTAATATAGGTTGTTGTTATTTTAGAAAAAATATTTATTTATGTTATTTATTTTTTAGGAAATATTTTTTATAATTCTCCATAATATAGAGTTCCGCGGTTATATTTTTTTTATATATCTTCTTTCTCAAAACTATTTTAATTTCTATTAAAACTTATAATTTTACACGCCTGGCAGTGATAATGAATACAATTTTTTGTTTGTAGAAAAACACTTTAATTTTTTTACCAAAACTGTTTTTATTTTTATTAAAAGTTATATAATTTAATTACAAGTGGGATAGTAGGGCTCCTTTGGATACCGATACTCGAGTCGTAGGAACGAGAATTTCATGAGAATGATTTTTTCATCTCATCATATTTTCTATTTCCTTTTCATTCTATTCTTTTATTAGTTCTATTCTCTCAAGTCGTGAATCGGTATCCTGGCGAACAACCCACGGCAAAAAAATGTAACGCGCCGTTGTAATACCTCAGGGGTGGTGGGGAAATGTACAAATTGTAGTCATATTGCACATCAGTTGTCTTTCAGAATATCAAGCCTCCTTTGCAGACAATATCACGAGCCGCCACTGGGAAAAACAATAATCGAAGGAATAGAATCATACGCAATGAAATACTGGGGACACGTCCAAAGATGAGACACGACACATCTACTAAAGAAAGCGCTAAGATTGAAGAGCAACAAACTAAAAATAGGGAGGCCATGCTACACATGGATAACAGCAATCGAGAGGATTATGAATAAGCTAGGAAAGGATTATACACACTGGGAAAAACGGTACAACAAAAGACGGAATACAATAAAGAAATATTAAGGATATACACACTGTCAGACTCAGAAACAGTAAACTCAGAAGAAGAATAGGAGAGAAGATGATCACAGACAGAAACTAAAAAGAGGCACCTCACAAAAACCTGAGAAAATAAAAAGAAGCACGATAACCTGAAAGAAGCATCTCACGCCTACACTTCCCATCCGATGAAGACAGATGGAATACAAGAAGAAGCGTCTCACAAACACCTACACGCTCCATCCTATATTCCTACCCCATGCGTCATGTGTCGCTCGCTGCTAACAACAAGCATGTCCAATGTCCAATCTAACGTATGCAGCCGGTCCGGCGGTATATAAAAGCATCGGGGTTTGTTCCGGCTCACGGTTGGATTGTCCGTTGGTTGGTCGGGTGGAGCCGCCCAGTCATGGCATGAATATATAATAGAGGACTGGGCGACTGCGTTTGGCCGTTCGACGGGCGATCGGGCTGCGTGGTGGAACAAATCTCCATGCCCGGAATAGGCAAATGCCCACCTTACGCTGGCAAATCAACCAATCAATCAATCAATAATTATTATGTTTTTATTACCAATTTTGACGGAGGGGGTAAAATAAATAGAATAATAAATCAATAATCATTTCTCTTATTTATTAAGAACTAAAATAGCAATATACCATATAGTTCAGGAATATTACGTTTTTATTCCGACAAAATTCATAAAGATTTGAAAATTGGTGGGTATGTTGGGAACAGCATAAGGATTACGAAATATGGCGCAAACATAAGTGTTGGTTCCGACTAGCACTCTCTACAGTACGATCTACCTTAAAGTTTAACGTTTAACGCTTAAAATAGCAGTAGGCACTAAAATTTATTTACAATTTTAATAAATATACAACTTCCACCCCCTCACCTCTATAAAAAGACCGTGTTGTACTTATTTCCACACCACCCTAGAGGTAAAGTACTTGGCGCGTATTTTTTTTAAAGTGGTATCCCCTATAGGCCTAATCCACTAATTATCAAATGTTAATTATAAATCTTGGTCGTCTTCCACAGATTCAACATTCAAGCATGATTGTCCATGGCAATGATAACACATTGTAGAGCAACGCAAGCCTGCTCTTCTGCAACTATACCTGTATTCGCACCCTAATTTACATGAACATGAAATAAGCGTTAAAACAGATTCGGGAGCTGGTTCTTTTATAGTCATTATTGGGATTAATATACCGCTAACTTTTTTCCACCCCCAATCGGTAGCTTTGAACGTCACGTTTTTCCATGTTTGAATTTGGTGAAAAACTCGATAACAGTGTTGCCGAGCGGCAGCAGAAGTTGGTGGAAGTTTTGACAACATAACAGTGTTGCTGGCTTTACCAACTAGTCTGTTAAAAAACAAATCTGTATTCATCTAGACTTTTTTCTGCCGTGGTACAGTTGTATAAAGCTAAAATAAATCGCTCTCCCATGTTTGCAATTTCTTCATGAGTAGCTTCCTCATTGTTGAAAGTTTGTAAAATATGTTGTAAATCACTTCTTTTATTAAATACATTGATTGCATTCACTTTCCCTTTGGAAAAAAACGCCGAGGTTGTGTCACAACCGCCGATGGCATGTACAAATAAAATGGCGGATTTGCAATCTTTTAAGAAAGTTGCAGATTGTAAATCGTGAGAACTGTAAATCCTTTTACAGGTATTACCCTCTTTTTCTTTTAAAAATTTAATGTCTTTGTCAGAGGGACAACAGCTGTATCGCAATTCTTACATTTTTCTATAACAGTTTGTATTATTAATAAATCGGCGTCATCCGCAGCAACGAACACATCTATACCTTCAGTTCTAAATCTTTTCACTAGCTCTGTAATTAAACGTTCTTTGTTAAGCAAATTACTTAGGAACTTCTGCTGAGTTTCAAAAACGACAGTATTTTCGTCAAACATAATTTGAGGACAGCCAGCTTCTTTGAACATTTCGGTGATGGTAAATAGATAACGAATTATATGACTTGCGCTAATTACGGCCCTGATTTACCAACGTACTATTCGTTTGAGGAGAAATGGTCTAAAAACCTTTTTTGTAGAGAATTTCCTGTAGAACACTTTTGTACATAAGTATTTTTGTCGTAAAATGCACCATTTCATGGATAATTTAAAAAAAGCGAAAATTGGGGTGAATACTATGTCGTAGGGGATGAAGCACACAATTTAGGAGTGGGAACTTTTCGGTTTATTATTACATATGCTGTCCTGATTATTTCCACCAATTTTCAAAAATTTATGAATTTTGTCGGATATATCGCAATTTGGACCGTAATATTACTGAATTAATACCTTTTAACAATAACAAGAACGGTAGCAACAAAGTTGCATATCAATAATGCACATAGTAACAAACTGTCAACATAGTAATTGTACGAAAAACAAAAATTTAGATATTGTCATAAAACGTATTCATCAATAGGGACAACTAACAGATTTAACGTTTAAAGTAATTGTTTAAAGACATATTGATCATAGTAGAGTAGTATCATTTGTTTATAAGTTTGTTAATGGTAGTCATTTTGAAGTAAGGCTACTATGATCAATAGGGACAACTAATTAATTTTTAACGGTTAAAACGGCATCGTTTAGTTATCATTGTTTGGATTGGACTTGTAGGCGGTCACTGTTAGAACCACATTTTTTTGAAGGTGCACTAACTGGTAATGTTTATCTTAATTTTTTAGGACATACGTTACCGAATCTTTTAGACAATGTAAATATCCCGGGTATGTTCTTCCAACATGATCGAATACCACCGCATTTCTCCAACCGAATTAAAAATCATTTAAATGACACATATCCAAACAAATGGATTGGTCGGACAGGTCCTCATGTACGGCCGGATTTCAACCCTGTTGATTATTTTTTATGGGATCACTTAAAAAGTGAGGTCTACAATGTGGACATTAATGACAGAGATCAGTTAATTGAAAGGATTGTTGATTGCTGCGACGAAATTAGAAACGATCAAAATCTGATAAGATTAATTGGAGATCTCATGGATCGCACAAAAAAATGTATTAAAGTTGAGGAGGGGGGGGGGTCATTTTGAATATCAAATTTAAGGGAGTATCTACGCAACCGCCGCGGCGGATCTTTTTCACGACTTATTGAACCGCCGCGCAGAGAAATTAAATTATTTTGTTATTTTCTGAAAAAAAGGCGGGGGGACACTCTCCCCCCACACCCCCTTATTTGTCTGCAACGCTAATACTGCATGCGGCGCTGACAATTTATTAACAATTATTTAGCAAAACAAAATCAACCTAACTAACTCAACCACCTAACCTAACCTAAAAGAATCACACGAAAGAAATTAATTATTATATAAAAAAGAAGGAAAACATTATTTCTGCCGTCAAATACGATCAAAATTTGTGAAAAAGAACATTATTCGTCACAAAATAATAAAAAAAAGTTCAGTGACCAGCAAGTGAACTCGGGACCTGTTGCTCCCCTTCTTCTTCTTCTTCTTCTTCTTCTTAACGAATTTTATTCAATATTAAAATCGTATAAAACATTGCCTCCCCGGATCGTGATCCGGAGTCACCCGTACAACCACGTCGGATAGCGCCGTGGTGTTAGTGCGGTTGGGCGGATCGCGACCGGTTCGGCTCAATAAAATTAGTTAAAATAGGCAATACTCCTGCCGCATGTGGCAGCTTAAAATCGTCATTAAAATTTTTCATATTTAAAACTTAAATTTAAGGACACTGAAACTAAGAAAACACTGATAAATTTGGATAAAAACACTGATTTAATTTTGGTTGCTCAGACGGGAATAAATTCCATAGAAAAGACCCGTTCGAGGCAATTTTGCCCCAACAGTCTATTCGCCGTTGGGAAGTTGTGATTAGTAGAAAGGAAAATTGAGTTTTAAAAGTAGTTTGAATTTTTATAAAGTTTCAACGCGAGAACGTTACGCATATGCCAGTGATCCACCTAGAAAACACCCCTATAGCACAGAATAAATAGTCCGCCACGGCGGTTACGTATGTAACCAAACCTACCACCGCGGCGGCTACGTAAATAGTGAAAGCAACCGCCGCGGCGGTTGCGTAGACACTTTCTTTTATGATTCTAATTTGTAAATACGTTTTATAACAATATCAGTATAATTATCTTCATTTTTGTTTTTCGTATAATAATTGTTCTGCTGGTAGCTTAGTGGTATTTTGTTATTTACGTTATTTTTATGCAAGTTGCTAGTTACCATTATTGTTGTTGTTAAAAAGTAGATTATGTTGTTGTTTTACTAGTTTTTAATAGATGAAAAGAATGAAGTAGGTTCGGTGGCCCGTAACATTATTTTTTGTTTATTTTACCCCATTCATAAAAAGTGGTGATTAAAACATAATACTTACTGAAAAAAAGTAAATGCCTAATTTAACAGTGGAAGCATTTTTGCCCGTATCATTCATCGATATTTTCTAAAGTATTGCATAGCATTATTTATTGAAATCTATTTCTAATGTGGGAACACGTGGCAAAAAAATTAATGAAGCCATTTTGTTCCGTTTTTTACGTACTTCAAATTGAATATTGAAATTTAAAAAAATATGTACAGGGTTGTTTTCTTAAACAACAACAAAAACATTTTTTTTTCTAGTCCTTAGCTGAATTTTTTTTTGCGTGATACAAATACTTATTAAAGATCACCCAAAAAAATTCTGGCAAAAATACATAAAACGCGCTGTATTTCCGCAACGAGGGCCCAACTGGCTTTTCCTATGGGTGATTATAATTACTTTTGGTGTCCTCTATTTGCCATTAAAGCATGTCCGTTTCCTCGTGAAACACCCTGTACATAGGAAAGTATATATTTTTGTAACTTTAATCTCCTGCATCTGGAAATGTTTCTAAATAATTATTTATTCTAGTATAAAAAATATGTATTAAATCATATTTTATTTAGACCCCCCCCGCCAGCATGTAAAACTGTCTCTTATTTGAGAATTAAATGTTTTTAAAAGATTTGAGGGCAGGTTTTTTCTCTATTTCTAGTTTTGAGTAGTAAACTAGAAATAGAGAAATAATCTGCTCTCAAATCTTTTTAAAACAATTAATTCTTAAATAAAAGATAGTGTTAGGAGTAATTTTCTGGTGTCACATGTCCAATATATTTACTTTCTGATTCTATAGTAACAGTAACTATATGTTAAAAATTGACTAAAAATGAAACTTTACTTAATTTAATACTAATACAACGAATAATGAATGACCGACACAAATAATGCATAAGTAAAGTTCATTAACCTTTCTTATGCATTATTTGTGTTAATTATTCATTATTGAAACTAAGTAAAGTTTAATTTTTCAGCCAATTTTTACATGTTATTACTATAGGAACCGGAGAGTAAATATAGTGGACATGTGACACCAGAAAACGTTATTACCGTGAGGATTAAATCGAATATATTAGGATATTTCATGAAAACTAACAAATCTACTTTAGATCTAGTTGCTATGGTTGTGAAGGGACAGTAGTGAGTGATGAACCTCATAGTGACGTAATAAATTGGCAAGATAGCCAAGATACTTAGCCCCCCCCTCCCCTAATATAACAGCTCTTCGATGAAAATATTGTAGGTTTCATCAAAATTGAAAATATACCAGAAGTTGATGGAATCTACCTTGCCACACACAGGCTTTGATGTTAAGTGACAGAAGCATCATTGGCAGTCTGTGGAAGTAAAAATAAGGACGGCTGGATACATACAATGATAGCATCCAGAAATATTCCAAAGATTGAAAGCAGAAATCAGTATGCAGTTTGAAAATAAAAAAAAAACGACAAAGGAATAGTTTTCGAGCGATGTCATGAGCGCCGACCGACAATTTTTAGAATAACTTTTGAATTATTGTAAATATTGTTTGCTATATTAATTGATAGACATGATGTAAATTATTTATTTATGATAAATAATGGTAGTTTAATCAACAACTCCATAAATGACTCAATAAAAGTAAATAAATATAATTTAACCTACGACTATGCTGCCGGCAATATTAAGATGAACGAAGAGCGGGTAATGGACTTGTAATGGTGAGCTAGGTAGACAGTCTACTACTTTTGTTTGACGTGAGCGCATAACATTTCTGGTTAACTATATTCATATATGGATAATGTTTGCAATATTCGAGCACATGGTCTCGAGTGTTATGTTATTCTATCACAAACAGGCTTTGTAATGACCCTATTCATAAATTCCGGGGAGTAGAACAGCCGGGAGAAAGTCGGCGTGGTTCTCTTGAGGAATAGAGAATCTTATTCTTAAATAATGCTTCTTTTGGTAGGTAGGAAAACGCGCTCCCTAGTTTCATCTCCCACTCATTGAATTAGACTCTTTTATCTGTCGCATGCGTTTTGATATGAGATCTTTAATTTTTGTGCCGGCGCTATTTTGTTAAATTCGTTGATTAGTCAATTATTAAAGGTTTTTTTAAAAAATGGATGTGCTAGAAATTTTCTTAGCAGACCAAATTTTGCAAGTTATATAGTATGGGGAGCAAGAAGCTTAGAGAATATGTAATGTAAATTTAAATAAAATGGATCCATTCAGTTTAACAGATGATAAATTTATACATTTATTTAGAATTTCTAAACCGCGCCAATATTGTTGACTAAAGATGACGGTCTCGGATGATTAGGGGTCGAGCCTGAGCTCTTTGCCCCAATCATCGCTGTAGACCTGGACCAGCCTCGTAAGGGGTGGGCCTGCTTTTTCGCCTATCCCCCCCGCAAATGCGGACGGTATTGGCGATGTTAGCAAACCTCCCCTGGTCCTGACTGTTGAACCCTGCCAGCTGGGTCGTTTCTTCTGGCGCTCTTCTGTCTTGGTCTTCTTTCTTCGCTGGCATGTATAGGCTCCCGGGAGCGTTTTTCGTCTGTCGTGAGAGGGAATGGCTATTACTGAGCCCCCTCGGAGTTTGAAAGGGATTTGGGGGTGTTGACTAGTCGGAAGCCCAGGGTGCCAATTGGCATCAAGTGGTCCGATTTCGTCGGAAAGAAGTGTGAACTGTGTAGTTCAGGATTGTGTTCGTCCAAAGACGCTTTCTTAGCTTCAGAGGCCGGCACGGGTTAGGGTAAGGGTACCGAGCTGGTTGTTTGCTTGGTACCCCTGAATTTCTAAACCATTAGTTCGAGAATTAATTGAAATGCTTACTCCACATTTACAACCACTTTAACTGTTCAAACAAAAGTACGTAGTAGATAGGTAGGGGAGAGGTGCCAACAGTGGCCACCTTTTTGTTGAAAAATATGTAATTTGATAATAGAGAGTTATTGCAAAACGAAAAAGGGCTGACTTTATTAAAAGAAACTTTAAATAAAGTATCCTGTATTCCAATTTATCATCCATTTTTAAAGTGAGTTATTGCAACGGTGTCCTCCCCATACCTTATGTTGATACTTTATTTTGACAATTTTCCCTAACCTAACAAATCCAAATTGGGCATTGCCGGTATTATTATCATTTGCTCGAGTTTAAAATGAACATGGAAGAACAATTAGAAGCAGCTATCCTAGCTGGTGTTAATGATGAAGAAATTGAAATGTTCCTTCTACACAGGTAACATAATTGATATTTATATCGGTAATGAACAAATTAACGTGAACTTCGATTTGACTGACGATGAAATAGAACTTAATTTTCGTTTTCAAAGATGGGATATAATACGATTGCGAAATTACGTCTTCCTCATATTTGAATCTCACACGTTTTTTATCTTTTTCTTGTGCTTATCGCCAACAATTTCCTTAGGGAATTTTCGTCTGATGCAAGTTTCAACAAAAAGTTTCTAAATGTGTCAAAATTAAGGTGCTTTTAATAAAGGAAAGCCTCGCCCGTATTTAAGTTAAATACGGGATGCCTGTATTTTATTAAAAGAAAATGCCTAACGATATTTTAAATGCGCATGCGTACATGTCAAATTAAAGGAAACTTTTATTAAAGGATCTGTAAACCGAAGTTGCAATATCTCTCTATTAAACAGATTTTTTTAAATTAATTTAAATTTAATTGATAGATGGGTTCCAAATGAACATTCTGACAGATTTATTAATTCAAATAATATGATTGAGTTGAACTAAAAATTTATTGAAAAACATTGTGTAAAGTGGCCACTGTACCTTTGTAGTCTGGTACTGTGGCCACATAGAAATTTTACAGTGGCCATACTTATTTTTAATAGAAAAAACGAAAAATAATAAATTTTTTTGAAACATAACTGTTAGGTAAATATATATTATTGAATGTTGTAATTAGACAGATCTACATTAAACTGAAGGAAACTCTTAGCTCTTGCAGTACCGCCAATTGAAGTAGGATTAGGTAAGCGGATAACTACATCATCAAGTGACACATTTGCACAGTCCAGAGCCAAAGGAAATGAAAAATAATTGTTGTGCTTCCTTAGGAAACTAACGCTATAATCTTTGTTTATCACATCAACTACCTTTCCTACATAATACTTTATGGCTTTTTTGTAGGGAATTTTATTAGAACAAACGAGTTAACATCGATTTGTTTTAAATCTCTAACCACATCGTTTAGCATTCTTGACTCATCTTCAAAATAATCTACATCATCTGAGTCGGTCAAGTATAATGACTCAGTTGACTCACTATCAGACGAGCTCTCTACAATTTTACGCTTCGTATTTTTTTATTCGCTGACCAAGGTGATTTACCAACCACGATTGGCAAGCGTTGTTATAATATCTCTTGAGAGGTCCGTAAACAGCTTTATCAAGAGGCTGCAACTTATGACTAGTGTGTGGTGGCAGCGTTAGTAATACTATATTATTTTGACGTGCTAATTTTATAACACTTAGAGAGACGTGGTTGTCCATCATTAGAATTGCAGGTTCTGAAGAGGTCGGCTTACTGTGACGAATGAAATGTGTCATCCACTGAAGGAATATATCATTATTTATCCAACCTGTTGGAGATGCGGCTCCAATGGAACCGGGTGGTGCGCCCTTTAACATATGCTCCTTGAAATATTTTCTTGGAAATATGAATAAAGGTGGAATTGTATTTCCCACCGCATTAATTGCAGCACACATTGTAACGAGTGTACCTCTCTCTGAAGAAGTGATTTGCCCCACTTGCTTCTGTCCTTTGGTAGCGATAACTTTTCCGCCGTCCTGAACAGTGGTAAGACCAGTCTCATCCATGTTATATATTTGGCTAGGTCCAAACTTGTATTTGTCAAAGACTTCCTTTAGATTTTTGAAGAAACTCTCTACTACCGGTTTATTAAACCCCATGGCCCGTCCGAGTGATGTAGCTTCTGCCATTCGAATGGAAATTTCTTGATTTCGCTTGAGAAACTTTGTCATCCAATATTTTCCTGCTTGGTGATTCAAGTGCCATGAGTCGGGAATTTTCTTACTATTGGCTACAGCCAACTCAAACGCAAGTCTGCGTACGTTTTTAGGGGTTAATCCGTGGTGTAATTTGGCCATTTTTTTCAGGTAATTGCAGAGAAGATGTTCTTCATCTGTAGAAAAAATTGTATTTACCGAATAATTTGGACTTAATCTAGGGGCCCCTTCTAGTATTTCGCTGTCCCAGTTAATATTTTCGTTATTCTTGCATTTTGCGTTGGATCTGCGCAAGGTGGTTCGGGGGATTCCGAATCTCATTGCGGCGGACTTTACTGACAGTCCTCTGTTTTTGACCGCAATAATAGCATCTCTCATGGTTTCATGGCTTGTTTGTCCTATACCGGTGCGTCTAGGTTTCGCTCTGGGCATATTGAAGTCTGTAAGGACAAAAGTTTATATTATATTACAAAAATTTCATTTCTCATTATTAATAGGAACAGTGGCCACACATTTTTACAATTTCAAACTAGTGGCCACTGTTTCGCACAGTTAAGATGGCCACTGTTGCAACATGCGTAGTTTTTTTCAATGTCTAACCTTAAAAAACTGTGTGATTTCTATGTTAATCTATATCAATGAAAACGTTCAATAATGATCAAAGTAATTACTGCACATAATGGTTAGCTGTTTAAATGCATCTAACTGTTACTATCATATCAAAACTTACCTAAAATCGTTACTTTTTTAGAATTTTAAACACACTTCACTAACTCTTCCGCAAATCTAATCACAATTGTATTTTAGACTCGATCCAAATATACAGCGCAAAGTTTGATCTCTGCATGGTAGATGGCGAGGTTCTGACGCGCGTATTTTAAAAGTTAATTGCATGTGGCCACTGTACCAACCTGGCCACTCTTGGCACCTCTCCCCTATCATAAATATCTTTTTTAAAATGGGCTTGTTTAAGGTTTTCGCCACCCTTGGATTCTTGGGTTTTGGTAATTACCAAGAAATTACAGGATTGAATAGTTTTGTTGGTATAAGTCAGTCAAGTGTGCTGCACTTTCCTCCCCAGAGATTTTAAATATGGGTACATTTTCCACAAAATATACAAGAAATGGAAAATTATTAGAAATTATTTCACTACCGCTCAACTTGTTAAAAATAAATGCAAAGAACAAAAATGAATTATCAATGACAATTGTTGTTGAATTTAAGTTGTCAAAATTTACTATTATTGACTGTTGTTCTCATGGTGCACTTGGCAACGTTTACTACTGTGTCCTATCGTTTCGCCATGTTCACTCATGTTCAAGAATAAGAGGGAGGGGTGGAACTTGGGAGCTACCTCAACGATAAACATTTTTGATGCAGAGAATCTGTAAAAGTCTGGATTTTGGTTTTTTAAAATTTTTGCATCAGTAAAGAATCATTATAAAACCTTTCCACATACAGGCATCTTCCAAAAGAAAAAATTTTGGAGCTAGGCGGGACCCCTAAGTATTAATTAAAAAAAAAAGACTTCTTAATTTAAGGCCAATATACAACTTTTCCCACCACAGGTCTTTTGTAGGTCTTTAGTAGCGTGTGGATGATCAATATCTTGTCAACCCGTTGAAATTTTGAAATTATTGAAGTACCTGAAATATCTTAACAGTAGTGCACACCATTTGGCATTATTTCTTAAGCAAAAACCATTGACAATATCAAAATTGACTTAAATTGATATAATTGTATAATGTATATATATACTCAGTAAAATTAATCTCTCAGTTAAATTTCGATCTTGGTAATATTATATTACCAAGATCGAAATTTAAAGTCGATACATATTACTAATATGTATCGGCTTTGTAATTAATCTGCAAATATATTTTGTCATTTTTTAGCATCATATTATTCCGTTATATAAAAACGTCATAACATAGCTATGCTATAACAATTAGTATCTCAAACTGATAATTGTGATAACTAAAATATAACATTTAAGTTTTAAATAAACACATATACACGCCCCCTTTATATTAAATTCGCGCAATAGAAATCGTTCAGAAAACTTTTATAAAACTGATATATTACTTGTCTTGCAGTGATGTATAAGTATAAGACCTCTAAAACTCACATATAATGAAATGGTTTCCTCTATATACTTCATAACGTCTTTAAGGTTTTGTAAAATTGTGTCTATTTGCACTTTATAACTGTCGTATACGCATGAAAAAAACATTTTTATAATAAATAATTTTTTTAACATCTCACTTTATGGGCGTTTTAACGTCTGTTAATACAATGAGTTGGAATAAATTCTTTAAAATCGTTACAAACTAAGCTTAGACAGATCAATTTTTAAATAGGTACATTTTTCAATTTGTTTATGAAAAAAAATAATCCTACAAACATTTAAAAAAATGTCATTTCAAAGAACACATTTTTCTGCATACAGTACGTTAATTCTATGGCATATTATTACATGACGAAATTATCGAGAAAAAAATCTTAAGTACCTACTGATAACAATGTAATACAAGAATTAATAAATACTGCAAAACACATTTAAATAAAATGTTCAAATTGCGTGTCATTTCTTCTTGATAATGTCCATGGCGAAACTGAAATTCTCGTAATACGTTAGTAGTTATTTCTGGTCCAATTCTTCCAAGGTAATTCCGTAAATAATCCAATGCGGTTAGGTCCTGAGATCTAGCTGCCCATTTTATTGATCCGCGTCTACCAATTCATCTGTGTGGGAAAATTTCGTTTAAATAATTACGCACTATTACTGAATAATGTGGTGGTGCGCTATTCTGTTGAAACCATATGAAGCTTTCCAGTACATTAGGATTTTCACAATTTGGATACAGTGCGACAAGTTCAGGAGTTGTGTTTTGTTGGAGCAGCTCCAAATATTTTTCACCATTTGATGAACCTTCCATAAAAAATGGACCCAAAATTGTAGTCACAACAATTCTAGCCCACGCGTTAACTTTCTATGGAAATTGGGTATGTGCCTCCATCATCCACTGTGTATGTGACCAGTATAGACAATTTTGCCTATTTTCAGCGCCATTTAAACAGAAGGTGCCCTAAAGAAATGTGGATTGATATTACATCGTTCCATCATGGTTTCTCAAAAATCCACTCTGCGGTTGAAATCGTCTTCGTTAAGCTCATTTTATATGGGTGTCATTTTTTTTAAGGACAGTCGAGTGACTAATTGACTTCTCTGGTGTGACTTCACGACTTGGTTGCTGAGGATTGTTCTCAATTGTCAGTAAAACAGTTTATTTTCTCCATAACCAGTCATCAAAATTTCAATTCGTTTTGTCTCACTTAAACGTTGCATCATCAGAATTTTAAATACAATATGACAAGCAAAGACTAACGTGTTACAGCCAGGTCCGCGTTGCTAAGTAAATGAAAGGAAGCATAAACACAAAAAAAGTGTAAGTTGTAAAAAGCTTCCTCTAGAAATCACCATATCCTTTACTAATCAGTTTAGGCAAATATTGATTATTATTACTATTATTCTTATAATTTCTATATGACAAATATTTCTTGTTACAGATGCACATTTAGGTTCCCAAGTACAAATATACGGCTGTCGTTCCAGTCACTAATAGATGATAATTGTGAACCTCCCCCCAAAGTCAGGGAGGTCTCTCCTATAAGAATGAGGGATCGATCTGGAGGTGGGGCAGCATCCACCTTACCGCCTTTACGGATCAACATACCCGATGCTGAATATGGTAGCCCGTTTCCATCACCCACTGGCACCATCAGTGCTGCCAATAGTTGTCCGGCTAGTCCTAGAGGTAAGAGATGTTTGCAAAAATTGATACAATATTTTCTGCTTCTTTTATTTTCCTTTGTCTGAATTTTGTCTAAATTATTCTTAAAGTCAAAAATGTGTTAGTAAGAGTATTATTATTTTGTACAGGGAAGAGGGGGCTTTCAAAATACAGAGGTAAAAGAGGTGAGAGCAAAGATTTTTTGGATTCGTTTTTGTTTTTGTTATATGCGCTATTGATCGGCGAATTTTTTTTTCACACAATTGCTATCTTTCAGGCGGACATAGTGGCCACACTGGTAGCCATGGTAAAAGAAACGTACAGGCGGATCTGCAGATGGTTGCGCAGTATGCGGCCCAGGTCACCGCCCACAGGGATGATAGTAGTCACCATGTTCCTTCAAGTCATAGTCCTGATTATAGACAACCCACTTCTAATGGAAACTCAGTAAGTAAACTTAAATTGGTGTCCTATTTTTTTGTGGATCTCGATCATAGCGCAGCCCCCCCGGAGCTTTTGAGCAGGGATAAAATAATCAACAAGTGAAATTTGCATAAAAGTAGGTAGATGTTTGCTAGTGGAAAAACATAAAAAGAGTTCTTAAGGTTATCGTGGTTAAAGCCTAATTCAAAATCACGTCAAATTTACAAAGAAAAAAACTGAGTTTTCGAAATAACTTTTAATACAGGAAAAAATACAATGAATAGGGATAAAAATTAAAGAATAGAAAATTCTACATAAAACATGCCTTTACAAAAAATTTTTTACATACAACTATTTTCACGTAAAATAAAAATGTAGTTGCGAGCCAACCTTGCGAACGCCTTTTTCAGTGTGGTTTGGCACAAAAACTTTATTAACTTTTGTAGAAATGATCGAATGGTAATAAAAAAAACATTTTAAAGGACAAGAGTGCAGCTTAAATTATTATTTAACCCTAACATTTGTTTTTTACATTGAAAAATAAATTCAAATTTTTTTCGTAATATCCGTAATACTCGGTAAGGGAACAAGTTTATTGGGTTTTGTATTTGTATGTGTAAGTTTTAGATATCATGGTAGTCAAAAATATGCAAGAGCTCTGGACAGCAAATTAGTTCCCTTTACATTTCTTAAAATTTTCATGTGAATTCTGCAGATTATAAAATTTTGATTTCAAGATACTCTCAAAAGAAAAAAAAATTACAGTGACTCATGAAAATGCAAATTAAAGTTAAGAATCTGCTTTTAATTAATAATGTCTAATTATAAATCGCTTTTAATGGGAATTTGCCATATAGTTGGTGGAAGCGGCATTGCTTTTTTGGTAGTGATGTCAAGTGATTTTCATTTCTAATAATAGATTTGATATAGACAATAAGCGAAACAAGCGTCAGATGTCACACCCGCGGTGGACTAGGGCGGAATATCGATTTAAATAATTTCGTCGGAGATGCTTAAACTTGAAATTTTCAATCGTTTATAACTAACTAAGTACGTCGACTGGAAGGTCGTACAATGTCTCTGTGAAAAAAGGAAGATTGGCATTTTATCAACATCGTAAATTGCACCAGCGAAATCGGAAATTTAGCCCGACATGATGGAACCAAAAATGACATTTCACCAAATCGATCTTGCTTCTTTTTCTACATTCCCTAGGAAAATAGTACGGGAGGTAGGGTTGAATTTTTGGTAAAGGGTAGATCGACAGACGACCACATGTACACCACCAGACGGATCCTGGAAGAAAAGTGGAAAGAAGGAACAAAACTATATATAGTCTCAATTGACCTCCAAAAGGCATTTGATACCATAAGGCATGAGGCTATAGTCAACACTTTGTTCAATAGGGGAGTACCGCACTACTTAATAAACAAAATAATAAAAGCATGCCTACACGAAAACACTGCAATACAATGGTTTGGACAGGCGACGGAATCAAAAATGAAGAATATAGGAGTCAAACAAGGATGTCCCCTATCCCCCCGACTATTTACCACAGTCCTGGACCAAGTCAAAACAGCCTACAGAGTCACAAGAGCTCTACTATTCTTCATTGAGGACAACAAACCACCATGGTGCCTAACCAAAAAGGTATACACGACCATCATAATGCCTACGATGATATATGGAGTCAGAAACGCAGCAACGACAAAGGCCAACAGAAGAAGCCTGAGAAGAGCTGAAAGGGACATTATCCAACTGCTAGCAAAAACAGGAAAACCACAAAAACGACAGAAAACGTCAACATTACTAGAGGGAAGAACAATAATCAAAAGAATAGAATCATACGCAGTGAAATACTGGGGACACGTCCAAAGACGGGACAGGACACACCTACTGAAGAAAGCGCTGCGAATGAACAGCAACAAACTGAAAATAGGGAGGCCATGCTACACATGGATTACAACAATCGAGAGGATTATGAATAAGCTAGGAAAGGATTATACACACTGGGAGAAGTTGGCACAAAAAAAAAATGGAATACAATAAAGAAATATCAAGGATATACACACTGCCAGACTTAGAAACAGAAGAAACAGAAAACTCAGAAGTAGAATAGGAGAGAAGATGATCACAGACAGAAACTAAGAAGAAGCATATCACAAAAACCTGAAAGCAAAAAGAAGCACGAAAACCTAAAAGAAGCATCGCACAAACGCCTACACTTTCCATCCGATGAAGACAGAAGGAAAACAAGAAGAAACATCTCACAAACACCTACACGCTCCATCCTATACTCCTACCCCATGCGTCATGCGGCTCTCGCTGCTGACAACAAGCATGTCCAATGTCCAATCCAGCGTATGCAGCTGGTCCGGCGGTATATAAAAGCACTGGGGGTTTGTTCCGGCACACGGTGGGATGATCGGTGGGCGATCGGGCTGCGTGGTGGAACAAATCTCTCTGCACCGGAATTGGCAGCAATGCCCACCTTACGCTGACAAATCAATCAATCAATCAATCAATAAAATAGCAATCTTTCTTTTTCCACAGAGGCATCGCTTCCAGTCGATGTATTTGTATAGTTCATGTCAAATCTATTACTAGAAATAATAGTCAATCGGTATGAAATCACTCCCAAAAAGGCAATACTTCTCCCCGACTAATAGAATGTACTTATGTTGAAATCGGAGTTTTTTAAATAACTTATATTTCCAATAAAAAGAAATAATAAGAATAATTTCTAGTAATGAATACTCACAGTGTTTCTTTAAATGCATCCTACGGTGATTTTCGTTCCTTGCTACATAGATAGTAAAATTTTATGTAGTGGTTTAGACAAAATTAGCTGATACAAAACTTCGACGAAAATGTATGTTTGTTTTAATTCCAGGGATTGAAAACAATGCTAGAGGTGTAAAAGAAATAAACGTTGTTTGTTAAATCCTGTTTATTCACAATGTTAAGTTATTCATAAAATTTAGTTTACCACAGAACAATACGTAAATTCTATAAAAATTAAAATAAAATAAAATGCACAGATAATTAATAGCTTTGGCCGGTTTTGGCATTAGTTTTTCCAGCTTCAAACTGGTATGGTGATTACCAATAAAATACTTGTTTTATACTTATTATTATCATGATGTGTCCCATGATGTTTATGGAACACATATCATGATAAATATGATATATATCATATTTATCTGCTGATATAGATCCTCGAGCCCTGTTTGGTTCTAAATGTTTACTATTCTAAATCCATTCCCGTCTAGAGCATTTTAATAAATTATCAATTTTAATACACTGTGCATGGCTGTTTCTTTATTGCATATGATGGGAACTGTTCCAGACCTGTACTTGTTGGAACCAAAAAAAGCCTTTTGTAAAGAGTTTTCAAACTTGGGTCAACTTCTCCGAGTCATTCGATGCAGTTCACGTAGTGACACGTTTGTGTATCTTTCTTATTAGTGTGCTTCTGTTTGTGGCAAAATAACATGCGGATTTCAATTTGATGATTGAAAATGCCCAGAGAGCACCAAAATACTTTCAACAATCTCAAGAGATTACATTGACCCCATCTGATGCAGAATGAATGAACTTTATTGAGTTAGGAAGATCTAGTATACATATAATAAAATAACTATACCTACATAAAAAAAACCTAGTAAAAGTAAACATAGCTATTAAGATTAAAAACAAAATATTAAATAACTTAACCTAAACAAACAGTTCTTTACAAAATAGATAATACTTAAGACATTATATTCTATTTTTATGTCATTTACTTTAATGACAATCTGTTCATAATAAATTCTTTTAGTTTAGTTTTAAAACTGTTTAAGGTTGTAGTATCTTTTATAGATTCGGATAACTTATTAAATTTTTGAAAACGTTTAAAATACAAGTACCTACTCATAGAGTTATAACAATTATTTCTTGCTATATGTTTGTAGGTGACCTCAATATAAATATGGCACAGAATACTTATTACTCAACTAAACTAGATACAACTATAAAAACCCTAGGGTTAAAACAAATAATAGACAAATTTACTAGAGTAACAAGTGAACAAGCTACGATAATAGACCTATTGATAACAAATAAAAGTGATATGAAATTTACGGTTCATAGTACACCAAAAATTACAGACCATTCAGTAATAACAATAAATCTACGTCAATTGGAACTGACAAAAGAATACATAATAATGAAAAGAGACTATAACCAATTTAATGAAGTAAATTATCAAATAAGTCTTATGGAAGAGGAATGGTTACCAGATCACACTAACACAGACAAAATAGCAAATCAACTAGTAGACAATATAAAAAAATGTCTTAACAAACATGTTCCAGAAAGAACCATAATAATGAGAAGTAGGTGGGGTAATAGGCATTGGTGGACAGAGGAAATAAAACTAGAAATTGAGGAAAGAGATAGGAAATATAGAAAAGCAATTATCACAAACCAAGAAAACGATTGGAATCAATTTAAAATACAAAGAAATAGAGTAGTAGCGTGTATACGAGACAGTAAAAGAAATTATTATGAACAAAAAATAGACGAAACGAAAACGAACCCAAAAGAAATGTGGAAAACAATGAAAGACCTATTAAAGGGGGGAAATAATACAAATAGAGTAGGCATTAATTACTCAGGAAAAATGTATACGAATGAAGAAGAGATATCAGAAGTTTTTAACAATTACTTTCTAAACAGTATTGAACAAATTGCACTATCACTTACAAAAACACAAAGGGCAGAGAAAATTTTGGAGAATATACCTAGAACCCATAGTAGATTAGAAACATTCAGGTTGTTAGAATTTCATCAGCTAAAGAAAATTGTCAGAGACATGCCTAACAAAAACAGTAGTGTAGATGGTATAACAACACAAATGGTTAAAATATCCTTTGAAGTAATTGGAGATAGGTTTCTGCAGGTTATAAATAATAGTTTAGAGAAAGGAGAATTCCCAAAAAACTGGAAAAAATCAATGGTAATTCCAATAGAAAAAATAAACAATACAGTACAATGTGAAGAGTTTCGTCCCATCAACATGGTACCAAGCTATGAAAAATTGTTAATTGTATTGAGTTAATTGTAAGTGAACAATTGGTAGAATATATTGAAAATAATAGACTGTTAACTAAATACCAAGCTGGTTTTCGAAACAATAACTCGTGTGAGAGTGCTCTCCAGTCAGTATTGGTGGATTGGAAAAGTGCCATTAACAAAAGAAAAGTAGTTGGTGTAGTGTTTCTGGATTTTCAACGTGCATTTGAGACAATCGATAGGGATTTAATGTTATTGAAAATGGAAAAGATGGGCATTGGTGGGTGTGTGATAAAATGGTTTCAGGACTATCTATGTGACAGAGTGCAACGCACAAAATTTAATAACTCAATATCATCAGAAAAAGAAACGCAGTTTGGTGTCCCACAGGGAACTGTATTGGGACCAAAACTATTTATTATGTATATTAATGACATAGTTCTACATGTTAAAAGATGCCAAATTCAATTATTTGCAGATGATACCTTATTGTATTGTGTAGGTGACAGTGTAAAATCAGTAGTAGAAAATTTAAATCATGATCTACAAAATTTGTATAGTTGGTTAACCAACAATAACTTGAAATTAAATACAAGTAAATCAAAATTTATGATTGTGAAAAATAAATATCTATTGGCACACACCAATCCTCACGATGTTATTGTAAATAACAATAAAATAGAACAGGTAAAAGAAACAAAATATTTAGGCGTTATAATAGATGAGCATTTGAGCTTTTCAAATCATGCAACATATATTACCAATAAAGTAGCGAAGAAGGTGAACTTATTAGGGCGAATAGGAAATAATTTGACACAATGGTCAAAACAAACCATATATCAATCAATTATACACCCCCATTTTCAATATTGTTCAACAATTCTGTTTTTGCTCTCAAATGCTGAGATAAATGTCTTACAAAAAAAACAAAATCAAGCTTTAAGAATAATTTTGAAGTGCAATAGATATACAAGTATAAAATCAATGTTAGACAAATTAAAAATACTCAGTGTTAAACAAACCTTAATATTATATACATTCATTTTCATTTTTAAAATTTTACATGGGTTATTACCAGAACATCTATTAGACCACTGTACATTTGTGAATGAAATTCATCAACATTTTACAAGAACAAGTAACAATATATATGTACCAACTGTAAGGACTAATTATGCACAAAATAATATTTTTCATAAAGGTCTTGTATTATATAATGAGTTACCAAATGAAATTACTAACTGTGAAAACATTAACAAATTTAAAAAGCTATGTTACCAATATATACAGGAAAATATAAACATTGTATGAGGTGTTATGTACATTTAAGTAAAAACATTTTTATTCATTTCTTTAAATGTTTGTGAAAAAAAAAAAAATTATATTTATACTATTTAATTGTACCTATTCTATTGATGTGTTTTATCTTTAGCTTTGGCTAATAATAAAGATTATTATTATTATATTATTATTATTTGTACCTCTCGTATTATATGTATGAATACAAAAATCATGGTAAAATAGTACAGTTTAGTTTCAACTGAGAACCAATTAAGCAATGTTAACATTGAAAAAATTAGAGTAAGGTGACTTGCCTTTAAAATAACTCTTATTCCATGATTTGCAGTTTTTGCAGCATGTTTAATTTATTAAGATTGAATAAGAATAATATTGATGCACAATAATCAAAATGCTGCGAATGATAATATTTTAAACGTGCTTTTAGTTTCAGTTGATAAATGTTGTGCTATTCGACTAAATTTCTTATATATGTAATCAAAGTGATGGTCAAAATTCAAAAAGTTGTCAAGTTGAAATCAGAAATTTTACTGTAGAGACAATTTAAATTTGTTCACCGTTAATATTCAAATCTACGTTGTTAGTGTCAAGAGAAATATACTTATATTTTGTAGTAAATATTAACGCCTTTGTTTTTTCCACCTTTAATTTTATCTGTTCACAGATACCAAGATAGTACTTATTTTTGGAATAGCTCTCTCCAGGTTAACATCACTACAAGCTATTTAGGTGTTATCAGCAAAGATGTTAATAAATTCACATTCGTCACATTCATCATTTATGTATAATACAAATAGAAAGGGGCCTAGCGCACTACCCTGTGGAATTCCAACATCCTTATCCATTTTGTTTGATATTTTATCATTAAAGCGGACTCATTATTTGCGACTTTTTAAGTCAAGTACATTACCAATAATACCATATTGTTCTAATTTATATAACAATATCTTTCGGTCGTTTGTCTCAAAGGCTCGCTTTAAGTCCAAGAATACAGTAATATCATATTTATTGTCATCTAAGCTAGTTTGGATGTTGCATAATGTAATTTATAATGCTGTTTCACATGAATATTTTTTTCGAAAACCGGATTGATTATTTATTAATATTGAATTCACAGAAATGTGGTACAATAATTGTTCATTGACAGCTAATTGTATAAGCTTTCCTGTTGGTGGTAAGGTATTAAATTGGACGAAATTAGCTACTTTTTGGATAGAAATAACTGTACTAATTTTTAAAACACTTGCAATTTTACCAGTATTAAGAGATGTATTTATTAAGTTTAATAAAACATGGCTAAAAGTTTTAAAGAAGAAGAAGCAATATGCGTGTTTATATTTTTTTATGCAAAAGCTGTTTCATGTAGGAAATAATTAAAAGACAGTATAGCATTTTGTGGTCTTTACGATTTTTTAAATTTGTCTACTTTAAAAAGTTATTTCTAAAAAACAGTTTTCGTTTTATGGTGTATTCACAGTACCCTTGAGAACTTTTAAAAAATACTGTCAAAAACTTACGTATTAAACATATCAGGATTATTTCATCCCAGATTTTACCATTTTTCTTTGGAAAATAGGGCCATTTACATAGGAATTTTCTTTTACGTGGTACAGAACTTTGTTGCTTTGTAATTTGGTCCTGCAGCTTTTGTGGGTGGTGCATATGTGAGTAAAAATGCATACCTTGACTATGTGCTTTTATATCTCATTTTTGTTGACGGATCTATGATTCTACTGTAGTAAATAGAAAGAAGCCTCCTGGCATAGATTAAGTCCCTCCCATTCTTTCTAAAACTGTACGTAACTGCGCCACTGACCAAAACACCTGTGTACGCATGCATTTGGTTTCAGCGAAATCACCCATGTTTGTTGCAATTCGTGTTTTTATATTTTAGGAGGGGTTCGTCTAGAACTCATCTTTCGAGTAACCTTATCCTACGTGGCAACTGCAGTAAAGATTTCAGAAAGCCACAGCTATACTAAAAAACTGAAATATATGCTACCTTAGGAGAAATCTACTGCCAAACTTTAGGGTTGTGTTTCCTCAGTAATTTTAACTCTAAGAAAGTTATATCAGTGTAGATTTGATATATAAAACATAACCAAGTTATTGCTTGTTGATAAAAAATTTTTGTAAAATATCGAATCATCTTAAAAAAGCAATTAAGAATTAAAACTTCACCCAGTTAATCGTACCTTATTTCCTAATATTAATATTGAAGTCGATTAAAAGTACATTTGGTTTTGCTATTTGTTCATATTTAATCTCTCTCATTGGAGGCAATGAAAGATTTCTCTATAATTAAACAATGCATTGAGAGTCACACCAGAAGAATTCACTAGATCATGTCTAATTGACATAGCTGTATTATAAACTTTGCACGCACTGTACCATGAATAAATTTGATTTTCAGGACTTGTGTCCATCGGGACTCTTCATCGGAATCATACGTAGAACGTCATATTGCAAAATAAGATAAATTAATAGAAGCCGTTTTTCCGTAAGGTATGTGCGGGGTCCTTGTACAACATTAGAATCAAATCGTTATTCTCTCTTCATTAAGTTTATGTGGTCCGTTTAGGCATTGACTATTACCGAAATAAAAAAATCTCGACTGAAAAAATTTCTTCGAATTAAGAAAATATGCAGCAGCAGGTTTCCTTGCAAACTTCAACGAATCAGATTATATGAATGATATAATCACATCGAGATAAACAATATAAGGATTTGACATAAACGTGGCGCAGTCGGTAGGATTCAAACCTGTGCGGGCAGAACCCAATGGATTTCAACACTACAACTACATAGAGTATTCATTGAGCCGTATTATAGGCAGTATTATTTTAATATTGACAACATTTTCAATTAGAGTGTAGTCAAAAAGAAATACAGCCAACATACATTGGCATTATATTGGCCAGTGCTTCCCTTAAGTAACTAAACTCATCCAGGTTAGTTTTTAATTAATGTCAATGTCAGCCCTGAACAGTATTTGTTACTACAACAAGAGACGGTAATGGGCTCATTTAATGAGTATTAATAACGTGACATCACTTAGGAAACGAAGCGGTTATGCATTCCGCTTGAGATCATCGAGTCTTTTTCTGTGTTCTGTGTGTTAAATTAGGTAATATCTTTTACTGTTTTTTGTAGCAATTAAGGGATGTGTGAAGCGAATTTTAATAAAGCAGACTATTCGAATCTTCCAGAAGTTGATATATTTTCGTTAAAATGTTTCTTCGATTACACTGCATTTCCTTTGGTGGCATATTGGGCTTAATATTTACTTGAATTATTTTGGTACATTGGGTCATTTTGGTAGAATTATTTAGATTGCCAGTGCCTTTTGTTGAATCGGTTTCAGGTTGAAAAATTAATTGTCACCTCGACTCATCTTGGACATCCTTGGTTCATCAATTTAATAATAATAATAATAATAATAATAATTTATTCATCCAAGGAACTTGTACAGTTATAGGATATGTCACAGTATATGATGCACTGAAGGTGCATCTCAGAATTATAAAATACAATTTTAATAACAACACATTACTTAAAAAAAAAATATTTAAAATAGTTTTCCTCAAGAGTGATTGGGTGCTGCCTTTTAAGAAATAGTTTGTGATGTTTTAAATTATCTGTTATTATATTTTTTTACAATAAATAATGTGGTGCACAACATTCAGTCTTATTTAAAAAAAATATTGTTCATAAGTCATAATATATGTAGTTTTCCATGTCTTTTTCGAGCTAAAAGTAAAATAAAATATTTTAGATTTTTCTCATTGCTATATAGCTTTAAAGAATTTAATAAAACATGAATAAAAGGGATAATAATAACTTAGGAAATAAGGTTTAATAACAGTATATCAATCAATCAATCAAATATAATTTGTTGTCGAGAAGAACATTTCTTGACAAAGTGCTGTATAAACAGATATATAAAATAGAGAAATATAATAAATAAACTTGTAAGTAAAATAGATAAAAGTGAAAGAGTAAAAAGAATAAAAACAATAAAAAAAGACAATACAAAAACTAATAGTAACAATTTACAGACCAAAATTAATGTGTACTTTTGAACATATTACAGTCTATCTTCAAAAAACTCTTTTAAATGATAATAAGGTTTACTTTTTACTTTTTATTGCCTTCCTGAAATGAATATACGAATAAATACCATTGGGTTGGTGATTATACATCTTATAATCATTGTAAATAATAGAGTCTTTGACCAGGGAGGAAGTCGGAATTGGCATAGTAAGATTATTGTTTTGACGAGTAATATAATGGGGAGAATTATCACTTATATTACTTTTATGTTTATGAATTAAACATACCCTTTCCAGAATGAAAATGGAACTAACTGTAAGATTTCCATGTGCCAAAAAAAGTGGTTTGCATGGACCATGAATTCTTGCTTTACACAGATAATGAACAGCACGCTTTTGAATTTCAAGAATCCTATTTATCAAACAATTACTGCTTACACCCCAAAACGAAATACCGTATAAAACAACCATCGACAACAACAATCGAATTTTGCAATTTTCCTGTAAATCAAAATTTAATAATAATTTAAAATACATTTGCGGTGCACCCTATATAACAATAGCGTTCCTCTCAAATATTTTTAATCCAAAATGGAAAAAAGTTACTAAAATTATTACTAATGACATCAATATTTAAAAAAATACTGCATTTGATAGTAAATAATTTAACATATGGATCCTTACATTGAAATGATACTCACAACCATATGTTTAACTTCGTAGTAAGCCTTTTCTCTCTTTTTATAATTTGTTGCCATATTTTTCACCTTTTTAAATCTATAGGAAAGGGAATACATGTTTTAGTAGCTATTTTGACCATGGTGCTTTATCACTTAAGAACAATACACAATTTATAATTCATTGTTGATATAAATCGGTGAAAATAATTTAAAAAACCTAAATGCCTCACGAACATGTTTAAGTTTCAATGCAAACTTCTTAAGTTATCAATTTGTAACATTGGAAAACAGTGATAACAGGCTGTAGCTATCTGTTACGGCTAGCGAGTTTCTATTAAGTGACGACTGAAATTCGACAAGATGCGTGCGGTTCATGTTCATAATTTTTCTTTGAACCATTTGCAGGTCTCACAAAATTTTGGTTTTTTGTTGGTACAGTGTTAAAATTTTAAAATCTTTCTGATGATGGGCTTGGTTCCTCATTACAACCATTGTTACTCTGCAATATCCTTTCCACAGACATTTAAATTGGAGATCACTGTGCGACATTCATTTGACTGCTTAACGGTATCTTGCTCAGTGTATTTCCAGAATAACTCGAAAAGTTCCGACAGCAAATTAATAAAGTTTGTTTAATTTAAATAATTCTTTGTAAAACTGTGGGAGACACATTAAATTTGATAAATGTAAAGTGGTACTTTACCTGAAGATGTTTTTGTGCTGTACATTGTTTAAAAATTGGATCAATTTGAGATATCCTTTCTAAGAATAAAAATGATTCAGAAAAACATTTTGAATATACTACAACTAGGAAAGTTTTAAGAACAATAAATTATTTATCAATGAATTTTAAAATTCAACGTTGATTGATTGATCGATAATAATTTTGTCTGACATTGACATGACACAATCACATTTCTCAAATAGTCAGTGATGTCAAATAGAAGGAAAACATTGTTTATGCATTTGAGCTAGATGAAGTGTTACTACACTGTGTCCCATATTTTTGGTTATGTATTCTATCTATACAGCTGACGTACGTTGGCTACTGTTGGATATAGGAAGGACATGTTTTTTAATTTTTTTATTTAGGGGTTGATAACCCATATTTTGGGAGTTAAACAGGTTAGAATAAATGAGTTTAATGGAAAATTAAAAAAATGATTGATGGATCATGAAAACAGGCCAAGAGTTACAAGTATTAACATATTCTTAACCGAATACCGTATTGTAAATTAAAAACCACCCTCTAAAAGGGGATTACTTACATACTTACAATAAGTAGCCATCCTTGTAAACATGAATTCCAGCATGACATGAAAAAATAGAATAAAATAATGAAAATACTGAGAAGATCCCACGAAATTTACGTGGCTCCCAAACCTATCGTTTGGCAATAACCAGAAAAATTTGCAAAAGTAATCAAAATATTAGAAACATACCATGGACCGTATTCATTTTCTATTAAAAACTTATTCATTTTGACCCGCTTAGCCTCCAAAATAAAGGAAAGGATAAGTAAAGGAATATATCTGTCTAGGTTTTTAATTAACTATAATTTGACTTTTAACGTTAAATTTACTTTTTCGTCTCGAAGTTATGCAGGTTGCAAGTAAAATTGACACTTTTTTGCGGTCACTTCAGTTTTTCACAGATTTTGATTGTATGTAATATACATCCTGATACTGAAAAAGAAGTTAGGAAAAAATGCCGGTATGCATATGTGTGAGAGGTTTTCTGAAATTATTCACCTACCCTTAAAGTAAAAGGTAGTTTACTGGTTACTTATCTTCATTTTTAAATAATTGCAATATGGCCTGCCAGATCTCCTGATGTCAGTCCTTTGGACTGTTGTCTTTTGCGGTATATAAAAAATGAGGTCTATGTGTTAGATCCACAAAAATATTTACACATTTTAGAAGAACGGAAAGAAACAATTTGGCTGCTGTTAACAGAAATATATTAAAGAAAGTATGTAGTTACCTTTAAAGCGATGTCATTATTTGCGATTATTTTAAACAACTATGTTCATAGCCTACTCAGAAAAATATATTTTATTAAATTACACAATAGTAATTAACTTTTTTGGCATTGTTACACATCGTTGAAAAAAAGTTAAGAGCACTATTCGACCATAAAAAAATCTAATATGCATTAGAAAAATCATTTAGTGGCTTTAACTCAAAAACAAAGAAAATTGAACTTGACAATTTTTGTTTAACGCTTGCTATTAAACAAATATCGATTTAAGATGTGTACCGATATTTTGAAATGGCCCTCATATAATAGACAGACTATGGAATGCGTCCCATATTCAAGCCCCACTGTGGATATCCTTCTTATTATAATAGTAATTTTTAAATAATTCAATATGGCCAGCCAGATCTCCTGATTTCAGTCCTGGACTTTTGTCTTTTGGAGCATATAAACAATGAGATCTGCATATTAGAATCACAAAAATATTTACACTTTTGGAAGAAAGGGAAGAAACACTTTGGCTGTTGTTAACAGAAATATATTCAGGAAAGTGTGTACTTCACCTTTAAAACAAGCAATCTCATTAACTTGATAATTATTTGCGATTATTTTAAATAGGTATGTTCATAGACTACTCAGAAAAATATATTTTTTTGAATTGAGCAATAGTAATTTCCTTTTTTCTGGCGTTGTTATACATTGTTGACAAAAAATAAGAGCACTATTCGACCATACAAAAATCTAGTATGGCTTGCATAAGAAAAATCAAAGTTAGTGGCTTTAACTATATAAGGATTCTAAAATTATATGTACAGTATATTCATTTTTCTTAAGCTAATCAGGTTGGATATGGTTACAAACTTGTGATACACTATTATAGAGTGATCATTCTAACAACTTAAAAATTCAATATGGCAATCATAATATAAAATGTGTTTAAAAAACTGATTTTTAGAAATTTGAATATAAGCAAAAGTAAAAAACTTATTTTTAAAACGTCCTAGAGTTTGTAAATTCTTGTTAGAACATTGGTGATGCGGTATATTGTGTTTTTGAAGATTATCAATAAGAAAACTCGATGACAAAACCATTAAGTGTTTTTTTTTTAAATCTAAATGTAGGTAAATATAGTTTTACACTGAACCCGCTATACATATCCTAATCCTAAAAACTTAAATGTGAGACAAGGTTTCTATTTGTCAACGCAAATAAGATCTGACGTTCATGATGGAGATAAATAAACGATTTCAAATACATTTGAGAAGCAATTCAATTATCAATATGAGGGAAAATTTTGTATTTTTGTTATCTATTCTATTTAGAAAATATTGCGAAATATAAATATTTACACGATTATGACTCGTAAATCTTTTGTTTATGTTTTTATTATGCTATGGGTAATATTTATATAATTAAAATACTGGTCATGTTGATATTTTTTCATAAAATAGTTTAAGTTGTCATTTGGCTTGGCAATAGGAATTTTCAGGATGTTTTTGTTATAAGTACCTACCTCTGATCAATGAACTTAACACTAGAGATACATAACAGTCACATAGTCACATTATAATATGTTCATTAAAAAGTATAGACAATCGTAACAGCCCATAGGCAACAGTGGCGGGTATGCATAGAAGGGTAAATAATAAATAATTTCAAATTTAATTAGCATAAATTTTAAAATACAACTATTGTCACGAATTCATAAAAAGACATTTAGAAAAATTACATGGCTCTCTTCTTTCTGAAAGTTTGCATATAATAAGAGGGTACAATTTATCATCTACCTCACTGAGTTACCGTGTCAGTGAAATGTTTACGATCACCAGATGTACAGAAAGTTGAGTACAAATATAAAATCTTATATTGTGTTAAAGTATTCTTATTTTATATATATGATATAAATACAAAAGAGTCAGTGATTTTTAAAAAGTGCAGCTTGCCTTAAAATATTCCTTACACTATTAATTTCCTATGTTGGTGGTGATATTATGATATTTTTTCCCCAAAATAGAACCACATTCCTCTCACGCTATCATCCTTGGGAAGCCTACAAAGTAATGTTATTATTATGGGCCGGTTCATCAATGCGAGGATAAAGTTATCCTGTAGTCAAGGCCGGTTTTCTGACTAGACCCGGTAGGGACGCCACTCTGCGGGGTGCGGGCTTTGCCTTTCATTTTAGTGGTTAGTGCCCATAAACTGGCCCCCGGGAGGGGGAGCGCAAAATTGACCTGAGCTTATAGGGGCAATTTATATCTAAAACTGGCACTGCATATAATGGTTAAATCACGGTTTAATAATACAGTAGTGTCACTTCCACTACTGAATGTAGTCCACGCGTCGCATAATCAACTTGTGCCCCCCCGACTGGTGGTCAAAGAGAATTTTAATCAGGGGGCCCAGGAGAACATTTTCCCCAAGTTTCAGAGCAATCGACTGAAACCCATTTTTACTATAAAAAACTGCGGGGTCCTTTCTATTATGAACTAAAGTTTATGCAGTAAGCTCTAAAATTGGTCTGAAAACCCCTCAGTGATTATTCTTAAGTCGAAATTACCGATATTGTTGGAGTTATAACATTCACAAAATAGTTTTTCATAAACAAACTGGTGTTTGAGAAGAAAAAATTACAGACAACGAAACGTCTGATGAACTTCTGACATGATTTTAGAAAGTCATCAAAAACGTTCTTAGGCGAATTCATTTAAGTCCAATCGATTTCCTAATTCCGCATCATACTGACACTCGACTAAACAGTGAATAAAAAAAACTACTCTACATTGTAAGTTAAGAATCAAGTTTGTGAATGAAAACCGCCCCTGAAGATTTGGCCCTTGTGGATTACACAACCATGCTATGCCATAGTTCCACCATTGCTTTTTGCTAAACTTGGATGTGCTGTTTTTTATTTGTTAGATCATAAGGGAGCATTTAGTGAATAATTGGTTATATTTACTTTTTTATTATTACCTAAACTCATGCTACTTGAGGCCCTAAAGGAGTATTTCTGAAATTAATGTACACTTAGGCTCATTTAAAGTAAATAGACTAAATGGGTGTATTATTCGAACTGCTATTATTTTTAAATACAGGATGTTATTGTTCTTTTGCGCTTTTTAGACGTTTTGATTTTATCTATGGAAATTGTCAAAAGTTTGTAAATATGCATTGTCATTCCTAAATACATAGCCTGGTTAATAATGCGGACGCATCCTAGACACAGATCAATAAAAATATTTTCAGACAGGCAAGCGGCTCTTAAAGCAGTTGGATCCCACCATTGTAATTCTAAAACGGTTTGGAATTGCTACAAAGCTCTTACCCTGCTGGGGAGAAACAGTAAACTGACTCTGATCTAGATATCTGGCCACTCTAGCATGGAGGCAACAAGGTTGTCAACTGTTTGGCTAGAGAAGGCGCGGCAACAAGATTTATAGGACCAGAACCGGCATTTGACATATCTGTAAACTCTGCCAAAGCAGCTATCCTAGCCTACTGGAGATAAATAGGCTACATTTGAGAACTCTAATTGGCCTATATACAGTCCACTGAAGATTAAATCACATGTGCAGAATTGGACTGGCGGAATACGCCAAATACCGTCTGTGTCTGGAGGATGATGAAACAGCAAAACACCTTTTGTGTACCTGTCCTGCTGCAGCAAGAATGAGGTTCTCTTTATTTGGCAAAGGGCAACCGGAGCCAGAGGACTGGAGGGTTTCTCACCCAAGATTATCAGGAACTTGTTCGGTGAAATACATTTAGGGGTGAGCAACAATAGACCTGATGGTCGCAGTGGAGGAGAAGCTGACTGATATATTAACCTAACCTAAATTCCCAGTATATTTTTAAGTATCTATGTTACTTTGGCTGTTATGTTCTACATAGGCCAAAGAAACAGTTGTTACTTATAGATTTGAAAGTTTTAGAATATTAACTGTGAAGGCGCCATTGCGTAATTATTATTTATTTATAGTTATTAGCAGAAATGTGAGCAGATTTGGAGATCCGCAGTATTCACTTCTGTTGGTCCATTGTCCATTCGCGACATGTGAGGTTTCCTAGAATCCCCCAGTGCTCTTCACAAAGGATAGGAGTCTAATCTACCTTTTTTCTGCATTTTTCAGCATTACAAAAGCCATATCATTGACAGCATCGTAAATATATAATCAAAATGTAAGAAAGTTCTGATTGATGAAGAGAATTCATATTAACAAAAGTCCCTGTATCTAAATAAATAAATACCGTAGGCTAAAATAGCTCAGAATCAGGGCTTTTGTGGAGAGGAGAAGAATAATTAAATCCAACAGAATCATGAAACTGTAGCGGGAGATTAAAACAAAACGATTCGAATATCACATTGCTTTAAATGAGCTTGAATGTAATTTAAGTAATACCTGCTATTACAAAAATTCATAACCTTAAAACATATTGCCCAATAATCTTTGAGCAAGGTTTTCTTCGATGCTGAAAAGCATACATAATGCATAGTAATAATAATAATGCAGTCAGTGTTTTATACATTGCCAAGAAAATTTTTTGTTAACTAGTAATCTTATGATTTTCAGAATGAAGCTGTGCCTACTAAGGACTTTTACACATACGTATGTATCCAAATTTTAAATTATTCCTTGTTGACAGTATGTTTTGATGGGGCAGTTAAAGGGAGGTGTTCTTTATTATATGGTGGTGAAAATAGACAAAATAGTAAATTTGTTTTATAATCCCGACTTGACTTGAGAGTACTATACAATTGATTATTCAAAATGACAATATATACTTAACAAGCTGCATCCATTCCACAAATAAAGCCATAGTTTTTTCTGTTTCTGTGTATAATTTAACAACAAATGGTTAGGACTATTGCACGTATATCAAATTTTTTATCTGTTGATTATAAAAATGTCACAGATAGATTTTTAGATATGTTTATAGAATTTTACAGTGATCAAAGTGGATTCTGGTCAAGATACAATCATGAAAACTCGACCAATCAAAATGCACTTTCTTTTCACCACTAGAGCACCACTATGGAATAAAATAATTTAACAAAACTCGTACAAACCTTTTAAAACGATCATTTAAGATACACAGTTACTATTCCAGTTTCCATTGTTGACAATGGCTCTACGTATTTCCTGTGTCTATAGAAAGAGGTTACATTCATATATCCTTTTCTTAGTATTCAGTTTCATAATTACTTATAGTAAGTGTAATCTGGATATGGTTAACTATTGCTCTGGGGCAAAACAAATATTTTATCTAGGAATTTTTAAGGTCTGTAAAAGATGCTTGATTTAGGAATTGCATTGTACTTCCTCTAGTGAATGTGTAGAGTTTATTTAAATCTCTAAGTTTAAATATGGCTAAATTCTTTTTACTACTCAACAATTTAAGCTTGACACTTGAAATGAACAGAAGAAATAACATCATAGTTAGGTAAAGACTAGGAGAATATATTTAATATTAGAAAGCAGATCTCAGGTTGTCATTCCAGAGGTGCAACTTAGCCGCAATCTTAAAAACTATTGAGTTTCGCATAATGCATGTTAGGATTAAATTTACTCCTTAGCTCATATCCTATCATATCTCCAAATGAATGTATCGAATTACCCTATATATTATAATGTGTAGTTTTAATCATAGTTCAGAATTCTTAAAAATCGGTCTGAGAACAACCGTAATTTACTAGAAAAGGCCAGTGCTCTCTAAAATATTAAATATTCAAATACCAAAAGTTCAACGATATTAGTTTTTTTCAAATTAAACTATTTTTTAAGTTTTGACCAAGAGCGGGTTGTAGCAACCAAGTTTAAATCAAAATCAACTTGATTAAGGTTCAAAATCCATGGTAACGATTGATACATATATTGTAATCTTGAATTTTGATCTCAAGCTGATATTAGTTTAAACTGAGTTGGTATAATGCACCCTAAGGGCCGTTACTTTCGGTCACTATTAAGTTAATTTAACTTCTGATTAAATATTAACCAGTTAATTTGGTTATTTTCAAGCTCAGTTAAGGCTTGATGGTAGTTAAATGTAGGCGTGGCTGTAATTAAATTTAATCTTACCATCGAGATACGATTACCAAAGATGATTGAGGTTATACATAACCATATTTTTTGTGATGTAAGGTTAGTCGTGACGTTTTTATTGTACGTTGTAAATTTTATTTTGAAAAATGGATTTACTTGAATTGGTTGAATTATTTGACGACAATGATGATAAAGATTTGGAGTACATAAATAATTTACATGCATATCATGTCAAAGTGGCACCATCAGTTTTTTTATTTTTGATAGTTCTTAACACGTTAGCTGCAGCCTAACCACCGGCTGTCATTTGATCGTTTTTTGTTCTTGTCACCCTCATTTATATGCTTATTATCGAAAATGCACATATCATAACTTGGATTTCCAGTGAGAAAAAAAACTAAATTAAAAAATGAGGAATACAGCATTTTAATTTGAATTTAACTATGCATTTTTCATTTAATGGTGGCCCGCAGTCGGATGGAGTGGACATAATACAATTATTTTCCATGTGCCAAATGACCGCCGGTAGACATTTGAAAATATAACCTTGTAACAGTTTCAGGTTCCATGTGTTTAGTTCTCTTGCAAGTTTTGTCTAGTTTGAAAACTCAAGGCAGTATTTGAAAAGGCAAAACATATTTAATAGTTAGAAAGTTACAAGATATGTTTATTTACATAATATAGTAAATAGATTTCAGTTGGACAAATTAGAAGGGATAGGTACACTTTTATTACAGTTGACGCATTTCTTTGATATTTATTCAATCTCTTTAGGGCCCATAATACTTAAATAATTATAAAAAGAGATAAAGGCATATATTGTCACTTTTGTATACATTTTATTGAACTAAACATACCTGTAACGCCAAACCATTTCCATCTACGATTCTTTGTATGCCGAATAATCTATTACTGTGAGTATTTTCATATACAATGAATAGCGGGCGTCCAAGGTGCATTTAAAGTGATAAAAGTAAATGACCGCTGGCTACCAGTCGGCATGTTAGGCAAGTGCCCTATCGACAGCCGGCTGGCAAATTGACATTTTGAGTATTGATTGATTGATTGATTGATTGATTTGCCAGCGTAAGGTGGGCGGGCATTGCTGCCAATTCCGGTGCAGGGAGATTTGTTCCACCACGCAGCCCGATCGCCCACCGATCATCCCACCGTGTGCCAGAACAAACCCCCAGTGCTTTTATATACCGCCGGACCAGCTGCATACGCTGGATTGGACATTGGACATGCTTGTTGTCAGCAGCGAGAGCCGCATGACGCATGGGGTAGGAATATAGGATGGAGCGTGTAGGTGTTTGTGAGATGTTTCTTCTTGTTTTCCTTCTGTCTTCATCGGATGGAAAGTGTAGGCGTTTGTGAGATGCTTCTTTTAGGTTTTCGTGCTTCTTTTTACTTTCAGGTTTTTGTGATATGCTTCTTCTTAGTTTCTGTCTGTGATCATCTTCTCTCCTATTCTACTTCTGAGTTTTCTGTTTCTGAGTCTGGCAGTGTGTATATCCTTGATATTTCTTTATTGTATTCCATTTTTTGTTGTGCCAACTTTTCCCAGTGTGTATAATCCTTTCCTAGCTTATTCATAATCCTCTCGATTGTTGTAATCCATGTGTAGCATGGCCTCCCTATTTTCAGTTTGTTGCTGTTCATTCGCAACGCTTTCTTCAGTAGGTGTGTCGTGTCCCGTCTTTGGGCATGTCCCCAGTATTTCATTGCGTATTATTCTATTCTTTTGATTATTGTTCTTCCCTCTAGTAATGTTGACGTTTTCTGTCGTTTTTGTGGTTTTCCTGTTTTTGCTAGCAGTTGGATAATGTCCCTTTCAGCTCTTCTCAGGCTTCTTCGGCTGGCCTTTATCGTTGCTGCGTTTTTGACTCCATATATCATCGTAGGCATTATGATGGTCGTGTATACCTTTTTGGTTAGGCACCATGGTGGTTTGTTGTCCTCAATAAAGGGTAGTAGAGCTCTTGTGACTCTGTAGGCTGTTTTGACTTGGTCCAGAACTGTGGTGAATAGTCGGGGGGATAGGGGACATCCTTGTTTGACTCCTATATTCTTCATTTTTGATTCCGTCGTCTGTCCAAACCATTGTATTGCAGTGTTTTCTGTATATTGTTTTCCTGTGGCCTTTATTTTCTTTAGTTTTTCGTAATTTCTTTTCGTGTCTTTTCTTGTTGGGCTCATAGGGGATTTGTTCCTTTTCAACGTTTTCCTCGCCGCTATTTTGATTTTTAAACCCATTGCTGACCAATTTAGTTCCTTTCCTGTTAACTGTTTTTCTATCTCCTCCTGGTATTTCTTTTTTATTCCTTTGTTCTGTAGCAGTGAGATGTTCCATGTGTCATTTGCTGTTTTGTTGTATCTTTTTTTTTTCTTTTTTTCTTCTTGTTTCTTTATTAGTAGTGTTCCATATAATATTTTGTGATCTGTTTTGACATTTGTTGCTTGTTTTGCCTTAATATTTTTGACCCTGTCCCTTATTTTTCTATCCACTAAGATATGGTCTATTTGAGAGTTGATGTTTCCTTTACTCCAGGTATTAAGGCAGGTTAGGTTCTTGCTCCATGTGTTTCTAACTGTTAGATCTAACAGATGTGCCAAGTTTTTTAGCAAGCTTCCATTATCGTTTGTCCATGTGTGAAGTAAGGTTTTTCCTATGATATTCTTGTCTTCATGTGTTTGGTCGTCCTTTCCTATATGCGCGTTGAAGTCTCCTAGTATTATTGTGTTCATTTTTCTATTCCTATTTCTTCTAGTCTCTTGGGTAATCTGTCTGAATACTCGTCCTGCCCGTTTGTCGGAGGGCACATGTACTCCTAGTATGCATATGTTTTCCTTTCCAATTTGTAAGTCTGCCATGGTTATGTTTTCGTTTACTTTTCTTGTCTTTATCTGGATAGGGGTGTTCCGTCTTATTGCCCATGCGACTCCTCTGCTGTTTTTTCTTTGTCCCTCCACTTAGATGCCATTTGTAGTTTTGAGTAACTGCAGTTCCGTCTATCGTGCGTGTCTCTTGTATGCATGCAACGTGTATGTGTTCCATCATAAGAACCTCATCGATTTTTTCTCTTTTCTCTCTCGTTATGCATCCTCTGACATTCCATGTCGCCAGAATGATGTCATCGTGTTGTAATTCTTGACTGTTGGCATCCTCTGTTCTTTGTGATATTTGGTACATGTTTATGTGCGCTGCTTCCTCTAATTCTGGGCGGGGTGTTATAGCCCCAGTTCGAGCGTATGTTTCTTCTGGTTGTTCTGCTTCATGTTTTTCTTGTGCAGTAATCGCGCTATCGTAGTGATTTCTTTCGTTTCAGTGCTTCCTATATACTATCTCTAGTGGTGTGTTCTCTCTTCCCTGTTGGTTAGTAGGATGGAAGCTTATATGCTCTCCTTCTTCTTGATGTACCATTATTGTCATGTTTTTCATATTTGTTGTTACTGCAATTGTTTCCTGCCCCTCCCCAAAACCTTCTCTTCTCAGATCTCGAATGAATGCATTTATTTTTCCCGTATTAGAGTTGTATCTATTGTAACGGGGTGCTAGTTCATGGATGGATGCCTGCATGAATGGCATGAAATGGTCTAAGTGATTTTCGATATAGTCAGCTACTTGTTTTTGTAGGGTTTTCGTCGCATTGGTATGTGCCTGTGATGTTATATTTTCTCCCTCCAGTTGGTGGTTTAATGCTCCATATAGGCAGTTTCCGTCGCCGTCGATTTTTTGTACCAGTAATTGACGTGTTCTCGTTTCAGCGTCCTGTATTAGTGTGTCCATTTTATTTGCCTTGTTTTTCAAAACCAATATTAGCTTGCTGTAAGAGAGTCTTTTTATTATGCTATCTGTATCGCAGTAAAATAACTTTTTACAGCGAGTTGCAAATGAGAGAGCGGCCCGAGAGAAACCTCCGCACACCCTGTATATTGTTTTGATTTTTGTAGTGCCTAATTCAAGCTGCCGTTTTCCAAATGGGAATAAAAAAGATATTATAAAAGTAAAGTACAAATAATACTAAAAAATAGAGGGCAAACATAAATAATAAATCATGAATTAATTAAGTAATTAATCAGTCAGTTAAATAAAGGTATAATATCTTATCTTTCTTTCTTGTAGTAGGCTGGTGATGTTTGTTGAATCTATGGAACTCCACTTCATGCGAATTGTTTATTTACACTTTCCAAGAAAGCACTGGGGTTCTGGTGCCAACGTCTAATTTTATATTACTTGACACTGATATATTTATTACCCTGGTACTTCAAGAGGTCTTTTTGGGTACAGACAGGCTTATCGTAACACGCCGCGCTTACTATTATATTACAGAAAGCCCTGTACTAGAAATAATCAAATATTTATTCCATATAAACTTTGTATATTAACTATTTTACTTCACCACACGCAGAATTTCTGGACCTATCGATGGCCTAAATTTTATATAAATTAGCGGTGTTTGACCATGTGTTTTAGAGCTTATTTCGAGAGCGTTCTTCGATGCGTCTATTCACTTTGAGAAACTCAACCGAACTCCTGGCAAATTGACATTTTGAGTATGATACAAAAATTCCATCCGCAGCTAACGTGTTAACTCTAGTTTCCAAATCTGCAACAAACTTTTCTTCTTTATAGGATTTTATAGTTTTTCTTTTAGTTCTCATAGATAGTTTTTTTTTCGCTGTTTGCAAAATCCTATAAAGAATATGTTTCAGTAATAACATGGAGACTAAAAGTCTTCATGAGTAATAAATAGTAACTAGTAACAATTAAAATAACCATAACCTCAATCTACAGAAACTTAGTAAAACATGCTTTTATTTTTCATAATTTTTTTCAATAAAAACTAGAAATTTAACGTATCTAGAGTGTATTTCTACTCTAGACTATTTAAAACAGAAGAAAAATCGACAAATTAATACTGCCAGTTAAACAAAAACTGCTTTAACTAACTGAGCTGCTATATATGTTGCAAAGTACGCGACCAACTTTAAACCTTGGCTATTTGTTTCAGTTAAATTAGCAGGCAGATTAATTAACAACATGTTTAACCAAGACCGAAAGTAACGACCCTAAGGCTTCTATGATTAAAATGAATAATTAAATAATGTTTATTTTTGAAAATCAAAATAATATGATGGTAAACAGCATTGAAGCTGGAAGTAGGCCACTTAATACTAATATTAATAATAATAATTTAGATTACTTTTGTTCATTCACCTATCCCTAATTTCGAGCATTTTTATCACATCAATAATTGGAAATTTTATCTCGTATCAGTACACTAAATAGGATAATAATCCATTCACCAATTCAAAAGTCACAAGACTGTTGCTATAGGCTAGTACATACATATTGTTCACAACATCTAGAGCTCATCCATTATTTGACATTACGAACCTGGGATCTGCTGTCTTAGTATGCTTATTAAGTCACGCCATAGGATAAGTTTAGTAGTTTAAATGTCAGTTCGAAGGGTTGAAGAATAAGAGTAACTTTAGCTAAACTCTCCAATGTATTTTTCTTATTCAAAGTTTGTAATACTGTACAGATATAAAAATGTTTATTGTTATTACTTTTCATCATACTGTACCGAAATCAACAATATGAAAACCTTAGCAAACAAGCTCATGCGTGAGACTTCATCCACCCCAAAACGTAAATGCTTTGCTTAAAATATCGAGTTGTTACTTCTACTCTATAGTCACAGGTTTCTACCCCTTGGAAACCTACCCCTTATCCGTGGGTTCAGAAATTGTAACACGGGATAACCACTAACACAATTTTATTGAACTTTTACTGAATTGAACTCATTTAAAGACTACCTTCCCACGGTGACTGAGCCGCCTTATACATCCCACAGATGGCGTCTAGAGCATTCCTGAAAGGCCTACCCCTTTCTATAATTTTCTCGTACAGGCATCTGGAACAATCTAGCAAAGTCTCGATTCACTTTCTTAGAAACCCTAATTTAATTATAGAAAAGTATACACCCATTTCTGTTGTGATAGTTGAAACTACACAGTCTGGTGTGGAGACATGCTAATGAATACAACCCCAATTATGCCACCCACACCTAGGGAGCGCTAATGCGTAACACTATTAAAAAGACGGATGACCCAAACATTAAAAATATTGAATTTTTTAGTACAAATATTCACAAACTCTCTAAATAACATTTTGAATATTCAAAATGTTGGTGCTATCTTGTAGGTCTATGAGTGTGTTTATTTCCAGATACCTCCTGTTGTAATAAATGATGGTGGTTATGTAGCTAGTAGCAGCAGTAAAGATGACTCGAAACCGCCATTCTCCTATGCGCAGCTTATAGTACAAGCAATTGCAAGTGCACCCGATAAGCAGCTGACCTTATCCGGAATCTATAGTTACATTACAAAACATTATCCTTATTATCGTACTGCCGATAAAGGTTGGCAGAACTCCATCAGGCATAACCTTAGTCTTAATAGGTATTTCATTAAGGTAAGCACAATTCAGTAATTATAATTGTTTTAAATATGTGTGTGTGCATGTGTGTTTCTTGATATGGAACTAAAAAGCCTACTTAATCGAGTCATTGAAGCCAAAAAATCGTCAAAACTTCGTAACCCAAAAGAATAGAACCAATTTCAATGAAATATTTTAAAAACATTTGTGCAGTTGTATTAAATTTTTTAAATCCTAATTTTGTAAGTTTTGAATTTAAATATATGAAATAGAGATTTCATATATTAAGTCCGATTTTTGCAGAGAAAATATTACCTAGGAGGTTTTTAGGTTTGCTTATTATGAATACGTTGTCAAAATAAGGATTTTCAGAGAATTTTCCCAGAAATTCCCAAAAGCTTTTACAAATTATAGAAGTTTGTGGTTTGTATGTTTATTAAATTTTTTTATAGAAATGTGATACGAGTTGTTTCTTAAGCCAGTGCCAGACGATGCGTCCAATGCTTTCCAACATTGAACACATGATAGTTTTGTCTCATCGTGTGGTCATCCTTCAAACAGTGAGGGAAGCTAGCATGTGTCCAACGTTGGATGGCATTGGACGCATCGTCTGCCGCCGGCCTTTGGTTAATTTATCACAAACTGAGTTGGTTATGCAAGCCTTTTCAATTTTTTTCTTGAAGTTGGAAATTGTGAATAATATTATTTTTTCACGATAATTACGTCTAGAGGGTTTATGCAGTCACCTGAGTATGAATCCCCATAAAGACAATAGCCGTAAATAACGGTTTTTAAGAAAATGCAGTAGAAAATTTAAATAACAAAAAACAATTCAAATCAGCTTGCTTCTATATATGTATTCATATTAAAGACCGCAGTAACGATATATGTCCCTAACAAATTATGACAACATAACCAAAGGAATTGGTAACGTATTGTCAGCACATAATTGGAAAGTCAGCCAGATTGTAATGACTTGTATATAGGTCAAACTGATCGTTAATTCTAAATTAGGTACAAAGAACACTTACTTTATTTTAATTTTCAAAAAACATCACTTATAATTACCTATTCTATTGCTAATTAAAAATCACTTTTTGTTAAATATCATTGAACAAAAAATTCGTTTGTATAAATTTTTTGTAATTATTTCAACAATGTACTTAAGTACTTGAGTCTTATATCAAATAATGTCATATAACAAACATTTTTAACAAAATTTCGTCAAAATCGGTTCTGTTATTGTGGGTTCCGAAGTAAAAACCTTCATGGGCTCGACTAACTTCTCAAATAGTAGCTTTACAGAATTCAGTTTGTTAAAAGTTATTCATCAACAATTCTTAAGATTTCATATAATGTTGATGAGATATTTATTGTAATTATTTTCATTTTGAAGGTTCCAAGAAGTCAAGAAGAACCTGGTAAAGGTTCATTTTGGAGGATAGATCCTCAGTCTGAGTCAAAACTAATCGAACAAGCATTTAGACGCAGGAGGCAGAGGGGAGTATCTTGTTTTAGGGCTCCGTTCGGGCTGAGTTCAAGGTAAGTGCTCATTAGAATCCCTTTTTTACTCATTTTCAAATTAAAGGTGACTTTAAACGGACAATTAAACCTATACATTATTCAAACTTGCTACTGTGTTACCACCATCACAAGTGCCGTTTACAGCTAGGCAATGTCTACATGTTAAAGTGAGAGAACCTAGAGCCGGCTGTAGGTAGAGGATGCCATTGTGGGTACCAGTTGAATACTATTGAGACTGAGTGTACAGTCGCGTGATATTTCCTTCAACCAATCAAATCTTAATAGTAATAATTTTATTCATCCATGAAATATAAAAGATGACAGTAATGGGCCATTTCACTAGGAATTTTGTATTACATTATCGACAAGTACTCATTGAAATAACATTAAAAAATTGCAGCTTTATTTTACAACAAAAAAAAAAAAAAATTGAATATGTGAAATTTAGTGTGTTCTTGAAACTCTGATTTGGATGATGTTACTACAACAATTTGAATTTTTACGAAGCCATTGTCTTGACTGCTAATTTCTCACTGCTGTATTTGTCCGTTGTCATCTTATATTAGGTGTCAAAAGGTTAGGTTAGGATCGTGTTTACCAGCTAAAATATAACGTTTCAGGAGTGTTTTGTTCTAATTTGTTCAAATAATAATGTTAATACTCAAATAAAATATTTCTTTACCTTCTCAGAGAGGAAAATAGAAGAAAATTGTACTTTCAAATGGTAAAAATACAAAGGAAAATACTTAAGACTGGGAACATTTTCTAATATGATATAAAGACACAAGTTGACTGTCACCTCGTCACTTGTCAACTTGTCATAATCAATGCTGCCAACAGAGGTAACTTTAATTTACTGTGCAGTCTAAGTGACAGTGATGTCATCGATATGCGCTCCTTTGAAATATGTTCTATAAATAAATATTTTTTCTACAACAAAGCAAACATTTTATATGAAACCTAATGGCTCAAAATACATTGTACTGTTTCAATTTTCAAATAAATAGTTTAGGATTTGAGCTCATATCGAAAAAGTGCACATTATGCTAACGTAATAAATAGTATAAAAATATGTAGTAACACAGTTAATACAAGTGTATGACTATTATCATTCAAAATTCATCGATTGAATAATAACAGCCATTTATTAAATAATTTTGTAATTCCTTCTAATCCTTTTGCTACGGCGACATTATTCGGTGCCGTGACTCAGGAATGGATTGTATTTGCTCTTACAAACTTATTCGCCTAGAGGCTGAGCCTTTTAACCCACGGAAATTAGCAAAGAAAAGGATGAAACCTGGATAAAATTAGTAAAAATCTGAATTTTGCACAGACCTTCTTTGAGGTGGAAGTAGTAGTATACAGCTTTATTGGAAATTCCAATTGGCTAACGACCGAGGTCTTCCAGCCTATGTACAATACATTATTTTACAGTCACATTGATTTTGTACAATATAATCTTACAAAAAAAAAAAAATTACATATTATGTATAAGTAGTTGTTTATGTGTATGACAAAATTAAATTAATAATATTAGTCACTACGTAGCAATATAAGGGATTCGTAAATTGATTGTGTAGGGAATATTCTTTTAGGTGGGATGTTGGGATTGGTTTGGTGTATTAAAGGATTTATAATTTCGATGTTAAGTGAATTATTGGCAAATTTTTGTGATAGTCTTTTAAATCGGGAGAGGATAGGTTCAATGTGGGTTTTTTGATAAAGAAAGTTGTTAGAGGGATTATGCAAGGGGTTGTTGGGGTGTCTAATCTTCGAGATTTTCCTCAGACTGCTTCTC
Organism: Stenurella melanura; assembly: GCA_963583905.1. Lineage (NCBI taxonomy): Eukaryota > Metazoa > Arthropoda > Insecta > Coleoptera > Cerambycidae > Stenurella > Stenurella melanura. The sequence continues at coordinate 102,253,407 of OY757316.1, read as the reverse complement.
TCTCCTACTTCGATGTTGTTTAAAGCTGGCTTCTGACAATTTCCAAATAATATAAAACCATACTCCAGTATTGGTCGACAAATCATTTTATAAATTTTGCAAGCTGTTTGTGTATCTATTCCTTCATTTTTATAAGTTAACGATCGAAAGTGTTTGGTTCTTGTTATGATATTTTGTTTGCAAAGTCTGGTGTGCAATTTAAAATTTAATTTGCTATCAATATTGACTCCTAGGTATTTGCATGATGATGAAGGATGGAGTGTTTTCTGAAGTAGGTTAATTGATGGAGAATTGTTGGAAATTTTATGGTTAAATATAATCAGATGAGATTTATTTGGATTTGGTATCTTTGAGGTGTTCCAAACCCAAATCCACAAAAATTCCAACATGGCTACCCAAGATATTGAAGGTCAAAGTTTTTTGCAAATATCTCGCGTCCTATGCATCAGATGCCCATGAGGTCAATGTGAAAGTTGTAAATTATCTACAAGTTGTCTTTTTTAATTTTTATTCTTATTTTTTATCTTATAAGGAATAGGGTCATTCAAGTATTACATAAGCACAGAAAAGGGGGAGAGGGGTGCGGAAAATGCTTGCAGTTGCTGCCATGTGAAGGGGGAATTTTTAATTTTACATAAGAATTTTTTGAATCGTTATTTCTCTTAAAAATTGTTTCTATATTAAAGAGTGACAGCAAAATTCCTTAAAATTTAGACTGTTTTTGCGTACGTGTCATAACTTTGAACCGAAATAAAATATTTGAATGCCAAGTCTTTAAATGAAAGCTTATCAAAAATGTAGATGACGGTATTTTTTCGTTTTTCAGTATAGGGGTTGCTACCTCCACATAAATATCAAAAAAATAATACAAAAATAAATAAAAATATTATATTTCAAAAAAACAAGGCAATAATGCTTACTGCACCCGGAACATAATAGGGAACTTTGTGCAGTCTTTCGCGCTGCCTAAACATGACACTGCACACAATCAGTTTGGTGATGTGTTGGTCTCACATGACCTTAACGACAAAATTGGAACTTGATGGCCGCATCAGACCAACATGTCACCATTATTTATTTTTGCTGTAAGTTACGCATTTTTTATAATATTTTTCTTAAAATGATTTAATATGCTATGTAAAACTATTTTAAAGTAATTTATCGAAAAAAAAAAAAAAAAAAAATGAGAGCCTGTTTTTTTTATACTTTGAAAAATAACTTTGTAGTCATATTAAAAACCACCATGAAAAAAAAAATTCAGTGAAAAATATTTATACTTATTTCAACCCCTATTCAGAGGGGTAGGAACCCCCAAATTGGAAAATAAAGAAATACTGTCATCTACATATATGATTAGCTTTCATTTAAGAAGAACTTTAGCGTTCAATTATTTTTTCGGTGTAAAGTTATGACGTACACCAAAACAGGCTTATTTTGAGGTCACTCTTTGGTTACTTAGTATTTACATAATTATTTTAAGCAAAGTAAATGAATAATTAGATTATGTAATATAAATTTCAGACATTTTGGAATGCACAAAAGGTTCCACTTAATTGCCGGTAACTGAATTAATATTTAAAAACTCATTATTATTCTTATTTCTTAATAATGTTTTTGTATAGGCTAATATCTGTATACATAAAATTGTCGCATGCGTATTCAGTAATTTCAGATTTAAGGCGAAATGTCAAAGGATGGTAAAGTTTGAATTTTGAGGTTGCCACCAAAAGTACATTATTCCACATATTTTGAAAATTAATCGTTAATTTAGTAAAATGGCCCTTCAGTGGTCTAGGTTTGAGTATTCCTAATGCTTTGAGTAAGATTTTATGCATTGGAGGAGTCTAATGAAGCAAATTCTTGGAATAAAATTTCTTACCCGTGCTTACCCCTTAGGGAGAAGGGTTAAAAAGATGTCATTTTCATTCTTTCGTAAGATTTGGACGGCCCCATAAGTGATTAAACCTAGTGTCAACATGTTGTGTACCATTTAGTACGCTTCATTGTACAAGAGAAAACAGCCTGAGCCCCTACATTTGTCTACAGTAACCTAAACCTATTTATTTGGTACATGCGAATATATTTGTCTAGAACTCTAGAGTAGTCTACCGCATGCACGGAGAATATATTCGTCAAGAGTAGCGAAAGGATTAAAAAGTTGTAAGGAAGCTTTTTCTTTAATTTCGGAAGATAGGTATTAAAGAATTTTGCTACAGCCAGTACTGGAGACTTCTTGTACAACACAGTTCTGTGTTTTTGGGTTTTTAATAAATTCCCATGTTTACAGGTCTATTCTGTAACATTTTTGTCAAGCTTTAACGGCAAGGTCACTGTTAAAATAATTAGTGGAATGAAGTTAACGGTCAGTGGTATTCTGTATACTTTTTTAAGGTTAAATTTAACCAACATCGTTTAAAATTAGAGGCGACTTTGGACCTGCCACTAAAACTTAACGGTACCCTTAAAGAGGCAAAAATGCCGTATTTTATTTTTTGGTTCATAACATTTTGTATATCATTCAGTAAATGACACTTTATTTAAGAAAGTGGCAGGACCATTCAAAATACAGAAAAAAATATTTAATCTAAACTTTGAATTGATTTGCCAACCGAAAAATTTGTATTTGCATAATTCCGAAGACAACATAATCAGAAATTTTTTGACTTTTCACTAGAATAAAATGTTTGTCAATGAGTTTGAGATTCTTTTGATGACCCGTTTTCTCATTTGTATTCAGTAATTTTTTTCCGCCTTCAAATAATCGTGATCATAACCTCAAATAGAAGCACCGGTCCTGTTTGACGATAATTTAACGCGGAAGGTATTCAATTTTTTCTGCGTGTATTATATATTTCGTGGGATTATTGTTTGTCTTAACTTAATGCCCTACTCATTGTCTTAACTACTCTCATTCAAAGACTTCACTGCTCTCATTAGGTTTGTTTTTAGTTTGACCTTGAGCATATAAGGGAAAGAAATAACCGGTCGTTAAAAACGATTTTAACAGGTCCGTTAAATGGTCGCATACAGAATAGAAACATCAGTTATTATTTTTAGCATTCCGTTAAAATTAAAATTTTAGCAGGTCGTTTGTTTTTAACCAAAAAATTACAGAATAGACCTGTTAGTACGGTAATTATGTAGTTAAGAAGTTGTTTCATACGTTCTAATATTCTTTTATATATGCATGATTGAGTTTTCTTCAAATAAAAAAAACTTAATCGAATAACTCGTTATTGCGCAATCAGAGCTATCTCGCTGTCAGAAGTGCCACAAAATGACATTATATGACAGTATTTACCAGACAATTGCGGGTATGGTCCGTAAATAATGTATCTCTTGCTAAAAATTGTTTATCAAAACAAATGCGTTCTATTATAAGTATAAACAGTCAAAAAACAAGCAGTCAATCTGATTGAAATTGTTTAAATCACAAGGCTGTAAGGCTGCAGAATAGTCCTAACCGGAGATAAATTTACACCTTTAAAGCTAATTATGAGTTCCTGCAAAATATGTACAATATTCATTAATGTATTTCTTTCTACATACAACTCCGATAAGATAACAATGACAATCAAGTACGTCAATAATGTAAATAAATAAATGGGCTTGTTTATATACTTACCTGTTGTTATGTTGGATTATTTAAAATCATTGAACAATGAGTTATCAATATTCAAGTAAAGGAAGAAAAGCTAATTATGCAAATAAAGATTTCATTAATATTTTTACATATAGTTTTTCTTTTACTTCTCATAGATAGTTTTTATTTCCGCTGTTTGCAAAATCCTGTAAAGAATATATTTCAATACAAATAAATATTTTTGAGTAATAATGTTAAAATTAATTTAGTAGTTTTAAGGTGTATTGCATGTTAATTTAAATAAGGCATTTTTTTTAAATCAATATAAGTTCTAAGAGTGTTAAATATTTTTTCGCCCAGCATTTGTGAAAATGAATCATATCAACCCTAAAAATATGACCGAAAGTAATATTTATCGTCCCTTGGGCCGCTAAACTTATAACAACACGATTTTGTAGGTCTTAACAATCTAGACATCTTTGATTGTCATTTGCATACTTTGATGTTTCACATAGTTTTCATTAAATGTCAATTTAAACCAAAATTTGGAATCAAAACAAACAACAAAGGTGTAAAATAATAATAAGTTGTGATTTTTATTATATTTTTCCTTTTTTTTTTTGTTTTGTTTAATGCTAGGAAAAAACAGTTGTGTGTCACACATGCAGAAAACGCATTAGCAGCCCTTAGCTATCAGCTATCCGCGGGCTACTAATGCTCATTTTCTGCCCTTGTGACACAATATACTATTATTTCATTCTGTACTGTTACTATAGTACTAACTGCATAGTAACAAAGTGTGTTAAGTTACTCTTGACAGCACTTACTAGTGCTGTTATAAAAATCATAACGTAACGAAGTTTTAGTACCATTTAATCATTATAGAACGTTTAAGAAAAAACAAGATTTAAAATTAGTAATAAAATAAGTCAACTGTCAATCACATACTTTAAAAGGCAAGTAGTCATCATCGAGAGCATCTTGTAAAAATGTCTTAATCTGATCTCTTATTAAAGTTTTTGCTTGCTTCGGTAAATGCCCTGTACTATTATGCTTCATAAAAGACTTGACTACTGCGTAAGAAAAAATATCAACATTTTCATGCGTCAGCAACATTGTTTTTAAAATCAATAAATTTGTCCACACAGACGACGGTTCATATTACTTAGACTGAAAAAAAATACATTTATCAATGTGGTCTGTATAACAAACACTACAAGACTGTTGTAGTCTGAATCACCTTTTATGGCGTGTGCGTCACGGGAAGCGTATGGTCTAAGATGATCTGAAGAGAGAGACAAACAGTGTCGGATCAATCAGTCAAAACGCGGCGCACGGCTATGCTAATTGAGTGGACACAAACATTGACCCGTTATCGAGTTTAACCGCGTGAAGGAAAGAAAGAGATGAACGTATAATTGTAGAAGTTTTATAAATGGAAAGTCGTAGGCTTAGAATAGCTTACCTCTCGATATATGTATGAGTGAGAACAAATCTTAAAGCAAGGCATAGCTCGAGCCGTACACACGCCATAAACGGTGATATCAAGTATAAAAATAATGTTAGATTTTGATAAAGTTATTACGATTGCAGTAATCCTATTCTTTCAGTATATATTAAATTATAGAGAATTAAGTTAAAATTTAACCTCTTTATCGCTATTTTTAGAAGTGCACCCGCATCACCCTCACATGTTAGCATGTCCGATTTGATGACGCCAGAGGGTCTGTCGAGAGAAGGCTCTCCTAACATGGAGCACATGGTAGACGTCAGTCAGTCAGCTCCGGGCAGTCCCGGTAACCCAGCTGTCGCATACGCAGGCTCTGGAGGCATGATAGGGCACCAACAAATGTCAGCGCTTGTCGGTGCCACGAAGGCGAGGTTGCTGTTACCACATCCAATGGACAATATGGAGCAGGTTGCCAGTTCTAATGGGCAAGAGTATAGGGAAGGTAAAAGAGAACAGTTACTTACATACTTTTTTTTTTTTTGTTTTCGGCCAAAAATAATAGATTCGTTTTTTATACCATTACTGCATTGTTTTGTATCTGTTAGTAAACGTTTTTGCTTTATTACAGAAAAATATCATGTGAATTCCAATATGGAAGAAAGATCCCTTTCACCAGCTGCTTTCTCTCCACAACCTGTCATCGTGCAAACAGCAAACTATTCTCCTTATAGGTAAGAGTTTTTTTAGTACTTTATGTTTTTTTTTTTTACTAATAGTAATGTTTCACGTCGGAGAAGCAACACAGGGTCATTTAAATCACAATGTTTATAGTGATGTTGATACTCTAAGATAAGTGTGTGCAAAAAAATTAATATTTTGTTAATACAAAGGTCCTTCTAGCTACAAATTATGTAGCACCTGCCGATTCTAACGAGCCAATCTGTCTTTTAGTAAGCTTAGTCAAACTCATTTAATGCATACCCGACAAATCTCGAAACTGTTTCCACTGAATGTTGTGCTCCTTTTATTTGGTGTTAACAACAATCTTCGTCTATTTCGTCTTGTCTACCTGTCTTATCTTGTTAATTCTCTTATTTTTAATAGACCAAATCTCCATAATAACGTATACTAGTTATGGCATCGATGTTACGACCATTAACATTCAGTATTATGTAATGTTTTATCTTTTTCCCTTAGCAGTGGGAGCTATAGCAACATAGGTCTAGACTTAAAGAGGCATATAGAAGAACAAAACATGGGAAGTCCTTCCAGTTCTGGCGAAAACATGGATAGTCTGCAGGAGCCGGACATCAAACGACAAAGGCAAGATCAACCCAAGTACGAGACAGAATAAAGATGTAATAAAAGGATGGTTTATCAAGTTTTATGCGGTACATAAATGATGTGTAAAAGTAAAGAGGGATGTAAAATAAACGCAGAAATGAAATAAGTCCACTTAATTCGAGAGCTTGTGAGAAAGCAAGGCTATGCTGGTCGCATAACCGAACATTTGTTGTGTTTTTAAAATTGACAAGTTTAGCTGAAGTTAAACTGAAGTGCCGCTGATAGGCACCACGAATTCTTCCGACAGTGAAATTTAAAAACTTACTCAAAAATATTATCTAACAGCTCTCAGAATAATCAAAAGAAATGATTATTTAAGTCAAATTTTGCGTCTTATGAGGAATAATAATGCATTCTCATGTAATGAGGAAGACAAAGTTACGATATTTTTTTATTATTTTAATCGTATTGGCTGTGTATACTTCATTTCGTCTTAAAATTTGACTTATCATAATCACTTGGTAAAATGAAAGAAAAGAGAAATTCAGTTGAATGAATAAAGCAAAGGATGTACCCTTGTATAGCAATATCTGCACTAAATGGGCCATCAATTGGTATTGATGTATTGATTGATTGTTTTTACGATAATCCTGCCAAAGAAACGAACATTTCGTGATGTCCACCTCTTTGCTCCAAGGTACACCCTTTTGTGACGTCCAACTACTTAACTCCAAAGTTGTTTTTTTTTAAGATCTCAATAATATACGATTCCTTATCATTATTTTTTAACTTCAGCTGAACTTGAGATATAAAGTAAATTTAGAAAGTATTTTATATTAGAACTTTGTTGATATTATCAAAATTTTATTGAGTCACAATTACTACTAAAAAAATTGTATATAGATGACACATCCAAGGATGTTAAATTCTAACGGATATAAAACTTTCTTAGAAATAAGAGGCTATTATATTTTTATGGACTTTACGCTTAGATATTTCCAAAATGAAGCACAAGTTCCGTAACCGTATATATTTTTAAATTAACTGGACTTATTTTCTTTTTATTATTGACACTAAAGCAATATTAAACTATTATGACTCTTAATTTTGTTTTATAAATTATGTGATAAATATTTGCTGACAATTGTTGGAAATTGAGAAATGTTGTTTATTTTATTTGGCCGGACGTACCCCTAAATTATTTGCCGTTTTTTAAAATGTTATGTTGATGTTGCAACTTTATTTTGATATGTTTAACCCCAGTGACAAAATTATTGTAATCGTTAGGATGAATAAAGATTGTCGATTAGGAGAAAAACAGTTGAATTACCTATTCCATTAAGCCTTGAATCCCCTAATCTGTGGAGAAGCGACGTAGCTTAAACCAAGTTAAATATACAACTTAGACGTGACGTTATGGCTATACAAGAAAATTGCTCTATTATTATTACGAATAAAAATAAATTTAGGATTAGTATGTTATTTATAACTCTTGTGTCGTGACACAAAATTTGTCAATTTTTTTGAAATTCACCTCTTAGACCAGAAGATAGTGACACAAAAGTCCAAGTATTTTTTTACAAATGTGGCACCCCTTCAAGAGTCGAATTTCATAGTTAACGAAACAAAAGGGACAATCGCAAGACAATCAATCGAACTTGTCGCAAAAATTATGGATTTTAAACAATTAATTACATAACGATTCTTGTAAAAAAAACTTGACGAAAGCGAAATGCCATACCGTTCGAGTGGGTCTACGAGCCCACCATACTAATTAAAACAGGTTAATTATTAAAATTCTTTTTGCAACTAATTCCAACTAATCATGTTCAAGTAGTCATTCACGAAAATCACCATGCCATACCTTTTCGACGGTTCTAAGTAGTCATCATACTGCTGTAAAGAAGCAGATTTTTGGAACTAATGCAAAACGATTTTTGCAAAAAATGAGCCTGTATACAATACAATACAATACAATACAAATTTTATTGGTATTAATTATACAGAGTATTTATACAAGTCAAACAGCAAAGAGAGTTCATTAAGATAAGAATAGTTTATATGATAATTTAACAATTCAAGATATATATCGCTGATTGGATGGCACCTATCACTTTTCTTCACCTTATGCTTAATTCATGTCTGAAAAATCATTGGCAAGATATTCCTGTATAGTGTAAAAGGATTTTGTCTGCAAATATGTCTTAATTTTCGATTTAAAGCGTGTTATGTTTAGATCTTTAATGGTATTGGGGAGACAGTTAAAGAATTTTATGCAGTAATATCCTGTGCCATTTCTGCTCCTTGTGAGACGTAGGAAGTTTTGCGCAATTAGATTGTTATTTCTTGTAGGGTAATTATGTGTATCGCTTCGCACCCTGTACCTGTCTTGATTTTTTTTTATATACAGAAGACATTCAAGAATGTAGACACATGGTTCAGTGAGAATGTGTGTTTTTTTAAACTGTTCACGACAGTCATCTTGGTATTTTAATCCTGTGACTATTCTCAAACACTTTCGTTGTAGGCTAAAAATTTTTGAGGCATGAGGGGAATGTCCCCAGTTAAGTATGGCATAAGTCATAGTCGAATGGAAAAAACTGTGGTAGGCTGTTAGTAATACTCTTTGGGATAGTGAGTTAGCTAGATTTCTGATAAGATAAATTTTTTTTGAAAGATTTGTGGAGAGGGAAGTAACATGTTCTTCCCAGTTCAACAGTGGATCCAAGTGGATTCCCAGGAACTTTACTGATTCACAAGTATTAATGTTTACAAGATTTCTTAAAGCGAGAGTCAACGTTTGAGTTTTAGTTTCATTCAGATTCAGGGAGTTGGTTAAAAACCACGTTTTGATATTTGATTGTGTGTTAGGATAATTTTGATTTAGCGTGTCTAGTGAATGGTGGTGTTCAAGGATTGTCGCATCATCAGCAAAGAGTATAAAGTTCGCATCTAAATCACTGTAAGATAAATCGTTTATATAAATAAGAAAAAGGATCGGTCCTAGGACCGATCCTTGGGGGACACCATGATTAATTTTTTCTTTTTGTGATCTTTCCAGGTTATAGTATACATACTGATATCTGTTTGAAAGATATGATTGTAAGAGCTCTAAACTGTTCTTGTCAAATTTGTAATGTTTAAGTTTAAGAAGGAGGATATCATGTGACACACAATCAAATGCCTTTGTTAAGTCATAAAATGTGGCTTTAGTGTAGTTTTTATTTTCAAAATGATTCAGAACAATTTCAGTGAAATTGTTTATGGCAAGTGTAGTTGAGCGCTTGTTCCTGAATCCATATTGGCCATGGTGAAACAGGTTATTTGCCTCGAAATATTCAGTTATCTGATTTTTTAGAAGGACTTCAAAAATTTTCGCAAAAATAGGCACCAGTGATATTGGGCGGTAATTGGTTGGATCATAATTTAAACCTTTTTTGTAAATTGGAATAACTTTTGATAGTTTCAGCAGATCGGGAAAAGTATTAGTGTTTATGCAGTGGTTTATTAATTTTGTAAGGGGGTAGACTATTTGATTTACCACTGATTTTATTAGTTTGACATTGATCTCATATGCATCTTTACTTTTACTATTTTTTAGGTTTGTAATTGCTGTTCTCACTTCATTATACGATACTTCTCTAAATTTGAAAACCTTTTGTATATTAATATTTCTGAGGTATTGTTCAGGTTTGATGTCAGATCTGGGTAAGTTTTTTACGATATTTTCAGCAATGTTTATAAAAAATGAATTAAATGTGGTTGCATTAATTGTATCTGGAGTTGATGATGATAGGTTTCTATTGTTGCTTTTTATTACTTGCCACAGGGCTGTTTGAGTATTGTCCGCCTTTTCTATATAGTTATCGTAAGCCTGTTTTTTTGCTTTTGTTAATTCTGCTCTGTATTTATTACGGTATTTTTTTAGGTAATCATTAGTAACAAGGGCTGGGTCGTTTTTGTTAATGTCGGTAAGTAGGTTTAAGTTGTTTCGCATACCTTTTAGTTGGTCATTGTACCAATTTACTTTTGGACCATTATCATTTGGTGTCATAATTCTCGACTTTACTGGGAAGCAATTTTCAATAGTGTCTAGGAAAGTGTTATTAAATGTTTCAAATTTTGTTTCCGCATTCGTGAGGGGACTATCAATGAAACTCCAATCTGTGTCTGCGATTTGGTTAAAAAACTGTCTAAGACCTGAGTCAGTTATGGGTCTGTAATTTATATAAAATAATTTTGCAAAAAAAGTGCCCGTTTTAATTCATATGGCAGGCTATTAGTCCCACTAGATTGGTATGACATTTTCCTTTCGCCGAGTTTCTTTTCATTCAGACTACCAGAAAATACAAGAATCTATGTAAAAAATCGTTTGAAATCTGTAATTTTTCAGACAAGTTCAATTGATTGTCCTGCAATTATGCTCCAACATTCAGCGGTCAGGCCATATTATCATTTCACTAATAACGAAATTTGACCTCTGAAGGGGTACCATACTTGTAAAAAATGACATGGATTCTTGTGTCACCATCTCCCGGTCTATGTATTGAATCGTGGAAAAATTATCCAAATTTTACCTGGTATCATGGAATTTGGCATAAAAGGTAGCTTTTAAAATGCTTTACTAAAATTGGAGAATTAGCTTTCTGAATTTGAAAATCATGAAACTCTAACTTTTTAATATTAACAAAAACATTGGTAATAAAATATGTTTCTTGATAAATGTTGTCAAGTATTTTAATCATATGATTTTGACAATTCCAGGTGAGAGAAACTCGATAGGACACCTCCTGTTAGTGTGAATATATAGTTATAAAAAATTATAAAACTGCGTTATGGGAATTGACGAGGTATTGTTTCATGAAATAAGTATAAAAAGTGGGTATATAAGCTTGGATTTCAAAGTAGAATATATTTAATTTGCTTTGCTAAATTATTTAGATATTTTTTTCCCGGCTGTTTCTTTTGTGTAGACATTTAGGGATAGGTCATTTTCTCAGTAGGTAAATATATGCCATACTTATAAATTCATGGGATGATAATAATAATAATTAAAAAAAAGCATTAGATACCTTAATTATATAACATAATGTATTTACTTTTAGTACAGTGTTGCCAAGTCTGTACAAAGTGATTCAATTATAACTAAAACTGAAAATAGACAAACACATAGTGTTAAAGTAAATTACAGCCCTTGGTTGAAAATATACAACCGACACAGGTTTGTTCATTAGTAGCATGTTAAGAAATCTTTCAAGGTAAATGAACCTAACGTGCATTTTCCCCAGCCTTACCATAGTATATGTTTATCCATTCATTGTTTGTAAAACTCGCAGTCAAATGCAGAAAGACCACTGTACATGCAAATTCGATAATTGTTTGCTATATTCAAAATTAATTTTCTATTACTTTTGGGTATTTTTATAAATATTTTTGCATGTTAGGAAAATGTGAATATACGGATATATTCCAAAAACACCCGGTATAATAAGAAACTAATTTTATCTCACGTTACATGTGACATTGAAGCCTCTCTGACAAAATGTCAACAAAATCGAACAAAACATCAACATTTGAGAAACCCAATTAGAATTAACGTATTCTACTATAGTAGTCCGATAGGGATACGGGGGTTTAATGAAAATTAAAAGATTCAACAGTCCTAAAAATAGTAATAACGTGAACTTTAGCACAGTAAGAACGCCTGACTGTGGAACGTTGCAGAGATCTTTATTTGACAAAATTAAATACAATGTTAATATTTGAAAAATCCTATAGTGAAATTGTTCAAGATAATGGACAGTACTCAGCGAGGAATTCAAAAATTTAACGAGAATCTAATGATTCAACAGTATTCAAAATTATATTAGGGGGCTGTCCATTAATCATGTCACACTTTGAGGGGGGAGGAGAGGGTCCATAAAGTGTGACAGAGTGTGACAAGATGGGAGGAGGGCGGTCAAACATTTGTGACATCACATTATTTACATCTACGCATACTGTTGTTTTAATTGAAATTCAGAAAAAATACCAAAATCAGAAAATTCTACCTCAAAATTTAATGCTATAAAATATGTGACGTCGCACCCGGGGGGGGGGGGGGGGCGGCGACTGGAATGTGACAACTTGTAACGTAACATAGGGGGAAGGAGGGGAAAAAACATGAAATTTGCGTGACGTAATTAGTGGATGATCTCTAATAATATAGGTTAAAGACTTCAACACTTTTCTACTTGTATCGAAGAATTTTATTCAACAAAATCAGATAAAATGTCAACATTTGAATAATTTAATTAGGCAAATTAAGCAACAATATTCAAAAAAATCGACAATACTTGATACGATTTCAGAGATATAAGGGGATTCAAAACAATATATTCTCGAATGCCGCATTCTACAATTTTCAGTAGAATGTTCAATGAATGGGTAAAATACCATACGATATTGTATCTCGCATGCGAATTAATGACAACCAAGTTTTATAAAAATGGCTAACTTGAATGAGGTAAATATGCTTGTTGAAAACTTAAAGTTTCAAGAAGATGCAGAGCAACGTAGACGATATTATAAGGAATATAATTCGTTTGAACTCAATGATTGATAGTGTATAAAGTCTAATAGAACTGTTTTAAATACAACGGCAAACTTGAGCTTCCGCGCTAAGTGTAAAAATTAAGATAAAGTTACGCTCTGCTAATAAATATTTCAGCACAATAAGGAAGTGGTCATTTTGGCCAGTGTGTAAAAGTTAGTTCTGTCAAATTGGCATGAAGTAAATTACTATTACTTCACGGAGAATATATCACACAAAATCTCTGGGTGTTTTACTAACTCTACCAAAATAAAACAATTATTATAGCTACTAACATGAATAAGACATTGTTTGTTCTCTAGATCTGTTCAATTGACATTCAAACTAAATTTTGCACTGTCAGATAACTTTTTCTGTCGTTAAAGCAGAGGCATAATACAGTGTTGACATACTTTGCTATGCAACATATTTGTCGAGTGGTATTAGCGGTGTCTATTACTGCTCGAGAATACCATTTTTAAGAAGTATGCGACAATTATCAGTGACATTTGTTGTGGTCGACAATAGACTTTTATATAAAATAGTACGAATAAACGAATAAACTGGCATTAGAAATCCTTGTTGAATATTTACTTAAACACAGTCATATCATTAACATCAAAATGTATTTGTTTTTATATTTATGTTTCATTGTGTATTAATGCATCACTTCAACAAAATTCTTATACGAAACGTACTCTATTCTTAATTAAATTATTTTTTCAGGTAATAATTATTGTTTCATCAATTTTAAATTGAAGAGCGGCAACACTATAAAACCCGCATCAATGACACGGCAAATAAACACAATTTCTTTGTATCGTCTGTCTTCTATTTATAATAGTAATATCTACGCTAAAAGCATTGCCTATTTCTAATTAATTTGAAATAAGAAAATTTGTTTTTTTGCGTTTTTTTCAACCCATTATATACAGTGTGACCCATTTAAAATGGAAACACCTTTATAATTTTTTTTATTTTTTGTCCGACGAACCAAATTGTACCAAAAGATAGAACAAATTAGGATCTACTTATGGCCAAAAAAACATTCGCGTCGTACAAATGCAAAGCCACCTGCGGTATCAAAATAAATGGAAAAATAAATCATCATATTAAGCATTTTTTTATCGAAACGCTTTATTAATGAAAGTTGTTTAGAATTGTCCAAAAACCCATAGTCCAAAATTTCAGCAACATTAAAGACTATTAAAATTTTGTTTAAAACAATATCCGAGTCCGAAAATATCATTTTAATTGTTTTTTTTCTTTAGAAAATTGTGCAATGACAATTTTGTTTGAAATTGAACGTAAGCTGTCAGGTAGTTGTCAAGTGATTTGTATTTTGTAAAAAATGTTATCGAAATTTTGGACATTAGGTTTTTGGATAATTCTGAACAACTTTCATTAATAAAGTTTTCCGATAAAAAAATGCCCAATATGAGATCTTTATTTTTTTCCATTTATTTTGGTACCGTAGGTGGCTTTGCATTTGTAGGAGGTGAGTGTTTTTTTGACCATAAGTAGATCCTAATTTGTTCTATATTTTGGTAAAATCTGGTTCAAGTCGGACAAAAAATTAAAAATAAGGTGTTTCTTTCCATTTTAAATGGGCCACACTGTAGATGAGAAGAACTCATACAAATAGATAATTCCTTTGTTGTAATATTCAGAATATTTTTTGGAAATGGATTCTTACATAATGAGTAAAATGATAACCAACTAACAAAATACAAAACACTGTGTCGAATCTGAATTTCCATCGGCTACCTGAAGGATATGGTTAATTATTTTAGACATAGTCCGATAACTGAAGTTTCATTGAATTTATTGGATTTTTATATAATTTTGAATACTGTCACATCTTTCGATTTCTGTTAAATCTCTGGATTCCATCGATGTCCAGAGAATATTGTTTCTTTTGGTTAAAGTTGATTTAATTTGTGTTAAATTACTTTAATTTTGATTTTCTTTGATTTTGTTCAATAAAGTTCATATGGCATTCCGCATTCAGATAATTTTCCCATAATCCTCCATAGCTCATCTGAAGAGTGTTGAAGTCTATACAACATTTACTCAACATCGTGACGTTCACAATTATGAAACAAGAAATAACAATAATGTCGTATCAAACTTTCACAAACTGTCAAGAACCAGAGACGGTGCCAGTTATCAGTGCATAACATTTTTCAATGTCTTGCCAGAGGCAATAAAACAATGAAATATAAACCAGTTCAAAATGAAGCTAAAAACTTATTAAAAAAAAAGCGTTTTACATTTCTGAGAAATACCAAGTTTTTGCCCTTTGTCTAGTTTTATCTTTTTATTCAATCTCTAACTTTATGTTGTATTAATTATTAATCCAATGACTTATGTACGCACTCACTGTCTTAACATCAATAAACCATTATTATTATTATTATCATCGCATATTTTCAAACTCGTGCGAATTTCGGTAGACGTTTTCCTAAATTAATAATAGAAATTTGTAGTGATGGGCAGGGGAAACTTTCCATTTACGGTAACTTTCCGATTTTGGAAACATTCCGGGAACAAATAAATAAGGTTTCGGAAAGTTTCCCAACCAATGTTTCCAGGACAGTTTCCGGGAATATTTCCGGAAACATTCCTCTGAAATTTACGAACATTTTTTAATTTCCCGCCAATAATTGACATTAATGGCGGTTTACCAGACATTTGATATATTGCTTATTATTATACTCTTCACAAATACAAAACGAAGAGTATATTGCATTCAATCAGCACATTTTTAAAACCAGTAATATTGCTTGCAGAGAAAAAAAAAAATCATATCACTGTATTGGTGATCGAATTCTGAACAACTTTCAAAATGTCCGTCCGTCCATCCGCCACGTTTCTTATAAGCACGATCACTGAAGAACGAAAAGTTCGATTGCATTGAAATTTAGACAGTAAGTTAGTGTTAGCTAGAGGAAGAACCCTATTGTTTTTGACCAAAATCGATAAATAAATAAAAAAGTTATACATTTTTTTAAATCAAAATTTTTTTAAATGTTCAAGGTAGCAGGCACCTAGTATATATATTATATATTTATAAACTTATATTAAATTAAGTACCTTATGCCTCGCAGTATGTATTCAATATTAACAATCACAGGAAGATTTTAATATTTTACATTTTTTGGATATTTTCCTTGTCTTTCTAGAAAAAGTGCACGTGTTTGGTGTTTTTAAAAAGCTCTCGATGTGACAAATTCAAAGAAATAATAATTTTAACAAAAATGGAAAGTTTCGGAAACCTTCTGAAATTTTCGTCAGAAACTTTCCGGGAATTTTCACAAAGTGGAAATTTTCCCATCACTAAAAATTTGAGAATAGATACCCAGATTGTGTACATCTTGTGATGATGTGGATTGTGTGTGTTATTTGAAATTATCATATATATTAACTATATACTATGAGTGTCGTTAGTAACTTGACTCCAAGGAAAGCCTGTCTCCATATCCTTTAAGAGTACTCTGGGTATGGTGTGCATGCCTTAGTGACGTGAGATTGTGACAGTTCAACTGAAGATAGAAGGTAAATGGTCACAATCTAATCGGAGAAATTAACTACTGCCCTGTTACATATAGCACGCTTCCTTACTCCTTCATCAGATCGTGTCGTCAGAGCGTGTGCGTTGGGTCTGAAGTTCCCAGCAGAGATAGAAAACTATCTCCTTGTCTAACCTCAATTCCCCACATAGTGGCTTACAGTGTGTTACCAGTATATAGTTAATAGGTATATGGAAATTATATAGTTAGTGTCTAACGTAAAATTAAAATTTAGCCATGTTTCTTGACAATTAAATAATTTCGAGGTTAAAGCTACCAGTTGTCGAATAGATATATGCGGCAAATAAACACATTCTAATTAGACACATATAAGGTGATGTCATTAAACTACTTTGGGGCAAATATTGAATTTGAAATGATTATGAAAAATTTTTTCACAAAAAAGTATGGGCTATATGTACTTGTTAATTTTTCGGCGTTTAAATGATATGAAACAACCCTATTAAAAACTCATTGATAAACGCACAGACCTTGCAAGGTCCACCACTATGATACAGTATGCAATAGTTGTGTTAAAATTGCAATATTCCATATCTGATGGTAAAATATTGCCATTTACTCATTAATACAATTTGTTATAGACTTATTTGTTATAGACTATATTATATATATTGTACATCTTTTTTATCATGGTTCAGAAGCTTGTCTTTCAAGACTTTCAGATATAGGAAAGAGGTGTTCTTTGAGAATTTATTAAATTCAGGCTGATAATAATAATAATCCTTATTTTCATAGGACCCTATTAAAGGTATATAAATATAGTCATAGTCAAAACATTGTGAGATGTAGTAAAACACATAACTCTAGACGAAATCATAGCAAACAGGATACAGAACAAATAAATAAGGACGAGAATTGCTAATATAAATCAAGTACACTCCTGAAAACTAGTACAACTTAAATGTTCTGGCAGAAGAACCCGGCCTTTAGATTGTATTGTATTATATTGTATACTAATGCAAACTTTTATTATTATTACTATTAATAAATTCGCCAGATATTTTTTCAACGGCCAGAATCGAGAGGTACTTATAGGATATAGTTAACATATCACAGTTAGCTATTGAAATCTTAGTAATTATGTATCTAGAATAGAATTCTGTCTGTAGGCAGTCAGTCATTAATGGCAGTGATGCACTGTCCACAGTTTCCAATATCAGTTTGTCGTCTAGTGCGTGGTTACTGATAATTCGCCATCAAAAATATCATTCCTGCATATTCCGTCAACTAAGCTGACAGTATCTGGGGATGATAAATATATTCGATCGACAAATAATTTTTGTTAAATATTTGTGGAAAATTCTTTCTTCTTTATATATTGTGCACAACCACTACACCGAAGAGTTTCCATTGTATATAAAATCAAGTAGTGATACAGCACATGCCAATTATGGTGAGCTCTTGAAGCACAGATAGGTCACGTCTGCCCCAAATGTGATTGCCGAAATAAACGATGACAAAATACTAACTTGCATATTTCAATGCTTGCAAACTATTGTATTTAAAAGGTTCAAATATAGTAATATATTAAGTTTTTCACTCTTAGAGTTTCTAAAATACGTAAATACATTGAAAATTATTCTACATGCTTGACTTCTAATGACAGATTTTTCATTACACAGAGGCGACAGCTTTTTCCCAAATTGAATTCAACGCAAATAAAATATGCTGTATAATCCCACACCTTACACCCTACTGAATGATCAGTTGTTTTCATGCCTAGCGGTGCGAGCCAGAATAGAGCAGTAGCAGCATATGCCTAACATAACCTCAAATTTTACGTTTTTGTAAGTTTATCCTCATTTTTAATGTTTTTATTTGTATTCCTAGTTTGGGTTCAGCGTAACGTTAATAAACTTTCAAATATTATACAGAGAATTTATTAATATTGTCGGTTTTAACAAGTGTACTCTGTTATTTACAGGTTGGATATCCAACCTATAATTAATGGTCTGTTTTTAATATTCAACGAGATTAGAAAATTATATTTATTCTATATGAGAGAGTTTATAAATGTTACACTGAACCCAATCTGCAAACATTATAAATGAGGATAAACTTACAAAAACGTAAAATTTGAAATGATGTTAGTCATGTGGTCCTACTACTCTATTGCCCATTGCGCAACTTCGTCATAATTGGCGTCTGCTGTATAATGCCTGTGGGTAAGAATGACACTGATAAAAATTCATTTTATCCTTGTTCATCTCATGACTCACTCTCGATGGCTCTTATAGTGTATGGGTGCAGCATTTTTTGTTTAGAGAGTGTAAGATAAATGGTTTACTTGTTCGTATCAGAACTTATACTTGTCTGTGAGTGTAGCAGGCTTCAGATAAATCATCCTGAAGCGAGGTGATTATTTTGTAGTGTTGTTTGTGACTGAGTTATATAAATATGATGGTTCTGTCCTAAAAATAATAATAATAATAATAAAAGTTCTTTATTGATTGCATTAATATACAATGTAATACAATACAATCAAAGGGCCATCGACCTAGGTCCTTCAGCCAAGGATATGATTTCATATTTAACATTTTGTATAGCAAAAGGTTGATTACATAAAACAATTGTAAAAAAAAAACAATGTGAGGCATAGTGCTTCAGTACTCCTGCGACATCAAGAGCATCCGGTCAAAAATTGGTCTTTCCAGGCATGTGAACCTGGATGTATTGTTGTTTCGAGCAATTATGAGAGGTTACAAATTTTTCGTTGAGGAGTTGTATTTTATCCTCGATCAGAAGTGTTTGCACCAATTCATACAAAAGTGTATTAGGAGGGTTATGTAAAGGAGTGTGGGGTGTCGGAATTTTGTCATTTTCCTTAGTGCAGTTGTTTCAGCAGTCTTTAAATTTTTTTTAGCTGGATTTCTGATGTTTATGTAAAGGTATGTCCATATTCTAGAATAGGTCTATAAAGAATTTTGAATATTTTGGCAGCTGCTGCGGTTTATATTCCCCTATTTTTTAACATTAATACTCTAACTAGAATGCCAGTTTAATTAATTATCTAAAAAAACCTAAGTATTTGACATTGGTGATTACTTATTTCGATATAGAGGGAGAATTATTGGTCAATGGGCGATTAAATAAAATGAATTGTGATTTCAGCAAATTGATTTGTGGTCCTTATTTGTTTGTTCATGCTAGAGTTTTGTTCAGCAATGTTTGAAGTTTGTCTTTTGCCTTTATAATCGAACGTTCGTGTGAGATTAAGGATATATCATCGGCATATTGTAAAATGTATGACAGTTGTTGAGGTTGTTCATTGGTAAATATGTCGTAACAATAAATGTTATATAATAGAAAATAGAAATAGAGTTTCTCAAGAAGTTTGCCTAATACACGAAGCAAAGTAATTGGTCGATAATTGTTTGCTCTTGAGTGTTCTGTATTTTGTTTCGGAATGAGTATTACCATGCCTAAAAGGTATAAAAAATTGGAAAGTGTCACACCCGTCTATCTTATCTTAGTTACTGCAATTAAAAATAAGAAGGAAGAGTGGTAAAAAAGCTGTGTTTCTTTTAATGCACATAACGAATGTTGTTTTAAAATGTCATGGATTTTTAAGTATCGTTTTATTTTTGTTTAAAGTGCTTAAACGGATATTTAAAATATATCATATATATACATTTAAGTTAATACATAATAAATTTTTTTCTTCTGACTTTTCTTTGATATACTTAAAAACAGTCAAGTTCATAAATTATTTAGGGGTCTGTCTAGGCAATAAGTTTCAAATACAGAGCGATTGAAAATCGAATGATTTTCAAATTATATCAGAATCTATTTTTATCAGAGGCCTTTTAAGATAATGAGGAGAATAAGTTAAAATGTTAATAGTGGACCACCTTATGTATATATAGGTATAAATATGCTGCGGAAAGATCCGAAAGTTTGTGATTTTCTTAGAAATAGTTTTTGCTGTAATGAAAATCTAGCTAGATTTTCAGTCGCTTTGTTTATGCCAACATTATCGTTGCTGTGAATTTATTTTTATTTTTCACTAATTCTTCCCTGGTTTTTTCGACCAATTGTACATTTTATATTTGTAAATATTGTACCAAAAACATTGTTTGTTGTTATTTTCCATAATACATATATTAAGTAATAATAATTATGAAATCAATATAAAAATGATGATGTATACCTTTTTATTTTTAATTGTTTATTTTCTGCACGTGATTTTTGTTTTGTTTCATATATCAGTAAAACTTGATAATACCCAGTTATATTTGAATAAAGTTGGGTTATTTAAGACGAACCTTTTTTTAGATCGCCCATTTTCAAGCTGCCGTATATTGATTTTTTTTAAAAGAAATTTGACGTGCTGTTGAAGCATTTTTTATAAACAATTATCAAAATGTAGCGGGCCTACGTGTTGTAATTGTTTATAATTTTATATTTTTGACTATTTCAATGGTCGTTATTACTGTTAGTTATTATACATGTATACAAAATTATATTGTAGGTATTTAAATAAAGTACTATTATTGCTGTGAAGAAATTGTTTCTAATGTCCATTGTTTCTGTTGAATATAGTTCATTAGACTCATCAAACAAAATAAATTCTTTATTACGACTATTCCTCTATAGAGACACATCATCACTGATGATACGACGTTTTTTCTAACAAAAGTAAGTTAATCCCAGTTAATGTGAGTAGAAGTTCATAATAAAAGAAATCAAAGTCCTTCCCCCCCCCCATAAAATATTTAGTCAGAATAAGTCTCGGTTTCTTTGATCAATTCTTTTATTAATTGTCTGGTTGGTTATTTAGTTTCCTAAGATTGCAATCTCATTTTAAAGATCTTAACAATAAAAACAGTTCACCCATATAACTAAATAAATTTTGACCAACTGTAAGTAACGAAGAACATATTGTGGACAAGAATTACAAGCAGCAATTTATTAGTTTGTACAGAGATCTAGACTGAAATAAAATTATAGTTCATAAAACTGAAACAAAACTTCCAATTCGGTTCGGGTTTTAGGTAAAACTAAAATAATGGTTCCAGTTGCTTTCCAGTCCTTGCAATTAAATAGGTAAGTATACATGCATTTTCTTATGCCTTAATTAAGATAAACTAGTTATTTGTTGTCTAACTATCAAAAATGGCATTAGTTGTATCCAGCGGCTATTGCATATGACAGTGACGTCGGATAAGGCTATTTATAATTGTTACCTTGTTTTTATTGAGTACTTCACTTGTATTAAGAATTCAACTCAAAAGATGTTACCCGCCCTAGTACATAAATGACAAGGGTTATTAATTTATGGTCTGTAAATTTTCCCTCGGGACTGTATTGCTATTATTTCATATAAAGTGTTGTTGTGCTTCTGGGTGTTTTCCCGCATAGTTGATAGGCTCCTGTACGAGCCACGGTGGTTTAAACGACGTTTTAGCAGAATCTCTTCTGCCATCATCAGGTTCTCGACGGAAAGCTGTCTAGTGCTACTCCTCGTTGCTTGAACTGAAATCATATAAATCGCTATATGTGAACTCGCCATAGTCAACATAATTGATGGCTGCATATCAAAAGTGAGTAGTAAAAAATTTTCACTTTAAGGGTCAAATATCCCGGAATGAGTTTAATTCACAAGTTGAACTTCAACGTCTGCACCACCAAATCCATAAAAAGGTGCATCTCTAGACGTAAACACTCTCACTGCATGACCTACAAAAATGAGGGAATGAGCAGAAAGACAACAGCTTACATCTGCAAATCTATATGCAGATTAATATTAGATTAAAGCCATCCCGTTTACCTCGATGGTAGAAAACTGACGGAAAATATATCCATGTCACAAAATCATTAGTAATTAGAACCATCACTAAAACTAACATCGAAGACGCAGTTTAATAATATACAGTTGGGCCACTTCCCCTCATTCTTGCCCATGACTCCCTACTCCTGCTATCGATGCGTGGACCACACTTACAAGTCTCAGTTCTCGTTTATATACCCCTACATGTGTGTGGACCATGCATAGTCGGCCTGGACTAGAGTATGAAACACGAAACCAAGTCCCATTTTTTCTACATGTAACTGATATGGATTGAGTCTACTGTATATTTCTCTACTGTGTCCAAGAAATCCTACTCACAACCTATCAAATGATCTATACCAAGCAGCCAATTCCACAGAGATTATTCAAAGCCAAGACTGACCATAACATGAACTTAACATATCAAGGAACCATGAACGAAGGACCAGAGCTGGGCAGAGTACCACACTAAAGTACTCACGAGTACTTCACACTTGTGAAAATTTGAGCAATTGTTAGTACTCTAAAAAATGAGTACTTTTGCAAAAATTGGAGAGTAGTCTTCTGAAAATGAGTAAAGAGTACGAGTACTTTGAAAGATACCAAATTAAAATAGGTAATACACAAAAAATTAGAATACCACTTACACCATTACCAGTAAATAAAAGTAGATCGACATCAACAAGAACAGTTATCATATTTATTAAAAGTGTATGGGTACACAAAAATGAACACAACCTAAAATTTAAAATTCTAAGAAAAAGGTAATACAACATATATATAGTTTCACACGTCAAACGCTCACTTCTCACACCGCCTGACTGATACTGACTGCCCTGCACAGTTGTATGGAAAAAGGTAAGTTGAGACTTGCCTGTATTGCACATCGGTACTCGTACTCGTTACTCGTCAGTTGTGGCCGCCAAAAGTATTCGAATACCTAACAATGTAAAATAGTTGAAAATTTCGAGTACAGAGTGCCATCTAAATCAAAGTACTCGCGAGTACTTGTTAGTGGAGTACTTTGGGTACTCAGTACAATTACGAGTACAAAATTTACTCGAGTACTGCCCAGCTCTGCTAAGGATATAATAAACCATCGACATGATAGGTATATAAATTTTACTATTTTGTTTCTATCTGCTTGTTATTCACACTTTACATATCATAAAACTTAATATATTATTCTGGCTGAAAATGGCTGAAGGACCTAAGTCAATTATTATTAATGATGGTATTTTTATCAGGCAGTTACATAATCAAGTAAAAGTCTCTAATGATCCAGAACTTAGAGTTAGATATAATATCATTAAAAGAAATCATGAATTAAATATTAAGAATACAAAAAAAGCTTACTATCAACAAAAAATAAATAATGAACCGAACAAATCGAAAGCTATGTGGGATGTAATTAGGGAAAATACTCATGGAAAAAAAAGCTCTAGGCAAATACCAACAAAAATAAAAACGGTAGATGATGAATATTTAGAAAATACACAAGAGATTGCAAATGGTTTTAATAGCTATTTTGTTGATTCTGTTCACAAACTTACTTCCTCTCTTGATGTTGACACATCAACAACTCTAATTGGTAAATCTAATGAAAATACTATGTACCTAACTCCCGTTACGGAGGAAGAAGTTTTATCCATTATTCGACTTGTTTGTAATAAAAAGTCATCAGGCAAGGATGAAGTACCATGCTGCCTAATAAAAAATGTCTCAAACTACCTCCTCACTATTTTGACATACCTGATTAATGTTTCATTCGAAAACGGAGTATTTCCAGACCAATTAAAAACTGCCCTAGTAATACCTGTTTACAAAAATAAAGATCCAAATAATATAAATAACTATAGGCCAATAGCCCTTTTGTCAGTTTTCTCTAAAATATTTGAAAAGGCGTTTCAAATTAGATTAACGTGTTTTCTTGATAAGTATGGGCTTCTAACAAAAAGGCAGTATGGCTTTTGTAAGAACCGGTCAACCCAGGATGCTATTCTCTCCTTCTATGAAAATATACTCAACAACTTTAATAGTAATTTAAAATCAGTCGGTATATATTTTGATCTCTCAAAAGCCTTTGATTGTATAAATCACAAACTATTATTGAAGAAACTTGAACTATATGGTATTCGTGATTTGGCACTGAACTGGATTAATTCCTACTTAGAGGAGAGAAAGCAAACTGTAAAAATGGTACAAAATGGTGTAATATGCTTTTCAGAAAATGTAAATGTACTGACTGGAGTACCGCAAGGAAGTGTACTAGGTCCTCTACTATTCATACTATTTATTAATGATATCGTTGATAATATAGATAATAGTAGTTTTATAACTCTTTTTGCCGATGACACCTCTGCTGTCATTTCTGCCAAAACTATTGATGCCCTCAGCAGAAATGCCACGAAATGTGTGGAAGAAATATCTAATTGGTGTAATAGGAATGGACTGGTACTAAACCAACAAAAAACTGATCTCCTATTCTTCACACCACTTGGTGTAAAAACAGACTTAAGCATACTAGTCAAATCCACTGGCAATTCTATTCGCCAAAATGATTGTGTAAAGTTTTTAGGCATCCAGATGGAAAAAAATCTTTCTTGGCAAAAACATACGGAATGTATAATAAAAAATTTAGCTAGTAAAAATTTCGCAATTTTACAAATTAGAGATTCAGTTAACATAAACACACTGAAAACATATTATTATGGTTGTATAAATTCGGTACTTTCTTATGGACTACTCTGCTGGGGTAATTGTTCAGGAATGCAAAAAGTCTTTACAATGCATCAGAAGAGAATTATTCGATGTATGTTTAAGCTTGATTACACCACATCATGTAGACCTTATTTTAGGCAGCATGGTATACTCACCATTTTCAGTATGTATATTTTACAGTCGGTGTACTTTGTCAGGAAAAATATAAATAAATTGCCAAAATGTAATGAAGTCAACAAGTATACCACTCGAAGTGCAAATAATCTTTATGTCCCAGCACATAGATTAACACAAGTAAATAAAGGACCCTTTATCACATCAGTTAAATTATACAATTGCTTGCCTCAGAAATTTAAAGATGTAAATAGCTTAGATTCTTTTAAATGCTCTGTTAGACAATTCCTTATAAACCAATGTTTTTACTCACAAAATGAATTTTACAACTTCTGTGATAATGTTTAGAATTGAACAGTGGATTGTTATGTGTATATTTTAATTGTTATGTGTATATTTTAATTGTTATGTGTATATTTTAATTGGTATAAGAGTTTATTTGACATATATTATAGTATATAACTGACTTGACTATGTAAATATTCTTACATTTATGTATTATCATAACCACTAGGTATTATTATTCAGACATAAATAGTATACATCCACCTACTATTTTACATCCTTACTTAAATTTAATAATAGACACCATTTGACTTGTCCAATACTTGTACTAAGCAGGTCTAAAGGAAATAAAGTTATATTATTATTATTATAATGTCCATTTGAATTTTTGCTCAATAAAGTACTCTTATGATTATAGTTATTATATTGATCAAATTGTAAAGCAGGATATTAACTAGTATAAAATGACATTTGACGGTTATGAAACCTAGGGCTAACCCTTTTTTGTACTTTGAAATTTGACATAGGAATAATGTCGACATCGTTAAATGATACAACCAAGAGCATCTTAAAGTCATGGTACTAGCTAAGCATAGCAACTTTACCCTGGGTAAAGTTTCTCTGCTTATTATTTGTGTGTTAAATTTCAAAGTACTTACATCAGAAATATCTGTGGTTTAAAATAGTGAGTGGAAAGCCTTCTCACAATAGTCACATAGTGGGCTCCTTCCATGACTCTGATTTTCTACATACCACTAACATTTCATGACTGGTTCCGAGGTGGTTTCAGGTAAAAAATATATAAAAAGTTAAAATGGAAAGAGATACCCAACCACTCATTACCTAACTAGTGAACGACTTGCATGAAAAGAGCCGGAGTATTAGAACATGATTTTCATTATTTACGTTTAACTATCTTAGTGACCAGAACACTCCTCTGTCAAGCTTCCCAAATGATTATAAAACTTCAATAGCATTATTTTGTTGTGTAATATGAATTTTTTGTTTTTGATTCTTTGCGGTTATGTCTTAGTCCTCTCTTCAAAATGTTAACATTTCACATTTTAAATTTGCATATTGTCTAATATTAGAAAAAAATACTATGGAATACATAAATACACACAGTTGTGGAGTAAGAACAAAGTAATAATCACTCACCAACGACATAAAATCTGGGATACCACAAGGCGAGCTATCTACTTTTATATAGTTTTGACACTTAATAATAATATTTATTGCTGTACTGTTGGCCTGCACGTTGTTGCAAAATATTGTTAAATTCACATAGTCAATTCTGTGAATATGTAATTATACTGAAGAAAGTTTTCACTATATAGAGCTATGATTCAAAGAGCATTTTCTGGACATGAGACTTATATACAAGTCTTCAATATCATAATAATTTAAATAAATGTCAGACATTTATCAACTGTAAATTCTAAAACGAAATTTTAATCATCTTCATGTGATGTCAACCTGGTGGGCGAAATGCTCGTCGAGTTTTGTGTTCCGAATTTTGGTGTCTGTGATAACCACTTCAATATCAATGCCTTAGCAATTGTTGTAGGCAAAATAGACGTCACAAGAGAGCCATATGTTTAACCCCCTAAAACAAACGTTCGTCCTGCAACCTCCACATTTAAATAAATATTGTGTTGCTTAGTTTGATGCAGCATGTTCAATGATCATAGTTTTAAAAGTAATGTTGACTTTATGTCCAATTTGCTCCTATCACCCCCACATCTTGACAAGAAAACGGCCACAAATCGGCAAGAAAATCAAGTAAGTAGTTTTTACTCCCTGACCTGATTCATGTGATAAAACAAAAAACAATCAGTAGTCGGTATCGGTAACAAAGAACGTGCATTAAATCTGCGGAAGGAATTTAGGAAGTTATTGTGCTTAAAAATACTAATTGTTTTAACATTTTTAATAATAATTAAAACGATACCTTTAACCCAGTGTGTTTGTAGTGAAATCATGCAAAAGCTGATGTTGAAAGGGGTAAGTGAATGAGTAGAAATTAAGATACATCTATTAACAACTTTGGCTTGCTTTAGAGGACTTTATTTGATATCCTCCGAGTTTCTCATTATTGTTACAACTAGATAGTACGTCACGCTAAAGATACAGTATAAAGAAACATTTCGTTGCTGTACTAAAGGCTTTGTGTTTATATTGTTGACTTGTTGTGGAGAACATATATTTTGGTCTAGTGATTATTTAAAGAAATATCAACCTCTGAAAAAATTTCTTGCATCACAACAAATTAATACATCCAGCGGTAGGCGGAACAAAACAAGTTGCCTATATATGCAAATCAAACGCGCGGTCATAGATTAGAGATTTATATAGGATAGTGTACATTGATTCTCAAGATGCATCAAATAGCAAATAGGGTTAATATTCTACTGCCAACTTTTCGTTTCACGTTGTCTGTTTCACAAATGATTTAAAAAAAATGATGCAAATTACATCGAAATGTATTGTAACAAAAGTCAAGAAAATCGTTCCTAAAATCTTCTAGACAATCTGATGACATGAAATATTGCTATTCTTCCATCCATCATCGTGATTATTGCGAAAGTACCACTCGAACACGAAAGTTTTGACTCATAGGAAACCATGCGTGGTACTATAAATAAATTGTAAATACGCCATCTGATAGCAACAGAAATTCATAAAATTGTAAAAAGTTCAAATTCAAATATTTATTGCTCCTTTTTAATCATGTAAGTACATGATATACATATAAGATAGAGCATTTAAACACAATTTTAAACCGTGGCACAATAGGCCGCAATAAGCAATGTTTGGCCAAAATGCCCAAAATTCTGAAACTTATGAAACTCGTCCAAAATCAGCAGGAGATTGCAGAAAATATAATGAAAATAATGTCATCCGTAAATTGGGGCGATTCCAGGGGGCGATTAGGTGTTTTCACAAATTTTAAAATCTATTTGACTGCGAAGATAATACTTAATTATGGTAAAAAAAAAGAATTTTCCCAAGCAAACGATTTTAGCCCTTTTAAGTTTGAATTTAAATTTTACCGCGAAAAACCGTACGTCACCGTATCCCGCACTTTTGACGTCAGAGGTTACATTGTTGGTAAAAAAACATGGGTTGTGTATTATAAATAGACGTTATTTTGCAAAACCTTAACGTTTTATAATAGACAATAAGTGGTGTATTGTGCCAGGATGCAAAAATACATCCAAGAACGCACCTGAAAAGGTATTCGTGACAGTACCAAAACAAAAACAATACGCAAAATAAAGTGAAAGCATCAGTATTTTTCTGCTGTGAGGATCATTTTTTCAAATTAATTTTAAAAGTTCTTTATCATGCATGAGTATTAGTCTAAAATAGTGAATAACTAGCTAGTTACCTAATCTTCTTTACTTTACAAGTTTATATGAGCAACATTTATATAGATTATGTTTATATAATATCAACCTTGTATGTATATGTATATTATATTGAGCAACTATATACAATAGTCATAATATAGATCCCCTAATATTTATGTAATTCCATGGGAATCAGGAATTATTTATTGAGAAGAATTTCAGCAGGTCTTACAATTTTTGACACGTAACGTGCATGTGATAAATAATAAACTAATATACGATTCAAATGTATTGACTTTAACCACGAATATCTTAGAAACGGAGGAGCAGAAAAAATTTTAAAAAAATTTGTGATTAATATGAGTCTATTCTAAATCAATCACTGTAATTTAACTAATGTACACTGGACACTTTTGAAGTTCTGCTAAGTTATATTGAAAATTGTCCGACTTTTTAAGGAAATTTTGATCACACCAGTTTTAAATCCATTATATTTTGAAAAATGTGCCTACTATGTAAATAATATTTTAGACAGCGATAAAGCACGGCATTTTTTGTGCGAGGAAATTTTTTTGTAATTTTTTATTTTAAAATTTTGCAGATATTCTCAAAAACGTGACCTCATGTTCATTCGAATATTTATCAATGTACATGGGCGGAGGTAAATAGAAATGTTGTCATAAGAAAATGTTATAATTTTTTGAAAATTGCATTAATTTTTATTTTTTTTTGTTTATTAGATAGGTTATTTTTGTTCATTTCGCCAATAACATATTTTTGAAGTATTATATCAGTCTTAGATATAAAGTCTAAATATTTAAATTTATTGGGTTTAGTTTTAAAGTTATCCCATACTATATTGAAATATGTTACTGCTCAGCTAGGACCAACGAGAAGGTATGAACATATCCTTCCCAGGATGAAGGAATGGGACAGGTTAGATTAGTGAGGAGCAAGGGTGTTATATAGTAAAAAATAAAATTTAAGTTTCTTCTAAAATAAAAATAAATATGTAAGTTTCTTAACCAAAGCAAAGAATTAGTGCAACAAAAATAAATATTTGTATAGATATAACAAATAAAAACAAAATTAAAATATGTCTCTAGAATAAAGTAACTTAAATTAAAATTTCTTGTCAACTAAATAAAATATATTCCAAGAAATGTAACAATAAAAAAGTAAACTTCATACCTAATATAATAACTAATATTTTGTTCTGAAAATATATATTAAAAGAGTTAAATGCCTCGCGTCCGAATCTTCATTTTCTGAAGAGGAATCATTATCCGGTTGAATTATGATCGGCGCAATGGGGGGTAGTGTTGGATATTGATTGCCATTTTTAATTACATGCTTAACGCAATTTTTCCATAAATCAGTATTGTCGAGGTCATTTATTACTTCTCTTATATGATCAACTACTACCGTGCTTAACGTTGGAGAGTCATTACATTTTCGCAAACGATCTTTTAAAGTTGCCCAAACCATCTCGATAGGATTAAATATGCAATAGTACGGAGGTAACCACAAAAGTGTATGACCGTTTATATTGGATAAGTTATCAATAACATATTCCTCTTTGAAATTCTGTTCTTTTATTCTTTTCAGTAATTCTCGCTTTATTGGAACTTTTACAGGAATTTCCATATTTTTTCTCTCATGAATTTTAAAATGTCTTCCTTTTTTATACTGGTATTTGGTATTTTATTTAATATTCGCGAGTGATAAGAAGCGTTATCTAATACAATTATCGAATTAGGCGGAATATTTGGTAGAAGCTGTTCTGAAAACCATTTTTCGAATAGAGCGGCTGTCATATCTTCGTGATAGTCTGCAGAAGACTGCGATATTTTTTTGGCCGACAAGAGCAACGCATTAGGTACAAACACGTTTTCACTTCCCGCATGTGTGATAACGCGTTTTCCTCAAGAACACGGAGTATTTAAAACACAATTATTTGAACCGTCTACCCAACTATACTGAACAACATCATGAGTGTCAAACCACGTCTCATCTAGATACACTATATGGCTGTTTAGTTTACGATATTCTCTGATTTTTTCCAAATAATCTACCCGAAGTGCTACTATACGTCGTGATTCCATAATTACCATACGACTGTCAAGTTTTTTATGTTTAAAACTGCATTCTAATAAAACATTTCGTAGTGTATCTAAAGAACTATAATTATAATCAGGATAATCGCTTAATTTTTCTCGAATCATTTTTAACGTAGTAACCATATTTTCTTCATACATATTATAAATTACACGCCGTATTACATTTTTGGTAGCATCATCAATATTTTTTAATTTCGTATTTTTCCGTTTCCTATTTGTACCGTGATCTATAACA
Source organism: Stenurella melanura (assembly GCA_963583905.1). Taxonomy (NCBI): domain Eukaryota; kingdom Metazoa; phylum Arthropoda; class Insecta; order Coleoptera; family Cerambycidae; genus Stenurella; species Stenurella melanura. Next base: position 102,222,328 of record OY757316.1, on the reverse strand, counting down.
TCTCCTTTTTTAATTACGCGATAAATTGTTGATTTTGATATTTTAGTTAATTCGTTAATACGTTCTTTTATTTCTTTCTCACATCGTTCACGATTTTCGCAATTTTAAACGTTCATGTTTATTTAAAATAATGCGTTGACTTTGTACGTGTAAATCTTGATTTGTACACTCTAAATTTATTTCGGCTTCTTCGACAATAACCGGTTCAACTATTTCGGGATTTTCGGGCATTATAATATTATCCTCTGTTTCAAATGGCCTCCAGAAAGCCATGGTAAATTAGTAAATAATAAAATATCTTACCTTTTATATAGTAATAAATATTTATAAATATGAACAATAAGTATAAACTGAACCACACTTGATATTATAGTAGGTATTTCTGCACTGCACTGGAAAAATGTTATAAATAAAGAACTAGGCACATCTCACAAGTCCACGTTGACTGTTAAGAAACGATTTACGGGTTTTTTTATGCTAGTGGATCTGTCCGTTTTATTATCTTTAAACCAGTGCAGTCGTAGATGGTTCATTCAGTCTAATTACATTGCCAGTCTCGTACTCGCCTGCACAGTTTCAACCACTATTCGATTCTCGATACCATGTTAAATACATAGGACAAAACATCAAGTTAAGTGCGCACGGTCCTGTGCTCTAACACTGACCAGTTTCAATTGACTTCGTAAAGACTATAAGAATAAAAAACCACACGATCTTTAAACAGATTCTGTTGATTTCTTGAATACGTTTGCTTTTTGTGAACGCCCTCCTTTCCCTGTTCACTTTATCAGATTTTCTGTGATCCCCTGCCCCCCTAAAAGCGAAAGTATTTGTTGAATGGACCTTTATGAAAACAATCAGTTCTTTAGGTGGAAAAAATTGTTCACTAATTTTTTTTGGAATATTTTAGAATATAAAAGGATCTGTAAACCGAAGTTGTAATATTTCTCTCTCTCTCTCGCTCATTATTATATTGCCATTTTCATTAAAAAGATGTTTTGCTTCCTTCTCTAATAATATTGCAGAGGGTGATCTCGTAACAGCCTTATTGAATACATCTCGGTTAAATACAATTAAAAAGAAATATGTACCAATTAACATTTTATTACAAATAAATCTAAATTCACATATTGTAGAAATAGTTAACAAAATATAAAAAAACAATAATTTACAGAGCACGTAAACTACTAAATAAGTTGCTTTGTAAAAAATAACAAGTCTTTTAAAAATACCACTATAAATAACATCCTGGTTAAAGATGAGACTATATACAAAACTGTGGAAGATACTAAAGCAATTATCTTGTGGTTCGTCGTGTAATTTTACAGAAACTCACAAAAACGTACTTAGCTTCTACAAGTTGCAAGAGAGTCAAAACAGAATTAAAAATCGAAGTCCTTATCGGAATATATAGGCTTTAACTCATACTGTCGTCCAGTTCTTCTGTCAAATAACCTACCACTCACTGGCTTATAAACCAAATCTTCTCCATTAATCTTATGCTGTTCCCTCTTTCCTCTATAATCATCATCAGCGCTTCTATAGTTGCCCCCATGCTTTTGCGCATTCCCATCTAGGATTAAAGACCTTGCTTTGTCGTTGATGAATTCCACATCCTTAAGCAAGCCCTGCTCACGCTTTCCTCTTTGAGTTCCGTCAATCTGAGCATAGGCTGGTGCGTACTGGGATTCCTCTTCGTAGGGGGTGTACTCAGAATCCAGCTGGCTTTCTTCACCTTTATTACCATCGTGGTTGTAGTCCCAGTAGTGTTCGCCGTATCCTCCGTGTTTGTCGCCCCATCTTACCTGTGAAGTAAAAAATTGTTGTAGTGTGTGGACATTAGGGCGGTCCAAAAATACATTGCAAACATTTTTTTCATGCCAGAGGGTCTCGATCACCCCCAATTTGTTTCCTAATACCAAAAAAGTCAGTTTGAAAATCATAAAAAAGACCGACAAAGGAATAGTTGATAATACGGGCGGTGTCATGAACGTTGTCCGACAATTTGTAGAATCACTTTTTAATAATTGTAAATATAGTTTTACTATTTTATATTAATTGTTACTCATGCTGTGAATGATTTATTTATAATAAATAATGTTAGTTTAATGAACAATTATATAAAAATGATTCAATAAAAGTAAAGAAATATCATTTAACCGTCGGCTATGCTACCAGCAATATAAAGAATGAACTAAGAGCTTATAAGGGACTTGTAATGGTGAGCCAGGTAAACAATCGATCACTTTCGGTTTAGGTAAGTGCATAACATATCTGGTTAACTATAATTCGTATACGGATATCGTTTGTAATATTCAAGCACGGTCTCCGGTCTTATTCTATCACATCAGGCTTTGTAATGATTTATCCTGGTGGCAACGCCTTAGACTGACTTTTCAAATTGACAATAGAAATACTATACGTATTTCTTGATTTTTCAAAATTTTGATTTTAAATGGCGGTTAAATGGAAATCTGAAGTTTCCCCTGTAAACCGAGGATTTTTTCTTTTTTAATAACTGTTTAGGATTAGGGAAAATCTTGCATTAGGATTTGTAGAGGACTACCCAACGAAGAATTGTATGTATTATACATGTGGGTTTGTCACTCCTAACATACCTCCAATTTTCGTTTATTTAAACAAATTCCATTTGTTAAAAAAAAAATGCTCAAAAATTCGTCTAAAATCCAGTTTTCTGAGATCGGACTGGCAGCCTATTATTATACTCTTCGCAAATGCAAAACGAAGAGTATATTGCATTCGATCGGCACATTTCTAAAATCGGTAATATTGCTCGTAGAGAGAAAAAATTCATATCACTGTGTTGGTGGACGTAAGGTCACTTGGGGTATTTGGGCCATGATTTTATAACCTGAGCAAGAATATTATACTTTGTACTTGCCTGAGAACCACTAATAAGCTATATTAGTATCTAAAATATTTTTTTATATATAATACAATATACAATCTTTAAATATATAATATTCAAATCCCCAGTCAAATTTAATTTTCTTTATAATTATAATTAAATAATAAAAAGTCTGACGGGCCCAGTTACCCCTAGAAATTGGGGCAACTGGACCATACGGGTCTTGGTTTCATACAAACGATTGTTATTTGAACTGGGGTAAGTGGGCGTGTTGGTAAACATGTGAACTTCGTACAAAAATTATCATTTAAATCACACCATAGTCGAGTTGTCGACGATGTAAGAGACCTACTACATAACAATTAGGTGTGAAATTTATTCAAATTTAGGAATAACACAATTTCTGTTAAAGTAAAAAGGGCAAAATTAAATGTAAAAAACATCCAATTTCAAGTAAGCATAAATAGCACATGCCTACAAAAAAAAGTGATTTGCACCAGGGACCTGACATAGTAATCCTACGTATTTCGACGTGTTGAACACGAATCCAATGTCCGTTTAGCTCCGTTACCCACCAACTTTTTGTAAATCGCGAAAATAATCTAAAGAAATGAGGTTGCTTAGGCTATTTTCGCGATTTACAAAAAAATGGTGGGTGATGGAGCTAAACGGACATCAGATTCGTGTTCAACACATCAAAATACATAGGGATTAATATGTCGGGTCCCGGGTTCAGATCGCTACTTTTTGTGTGACTGTGCGCAGTGATCTACATCTACCTAATAAATAAAAACAAAAACAACATACTTAATGTGCTTGGGGTAACTTGGTCCCCGTGCTCAGATGTCCCAATTAACTGGCCCACTTACCCCATTTTTGAAAAATTGTGGGGGTAACTGGGCCACCCACTCAAGCTTATGACCTAACGCAGAATACATGCTTGCAATAACATTTTAGGGATATATCATGCTTCTAATTTATGCTAAATTAACTGTGACGTTGATAATATATACAGTAAACCTGTAGATATTTCATAAAAATCAAGATTACATCACGTTGCTATGAAAATTTTGCACTACAAAATTTAAAAAATTGCTACATGAAAGCAACAACACTCAGAAACATGAGACTAATTGTTGTAGTGAGATGACATTGTCCTTCAGTGCTGCCAACTGCTTGAAGTGAAATTACCCCCACAAGTTCTACGGAAAAAAACCATGGCCCAGTTACCCCCTGGGCCCAGATACCACAACTGACCTTATTCTGAACAACTTTCAACAAAATGTCCGTCCGTCAGTATGTCCGTCCAGCTGTCTGTCCGTCTGTCTGTCCGCCTGTCTGTCTCTCCGTCTGTCTGTCAGTCCGTCACGTTTCTTGTAAGCACGATAACTTAAGAACGAAAAGTCCGATTATATGGACAGTAAATTAGTGTTAGCTAGAGGACGAACCCTATTGTTTTTGAACAAAATCAATTAATAAATAAAAAAGTTATACATTTTTTAAACACAAAAGAAAAATTGTTTTTACATTATTTTTCTTTATATAATTAAACTAAAAATGTCTAAAACCAATATTATTTACAAAGAAACTGCGAAGAGTATCGTATAGAATGTGCAACAATTATATAAAAAGTGCAGTAAATCGGCGAAACGGTTATCTTGTTCTTAAGTGACATCAATTTACTTTCAAATATTTTCCAATTATTTAAACAATCAATTTATTATTTTCAACTTTTTTCAAATCATGCTAGAAAAGTCAGCTTTTTTATAACAAATTAAATTTGTTGAAACATCTATAAGGGTTTATTAGATAGTATAGGTAACATATCTAAAACATAAAATGTTATGGGTCTATATTACAAAAAAGCTGACTTTTCTAGCATAAATTTTAAAAAGGTTGAAAATAAATAATAAGTGATTATTTAAACATTTGGAAAATATTTTATTGATTGATTTGATTTGCTAGCGTAAGGTGGGCATTGCTGCCAATTCCGGTGCATGGAGATTTGTTCCACCACGCAGCCCGATCGCCCGCCGAACCTCCATCTGCAGTCGACCAGTTGTCTATTACATATTCATGCGGCTCCACCCAACGGATCATCCCACCGTGTGCCGGAACAAATCCCCCAACGGACGACAAAACCGCGTGCCGAAACCAAACCTCGGATGTTTTATATACCGCCGGACCGGCTGCATACGCTGTATTGGACAATGGACATGCTTGTTGTCAGCAGCGAGAGCCGCATGACGCATGGGGTGGGAGTATAGGATGGAGCGTGTAGGTGTTTGTGAGATGTTTCTTTTCTTTTTCTTCTGTCTTCATCGGATGGAAAGTGTAGGCGTTTCTGAGATGCTTCTTTTAAGTTTTCGTGCTTCTTTTTACTTTCAGGTTTTTGTGAGATGCTTCTTTTTAATTTCTGTCTGTGATCATCTTTTCTCCTATTCTACTTCTTAGTTTTCTATTTATTCTGTTTCTGAGTCTGGCAGTGTGTATATCCTTGATATTTCTTTAGTGTATTCCGTTTTCTTTTGTTGTGCCGATTTTTCCCAGTGTGTATAATCCTTTCCTAGCTTATTCATAATCCCCTCGATTGTTGTTATCCATGTGTAGCATGGCCTCCCTATTTTCAGTTTGTTGCTGTTTATTCACAGCGCTTTCTTTAGTAGGTGTGTCGTGTCTCGTCTTTTTACGTGTCCCCAATATTTCATTGCGTATGATTCTATTCTTTTGATTATTGTTCTTCCCTCTAGTAATATTGACGTTTTCTGTAGTTTTTGTGGTTTTCCTGTTTTTGCTAGCAGTTGGATAATGTCCCTTTCAGCTCTTCTCAGGCTTCTTCCTTTGTCGTTGCTGCGTTTTTCGTGTTTCGTCTTTGTACGTGTCCCCAGAATTTCATTGTGTATGATTCTATTCTTTTGATTATTGTTCTTCCCTCTAGTAATGTTGACGTTTTCTGTGGTTTTTATGGTTTTCCTGTTTTTGCTAGCAGTTGAATAATGTCCCTTTCAGCTCTTCTCAGGCTTCTTCTGTTGGCCTTTGTCGTTGCTGCGTTTTTCGTGTCTCGTCTTTGTACGTGTCCCCAGTATTTCATTGCGTATTATTCTATTCTTTTGATTATTGTTCTTCCCTCCAGTAACGTTGACGTTTTCTGTCGTTTTTGTGGTTTTCCTGTTTTTGCTAGCAGTTGGATAATGTCCCTTTCAGCTCTTCTCAGGCTTCTACTGTTGGCCTTTGTCGTTGCTGCGTTTTTGACTCCATATATCGTCGTAGGCATTATGATGGTCGTATATATCTTTTTGGTTAGGCACCATGGTGATTTATTGTCCTCAATGAAGGGCAGTAGAGCTCTTCTGACTCTGTAGGCTGTGAACATCGTTGTTTGACTCCTATATTCTTCATTTTTGATTCCGTCGTCTGTCCAAACCATTGTATTGCAGTGTTTTCGTGCCATTGTTGACCAATTTAGTTCCTTTCCTGTTTATTGTTTTTCTATCTCCTCCCGGTATTTCTTTTTGATTTCTTCGTTCTGTAGCAGGGAGATGTCATTTGCTGTTTTGTTTGTTTTTTTTGTGCGCTTCTTGTTTCTTTATTACTAGTGTTCCGTATAATATTTTGTGATCTGTTTTGTCGTTTGTTGCTTGTTTTGCCTTTTTAACCCTGTCCCTTATTTTTCTATCCATTAGGATATGATCTATTTGAGAGTTGATGTTTCCTTTACTCCAGGTATTAAGGCAAGTTAGGTTCTTGCTCCATGTGTTTCTAACTGTCAGATCGAACAGATGTGCCAAGTTTTTTGATGTCACTTAAAAATAATAGACTGCCAGGTCAATCTCAGAAAACAGGATTTTAGATGAATTTTCGAGAAAAAAATTAAACAAATGGAATTTGTTTAAATAAATGAAAATTGACTAAAAAATGTTGATAAATATTCCACTAGACCAATAGCAATAAATTTTGAAGAATACAGCGCTCATAAGTGTAAATTCCATAAAGAATTTACATTTTTTGATTTAAGGCGTGTTAGGGGCGATAAACCCATATGTATCATACATCAAATTCTTCGTTGGATAATCCTCTCTAAGTCCTATAAGTTTAATGCAAGACTTTCCCTACCTAATAATTATTCAAAAAATCCCAAAAAGTGATTTTTTCCCATGTAATTTACATGGGAAACTTCAGATCTTCATAGGAACAGGCACCATTTAAAATCAAAATTTTGAAAAACCAAAAAATACATACTTACTTACTTTTTTCGGATTTGGAAACAAATTGGGATAATCGACAACCTCTATAAAAATTGTCATTTTCGACCATCCTAGTGGACATATTGGTGAATGTAAGAAAATCTATAAATTCTGGTTATTATGGAATGTTTCTTTGGAACATTAGTATCACTGAACACTGTATTGTCTGAACGGTGAGGATGGCTTTGCATTGGAGATAAACAACAAAAAAATAGATAAAATAATGGTTAAAATGCAGGTAATGAACTGTCGTCATATTGGCTTCTTTATTAGTTGATTATTAGTCCAAGATGTCGTACGATGAATAAATGATGTCCCAAAATGATGATTGAAAGAAAAACACTCGTTCTTCCTTCACGTATTTTGTCTTTTTTGTCGTCTCTAGCACTTGCTCTATTTCCATTAGTTCCCGAATGATAGAGAACGGTATGACGTCACTAGTTAATTTTTTGTTTTTGATGTACAAATTTGGTACATTTTCCTATCGGTAGATGCCTGCCAATGGAATTGCGTTTTCAATTCTTATGTTCTCGATGTCCCCAGTCGTTAACGAGTTATCGTCAAAAATGGCTGAAGTCTAAACTACTCATGTTTTGTTTCATAAAATCCAGAATTTATAGAATTACCTACATATACCGGCTGAGTCACGAATTGCGCTCGCCCCGATATTTCCTAAAATATTTGGAATAGAAAATTGAAATTTGGAGGCCTTATTACACGACTAAAATGCCATATTTTCAATAAAAAATCAAGTTTGGTGCACATCCGGTTTGACCGGAAATGCCCACAACTTTCGATTTTTAAATGGAACACCCTATATATTTTTACATTTTTGGAATCTAGAGGAAATTTTGAATACAATACATCCATTTTGGTCACGTTTTGATAAACATTAAAAATTTTATTAAAAAATCTATTTCTGAATCCAGAGTGCTGTGGTGCCCAAAATATATTTTAGTTTGTGTGCTACGTTACTATAAAAATAAAAAGAGCAATATGATTGCATTACTTAATTCTCTAGAGGCGTTTAAAATTTTTAAATGTGATTTTTACCCACTAACTCGGTTTTTTTAAATGGGAATTTAATCGTTCACCAACATTTTTAAATACCTCATTTTCATACGAATCTAATGATACCAAAATTTTGAAAATCCGCTCAGAAATATTTGAGATTTCAGCCAAAATACAATGCAACCAAGCTTTTAGAAACATGCGGCTAATAGATAATAGCCCACTAGGCTTTGGAAACTAAAATGGCACATTTCTGTGTAAATCTGGTAACCTAATAACATTGGTAAAATCATAGTAGCCATTGAATGTAATAAAACAATATCAGCGGTCAGACAGACTCGTGTAGTTATAGGCAATCTTGAGCTATCAAACATTTAATAATTGTGAGCGCAAAGAACGTTACAATTAAGTTTAGCATAGGTACGTGGAGGTAAACACAATAACATCCACAAGGACATTTGCAATAGAATGCGACATCAGTTCGGTTTTCAGAGTTTTATTTAAATGAACATAAATATCGGGCCTATAAATGAATAAAAATCAATTCCGTTTGAACAATTAAACTTAAACTAGGTAACAGTAGGTATCTTTAAAATAATTAATATAATTAAACCATAAATTGACATTTATAGATATGGTTCAAAATGTCCACCATTTTTTTCTACACACAATTCGGCTCTGCGTACAGTTGCTTGAATGGCTCTACGCAATTCATCCGGCGTTATTTCATTAAGAGCCCGTACAACTTTATTTTGCAGCTCTTCACGGGTATTTAAAGAAGTTTTATAAACTTTATTTTTGAGAGTGCCCCATACATAATAGTCGAGGGGTGTTAAGTCAGGTGACCTAGGAGGCCACCTGATATGACCTTGATTTGCGATAAGGCGTTCACCATGCAAGTTGTTTAAATATTCCATCACTCTTCTGGAATTATGTGGGCGAGCACCATCTTGTTGGAAAAACAGATTTTGTAAATAGGCAAGAGGAAGTAAGTCAAGAAATTCTGCTATCTGGTTTTGTAAAAAGAATAAATATCGTTCGCCAGTAAGCGTTGCCTCAAAAAATATGGGTCCAATTATTCGATCTCCAAGTACTCCAAGCCAACAGTTAAACCCAAATCTTTCCTGAATATTCCCCCGCCCTACCAACCTCGGATTTTCTTGAGCCCAGTACTTAGTATTATTTCTGTTAAACATACCTTGGTTCGTAAATCTACTTTCATGTGAATATAATATATGAAAAGGAAAACCTGGGTTTTGTTGTACTGCATTTAAGAACCAGTTGCAATATACTAGCCTCCTGTCGTTATCATCTCCATAAAGATGTTGGTGTATTTGGTATTTATAAGACCGAAACTTATGTTTCTTTAAAATTCTGCAAACCGAAGACTGACTAATGTCGCATTCCATTGACAATTCCCTTGTTGATGTTGTTGGGTGTACCATCACAAATCCTAATACATCAATTTCTTTGTCCTCACTTACAATAAATGTTTGATGGTCATCTTGTTGATTGGGTTCGTTTCTTAATTCTTATTCCACTCTGGCAAACAAATGTCTGCTTGGATGACGTCTGTTGGGATATTGTTGCTGATACAGTTCTGCAGCTGCAGTTGAATTTTTGAGACTCTCTCCATATATCAGTAACATATCGACCTTTTTATTTCTACTAAAATTATTCATTTTCTTTAATTTTTACTCAAAGAGATTTCCGCAACGTTTTATTTTGTAACTGTCTGACAGCTGATATTGTTTTATTACCTTCAATGGCTACTATGATTTTTCCAATGTTATTAGGTTACCAGATTTACACAAAAGTGTGCCATTTTAGTTTCCCAAGCCCACTAATCTATTATCTATTAGCCGCATGTTTCTAAAAGCTTGGTTGCATTGTATTTTGGCTGAAATCTCAAATATTTCTGAGCGGATTTTCAAAATTTTGGTATCATTAGATTCGTATGAAAATAGGTATTTAAAAATGTTGGTGAACGATTAAATTCCCATTTTAAAAAACCGAGTTAGTGGGTAAAAATCACATTTAAAAATTTTAAACTCCTCTAAAGAATTAAGTAATGCAATCATATTGCTCTTTTTATTTTTATAGTAACGTAGCACACAAACTAAAATATATTTTGGGCACCACAGCACTCTGGATTCAGAAATATATTTTTTAATAAAATTTTTAATGTTTATCAAAAAGTGACCAAAATGGATGTATTGTATTCAAAATTTCCTGTAGATTCCAAAAATGTAAAAATATATAGGGTGTTCCATTTAAAAATAGAAAGTTGTGGGCATTTCCGATCAAACCGGATGTGCACCAAACTTGATATTTTATTGCAAAGATGGCATTTTAGTCGTGTAATAAGGCCTCCAAATTTCAATTTTCTATTCCAAATATTTTAAGCAATATCGGGGCGAGCGCAATTCGTGACTCACCTGGGATAGAGTGTTCTTATTTAAGAGTGTAATAGCGTAATAATTCTTGTTTTTTGTCCGATTTGAATCAAACTGATGTTAGAAGATAAAGGTCACCAAGATCTATTTAAGACCACATACCTAATCACTTTCCATCTTTAAATTCAAGGTCATCTACCATACTAAATTGTATTATTATTATTATTATTATTATTATTATTATTATTATTATTATTATTTTTTGTGTTTTATTAGTTTCACCAAAAGGCCATCGACCGAAGTCCTTCAGCCTTAAATTGTATTAAACAAAAACAAAATAATTATTACGTTGTCACACTCTTACGCTGTAAGATAACTGGAAGCGAAATATTTAAAGATTAGTATTAGTAGTATAATAAATAAAAGCATTTATTGTGACTAACATATTTTTTCAAAAGCGAAATATCACAGGCATCCCAAAGTACCACAGGCATCAGCTACAATTGTAAGCATTTTTTTATTAATAAGCTTGACATTGAGGATGTCAATATGTTATAAAATCCGTCACAATGTGGTACTTACCCAATTCATAATTTAGATTTTTCAAAAATAATAAAAAATGTTAGAAAACTAAGCTCTTGTTTTAAAGGTTTTAATATTGGAATGTGGAAAATAAATGTTCTTACTACTTTTCCTCGTTCATTATTGCCCTTATAAAGGGCCGAATTTGCCATTATTGTTTTCACAATAATGCTGCTTATATCGTTCTATTGAATACTTCACTTTGCATTTAAGTTTGGAATAAGCAACAAGTTTTACCAAGAAAATCAATTATTCTTATATTTTTATTCTACGGCCAATAACAGCGGGAAAATCCCAAACTTAAAAAAACACTCATTGTTTTGCATATAACTTTGATATTTTTTAAGCTGTAGGGATATAAAAAATACGCTTCAAAGAGAATTTTAATACCTTTAACTTCTATCATATGTATTTTTAAAGGCAGACTTTTTAGTTTCGAGATATTCGAGATTTAAATATTATAACTGGACTTACAAACGCTCGAGCGTCATATTTAAACGGCCATATTTTTAGAACACTTCATCGAACAGAAATAAGGTAGAAATCAAAATATTTGTCATTTTATAGAATTGTTTACTGTGTATTTCCTCATTATATGTAATACTTTTTGAGTTATATGCGAAGGACAGTCTTGAAATAACAAGTTTTCAATGGTAAAGTTGCAATTTTCAAATTGTTATAAATTGGAAAATGTCACTTTTCATGAACAAATATATACAATCTGTTTTTTTTTATAATTCAAGTCTCAATCAGATACAACACTTAGTTTTTTATTTTTTCCACCTGTTACCAACTTTTTTTCGTAATACGTTATTTCCCAAAAATATCGACATCTCGGGTTCTACTGGTCAGATTATAAAAATATAAAGCGTAAAATATTTGTCTCAATAAAATTTGATAAACTATTGAAAAGGGAAATACTTTTTGAGAAAATTATGAATTTTATAGAGATTTTAAAATTTCCCTAGTGCAAAAAAGGATTAAAATTTTTTTAGCCAAAGCAGAAAATAACGTTTTCAAAATCGGCCCAATTGGCAAAATTTTGATATTTAGATTTCATTATTTTGACATCAGGTTTAAACGAATCAATAGATAACTTTATTGTCTATAACTCTGATCAGAAATACTTGTTTGTGTCTTCTAAAGAAAAAAAAATTATGGCGAAAAAACTTGTTTTTCCGAAATAACTTTGGCTGTCGAAGAATTAGTAGAAGATATGTTTAATCGCCCATCTAGGTACATACATTTAAATCTCATATTTCTTCAAAACTTTTGATAAATCGAAGCTTTCAAAATTAGAGCAAGTTGGTAATACTAGATTTTAATAAAAACTGGTACAGATTTTTTACTTCTATTTTATGGCCAATGAGCAGGAAATTACTAAATTTCTTATTTAGAAAAATTACAAAGCACTCATTGTTTTGCACATAACATCGTAATTTTTTAACCGGTACGAATAGAAAAAAAATAACATCAAGGAGTATTTCAAGCCCTTTAATTTCTATTATATGCATTTTTAACATCATACTAATTGTTTTTGACATATTTGAGATTTAAACATTATATCACGACTGATAAACGATAAATCACATTTTTAGAATTATTCATCATACAGAAATGAACATAAAACAAAATACTGTAATTTCATAAGTAATGTTATTTTCTGTACCATACCATTTTTTCTATAAATGTAAGACTTTTGAGTTATTTACGAACAACAGTCTCAAGGTAACAGTTTTTTAAAGCTCAAATCGTAATCATCAAATCGTTAAAAACCAAGACATTTCCTAGTTGCTAGTTGCTGGAAAAAGGCCAAAGTTTGTCCAGTATTTAAAAGTGGTGATAGAGCATTGATTGATAATTATAGAGCTATTTCTATTCTCTCAAATTTTTCAAAGATTCTCGAAATTATTTTGTATGATCGTTTCTATCTCTCTGTTTGTAATCAGATATCGCCTAATCAACACGGGTTTATGAGTAATAGATCAACAGTTACAAATTTAGCTGTTTTCACACAATATGTTGCCAATATATTAGACTGCCAGGGACAAGTAGATGCCATTTATACAGACTTTTCAAAGGCCTTCGACAGGATAGATCATGGCATCTTACTTGCTAAATTAACTAAATTTGGCTTTCATTCTAGCGCTATTGAATTTCTTAAATCTTACCTATGGGAAAGACAACAATACGTCACATACAACGGTTTTAATTCATCTTGTTACACTGTTACTTCGGGTGTTCCTCAGGGATCTAATCTTGGCCCCCTGCTTTTTCTATTATTTATTAATGATTTAAGTGATGTTATTAACTGTTATAATCTATTTTACGCTGATGATTTGAAAATATACTCCGTTATAACTAGTATTGATGACTGTAGGAAGTTTCAAGTTGATTTGGAGCATGTTCAGTCTTGGTGTATAGTAAATAAATTAGGTCTTAATGTCTCGAAATGTAAGATTACTAGCTTCTCAAGAAAGCAGACAATATGTGAATTTGAATATCATATTGGGAATAATATGTTATCTCGTAGTTACTCCAACAAGGATCTGGGAGTGTTGTTTGACTGTAAGTTTTCTTTTAATGAGCATATAACTTTAAAAGTAGCTGAGGCAATGAAATTTTATGGATTTATCGTAAGAAATTGTAAAAATTTTACTGATATTGAGGCTTTAAAAAAATTATATTTCTCTTATGTCCGCTCTAGACTCGAATATGCAGCACTGATTTGGTATCCATACTATAATCATCAAAAAATAATGATAGAACAGGTTCAGAGGAAATTCTTGAAATATTTAACGTTTAAAGTAGATGGTATTTATCCAGAGAGAGGAGTAAATTATAATTATTTAACTAGTAGATTTAACATTATCAGCATAGATTTAAGAAGAACTTGCATGTCATTGATATTCTTATACAAGTTGTTACATAACAGGATTGATTGTTTCGCTTTACTTAGTATGATTAACTTTAATGTACCTAGAATTAACTCAAGACATAAACCAACCTTTAGATGTGATAAACCAAGAACAAATATTTTATTAAAGTCACCAGTATACGTAATGTGTCATAATTTTAACAATTTGTCTAATTTATGCGATATACATTATGGTTCGTTAAGCCGCCTTATTGAAATAGCCATCACATACCTCAATGTAAATGTTATTTAATAGTCTGTTTATTATAATGTAGTTTTTATTGTATAATGTATGTTTTACTATATTATGTAGATTTTATTACATTTTCACCATCTACAATATATTTTTATTTTTATATATTTTTTTTTGATTTTTTTTATATTTTTATTTTTATTTTATAATTTTATGTAATTATACATATTATATATTTTCTTTCATTTTACTATGTAGTATTATAATTGTCCTGTAAATGGGTTCTCTGTTGGGCAATAAAGCTATTATTATTATTATTATTATTGTTAGAACTTGAAAATATAAATTTTCATGAAAAATTGTAAACCACCTTTTGCTCTTATTATATCAGATTCGGTGATTACTATTTTACTTTTTTGCCCACTTCTGTGGAGGGGGGGGGGGTGGAAACCACCACCGAGTAAAAAGCGCAATTTTATAGGGTAAACTTTTTTGTACTCAGTATTAGAACAGTAGCGTAACAGAAACTGAGTGGGCCCCCCCCGCAAATGTTTGCAGGGGCCCCCTCTCTATAACGAGTGGAAAATGTAATTCTTATCTTCATTACTATTAGGCTCAGGTTTATGAATTTTTGAAGCTCCGAAATGGGCTTGTCGGCTTGTGTTTGTGCGCCATAAACCGACAATATGTTTTGTTCCTTTGTTTTGTTAATTCTTATCAGCACGCCGAAATTATTTTACGTTGTTGTGTCTACTACCTATAGTTATAAGTTTTTATTAATCAAAATGTAATCATTCAATAATTATAAATATAACATTATTTATGAATTTAATTCATTGAATTATGAAATGAAATACATATTTGTGAAAAGCAAAGCACCGCTTAAAAAGTAAAAAATACATGTGGCAGGAAGTCCCAAATATTGAAGAAGAAAAAATTTAAGGTAATGCCACAAATAACATTTAGGCGTTATTTATATTATTTCCCAAAATTATCGATATCTCGGCTTCTACTGATCAGATTATAAAAATCTAAAGCGTAAAATATTTGTCTCAATAAAATTTGATAAACTATTGAAAAGGGAAATACATTTTGAAAAAATTATGAATTTTATAGAGATTTTAAAATTTGCCTAGTGCAAAAAAGGAATAAAATTTCTTTGGCCAGGCAAACAATAGCATTTTCAAAATCGGTCCAATTGGCAAAATTTTGATATTTAGATTTCATTATTTTGACATTTGGTTTAAACGAATCAATAGATAACTTTATTGTCTATAACTTTGATCAGAAATACTTGTTTCTGTCTTCTAAAGAAAAAAAATTATCGCGAAAAAACTTGTTTTTCCGAAATAACTTTGGCTGTAAAACAATTAGTAGAAGAGATGTTTAGTCGCCCATCAAGGTACATACATTTAAATCTCATATTTCTTCAAAACTTTTGATACATTGAAGCTTTCAAAATTAGAGCAAGTTGGTAATACTAGATTTTAATAAAAACTGGTACAGATTTGAGTATTGTAGAGTATTGCAAGCCCTTTAATTTCTATTATATGTCTTTTTAACATCATACTAATTGTTTCTGACATATTTGAGATTTAAACATTATATCACGACTGATAAACGTTCGAGCGCCATTTTTAAAGTATCACCTTTTTAGAATTTATTCATCATACAGAAATGAACAAAAAACAAAATACTGTAATTTCATAAGTAATCGCATTTTCTGTATCATACCATTTTTTCCATAAATGTAAGACTTTTGCGTTATTTACGAAAAAGCGTCTTAAGGTAATAGTTTGATAAAATGTAAACCACCTTTTGATCTTATTAAGTATGTCAGATTCGGTGGTTACTATTTGACTTTTTTGGCCACTTCTCTAGATGGGGTGGAAACCACCATAAAGTAAAAAGCGCATTTTTTATAGGGTAAACTGTTTTGTACATACTGTTAGATTATTAGAAACACAATGCAAACAAAATAATGAAAATCCATTCATTTTAACTGGATTCCGAGGTAAAAACCTAATAGCATTCGTCTATTTTAACTACCATTAATATTTGACACTGTTAATATTACTAACTTTATTTTTTTCTGATAATAATTACACTTATACAAAGTTATGCGCTTTTTGAAATTTATACGAAAATCTTAATTGCGACTTTTTTCCCCTTGGGTCTCTGAATTTTCACTTTGTGCAACGGCAGCGCGACCGTCTTGCTCCGGCCCTGGTACTGTGACTTTCTCCTGTACCACGTCGTGTGGCGTTTTGTCTGAAATAGATTGCACAAAATGTTATTAAGATAAATTCTTTCATTGTTAGTGGCAAAAAGGAAAAAGTAAAATAAAGAAAAGTTACTTTAGTTTTGAATTCTCCGGCGTGAGGATGGGCTTTTTCGTGGCCTTCTATAAAATGATGCTCGTTTCCTCTTTTGTGTCCATATTCGTAATGGCCATTAACGGGGGCGTGAATATATCTGTTAGTAGAGAAAAGAAGAAATACTATTAGCACATGTAAAGCGAGCAAAAAAGCAGGTTTAGAATTAGTTGCGGGGTGATTGCTGCAGAACAGAGGTAAAGCGCTTTAGGAAACACATATATTAGGCTAAATCAATTTGAATATTGTATATTGTCCTCTTCGGAGGAGATTGAAATCGACAAAATTCCCAAGAAGCTGAAAAAATATACAGAGTGACTTTATCTTCGATATTGTTAAATTTAAAAGAGCGTAAGTGTAAGTTTTCATTATTTTGGCAATAATGGAGCATGTCTGAATAGACGCTCATATACAGTGACGTCCATAAGTAATGGATAATTCACTATCTACGTAATCTACAATTTATGAGTAATATCCTAAAACACGTCTAAAATGACATTTTTTGAGCATAATTCTATAAGTACGTCCTTTTCAACCCACGTGACAGCTACCCCTTTATATTTTTTTAATGGCACGAGGATGTGGACGGGTCCTTAATTCTCTGTCCAGCAATATAAGATTTTTTGAATTTCTCTGATTTTTTTATTGAAAAATATTACTTTTTTAATGTTACTAAGTAAACAAAAGAACATGAAACAGTTTAAATCAAACTGGGCGCCCGTTGCTTCTATAATAAAGGAGGCGTTGAATCATCACCTATAATACACCTAGAGCATTGATAATACCGAGATAATTTTGTCACAGAGACTGCTGAAAGCGTGTTGCTTAGTAGGCCAGTCACCACGGACTTCCATAATGCAAAGTTAGACAAAAATTGCGGAAGTCTTTACTCTTTGAGACAATATTGGAGGGGGTGAAAAAATCATGTATCCGGTTTTGCACCCTTTTCCGCCCCCCGGAACATTGTTAAATTAACAAAAAACGTAAATTTGCAAATAACTTTAAAAAAAAAGAAATCCGATATTTACGCAAATTTTGGAGAAAATTTTAATAATTATTACACGTATTCTATCAAGTTTGCACCCTGCTACGATGACCGGAACATTGAAAATAGTTGCTTTTTAACTTTATAATGAAATATTTTGTGGAAAAAAATTGCGAAAGTTATGCAAATGATTATTTATGCAACAGAGAAGGGTCACAAACACGTTTGTAATTTTGCATAACTTTCTTTACCCCGGAAGATTTTTTTCACAATTTTTTTATCTGGCACGGACACGATTTTGACGTTTTAAACGATAAGTGGGGGTCTAAATAATTGCGAGTCTTAAGATCGGGTTGCAAATGTTTGTAACACCAATTGGCGATACAATCTGATTTTGCAATCTCGTAAATGTCCCGGAAGTTAATGAAATTACCTATTTTTTAAATAACGAAGCTATGCTTGTCTCGAAAAAATTGGAAAATAGGTGCAAATTTCATATAGCATTCTAATAATGGATATAAATACTGATGTGAATTCACAACCTCGCAAAATATCTGGAATATAATTTATCAATCTTCGCTTTCCTTCTACGATATTTCGCAATTTCATTAAAATTTCATCAGCATAAAAGTAATTCCAGAAAAAATTGCAAATTCATTATTGTTTTAATTATGTGGGTATATAGCTTAACATCAAATTGCAATCCATTTATTAATGCGGAACATGATTTAAATAAATAAAATCTCCTTGAAAGAGGATGACAATAACATACACTCGCACATACTCAACACACGAAAATACAAAAAACCCACTATCTTGCATTTCTTCGCCATACCATGCCCTCTAAAAAATATTTTTACATATAAAAAAAAAACTCTATAAATTATCCCCCGATCACTTTTGTTCCACCCAGCTACGCACTAACTATTATGCGTTAAGCGACCCTCAGTACTTGTTTTTATGTATCAATAAAATAGTCTGTAATCTTGTTATAGGTTTTATATGTGCACTGTGCACTTTATATACACCTAGGCAATAAGTTTGATATGTAGGATAGCTAAAAATAAAAAGAAAGCTTGAAATGGTACTTACTAGCTGAAAAGTACATAGCTCTGCAGCCAGAAGTACATCCCGCATTAATTTTTAATTAAAGTAAAATCTTTGAGTGCAGCTCTGAAATTTAGTGTAGTTATATATTTTAACTGTAGAAAGAAATAAATAAATGCCATGTAATTTTAGGATAAGAAATATCAGCCAAAAAGTTGAAAACAAATTAAAAAAAGTACACCCGTACAGGATTCGAACCGAGAAATCCGCTGTGAATGTCGTCGCTTAACGCGATAGGCTACGGTCGGGGTGGACTTAAAATTTCAATTAGTCTCGTTGGAAAAAGCAAAACATAAAAATTTTAAATGTTTGTACCTAAATAAATGCATCAGCAGGGGAAAGCTTCGTAATGTCGATATCGAAAGATCGAAATTGGCATTTTCACGGCATCGTTAATTGCATGGGCGAAATCGAAAATTCGAGATGACAGAAGTGAAAGAAAAATAGCATTTTCGCGGAATTGGATTTGTTTTTTGTTACATTAATGTCACTGGTATTAATAACCGGAAAATCCGGAAGAATAGGGAGATTTTAAATATAAAAACAAAATCGCCAAAACTGCACCTTGACCAATGTCAAATTTTAATAATTTGAACCATTTTCTTACAACTTTACCGACTTCTGGCAACATTTAATCTCCGACCTAGATTTCTGGGAATAATTTTACGCAATTTCTACAATTAAAAACTACAACTACACAAAATTTCATCATTTGCACCTATTTTCCAATTTTTTTGAATCAATCATAGCTTCATTATTTAAATAATAGGTAATTTCATTAGCTTCCGGGACATTTACGAGGTTGCAAATTCAGATTATATCAGTTATTGGTGTTACAAACATTTGCAACCCGATTTTAAGACTTTCGCAATTATTTAGACCCCTACTTATTGTTTAAAACGTCAAAATCGTGTCCGTGCCAGATACAAAAATTGTGAAAAGAATCTTCCGGGGTAAAGAAAGTTACGCAAAATTACAAACGGATTTGTGACCCTACTCTGTTACATAAATCATTTGCATAACTTTCGTAATTTTTTTCAACGAAATATTTCATTATAAAGTAAAAAATAACTATTTGCAATGTTCTGGTCATCGTAGCAGGGTGCAAACTTGATAGAATATGTGTAATAATTATTAAAATATTCTCCAAGATTTGCATAAATATCGGAATTTTTTTCAAATGGTTATTGAAAGTAAACGTTTTTTGTTAATTAAACAATGGTCCGGGGGGCGGAAAAGGGTGCAAAACCGGATTCATTATTTTTTCACATCCTACAATATTGTCTCAAAGATTAAAGAGTTTCGCAATTTTTCATTCCTTTTTTGCTTTAATGACTGGCCTATAGGCCGAGGGCTATTACCTTTAAGCAACACGCTTGAAGCATTCCCTATGACAAAATTTTGAGTATTTATCAATGTTCGAGGTGCATTCGGTAAGATAATTGTTTACTACTTTTTGCTATTGTTAACCAATTAACACAGCAGTTAAGTAAATATTTTATTTATTAAAACTGCAGTTACTGAACGTACAATTATTAAAGTTATAAGTTTAAGCGGAACTTGATGTAGTTGATGTATTGTTGGTTCTTACTGCAGATGTATTTCCTCGCATACTGTTGATTATTTCACCATGGTGATCTTCATCAATGGTTAGGTAGGGCTTTATGGAATTAGAGTCATTGTGACCAGTAATTTTTATTAGTTGCTGCTCTGGTACCCCTCTTTTCGCCAAATGATTCACTGCGGTTGAGCGATTAGAATGATTAGTTATCTTTTTATTTTTGGTATCCAATCCAATAGCTTGTGCTGATGATCTAGTTCCTCCGTTAATCGTATTCCTGCCTGTATGCATATTGTCAAACCAGGAATCATTTTCAGATTTCCAGAAGCGATTTGGTCTTAAAAAAAGACGATTGATAGTAATATTTTTACTTCGTTTAGATAACAACTTATCAAACAATGTAACAGGACATACATTTTGGTTTTCAATAATTGGCACAAGCCATTTACCTTGTGCAACTTTTTGACCCCCCCTTGGCAAGTTTTGCTGAAAATTGGATTGTATTCAATTCGATTGGTCGGGCTTCCTTGATTATTTTTCTCAATACTGAAATAATCTATTTGGCAAGCAGCAACGTCTCCACCGCGCCAAGCTAACTCAACAGTTACAATATGGTAAAATTTTTTTTGTAAACCTTCTGGAGTGTTTTCATCCCATAATTATGATTTCATTCAAATCGTTTAAACTTAGAAGTACTGAACTACATTTTTATTTATAACATTAGTAAACGAATCAAACACTATTCTGAAGTCATTGAAATATTTTTCTTGTAGTAGTTTACTTGTAACATTCCAAATAGTCTTAACAGTTGCTGCTTTATATTCTGCTCCATCTGCTTTTCTCATGTTCACTGCATAATCTTTTAATATCAAAGTCAGTTCATTCAAACTGCGTTCTCCATTCAGTTCGTATTTTCTGATCGAACAAAATTCTAAAAACATTTTCTATGTATACTCTTTACTTTTAATGGTGTTTTTGGGTGTATTTTCTAACACAATTTGATTAATTGAATCGTTTGAAACATTACCAAACCTTTGTGACATTTTTCTAAATAATAAAAAAACATTAAGGTAGTTATATCGCAAAAGGTGCGACATATGTTAGCGAATCGATAAACTTGAGACGCGCGCGCGCGAGAGAGAGAGAGAGAGAGAGAGAGAGAGAGAGAGAGAGAGCTGGGAAAGATTTGGCAGCGCTGCATATAATTTTTGATGCCAGCTGATCGACTCGTCACTAATATTTTTACCTGTTTTAATAAATTAATGGAAAAATATATTATTATACATACAATAAATAAAATCAGAATGACAATTTGTAAATCTTCTACTTTCTTATATGATACTGCATTTAAAATAAACGCAAAGTATTTTCAAATATCCGCACCAAGTATTAGAAATAGTGCGACATTGCCACGTCTACTGCTTATGTACTGCATTCAATAATTTCAATAATTTTCGGGTAGCTATAAAATGATGCTAAAAAATGTAATTTTAGAATTAAAAATTGACGTGTTTTAGAATACTCTACTATGCATTGTAAATTACGTAGATGATGTTTATCCATTACTTTTGGACCTCCCTGTAAAATTTTTCTTTGAAACGGCTAGAGGAATCATATTTTGCATTAAGTATAGATAAGTACTTTAAAAATACTATGTATATTCATGTCTCTGGTGCGTTATTCATCAAGATTTTTAATATCACAGAGCTTAAAACTTGTAAATAGCTAGTTTATTAGACACATTTCGAGCAACTACAAGCTTTAGGCTATAACAAGCAAATTAAGCTAAATAATTAACTAGATCGCATAAGCAGCAACACACAAAAGCGATACAAAAAGTGGCCATAATGAAACATAATGGCAAACAAATGCGACATTCCGTAAAGGGATAGAAATCCTGTTAGCAAAAAGTGTAGCGGCAGATGCCAGAGACTAAAGCACGCATTTGAGAATAACTAGAAGCACTTAGAAGAAATAAAGATAAGGCTAAGGAGAGTAAAATGGAATTTAAGACACCTTTCCTTGACGTTTGAGGTTGTCTAAATTGATTTTTTCGAAGCGTTGCTCCCAGGCCTTCGGCGTTTCGCTCACGTGACCAAATTGTAATTCGTTAGGTTTTTCCATGGCGACGTATATATCCCTAGTTGTAAAAAAGAAAATACAAATAACGTTCTTTAGTGAAGTACTTATAGTTCGAGAGCGAGCGTGACAAAATGTGTACTATTTGTAAATGGGCCAAATGTGCCTTAATTGGTTATCGATGATCCATCGAATATTGCCCTTCAGTCAGTTAAGCTGGTAGCGATACGTTCAGCAGCACGAGAGGCGTCTGTGTGTAAATAATAAAAATTGTTTATACTATTTGTAAATGAACGAAATTTGATCAGCAGTTAATTAGAGGTATAATAAACGTAATCAAATCAGTCAGCTACCTTTACCTTGGTGGTGGTGCGTTGCCAGTCAGTTGATGTTGTGAATATATACCCTTAAAATGACATGTTGCGCGTTTTAGAAAAAAACAGTATTTTTCATTGTAATGTTTTAATAAAATTAAATGAAGTATTGCTGTTACAAAGTTCAGTTATTACCAGAGCTCGGAATTACCTGTCGAATTCCAGGGATGGCTTTTACAGATATTATATTGCAAACATGTACTGAAACACTCCCAAAATATAAAAAACAGAGACTCATGCAATATACTAAATTAATATAATTTAATAATATAATAATATATTTTTATTCAAACTGGTATATGCAATACATAACTTTGAATAATTAAATACATAATAACATATATTAGTTACATTGCAGTGGTTGTTTTATATCTGACAGTTAATTTTTTAATAATTTTATTTAATTTTAGAATGTCAATGTGTAATTTAGTTTTATCGAGAAACGCACTTTATTAAATAAAAACGAAATGCCTGATAGATTATTTTAAATTGCAGCAGGTGTACCTAGTGCCTGTTTACCTGAAACCCAATCCCAGGCGGGGAGGGGAGCAATTTGACATTTTACAAGATTACTCAGCGTCTGTAGATTTATTCTGACGTAAGTACTAAAAACGCAAGCTACAGTAAATTTTTGGATTCGTGATACTGCCAATTTATATTTTGATGGCAGAGAACTGTATTGCACTAGATGTGACAAAGCACTTTCGTGGCCATGCAAAATAAATATTGATTCACATATTTCTTCGGAAAACCATAAACTAAGTGGCTTTACTTAGAGTGACACGCAACGTAATTTTAACTTAGAGATAGTAGAATTTATGATAGGATGTAACATACCGTGGTCGAAACTAGACAATCCATTTTTTCAGACAATTTTTGGAAAAATGTGTTAGTGGAAAATATAGCAATGTTAAGGTGCTTCGGAGTCTACACTACGAAAAAAATATTTATTTACGGAGTGGGAAAACATTAGACAGCTGAGCTTAATGGAAAGTACAGCTGGTTTAGCGTGGGCGAAACAATCAGTGCTTGCGGGTTCAAGGTAGCGAATGTATTAGTGGGTGCCTCTAAAGTTTTAGAAGCTACAAATTTTTGCACTATCGCGGGTGCAGTAAATTGAAGTTTACAAGACTTTTGAAGTGACAAATATGCAGAAAATAAGGACAAGTTCTTATTATTTTTTATCGATGCGATGGAGTGAATTTTATGAAAGCTGCTGGAAGAAATTTGAAGGAAACATATCGGAGTATGCTGCGTGTAAAATGTTTAGCACATGGGCTTCATAGGATTGCTGAAACTATTAGGAGGTGCTACCCTAATGTTGATAAATTAACCGTTAGTCGCTAGTGTAAAGCAAGTTTTTCTTAAAGCATCAAGTCGTATACGGTTGTTTCACGAAATTGTCTTCATGATCTTAGCTAAAGGCAGCATCGTTCTACTGTCATTTTGAAAATGTTAAATCCATAAAACAGCAGTTAAACAGTTGCTATTTCACAGGCGCAACAGGCATTTATGAGTATATTATTTATGTTTATGGGTCGTATCGAGACTATTGATGTAACTTCTGTTACTATTATCGCCATGTTTTTATTTATGGGTCATATGGAAGTCATATTTAAAATCAATATAACCTACTTTATGACTCCCTTCAATTTCAGGTACTATCTCGTGTCAAGGTCATATTAAAGTCTAATCATATTTTTTAATGATTTTGGCACCATTATCGTCCTACAAGGTCATCATGAGGTCACATTATTTTTAACGACCTTTATACAATTATATTCCTTAATTCTTATTAAGCGTTGTATTGTAGATGATATCAATCTCTTTACGGCCTCATAACGACTTCTTAAAGACCATTCACTTTTAGCATCTTATGCATACCATATAAACCTTCATGCGACATGAAATTTTGATAATCGTGAGTATAACCTTGTAACGACCTTCATACGATCTACAGTCGTTAAAACTATTTTAAAAATCATTTTACAATCATTGTACAACTAATTGGGCATGTAGACTAAAAATTATAACTCAAAAATTTTACTTGGGTACGCTAGATTGACTGGCAATGCACCACCACCAAGGTAGCTGACTAATTTAATTACGTTTATTATACTTCATATTAATTTCTGACCAAATTTCATTCATTTACAAACAAAATTTTTCATTTACACACCGACGCCTTCCTGGCTGCTCAATGCACCGCTACCAACTTGACTGACTGAAGGGCGGTATTCAATGGAACATCGACAACCTATTAAGGCACATTCGGTCCATTTCCAAATAGTACAAATTTTTGTGACGCTAGCTCTCGGATTATTAATATTAACGTTTCGTGAATAGTGAGAAAAATAATGTTTTTTGGATTTAGTTGCTATAATTAAACAATGTAATAAGGCAACTGCACATGCTCACTTGTCCATCCGTCTGCCTGTCGGTTAATCCGTGAATAATGTCACAGAAGAAAGAAATTTTATTTTTTTATAATGTAGGAGGGAGGGGGGTCTTGCCAAGATCATAATTTCGAGTTTTCCAAAAGATATCGTCGTTACGATGCCATGATTTGACCTTGTTTTTAAATTATTGACAATATGCATTTTCTAGCTACATACTGATTTATTTTATAAATATGTTATTAAATAAATAAAAATTAAAGTAGTACTACGTACGCTTCATACTTACAAAAAATTATGTAAGCATCTCAGAAAAGAGGATAAAATTGATAAAAATCACTTTTGAAATATATTAGTGACGATATTTTTGGTGCCTATTGTTATTTCCAAAATAATATGAGTATGTAGTTAAATAATGCATGTCTTCAGTTATTTAAAAACAAAGTGTTTTACTCATAAAAGTCGTGTATTCAGGGAGCCGATTTGCGAACAAAAAAAAGTATTTTAAAAATACAGGGAATTCTAGTAAGTAGTAAACGAAAAATATAAACTGCATGAAACACGTGGGGAAATAGTGAAATAATTGTAAGTGTTAAAAATGATCATAAATAATAACCGAACATTAGGCAAATTCAGGTTTGTAAACAAGCAAACAGTAACCTCCTAACATTATTTTTCTCAAATACACGCATTTCTTTTTACTTATGCAATAAAAGAATTATCTATTTGACCAAATAGTACGAACTTACTGAAAATGCTTGCTTCCTGCATGTATAGCTGCAGAGGGATCACTTTGAGCGGAATCTACGGGCACAGGGGCTCCATTTTTCACGACTGCATTGTCGACTTGTCTTTTTTCCTTAAACTGCACTCTGTGTGCCGCCAATCCACTCAAACACGCTAAAGTTAGCAGTACGAACTGAAAAAAAAACACAAAGTACATGAATCATTTAAAAGATTTGACCATTTAAGATTTATTCATATACAGTGCGATCGAGAAAGAATGAAGGTCACGTGACACAGAAGAATCACTAAAATTATCGAAATTGATTTCCATTCTACGTACATTATTAAAACTAATTTTCTATGTTACTAGACTAGGGAATAGTGAAATGCAAATGGCCGCCACTTTGGGATCTGCTGAACGTTGTTTTAACTCTATGTTTTGTGTATTTTATGACGTTTTGAAACTTAAGCTTGGATTATTTAACATCCACAATTATCCTTCATCAATTTTTCTTGTTAAGACGGAGACAAGTGGCGAGTTTATATTTTATGAAATTGTCTTATGATCAGACCCCGGCGCAAAAGTAGTTATGCCAGAGACGGCCTTCCACACACAATAAATATAATGTCTTGAATCGAGAATCTTATGATTCACATAAGCAAATAAATACATTATTTATAGGAAACAAATACTTTCGCGGTTAGAAATAAAAAGTATAACATAAAACTCATAAAATAATAAATAAATAATTTATTATTAGAAACATGGAGAAATTATTTATTTGGTATAAGTAGATGTAAAAGATGTTTACTGAAACTGGTGGATAAAAAGCACAAGACTATGGCCGCACATTATTATACCTGCAGCGTCGGTTTGATTGTCTAACCGACAACAAAAAACTCGACACTTTAACTGGTATACGCCATTTCAATTTTTTTGGTTCAATTAAGGAAATGTAAACATCCCCTACATGTTTCTTCCCAACTATACTTAATTTAAAATATAATTTTTATCTGTGCACATAGTGTAAGGGTATTTATTATATTTTAAAAAATATAAGGAGAATTTTCGACACCACAAAGCCACTGCCACTCTTGTCGCTCTCTTTTTACTGTTTTTACATTAGAAAATAGGATATGGTAAACAATAATAATTGTAAAAGAAACCGCAAATTGCGTTTTATATTTTGCAGAAGACTTTAAACATACAGAAAGCACTTGAAATAAAAGAGGTCCAACAATTATTATTATTTTATTACTCAACGACCAATAGCAGCCTGTTTCATATGCACATACGCATTATGGAGTCAACGCTACAGATTTGTCAGTACATTTTCATTTGATAGAAATAAATGTGTCGTGAATTATTATGGCGTCGAGTGGCTTTCCATTAAATGAAACAGTACTTTCGTGGATTCAAGATTTTTCAGAACTGCGGTTTAACGGTGTAGAACTTTTCTGTACCAGCTGCGAAAAAACAGTTTCGTGGACACGCAAGCCGAACATTTTAAAACATACTTCATCTGAACGTCACAAAAACTAAAATTTAGCATATATACATGGATATTTCTCACGAATCCCTCTAGCCAAACGCGACCTTCAACGTAAGTCGGAAACAGATCAGTATACAGCAATTGATGTAATGAACTTTATATTTGATCTACAATATATTTTTGGAGTATCGGGGGGTGTTGCTGAGGCAGTGAAATACAAACTGGATACAGTGTTAATAAACAACCCCGGTCTTTCAACATCTTTGTGTGTGGTGGACCTATTAAGTGGCAAAGAAGTGAACTGTTCAATGCCGGACATAAATCTGCTATCTATAAGAAAATATACTCATTATACTCATCGCAAATACAAAACGAAGAGTATATTGCAATCGATCGG
This sequence comes from Stenurella melanura, assembly GCA_963583905.1. NCBI lineage: Eukaryota > Metazoa > Arthropoda > Insecta > Coleoptera > Cerambycidae > Stenurella > Stenurella melanura. The sequence continues at coordinate 102,194,623 of OY757316.1, read as the reverse complement.
CACATTTCTAAAACCGGTAATATTCCTCGTAGAGAAAAAAATTTCATACTACTGTGTTGGTGATCGAATTCTGAACAACTTTCAAAATGTCCGTCCGTTCGTCTGTCCGTTCTTCACGTTTCTTGTAAGCACGATAAGTTAAGAACAAAAAGTCCGATTGTATTGAAATTTGGACAGTGAGTTACTGTTAGCTAGAAGAAGAACCCTATTTTTGAACAAAATGTACCAATAAATAAAAAAGTTCCTAATTTTTTAAATAATTTTTTTAATGTTTTGTAATTAAACTAAAAATGTCTAAAACTAATATTATTTACAAAAAAAAACTGCGAAGAGTATCCTATAGAATGTGTAACAATTATATAAAAAGTGCAGTAAATCGGCGAAGAGTATAATGGTTAGCTTGTTTTAAATACGCCGACTACATCGATAGACGTTGAACTATTCCTTTCACAAGTGGATATTTAGTGACAGGCCCCGGAATTTAACTTCGGACCATTTTAAACAAATGCAAATAACATATTTTTATTATTCTAATAAGGCATAGTTACTGTTTGTGTTTGTGGATCCAACAATACGTGCATCAAAGTATGACTTATAACCCTTTCGGAGACATTTGCCTTTAAATATTACGGAATTCAGTAGATACAATTATAAGGCAAGATATTGTAATATTACGCATGAAAATGTTTATATAGATCATATTACGCAAAGCCGATCCTGCCTTTTACGTCATAACTACCTGAGAGCCGGGGTCTGCTTACGATGTACAGGATAGGTGTATGGAAAAAAGGTGCTATCAGTTTAAATACCTGTATATTAAATAAAGAACACTTTAGTATAGATGCCGATGTATTTCTGAATATTGCACACACGCGTATTATAATTATATGATTTTTGAAAGGAGTGCATAATTAAAAGAAAAGTCCAAGTTATTCAAAAGCCAAAATTTAGGAATTTGACGTGTTCCAACCTCAACTTTTCCTAGTTGAAAAATCGAGGTAATTTATTTTAAACTAGCGTCATTTAGTATTGCCACACTTCCACAATTATTAACACAGTCAAAACTTGGCATTCTGTATAATACAATGTCCACAAAACTACTAATATAATGAAAAGTTCTATCAGTTTCCATTTAACATCTTGGGAATTTGGGTTTGATATCCCTAAACTGTGACAAATTTATAAATTTTGACGTCGCGCGCATACGATCTATATAACTCACTAAATCACTGTCGCCAACGTGTAAATATTGAAAGTATCACAAAATAGTGTGAGTTGCACACATATCATCTTTAGGGAGCGCATTCAGTCTCTCTCGATCTCTCTGTAGTTACAAAATACTAATTTTCTATGAAAAATATATGTAAAAGGACCCCCTGAAATTTATATACAGCGTGTCCCAAAAGAAACGCATAAAATTCATTTTTATTATTAATTTATTTATTATTTTATAATTTAAACATTTAATTCGAATTTTACGTGTTTAGACGTCAACAGACTTTTACTTTTAAATCGCTTACTGAGTTTTAAATCGTGAAATGGGTATTTTTGTACTGAAATGAAATTCAAAAAATAAAAACACGAAGTACTACAAAAAACCTTGAGCGGATACACTATGCTTCAGAACATCATAATGAATATTTTAGAAAAACTGAATCCAACTTTGGTGTTTCAATATAATTTTGTAATTACTATTCCTCGACTTTTTTCTATATAAATTCATTGTTTTGAGTAATCAGAACTGTTACCAGAAATTAGTCGCTTTTAGCCCAAGGTTTCGATAAGTGAATTAAGAAACAGATATTGTCTGGTTTGAATATTATTAGCAAATTAGTTTCAAGCGTTGTCCTATTGTCAATTAACTAGATTGGTCTATGGCGAGAAAGTTTATAACACAGTATTAGTTTTATGAAATATCTCATTATTATCATGATATGTAATTCTGCTAAAATTATTATACTAGTTACACAATTTTATTTTTCATTAACTATGAGAGAATAATCGTCACAGTCTGGAGAATCAACCGCAATATTTTTACATATCTTTACATATATAAGATAATTTCTAAGTTATGACTTTTATTTCGTGAAGAACATCAACTAATATTTATAAAACGAATTCTGAACTAGAAAACTGCAATATGTTGAGCAAACTCTGTACAAATTTTGACCCATTCGTCAATTAACTTTTTTCAAAATTTAATCATATTTTGGGCGTCAGATACTTAAATGATCTTGTGACCTCGCGACAACCACTTCTTTACCAATGATCCAATAACAATATAACTGAATATTAGCTACTGCAGCTAATTAACTAGCGAACTGAACCTGAACCACTAGTCCTCAAAATGTGACCATTGCTAAACCAATTATTTGTTGCTAGTATATTCTCAAAGAAAAAAAGGTTCGTAAAACAAAGATGAAAATATTTCTGTGATGTGCCATATGTTATTTATTTATTTATTTAACAGTACACGACCCAATAGAGCATTCCAATTTCAGGGTAGGAAATAATAAGTACAACATACGAGAGTAGAAACAAAAGAATACAAAATAAACAGATGAAAACAAAGATAAAACAAAAATTTTAAATTATGGAGTTAATCTTTTATCGCAGCTACATAGCACATAGCAGTGGGATATATCAAACTGGTCTTGTAGATTATGATAGTTATCGCACATTTTGTATAGTGGCGAACATTTCAGGACGTTAGTTCTGGGAGTTTGCAACTAAATTATTAATGAATGATGCCTATATAGAACTAGATCTAGGTGTCCGAAAATTTAGTAAGCTTAAGATAGCGCTACAATCTGTTATATTATGTATTATTTTAAAAAGAAAAATTTGCCTTGAAATGGTTCTGCAAGTCTCAAGACTCGAGAGTGAAAATCTATTTAACAGTACAGTCTGAGGAAAACCACTAGCAGGATAGACATCATTTTCCTTATGACTCATAGTCGTTAAAAAGTGTATATGTATGTAATAATGGGGCGAGCAAATAATGAAGAATATTCCAATTTGGATCGAACAAAAGATTGATATAGTAGTTTAAGTTTGTTAATGTCGTTAAAATCGCGAGAACATCGTATTATGAATCCAAGTGTTCTAAAACTTTAATTGGCGATGGTATTTATATGGCAATTAAATGATAGTTGGGTGTCAAATGTTACACCTAGGTCGCGGAATGTTGATGGACGTGTAAGCACTGAATCTTCTATACGATAATTAAATTCTACGTATTGGTGTTTATTAGTAAAAGTTGCAACATTACACTTCCTTATACTCAACTGTAATTTGTTTAAATTGCACCATTCATTAATTTTATCAAGGCACTTTGTAATACCACACAATCATTCACATCATTTACTTTATTGTATAACTCCATATCATCTGCGCATAAAAGAAAATTGACAACCGATTTATCTTCAATGTCATTAATGAAGATATTGACGAATAATGGGCCTAAAACAGAGCCTTGGGGACACTCTAGGTAGGTACGAATTCCGCAGATCGTTATTATTTAATAGCCTAATCTTAATTTTACGTAAAGGTGTTCTTAAGTTTCCTAGCTTCCCTTACTGAATGAAGCGTACTATTTACGGGGGACCTCAAAATGACAATATTGACGTCTGTGTATGTATGAAACTATTAAATACACGTATGAGAATATGGGAAAATTGAAAAATTTGCATTATTCTCCATACTTTGTGAGTGTGCAACATCAATAAATGGAAAAGTGGTAACATTTTTATTTAGTAAGTAAAGTTAAAAATTTGGTGTAGTAATATTAATATACACAATACAACTTGTGTTTAGGGGCCATTCATAAATGACGTCCACAGAAAATCTAGAATTTTCATGTATGGACGTCATTTGTGAATGGCCCCTTACCAGAGGTAACAACAAATGACAACTAAGAATTATAAGGGAAGTTGCTTCTCAACCAAGGCATGCGCTTGCGCGATGTTAATTAATTTTTGCGCAATGTTAATTAATTTTTTACTATACGACATTAGTGATTTGAATAAACTTTTCAAAAGCTTGTTAATATTTAATGTAAATTAAAATTAAACTGCTTGGAAATGTGGAGTTTCCTTAGAAATCCTTATTTCACGAGTAACTGATGGAGAATCACCTTAAAATTTAGTATTTTGGAACTGTCTTAAAAGATGAGGTTCCTTATTTATAATAAACTACTATATACTAAACTTCTAATAAACTTGTTGTTTTAAAAAATGATATTAAGACTCATTTAAAATTTACTTAAAAAAATAATGTAGCATTTGAAAAAGCTACATTAATAATTTCAGTTTAAATACAGTAAATTAACCCATTAATTAATTTGTTTGAGGGGAGAGGTAGGCAACCACTCGTACTTCAAAGGGGCATAGCGGGTCGCATATCTGAAATTCTCAACAAGGAAAGAAAGCGTGTTTTCTTTTATGTATTATTTTTGAGTCAGAGGTGTTACTCACATGTTCTTGTTGTTGGGATATTACACAATGGTGTAGTTCAGTCTTTAAATTACAAGCCCTTTTGTTGGCGCATTTTTATTGGCTGGAGAAAGTGTTCTCCAGATGTTCAAGTTGGCAACGCGGAAAACTGTCAAGCGGATTTCCGTCGAGGATTCATCTTTGAGACAGCCACGAGTGAACAGCGGCGGTTCCGATTTTGTGTGGAATTTTTGGGTTTTACATCGTTTACACTGAAAAGGGATTTGATTGATGTACCCAATGATCCTCACCGCCTTGCTGTGAAGATTTTGTGAATTTCCAAGAAGGAGTTCTGTCGGTTGCCATAAATCTGATCGCCACGTGTCTCGTCAGGTTATGCAATACTCTCTATAGGAGGTGAGCTCTTGTTTTACTTAGTTGGTGTTTTATTTAGTTCTTATTTATTGTAAATATTAGAGAGTGTTTGAAGGGACTGGCCGTTTGAAAATAAGTTATGTTTGGAGAGGTTTATGTTCAGAATGAATGGTGCTGCCATTTTGGTTATGTAAGTGGGCCCAGCATTTAGAGGAGTAATAGGAGGAAGTCTATTTCTCAGATGTTTGGTTTATGTGGGTTCTGCTGACATTTTGAGAAGTTTTGGTTGGAAAGTTGTCCACAGCAGTCTCCAAGAGATTCAGGCAGAGATTTAGGAGTGACGCAGAGTCGTAGTCGTAAGCAACGTCGAGAACATCTTAGGAAGTGGTGATAGGTCACGCTGTAGTCGTCAGAGGAAACGCCAAGGCTCCAATCAGGTTTTATTGTTACATTTTAGTTACATAATTTTATAGAAATTGTTATAGTTTCATTCAGTGATTTTTTGTTGAAATATTAAAGTAAATTGCATAACAATATGGCAACTACATGCCTGGCATGATGAAATATCTTAAGATTTTTTACTGTAAGTAACGCTGGGTACCACGTGATACAATTTACCTTCTACTGTGTCACATATGAAGTGTCTTTAGTAGAACATAATTATTTTAGATCATTCTTTAACATTCTAGTGCACCAGTGAGCATTGTGAATATTGGCTCATCGAAACTTCTTAGTTACACAATACTTTAGCAATGAGCGGTAATTTTAATCCATTGTAAACCTTTAACTCGCTGTTGCAAATCTAAAACTCATAGTTGGTATCATTAAAGCCGTAGTTGCATTTCTATAAAAAGAGGTCAAATCACTGAAGTAATTTTAGAGGGGGTCATTCATGCAATTTTGAATTTCTTTTGCATATACAGATCATGTTTAGGGAATAATAGTGAAACTACTTGTGTTTTATTGTTGTATATCTCATGTGTGTTGTAATAAATGTCTAATGTCTACATGTTCTTATTATTTGCACTGGTACTTCTGATATTTGCTTAAATTTTGAGATTTAATAGAGTAAAGTAGAGTTTTGATATCACAGATATATTTTGAGTATTCCATCGCATGGTTGCTAGTAACTTAATTTTGTTCCGAGCTGGCAAAATTATTTAAATCATATTACGTAACATACAGCCGGTGGCGCCCTTTGAGTGTCCACACACAATCCTAACCCACGGCCTATGCTCTCCAACAAAAATCGGCTGCCGTCCGCACCGGAATAACATGTTTTAATATTTAGGTATCAAAATATGTTACAATAATTATGGAAATTGGTCATTTGCCCATATACATAGTGAAGTGAAAGTATGGAAATCGTAAAAAAGTCCATGTTGGGGGTAAATAGGGATAAATAAGTAAAGTAATCTAGTAGAGGTCCATGGGATTTGGTACATACACTAGAAACCAAGGCCTCAAATTTTTTAATGACATCTGCCACCCCTACTACTGATTCTACTCCAATATTAACAAGTTAACAAAATAAAATTATGATTTAGTATGTGTACGAGAACAAAAATTCTCAAGAACTTTTGTTCTCGAGAATCAATAGCAGCATTTCTTAATACAATGGTATTATTTAATATGAGGCGGTCTCTCATGAATCGTATGGATAAGTGTATCTAGGAGAATGGTGAACATATTGAACATTTACTCGGAAATAATATTTCTTGTGTAGAGTTTCCTTTCCCATTCTGTTTTTATTCGTTGAACCCCTGTTTAAACCATAATTGTGTTCCATTAAATTCTCTCTTCATGGTTTTTCAAATAAAATTTATCACCTTGATAATTCGTGCCTATGTTTAATTGTCAAAAGTATTGTTGGCCACGGCGCCCTACTACGCTAATGTTCCTTATAATGAATTATTAGGCCAGCAATGGGCCTTTCCCGCATGACTGAATTTTACTACTTCACTATAATCAAGCCATATAATAAACTGCAATATAATTTTATTTTAATTTAGTTTCTTCCAATTTTTTACGTTCTACCAAATATTTACATTACAAAATCAGTTTTATTTCAGGTAATTTGAAACGTAAGTTTTAAGGCGCCATGCGTGACGTCACACTGATTAGACCAATAAAAGTCGTATTCTTAATGGGGATCCTCTATTGCCAGATGTATGTCTTTTGACATGAACATCGTATTTCCGTTATCAATTGTCTACTTTGAATAGCGCATTTTTTCGTTACAACGTATTTTTCGTTTCTCTGACACTAAATAAAAGCAAAAATTGTATCAACTTTTGACTGTATGAGTTTCTAAAATCTATATATCAGATTTATATTCTCTATTTTTGTTCATTTGGTTCACATATGGTATAATGCCAGTTTCATTTGGCAACGCTGTACTGAAATGTTCAAACTTTATTCGATAACCTCACTTTCTATTGTTTACGTTCGATACGAAAATTAATTTTGCTCTTTTCTAATTATAAAATGCCGCTTAAAAAGGTTTGTTTTGTACCAGTGTGTCCAAATAATAGTGAAAATAGTACGAAGTTATTTTTGCGAGTTCCAACAAATTTGGAAATTCGAAAATTATGGTGGAAAGTTGCAAAAGTTCCAGGTATTGTTTATAATGCTCCTGGATTTTTCTGTTGCGAAGATCATTTTAACGTATGTATATATTGTTCTTTCTTTTAGTGGACCTTTTACAAATCTGTCTTCACATTTACTCATATTTTTAAAAGAAATTAATACTATAACACCAAACAAGAAGTAAACACGCTGGGCTGCACTCTCGTGATTTATGACAGATATCTTCTTGGCACTGTCAATGGGCGTCATAAACGCACGTTCTCAATTAAGCGTTACCACTTTGCAATATGAGATTCTATTGGTAGTTCCTCATAAATGTACTTCAGGCACCAATAGAATTGTAGGTTATGGAAAGCAAGGCAGAGAAGTGAGGTTCTTTTTGAATGCACCTTCATAGCTAATTCTGACGGCCGTTTAATCTCATACTGATTGGTGCAGTTTATGATGACGTCACATTGGCGCCCGAAAGCTATCGTTTCAAACTGCTGTTTATTTACGGAACATTTGTATTTTTTTTGTGGTATTTTATGCGCTCAGAAAAAAAATAAAAAATAATTTTTAGTAATATTTTGATAGGCTCTTTCCAATAACACAATAAAAAAAATTTGAGGGAAAGGCCCATTAAAGTGTGATTTTTTCAAAAACGGTCAATTTATAAGACTAATGAGAAGTATACTTTTTTTTGCCAAAGTGAGATAGATTTAGGATTTTATTTTAATAAGGAAGCAACAACGTTACGGGTAAAAAAGATAAGAGTACATTTACACCTTAAACATTGCTTATGTGGCGTTCTCTAGGATTTACAGGAAAAATTGGAGCAGATTTTAACTTTTCGTCTCAAAAAACCCCTCTTCACCAATTTTCTTAATAATATTTGTAAAACATCAAAAGTTATGTGAGACAATTAAAAATATATTATTGACTTAAACACCCTGTATATTTGATAATATCAACTTTTGTATTAAGGTACGTTTAGCTACTTCTCAATGTTTTAATATTAGAAATTCACTGTTGCTCTATGGACCATTATTTTCGGACGAATCTCCCCTCCTACCATAAACTAATTTTACTTAACATGCCAAAAAACTCGATTCGGTGAAAGTGTAGCAAACTGAGCTATTAATTTTTCGGTTGCAACAAAATTAATTATGATATAAATAATAATATTGTACAGTACAACAATTAATTACTTCTGTAAAAAGTTAATGGACGGAAGCGTTACCTTATTTAAAATTTAAAACAATTAATTTCATCTTAGCTCACGGACGGATGAATAATTGAACAGTTGTACTTGTTTAACATATAGACGATTGTTTTAAGCTGGCGTTGTGTTTCTTATAAGGTGTTGTATCTCAATTTACTATAAATATATTAATTAACAATAAGAATCTCATGCCGGATATGATGCTATTAAAAAATAAGTTAGCAGCGATTAATCTGTGAATTGTTCTGCAGTGGGTAATTTAAAAAATGCCATTGTAGCTATGTAGCGAACGAATATTTTTCACGATGTTTGTATGTTATATGGATAAAATGCTTAATTTCTCGTTATAGTTGACTGCACATATTTAATGCACATAAATAAAGCCATAAAAACCGACCACAAATCACTCTCTCGTTAGCATAAGGGGTATCCCACAGAGCCGTACTAAACATTTTTGTGCACAATAACAGTAGAAATTTAGAAGTACTGTCTTTGGTAAATATATAGTTATTTGGCACAGTGATAAATTAGAAAAATGTACCCTGTCTTGCTTGTCTCAACATAGGAATAATACCTTATACAGAGTGACCCATTTAAAAGCGGGGCACCTTTCTAAAATTTTTATTTGTAGACCGATTTAGATGATTTTTTTTTAATTATAGAGGTTCAATAACTCTACTGTGGTGCAAAATTTTAGATCGAAATTAAAAATTTCAAGGCCGATTTCGATTTTTTTTCAATGCCAAAAATCCAAGAAAGGCAATTTTTTTATCTCAAATCTGACTACGCCACTAGATTTAGAATACCTTCAAATGGGTATGGCCGAAATTTAACAAAAAAATATTGGTTTCTAACAGAAATATAGCATAATTAAAATTTATATTATGTTCTAGAAATATTTCGAATATTCGTCATGTAATTCACAATTGTTTAAATAATATCGTTTGCAATGCTCCATTAGATCGTTATAGGTTAAATTTAAAAATTTATAACCACCAATTCAATATTGGCAATATTTGCTTTCTTTAAACATATTAGTATTAAGACTAATTATTTTTATTAGCAAGCTTTGCAAATTTTCAATTAGATGGCTGTTCTATCCACAGTGCCGTGATTGTGAGGACTTGGTTGAATGAAAATTTCCCTAATAGGTGGATAGGGCGAAACAGTGGGTTAGTAGAGTATCCTCCCAGGTCCCCCGACTTAACCCCACTAGATTTTTTTCTATGGGGGTTTCTTAAAGAAAAAGTCTACAAGACCCGCCCAACCAACACAGAATAACTGCGTGAAAGGATAAGACAGGCTTGTGCGGAAATTACACCAAACCAATTATGTAATGTTATGGCAAACATTCAAAGACGATACAATAAATATATTGAATTGAACGGAGATTTAGTTGAATCATCCAAAATTTGAAGAGTATGGCACAGTCGTGTCAATTCATTCTATTTTAAAAAATGTTGTTATTTTATTACAAAAATAGTAATTTTTGAAATTGTTGTTAAATTGGTAAATTTTTAATTGTAATTACAACTTGTTATTTGATGAAATAAAAGATATTAATTTCTAAAATTGTTAAATTGGGAAATTTTTAATTATAATGTACATGAACTGATCTTAATAAATGATGTGCAGTTTATTTATTAAATACCAATTTATTATTCTCTTCTCAATATCGCCTCCTTTTATGGAGTGACAGTTTTTGGTTTAATGGGCTTTATTATTATTTACATAATTCTCCAACGGCAGCTCCAAAATAATTGCAAGGCTTGCTAATAAAAATAATTATTCTTAATACGAAACATGTTTAAAGAAAACAAATATTGCCAATATTGAATAACTGATGGTTATAAATTTTTAAATTTAACCATCATCATCATCATAACAAATTTTATTTAAATTAATAATATACAAACATTGCATCCCCGAATCGCGATCTGGAACCAACCAGACAACCACGTCGCGCAGCGTCGTGGTGTACGTAGGGTTGGGCGGGTCACGACCGGTTTGGCTCAATAAAATAATTACAAAATGTTAAAGCTCCTGCCACCAGTTGCCGGTTAAAATTTACATTAAAATCAATAATACCTATATTACTGATTTAAAACATTTAAAATAATACTCTAAAAACTATTGGGGCACAAGATACTAAACACTATTACATTTTGGTTTCTGGCACGGGGGAGAAAACTCAACGAAAAAAAACCGTTTGAAGCAGTTGGACCCAACGGTCTACCCCCCGCGCCGTCGGGAAGTTAGGGAAAGCGAATAATTACATTTTTGTAATAGTTACAATTTTTAAAAGGTTTTTCGGTCTGAAACGAATTTAAAACAAAAAAGGACACAATAACAAAAAGGACAAAAAGACAAACAATTGAAAAACAGACAAAAGGGGAAAAGGATAGATAAATATATAAAGGTGTAAAGGGAAAAGTGTGTGATAGAGAAAAGTTATGGTTAAGGAAAGTGTGGCTAGAGAGGTTGCCGGAAGATAGGCAACGCCTGGTATGGTAGGGGGTGTTTGATCTGGAATGGGGCATTATGCATTCTGATTCTGGTTATGTTTAAATTTAACCGATAACGATATAATTGCATTGCAAACGATATTATTTAAATAATTGTGAATTACATGACGAATATTCGAAATATTTCGAGAACATAATATAAATTATAATTATGCTATATTTCTGTTAGAAACCAATATTTTTTTTGTTAAATTTCGGTTATACCCATTTGAAGGTATTCTAAATCCAGTGGCGTAGTCAGATTTGAGATAAAAAAAATTGCTAACACTTTTTTTGGATTTTTGGCCTTGAAAAAAAAATCGAAATAGTTATTGAAGCTCTATAATTAAAAAAAATCATTTAAATCGGTCTGCAAATAAAATTTTTAGAGAGGTGCCCCGCTTTTAAACGGGTCACTCTGTATATTTGTGAAGCATTGACGAATTCGATATTCCATGATACACTGAAAATATTAAGTTCGACTCTGTCGTGGGTAGGGTTTACATACCTGCTTTAAACCGTTACATCTTAAAATAATTTCGGTAGGAGGGAGTCGGGTAACTATAAAATAATTTGAAACTATAATTCAAACAGGTATGTTTCCGTTAATTTCTTATTTTAATCACGCCAGAACATACTTTACATAAGAACAATGTTGTTCTATGTATTAAGTATTGCATTATATTTAAAGGGTTGCAGGCATGAAATTAGCGACTACAGAGCTGTTGCCATCATCTCAAACTTTGCAAAGGTCTTTGAAATAATGATGCATATCTTATTGTTCGATCCGATAAAGACAATCATTACACCCCACCAACACGGTTTTATGAAAAGTAGATCAACAACCACGAATCTGATGTGTATTACGCAGTATATCTCAGAGGTTCTCGACCGACAAGGTCAGGTAGACGTAATATACACCGACTTTTTAAAGGCCTTTGATAGATTAGATCATGGTGTATTGCTGAACAAGCTTGATGGTGTTGGTTTGTCACTCAATCTGATCCCTCTTTTTAAGTCATACCTCAGCAACAGACTACAATTTGTTGAACACAAAGGCTGCAAAACCAAAAATCTAAACGCAACTTCCGGAGTGCCACAAGGGTCGGTCTTGGGTCCTCTGCTATTTAATATATACGTAAATGACATCACACACAATCTTAATACGAAACGTCTACTGTACGCAGATGACATGAAGATCTACTGCTCAATCTCGGACATAGGCGATTGTATTAACTTACAACATGATCTTGACAGCATAAGTAGATGGTGTATAAAAAATAATCTGTCACTTAACAGTAAGAAGTGTAATATTTTGTCATTCTATCGCAAGAAGAACGCGATTATATTTCCTTATAGTTTGGACCACACCTGTCTGCAACGTCAAGTTCTTTTAAAGATTTAGGAGTCACTTTTGACCCCCAATTAAATTTCAGTAAACATATTCATGAAATTGTCAGCAAAGCCAATAAGAACATGGGATTCATCATACGTAATTCAAAAGAGTTTAGCTTACGCGAAGTACTAATGTCTCTTTATTACGCTTTTGTTCGTTCTCATTTGGAGTATGCCTCCCTAATATGGTATCCTAGATATGAACATCAAGTACATTTGCTCGAGAACGTACAGAGGAAATTCTTAAAATTCGTGTCTTTTAAACTAACTGGTACCTACCCTCCAATTGGTTACCCCCATGACGTCTTATTGCTAGAATGTGGCATGGTTTCTCTAGATACACGTAGACAAGCTCATTCCATAATTCTTCTATATAAATTATTGAATTCCATAATCGACTGCCCAGAAGTGCTAAGCCAGCTTAATTTAAATGTTCCCCGTCCCAGTTCTAGACATCTTGAAACCTTCAATCAACCTACGCCTCGTACACTGTTACTTGAATCGTCGCCAGTTTTTACAATGTGTAAGAACTATTCATCAGTGCAACAAAATATTGATGTATTTAACACCTCTCTGTCGAAAATAAAAACTGTATTTAACTAGCAAGTTATATTTACAATTAGGTTATAAATAGGATATATCGGAGATATTTGACACTTTATAAAAAATATGAGAGGTGCAATGGTTTGCAAGAACCGTTATAACTTTCTTGGTGTAGGAGATACTTGTATGCTCTTTAGCATATAGAAAGAACACAAGGCGAGCTACACTCTGCATTGAAAATAAGTTCCATAATAGTATACCAAGTGTTCCATGTTTCACGTTACATTTCGTCAAATTCAAACCTCAAAAACTTTTTATTTCAAATGGAACACTCTATATTTTTTTACATCAAGTTATTTAAAATTAAATTCCCTTTTTTCTAGTATATGCATTACAGGGGTTAAAATTACAACTTTTTGAAATATTGGCGATTTTCTTAAATATTCAATAATTTTTAGTAAAAATTGCCATCAACTTAGCTATTATTAGAAACAATCATTAACGTCGGTCATTCTCTTATGTCAAAAAAATACCAGCACGTTTAATTTACACCCACGGAAACTTTTTAGATTTGTTTATTATTTATGGAGAATGTGATAAAGTAATATAAGTACATGTAACGCATTTGCTACTCGATACCCACAAGAACAGACACCTTACAATGTAAAATGCACATTGAATAATTTTAGAATATTTGGCTCTGCTAATGTTCTTGAATATGTCACTCACTGAATACATTTGCATTGGAGTTATTTCAGTAATTGGAATTGTGTCGATTATAAAGTCAATTTTTGGTAAATTTGGCATCGTCTCTCCATATATTTCCCAAGAAATAATTGTCACCTTCATGTCTTATTAAAACAAATTCACAGAAACTTTCTCTCATCAGGAAATCTGTTTCTTTTAATTATTGAGCCAGATGGAACGAGAATGGGCTTATGTTTTAATAACATCCTATGATTGAATTCTTGGATAATCCCAATTCCAGACCAGCTTGTCCTGTTGACATAATTGAAAATACCCGAAAATCGGATGGGGGGGGGGGGGCATAAAACTCCCCAAATTAAATGACAATATGGGAGTGGCGCAAATGCTGCGGGAACCAAAAAATCATGATTTTTACATCATTCATAAGCATAAGCTAACGTACTAGTAGAAGGGAACCTCGTTAAATCATAGAAATTGACCATTCCCTTACACCGCAGTTTTTAATAAACAAATAGTTGATATCCCTCAGATGGACTTATTCGCATCATATCAAAACAAAAATGCGAAATATTCATTTCTTGACACTCCATTCTGGAGTGCACTGTAGTGAATGGTTTTACACTATTAAGAATTGGAAAGAAAAGAGAAACTGGAAAAGCAACAAAAAACTAAAAAAGCTGAGGGAACCCCGTAGTGATGCCTATTTGCAGATGTTATCTCTTTTCATGTAAATATAACCTCACCCTGGGTGCCGCAGTATTATCAGCGCTAGTTTGAGAGGAAGTTCCAAAAGAAATCGTTATATTGCGTTTAATAAGTTCTCCTTTAACTAACAGTACGTTAAAACAATACAACATTATATTTCTAAATCAAGAATTATATCTCAAGGGAGAAATTATACGTTCAATCAACATAAATCAGACATAAATACTCTTTTGCAAAATACAGATTAACCTACAGTGGCAAGATTTATGAAAGAGAGTTGTCATCATATCCAACTAGTAACAAATGAGTTCCAAATTTATTTTTCAAAGAAATCATGGAAAAATTGTGAAGCTTACTTGCAGCAAGAGAAAATGACCTTTGATAGAAGACACAAAGAATCTGAGAAACAACAGGTATTACAGAAATTGACAGAACAGAATTTACAAGAGGTCAGGAAAAATCAAAAACAGGTACAGGATTTGGAACAGTAAATTAAAAATATAAAGATTCCTTTAAAATACAGAAACAAGTTGCTGGTAGTCTTTTCTGTGATGCAAATGCAAAGCTGAATGATGCTTTAAATAAGGGCCCGTGTGGAAGGAGCTAAGGTGGTTAAATTACTACTTGATAGCTACAAAGAGGTTAAAGGCAAGGAACTTAACCAAAGAAATGAAACTGACGAGATTCAATCAAAAGTTGAGAAAAGGAAGACTACTAGAGAATTTTATATATTTTGTATTTTTATGTACGTTAATATATCTTTGATATTATCAAGATGCTAGGCAGTTGTTTACTGTTCTGGGTCACCCTACTTTTTTAAGTGAATAGGTCATTATTTATAGTAATTTTTTATGTTATAATAGTCATTCAATCACTTTTTTATTTAAAAATTTTAGGTACGGCTCTGTGGGATATTACTTATACTAACGAGACAGAGATTTAGGGTCGGTTCTTATTGATTTTTTAATGTGCATTAAATATGTGTAAATAAATATACACATAGACATCAACGCAACAACCATTCCCTGCGATATTGCCATTTACCCCAGTTGACGCTCGAACTCAGAAGAGTTAAGTGTCTAGACACGTTGTGCCACTCAACGGCGGTCTAACTAACTTCTACCGTCTCAATAACACATTAAAAATGCCACTAAGCATTCATGCCCTGAGCAGGATTCGGACCCGGGACTGCGTGGTTGCAATCTAAACACCTTAGCACTGCGCCACTGATCCGACATATAACAATTTAAAACTGTACGGCCATTGACCTTCAGAATGTGGAGGTTCTCAATCTAGTACTAGATAACTATTCAAATTATTGCCTTAGGTCAGTTTTATCAAGTGCAGAGAGGAGGTAGGTTTTTGTTTGTCTGGCCGTTCTCCGTTACTCATATTTCAAATAATATGAAAATAATTACACCCTGTATTTTGAATTAAATTTTACGTAACACAGTTACGCGTATTACTTATTGCTTTCCTGCCATTGCAATTAACGTGTATCGACATTTTTGTAAGTGCAAAGTATTTGTTTAAATTTCGACCTTAATTTATGGTCGACTGATCTTTAATAATGTATAATGTAATTTTATACATTAAATTGTTGGATAATGAATGAGTTGTTAAATGTAGATGTTTTGATATTGGTAGCTAAATAAATTCATATATAAATGCTTGAAATATAAAAGAAATTAAATACTTAAAAATAATTGCAATATTCGTCTTGATTTTGTAAGGTGATCATCTGACATTTCATGTCGAAATGTTGTCGATAAATTGTTAAAAAAAATGATCTTTTTAAAAACTGCAACTTTCCAGCTTTATTCTGAAGAAAGATAATAATGAAGAACAATAAATTGATTAAATAATTTGCAAGTTCCATTGGCAAACTCTTAATTAACAAAATTAAACAACTAACTGAAACTGAAATTAAACAAAGGTTGAGATGTTACACATTCATAGCAAGATATATTTGTTTAAACAATTTTGAAATCATGAAAATATTAACATAAATTAGATTGTGACTCATTCGTGCAAATAAATAATATTAAACGTCAAAAATACGCGGTTTGGCTAAACTTCGCCGAGCACCCCCCAACATCTCTAACATATTGTAAATACATTTTGTTTGTATTTCACTTGCAAAAATAAAGATGATTTATTATTATTATTATTTTTATACTCTAATCGTTCTCATGGGATCAGTTTCGGATCCTATAAACGACTCTTATAGTGAAGTGTCGTTATAGACCTACGGCCAAGGGGCAAATAAGTTACCTCATCGGGTACAAAAGGTTTGAGTTTTTGTAGTAAAAGTACCACATATAAGGTGCAAAAAACCGGCCGTCTGCCGCGGCTCAGTGGTCAACTTCTCATTATGACAGCTTGTCAAAAAGGCGAAAAAAGTCGCTAAAGTTACCTCATTGGGTACATGCTTAAAAATGTGACAATTAACTGGGAAACCATTACAATTCTTATTTTGTTTGGCAGACGTCAGTATTTGAACGCATACGTAGAGCAGACGCCCGTCGCGACGCCCAAAATTCCAACGTTTCTTACCTCATGAGGTACATGTACAAACCTGGGTTCAAATCAAAGGTCTTTTTATGTAGATTATAAATATTTTTGAAAAAGATCGACAGACGGTCAACCATAAAGAGCAGACGCTGTGGAAATTATGTAGGAGTAAAAATGAAATTTCATTAATCTCAAACACTAAAATACATTGATTACATTGATATACAATAACCATAACAATCAAATAACAATACGATAATAATAATTCTGAATAAAAGTTGTGTGGTTGGATTGGTCGATACTTGATTAGCTCTAGTCGAGAAAAGTGTTAAAGTTTTAACAATCCGTAGGTAACTATTTGCTAAAATACAGCACACACCTTAGCTGCAAACCAATTTTTCTAGTAAAATAACTTCCTTTCTCTTTAAAAGTGAATTATTTACTATTTCTTTGCTTATAGTAATGAAACATATTCTTTATAGGATTTTGCAAACAGCGGAAAAAACTATCGATGAGAACTAAAAGAAAAATTACATGTAGAAATATTAATGAAATCTTTGCATTCTTTCGATAACCTGAACTCTGGTTATGCTAGCAAATTAAAATCCTAATATTTCTTATTTGATATTCTCATTATAACACTAGGGGACTATGATGGATGCTAGTGTTATAATGGGAATGTCAAATGAGAAATTTTAGGATTTTAATTTGCTAGCATAATCAGAGTTTAGGTTATCGAAAGAATGCAAAGATTTCATTTATATTTCTACATATAGTTTTTCTCTTAGTTCTCATAGATAGTTTTTTCCGCTCTAGCATTAAAAGCTATAATTAACGAAATTGAAAATAATATAAATCCGTTTAATTCCGAAATCGATAAAAGCCATCTCTTTAATGTGTCCACTGGAAAATCAGCAACTGAGACAACCAGAAAGTTTTTACTAGATATAACATCTATCGGTGAAACAAGGAGAAATACTTTCATTAAAGAGTGTTCCGTAGATTCAAAGAAATTTGAAGATACCATTAGAAAACAGCCTATATCAACATTTGCCTCCGATAATAAAGCCAAACTGAAGAAAGGCGATGGAAAAGTAGTAAAAGTTATGTTTGAACGTGACTTAATGAGTAGAATCTTAGCCTTATCGTTAGAGAATAAAATTGACCTTGTAACTATATTGTCCTTTCCATTAACTCCATTCCTACGTTCATTGTGCCATATGGATGGTATCATGAATAGGACACACAAATCTAGCCTTTTTAAGGCTCTTGAAAAAGAAGTTAATTCTATTCCACCCAACCACGTCGATTGTAAAATTATTGACGGTTTCATTTTACTACATTTATTAGGGGAAACGCCACAAACGTTTGGAAAATTAGCTAGATATGTGTTAAAGAAAATTTGTCAACATAAAGGCAATGAAAGTTCACACATTTTTCGATAAGTTCGTTAGCCCATCTGTAAAAGATATTGAGTGCGATAAAAGGGCTAATTTATATGAAAGAAGTGCCGAATTTTTAATTCAAGGTTGTGAACAACGACGGTCATCAGATTTCATGAAAGCACTTCGTGACGACAACTTTAAACAAGCTTTGGACAAGTCTTTTTGTGACTTTTGGCAAAATGATATGTTTGTGGAAATACTTCATAATAAAACTTTATACGCAAATTGTAACAATGAGTGTTACAAATTTGCAGTAGTAAACGGGCATATCGAAAGAAAAACCACTGACATACTAACTTGCTACCTCGAGGAGGCTGTTAGCCGCATTATTTACCATTTATCTAAAATTTTTAAAAAAGCAGTAATGTTGTCATTAGAGCCTCTGTCACAGACATCCCAATAATTCTATTAGGAAATATGCATCACGTTTATCAGTCTGTAACTGTACGGATGAAAGTTGGAATTGTATCCAAAAATACTTGTCGATTTGTTGATTTTAATGCAATTTTCACTGCATTAGGATTTAATGTTTGTAAATCTCTACCACCATTCCATTCTTTAACAGGGTGTGACTACACGGCAGCTTTCTCCAGAAAAGGGAAACTAAAACCCTTTGAACTCCTCGAAAAAGACAAAAAAATGCAGGACGTCTTTGGTACATTTGGCAACAATGAAAGCATTTTCAAAGAGCAGATTACGTATGTAGAAAAATTAATGTGTGCTATGCTAAGCTCGATTCGACATTTTCTACTCTGGTTGTAAACCAAAACCATATCAGACTAATCGGTAACCTGAAGAAGTTTGATAGTAGCATGTTACCTTCATGCAAGAACGTATTGCTTTTAAAAGTACAAAGAACGAATCAAATATGTTCCATATGGAATAGTGCCACTGAAAAACAACCAAAATTTTATAATCCCTCAGAAAATGGTTGGAATTTAAATAATAGTAAGTTTTCGCCGATTTGGTTTGATGGACCTCAATTACCTAGTGCCCTAGACGAAATAGTTGTACGCGAAACTGGCATGGAGCAGAGGGATATTGATGATGAAAATGAAGAGGGTTTTCATGATTTATCTGATGACGATGATGACGAATAGTTATTATTCTTTAGATGTATTATGAAACAAAACCTTACTATTTTTATTTACTACTATTGTTTTGTATTGCTGTTGTTTCTTGTATACGAAGTTGTTTCGCCTACATATTCACGGAAGTCAAAATAATAATTGTAATAGTTTTCCTAGTGCATTGTCAAATTTCCGAACATGTACTTAATAAAACTATTTTGCTATTGCTATTTTTATTTATTGTTATGTATTGCTGTTGATTCTTGTATACGAAGTTTTGCTTACATAATTACGGAAGTCTGACAAACAAGATAATAAGTGTAATAGTTTTCCTAGTGTATTTTCAAATTTCCGAATATGTACTCAATAAAACTCTGTATCGAATTTGGCATTATTCTTTAAGGTTACATTTGATAGAGCGTCTGCTCTTTATGGTTGACCGTCTGCCGATCTTTTTCAAAAATATCCATGATCTACATAAAAAGACCTTTGATTTGAACCCAAGTTTGTACATGTACCCCATGAGGTGGGAAACGTCGGAATTCTGGGGGTCGCGACGGGCGTCTGCTCTACGTATGCGTTCAAATACAGACGTCTGCCACACAAAATAAGAATTGTAATGGTTTTTCCAGTTAATTGTCACGTTTTTAAGCATGTACCCAATGAGGTAACTTTAGCGATTTTTTTCGCCTTTTTGACAAGCTGTCATAATGAGAAGTTGACCATTGAGAAACGGCAGACGCTCGGTTTTTTGCACCTTATATATGGTACTTTTACTACATAAACTCAAACCTTTTGTACCCGATAAGGTAACTTATTTGCCCCTTGGCCGTAGGTCTATTAGTCGCAAGAAGTGAAAAACCTCGAGAGAGAAAGTGAATAAATTTTCATGGCGTTTGTTGCGTTATACTGCTAAAACCCAATACTAAAATGTTTATTAATTAGAATTTGCCGATCTTTGTTTATTTAATAGTTTATTGAAAAATTCAAAAAATAATTGTAGGTGGAGAGCCGGCTGTACAGATTTCCTATGAATAAGGTACATGAAAAATTTTGTGTGAGTGAGTAAGTACTACCACAGGCATACAGGATGCCACTTTTCATATAAGCAAATTTTGCCCGCGTCATGGAATTTTGACGTCGCTTCCGGTCATGATTTTTTGTGTCATCGAATACTAGAATAAAAGTTACGTCAAATTCTACAAATATTTTAAAAAACAAAATAATATATCGCTTCTTAACCTTTATTTTTCTATATTGTCATATTTTTCTTTAATGCAACTGTTTTGGAGTTATTACCAAAATGAAGGAATTTTAGCAAATCGTAAAATTCTTCTTAATTTAAAGTTGGTAGTTTTTTAAAACGACTGATTTAAAAATGTCAAAAAATTAGAGCATGTTAGTAATGCTAAACCGAATGTGTATGTTTACTCCGAATGCACGTTCGTATTTACCTGACAAACTAGTATCAACAGTGTGGTAATAATAATGCGTCAAAAGGAATTTAGAAGCATGTTAGTAATGCTATATATTAATACAAACTGGTTCAGATTTTTTGAATTTCCAATATATGGCCCCATGGCAGCAGGAAATTCCTACATTTTTTCTTAAAAAAATTACAAAGCACTCATTATTTTGCACATAACTTTGTTATCTTTCAAGCTGTAGGAATAGAAAAAGCATCCTTTAAAAGAGTACTTCAAGTCGTTTAGTTTCTACTATGTGTATTTTTCACATCGTACTGATTGTTTCTGACATATGTGAGATTTAATCATATCTCGACTAATAAACCTTCGAGCGCCATTTTTAAACTATCGTATTTTTAGAACAATTCACCGTACAGAAATAAACAAAACAAAAATTGTATAAAAAAATATTTTTAAGAAAAAGCTTTTATTTAAAGACACTGTGCTAAAGAGTAAAACATTTTTTTTTTTTAATTCATACACCTGGAAACCAAAAGCTTTGGGAACGGCCATATAGCACTATTGCATAGATACTTTGCTCAACTGGCTGCCCGCAAAGCTTTTGGTTTCCAGGTGTATGAATTTAAAAAAATCATTTTTACTTTTTAGTACAGGTTTTTCAAATAAAAACTGTTTCTTAAAAATATCTTTTTTATATAGTTTTTTCGACATAAGCGCACTTTGCTCATGAACGATTTTCATATTTTTTGCCCTACCCTGTATATTATTTAACTTGAAGCCATTCTAAGTGCACCTGAAATGGTTATCGGACATGCAATAACTTTTGGCGGTATTTAAACTTTGGTTGTGCAACTAAAAACAAATTTTCCATCTATTGCGCACTTAATCGACCACACTGTATATCCTGGGTGTAAATGATGTCATGCCTATCATAAAAATGCATTGTCATCGAAACTGAATCAACGTATAAAATTTCAACTCCTTAGGATAAGAGGAAGTGGTTCTAATTCAGCTTGCAAGATTTGACCTAAACAAACCAATACACTAACATTGCAAGTTAAATAAAAGCTTTTAATTAATCAATAAAAAACAAAGTACCTATTTGTAATTTCATAATCTTATTCCTTGTACCATACCACTTTTTTCATAAATGTAAAACTCTTGAGTTATTTACGAAAATCAGTCTCCTCAAGGTACAAATTTTTTAAAGCTAAAATCTTAATCTTCAAATTGTGTTATAACTTGGAAAATACGAATTTTCATAAAAAATTGTAAACCACCTTTTTCTCTTGCAATATGATTAGATTCGGTGGTTACTATTTTACCTTTTTGTCCACTCCTCTAGAGGGGTTAGGAACTACCCCCAAGTAAAAAGGGGCAATTTTTAAAGGGTAAACTTTTTTGTAGTTAGTATTAGAAACTCAATGCAAAAGAATCGTTCCAGTCCATTCATCACATATGGGTTTCGTCATTTCTCATTTATAATGACTATATGCACTGCACTATTAGTTTAAAACAAAATTATTAATTCGTATTTTTGTGGACAATTCTGAACAGGGGACTCAAAATTTCCATTTTACTATATTTTAACGATTCCACCGCAAATTTACGGAAGATTTTACCCATAAGCATTACAAGGCAAACTTCATGGTCTCGGATAATCTCTCGTGATAATATCTACCGAGTTTGCCTAAATTTGGAGAAGATCATTCTTTTGTAAATTATAATAAATCTGGGGGGAGAGGCAACGCAAAAATCAGAATTGGTTTTTGAGCTACGCTAGTGTACACCCTGTACATGTGGAAAATAGGAAAATAACAAAGAATAAGAGTCAACATTCTTTGCTTATAAATTTTTTTCAAAATGTAATTAAACTCCTCTTAAGGATATTGCCTTTTTTTAGTTCTGCAGATTTTTATTCTGCCTTACCTACAAAAAATAAATTGAGTCTCCCCCTTAAGACGTTTTCGGTGTTAGTTTACTTTAACTAAGAAAATTTTAACATACAAACCATCAGCAAATCCCGATTTCTTTTAACACTGTCACTTTTCTTTTCACTGTATATTTTATATTTGGCCATTTGCCCCAATAATGCCCAGGTATTAGATAATAAATAATTATTAACACAAAACAAATACCTTGAAACACATTTTGCCACACTTGTTCTCTCGATTGTTGTCGTTGAACTAATGCTATTGTGCAAACTTACAGCTTTTATATTCAGATTTTGTTGTAATTTTCATAGCGTTCGTTTTCTATGCGTTTCGAACAAGTTCTCTGACACCGAACGCGGTTTTTGATTTCTTGCTCTAGAACTTTAATTACTCGCACAAAAAAGCTACCGCTATCTGGTTGGTTAGTTCCAAATGAGTTTCTTAACAGGCGAAACTTTAACGCATCATTTACTGTGCGACACACGCATGATGATTGATCTGATAGCGTCTTCGTGCGACTTTTATTAAATTTTAGCTGTGACACACCGTTTTTATTTCCTGCGACCTTAAAATTCCTCGTAGATGAAAAACTGCGTTGCATATGTCTTACCCTTATCTCGAAATGGAAAGTAAACGGTGACACTTTCTAGGCTCGTTGTCTGTATACCACAATTTCTTCTAAATATTCTTAGTGATAATTGCTGCCATTGTGCGTTACAAAATCTTCCGGAACTAAGTTCCGTCCATCCGGAAAATGATTTCATTCTATTTTAGTTTTCTATAGGTCCACAAAAAGGTGAAAAGGCAAAGCAAGTTACATAGTTTCTATTGAGGAATATATAGTCGGGGAGCCGGCGTCCAAAATGTGCAAGACTTTTCTCAAAGGTAATTTTTTGAGGTTACGTTACTTTTCAGTGACGGAAAGTAACTATAGAGTAAGCACTTCTCTAACCGTTTTCTCAAAGCTCAAAATTTATAGAAAACTAGCAAATATAATATAAAACAAGAATCCAACAGTCGGACAGCAAAATATAGAGACACGTGGCGTCAGCGCTACTTCCTACCTGTCAAAAATATGACTTGTGTCAAAGTGATTCTCAAGGCTGAAATTCTCCAAAACATTAATGGAAACTATAAAGTTAATAAAGGAGACAGTCAGACTCATTTATGATATGACCACATCAGTCAGCAGTCGATAGATGTGAGAACGGTAACTGCGCGCATTATTACGCATTAGTAGTATTACTTCCACATTCACGTAGTGGAGTGGAAGTAGGGTTTCTGATTTCCCGACATTTTTTCATTCCTGGGAATCGGGAAATAAAATTTGCCGTTCCCGGGAATCCCGGGATTCCCGGGAAACAATTTATTTTTTTTATATTTCTTGAAAAACACAGTTTTTTTTCAAAATATCACATCATTCAAATACTCATTTTTTAAATGTTTGTTTTCTTCCTTTGGTCAAAAATAAATCCGTCAGTTTTGTTTTGCTTTATTTATAATTAAAAAGACACAATACAATAACGAAATAAAACATAATCCGACGCGCACGCTCGGTAAAATTTCGGAGCCCGCGCACTCTTCCACGTCTTCGGTACACTCGTTGCAGTCGTTGCAGAGTCGATTTATGTGATGAGAGCACTAAATTTAATATTATTAAAACTTATTTTTATTTCCAAGGGTCCGGGAAATCCCGACTGTTATTTCCCGGGAACGGGAATGATAAAAAGTGACATAATTCCCGGGAAATCCCGTTCCGGGATTCCCGGGACAGAAACACTAAGTGGAAGTATAATAATCGTAAAAAAAAGTTTTTTTTTGTTGAAATGGGTTTAGAATGTAATGAAACGCACCAACGCTTCGCTGCTATTCTGGTATCGAGATAACCTGAGGACTCGCCCGATCACATCGTCCTGTATACCATCCAGAAAAGCCTCTACTGCCAGCTAGTCTTGGAATTCTTTCGGTACATCCGGGTAAGCCAGGTGAGCCAGTCTCCATACGGCAGCTTCGAACTCTTGCAAGCTTTCCCCAGCCTCTTGAACGCGTGATTTCAGCTGGGTCTGGTACACCTGGGCAAGGTGTTGTTCACCATATCGTAAGTCTAGGGCAGCTTCTAAAACTTTAAAATCTTGATGTTGCTCGACTGGGATTGTCTGGAGTATTTCCAATGCTTAGCCCCTTAATGCGACGATTAATGCCGTAACCTTCTCTTTGTTGCTCCAACTATTGGTACATGCAGCTGCCTCAAACTGTCTCTTGAAAATGGTCTCTTGAAATTTGGCCGTCAAAGGAGGGAGGTTCGAACAGCTGACCTGATAATACCACTTGTTGGCTTCCGCTATCCCTCAACTGTCGCTTAAACAGGCCTATTTCTCCTCCAATCTCGTGCATTTTGTCTTTGTCTTTGATTTCACTTACGTTTTCCTAGCTCTTCCAACACTTCCTGGAATTATGCAAATAAGTCCTGTATTTGCTTCTCGGGTGTCATGCTTCTGGTCGTTACCGGCATACAAAATTTAATAATCACGTCAATATCGGTAATGGAATTGTCCAGAGAAATCGCAAAACAGCACGAAAAAATCTTATCTAGTGTCTTTGTCACTTTACCACTAATGTCTAAATAGAAAAGTTCTAGAAATATCACGAAAATGCACTTAACTCGAAAAAGTCTTATTCATAGTCCTTAATCACTTTTCAGTTCTAAGGATTTAATTACTACCACTAATGTCCTAATAAAATGTTCTACAATGTCTTAAAAATGCACTTAACACTATTTTTCTGTTCCCTCGAACAATGTCCAGTAAATCAGTCCACTGTGTTAGCACTACTTCCCGAGAATACACTGCCCAAACCTTTTCGAACACTTTTGAAAATCCTCTTGTGAAAATTCCGCCAATGACGCCAATTGTTGCGTATTTTCACCCCTGAAGTCACCCTTCAGGATCCGTGGGTTCTTAATAATTTTAACAAGGGTTAAACCACTAACACTTTATTTAATAATTTACTGATTTTAATTAACCTTTACACTTTATTTACTTGATATTTAACCTCACTTTTTCACTTTTCAATTTCTTCACTTTTCAACTTCTTCGCTTTTATAAAACTTCCCCTTTCCGCCATGTAATCTCGCCTCTAGAGATATCTAGAACATAATCGAGAATCATCTTCCACCACCTTCCAGAAAACTCTATCTCTTTCTACAACGTTCCAAGACGTCACTATTAGTCATGGGCGTATCATAAGGGGTGTAATGCATAATATTATGTTAGGTTTAGGGCTTGTGTATACCTTTCTGCTTGTTCGTGGATTGATCTATTAGGAAGGTTTTTACAGTTTATCGGGTATACCTTTCTGCTTGATTTTATTTCGATCTATTTTTTAGGTACGATGTAAGACAAATTTGTATGTAATTTGTTATGCAAAAGTATTTTTCTTCATTTGCTACCTTGTTCCATTATAGAACATTTTTTGCTATAATAGGCTCATTTGATATAGATAAAATTTTCTTACTTCTTATTGGGTATTTTCCCACTGAAAAATGTTTAAACATTTTAATGAAAAAACCTCTGCGCCAAACGGATCAAACAGAGGTTGGTTCTTGAATACTTGACTGTTTCAAAAATAAAATTTTTTGACAAAAATTTTAGATTTTTTAGGTTATGTTTTTCTGTTATCCTATTTTCAGAAGATGTCCATTGAAAATGCATTAATCCCGAATGGGAGAAAAGGAAATACCATTTCCAAGAATCCCGTAGGGGCGCTGCAATAAGCCGAAGATATCAATACTTGGTCCATGGCTGCACTCGGAATATAGTTTTTTACTGGAAAACTGCAAAGTGTACCACTCTGAATTTTTTACAGTATATCTAGAATAAAGTGCTCTTTATAGAACCGGTAGTACCATTTCCCAAAAGCCCGTAGGGGCGATGCAATAAGCCAAAGATATCAATACTTGGTACGCGGCTACTCTCGGATTATATTTTTTTACTCGAAAACTACAAAGTGTGCCACTTTGAATTTTTCACAGTATATCTAGAATAAAGTACTCTTTATAGTACTGGTAATAGTATTTCCAAATATCCCGTAGGGGCGATGCAATAAGCTAAAGATATCAATACTTGGTACACGGCTGCTCTCGGATTATATTTTTTTACTCGAAAACTACAAAGTGTGCCACTTTGAATTTTTCACAGTATATCTAGAATAAAGTACTCTTTATAGTACTGGTAATAGTATTTCCAAATATCCCGTAGGGGCGATGCAATAAGCTAAAGATATCAATACTTGGTACACGGCTGCTCCCGGATTATATTTTTTTACTCGAAAACTACAAAGTGTGCCACTTTGAATTTTTTACAGTATATCTAGAATAAAGTACTCTTTATAGTACTGGTAATAGTATTTCCAAATATTCCGTAGGGGCGATGCAATAAGCCAAAGATATCAATACTTGGTATACGGCTGCTCTCGGATTATATTTTTTTTACTCGAAAACTACAAAGTGTACCACTCTGAATTTTTCAAAGTATATCTAGAATAAAGTTCTCTTTATAGAACTGGTAGTAACATTTCCCAAAAACTCGTAGGGGCGATGCAATAAGCCAAAGATATCAATAATTGTTACGCGGCTGCTCTCGGACTATATTTTTTACTCGAAAAGTGTACCACTCTGAAAAGAAAATTTGGTTATAGCAAACTTCATATTTCTAAGTCTGATAAAAAATTTCAAAGCTTTGCCGCCTATTACCACTAGGATAGAGCGGGGCATGGATTAAAATAAGAAATTAAGGGAAACTCGCCAGTATCAGTTATAATTTCTAATAATTACGCCACTCACTCCTAAAATATTTTACGATCTAACGGTCACTACTGTTTACTTAATTTTTTACACACATACATAATGCTGTAAAAGGGCAAGCAGAACGGCACAGGTATTAAGCAGAGACGGACCACAGTCTTCCGCGATATTTGGAACGAGTTGTGTTATATTTAGAATATATAGGTTATGTGCTTCATACAATTATACAGTGTGTGGTTCAGTGTTTACATTTTATTTTGATTGTGAGTGCCTAGAATGTATAATACTTTAACAGATAAGTGAAATTGCTCTTTGTTTAAGCGTATTTTATCTAGTGTAAAAATATTCCGGCGGATGGTGAAATATTCGAGTGTTTTCCGTTTTTTAGTGGCTGTGGTAAAATAATATTGTGATAATGTTCAGGCCTTGGGAAGATCCTCAACCTAGCACCAGCAGAGAATTTAACGCAGATATGGAAAATGGTAATGGCTCGCAAATTACAGAGAAAAGTTCTAGACAATGTTTATGCGAAGTAGTTTTAAACGTTTATAAAAAAATAAAAGAAAGGGAAGGTGAAAAAGGAGCCGTGGAAAAAACGGCCTACTTAACAGAAATTTCAGAAGGGTCTATCCATAGAATAATTAAGGATGTGGTACCTAATCGAAAAGTTAGATCGGATAAAGGAGCAGCACGAACATTAGATTCGTCTATGGTGAAATTGTTAAGAGATTTAATTTATAGCAAGTATATGGAAAATGAGGTACCAACGGTGGAATCAATACATATGGAACTGAAAACAAATGGTGCAGTATCAGTTAGTCAAGCAACACTTCGGAGCTGGATAATAAAGATAGGATTTAGGTTCAAGATTATTAATATAAGGGCAGGTATTATGGAAAGCTTCAGAATTGTGCAGTGGCGTAATGAATATTTGGAAAATATAAAAAAAATTTCTAAATGAACAACGACCTATTTATTATTTAGATGAAACTTGGTATGATACCCATGATACAGTGAAAAAAGGCTGGATAGATGGTTCAAAGAAATGTAAAGTTGATATGCCTGCAAATAAAGGAACCAGATTAGTAATTGTACATTGTGGATCAGAAAATGGATGGGTGCATAATGGTCTCAAATTAAGTGGAAAAAAAATGGAAGAATCAAACGTTGACTATCACCAAAACATGACTGCGGATATTTTTGAAGCATGGTTTCAGACTTCATTGCTACCAAATATAGAAGAAAACAGCGTAATTGTTTTAGACAATGCTTCGTATCATTCGCGACAAATTGAGAAAATACCAAATACGGGAACAAAGAAAAAAGATATTCAAGAATTTCTCCGAAAACATAATTTGGAATTTGAAGAAAATTTTGGGAAGATCTTTTGGAAATTGTTAAGAAGCAAAACTTCCCAAAACACTATGTGATTGATAGCATGGCTAAAGCTCAAGGACATACAGTTTTACGGTTACCCCCATATTTTTGCATTTTTAATTTGATAGAACTAATATGGAGTCAGCTGAAAAGAAGTATTCGCAAAAATAACACCTTCCCCAAATTTGATGCCAAAGTAGTCGACCTTATTAAAGCTAAAGTGGGAGAAATAACACCAAGTAATTGGAAAAGGTGTATTCAGCATGTCATCAAAATTGAAGATGAATTTATTAAGTTAGAAAAAAGCATCAGCCCTAATCAAGACTGTTTAATAATATCTGTAGATTCAGATACCGACGATGATACCGATTTAGAAAGTGGTTGTGAAGTGTTGAGTGAGTGTAGTGATTAGAGTTTTAAATAAAATGTTATATGTGATTTGATTTAGTGTACATTGTGAATTTATCGTTTTATTAGTGTTTTACATACGCGCAAATGCAATATAAGGTGATTTTTATTTATTATATTATATGTAGGTATACATATTTTATTTGATAATTATTTATTTGTTTCTTTTTCAGAACTGAATTTATTTATTTCAATTATTTGTTTGTTTTCTAGAATTTTATTTATTTATTTAATATGGGTTAATTAGATTACGGGTTATTGACATAAATTCAATATTTTCTTTATTTAATGAATTTAAAAATTTATTTCTTTGACCTATTTTAATAATATCGATAACCTTAACTCTGAACCCACATTTTTTGGCAAGAAATTACTCGTACCTCCTCGTGGTCCTTGCTGGATAACAATAATAATTCGATAGGTATATTAAATTATTATTGGCGAAACTGAGCAACAAAAGAATATTTGATATAATTTTAATTTAGACTAATAAAATTCATCAATGCTCCACCAATATATAAAATATTATTCCTATCTTAACACAAGCAAAACAGAATATTTTTTTAAAATTTATCATTATCACTGTAACAAATAACTATTTATTTATCAACCATACATTAAACTAATTAGATTGTAACTCACGGCACAATAATTTTAAGTACGGTCCTGAGCCGCAATAAATTACGTCGGCTTTAACACTTTTATGGCCGAGTTTTATTGCTTTTTTTTGGGTGTCTCGCGCCGTCTTCACTCCTTTGTCGGGAATTTTTTATTTGACTTAGAAATATGAAGTCCACTTTAAATATAAAGGCGATGTTAGCCAATAAAATTGATTTTGTTAAATTTATTAGGTTATGTAACACATTTTCGTATGTATTGCCGTTCGCAAAAGTTTTTTCTTGATTTGCTGCCTTGTAATTCCATTATATTCGATTATATTAGATTCAATTGATCTAGATAAAAAAAAGTACAAAAATTGTCCAGTACCTATTATATTTGATTTTTTAGGTTGTTTTATTTATTTTAAAATTGTAGCAGGCCGGCGTTGAAGGTACATTCCTCACGAGCATATGAAAAAAATATATTAAATTTGGTCAAAATTTAAGCTGGATTTTTGTCCACGAATGCAGTATTTTGCCCTACTGTGTGCCATCAGAGTTGCTCCACCATGTCAAGAATTTTTTCTAATCACAAAAAAATTGCTAAAAATCAGTGAAAATCTTAATTAGGAGGGAATTAGGAAAAATCTTGACGTGATGGAGTAATTCTGACGACGGCATCGAATTCAGCGGCTCAAGATACAGGGGGGTATCATGTTCTGCTCAAAAGTGCATAACAAATTTTTTGTGTGCCTGTGTTATCAACTAATACACTGTGCACAGAAAATTTGGGATATTTTAAAAAGTACACGGGAACAAGTTCCTCAATTTTAACATTGGAAATGTTTATGTTTTCGTATATGTTGTAGAGTTACCAGTTTTTGTTCAAGGTCAAAAGACAGCGGTGTCGCGGTCGACTGAGACTATCGTATGCAACGGCTGATATACGCAAATGTAATGTGGCTTGCATATATCACTGGGGGTCGTTACCAGTTTTTATTTAAGGTGGAAATACAGCGGTGTCGCGGTCGACTGAGACTGCGTATATGTAACGGCTGATATATGGGTTGCATATATCACAGGAGGTCATGTTACCAGTTTTTATATAAGGTGGAAATACAGCGGTGTCGCGGTCGACTGAGACTGTGTATATGCAATGGCTGATATATGCAAATGTAATATGGGTTGCATATATCACAGGGGGTCAAGTTACCAGTTTTCATTTAAGATGGAAATACAACGGTGTAGTGCATCGTATATTTCCGGACGAGGCGAAGCCGAAATGCTGAAAATTGAATCTCCTAAGATAAATAAATAATTAAAAACAAATTAAAAAACGCGTTTAAGAACAAACTGAAATTGTTCAAAATGCATTAAAAAGAAAATAAACTTAAGAATAACAATAATTATGTTAAGCGTAAAAGTGTGGGTCGCCTGATGAATAAAATTTTCGGTTTCTCCAGGTGCTTTGCACACCCCACGCTTTTACGTTTCTTAACATAATTATTGTTATTATTAACTTTATTTTCTTCTTTTCACTGCATTTTGAACAATTTCACTTTGTTTTTAAAGGCGTGTTTTTTATTTTTTTAAATTATTTATTTATTTTTTTCTTTTTAGCTTCATTCCAATTTGTTCGATAAAATTTCTTAACTGTAAATAACAAAACCTATTCGTAACCCCGCAGCCGCCATTTTGAATTTTTGAATTTCGACTAAGTAAATATTTATAATCTGCGACCTCGAAAATCCACGCATCAGACCATAGAATACAAAACTTATGGGTCATTTTGACGCCGCCATTTTGAATTGTCAAATTTGGACCAGATAATTGTAATCTGCAACCATCAGATACCGAATTTTCAGTCGATTCAGACGATTCATGATAAAACTTATCCGCCATAGTGAAGCTGCCATTTCCAATTTTTGAGTTTTGATCCCATACTCGTAATCTCAAAAATCCCGATATACCAGTTTTTAGTGGAATCTGATATTAAATGAAAATACCATATACACATGACAAATTTCAAGTCAATACAGTATCTGGAAGTGGGTAAAAAGTGAGTTGTAAGATTTACTTCACTGTTACACGTCAAGCTAATAGAAGCATGTTAAGAAAATTGTAGATCAGAACCAAGCTTATTTTACAAAATAGGCGATCCGCCATATTGGATTTAGTATGACGTCACCCATCTTATCGTTTTCTGCTTGTCAAGCCCTTTCATTTGATACCCATATCGAGGGGGTTGTAAATGAAAATGATTATCCGCCATCTTGAGGTGGCGGCCATTTTGAATATTTTATAATATTGAGTACACTATATTGTATTCTCCTCAGAGCTACACATAATTGCCAAGTTTCATGATGATACAACAATTAGAAGTGGCTGAAAATTATGTATAAAGATTCCGTTACTTTGATATACAATGTGTCCCACTTCGTACTAAGCCACCCCTATAACTTGGCTATTTGTATTTGGATTTGAATATATTTTTTATGGCACATAATGCCCATAATGAACTACCTTTGGACGGTAGAACTGTTACCCAATCTCTATTTCAAAGCCAACTGTGATTTTTTTAAAGTGGGAATTTTACAAAAGTAACATTAGCGATTGAGATGGAGGAAAAATGTATTTGGAAAAGTCGTTCAGAAAAATTAAGTAAGTTCAAATATGAATTTTCATTTAAAAATATTGATTTTTTTTTGAAAAATTGCAGGTCAGAAAAATTTGATATTTGGGTTAGTTTAGAGCATCCAGATTGCTATGAATTCCAGAAAATAGTAATAAACACTTTTGCATAACGTTAATAATTTATTTAATTAAACTAAAAACGTACGCAATATAAACAATGCTAACAATAATAATACAATTATCTGAAATATTTTTCAACTAGATCCCCTTCAATTTCAATGCATTTTATAATTCTTTTTTATTATGATTCGATACTTTTCTTAATTCTTCAGGAGATACTGATCGACAAACTTCCAAAATTCTGTTACACAATTCTTGTCTTGTGCGTGGTCTGTTTTTATAAACTTTTTCTTTAATTGCACCCCATAAATAAAAATTCAGGGGAGTAATATCTCGGAATCTGGGCGGAAACTCGCAAAGTGGACTATTACGGCCTATCTATTTTCGAGGAAAATTTTGATTAAACCGCTCCCTCACATTCAAGGCATTATGTACTGAGCAGCCATCTTGTTGGAAGTGGATATCTCTTTGCAATGCAAGCAGTAAATCGTCTATAGCATCGGAGAATTCTGTGTTAAGGAAATTAAAGTAAACATCAGCATTTAAATTTTCCTCGAAAAAAAAATGGACCAATTAGCCGGGTTCCCAGTATACCACACCATACATTCACTTTTTGGGAGTACTGACTTTTGCATGTGATTACCCAATTTGGATAATCCGCAGCCCAATATCTACAATTTTGTGACAAACCACGCCATTAGTCGTAAATGTGGCTTCGTCTGAGAACAGTATTTTATCAATAAAACGACGGTCCTCTACAAAATGCCTTGCAGCTAATAACAATATTCTATTTCTAACCTTCGTTCTGGGTCCCCTTCTTGCAACGTGTGAAGAACTTTTGGCTTGAAGGGTTTTAATTTGTGCCTGCGAAGGCAACGCCAGATCTTGTTTTTTGATAAATTTAATTCCCGCGCAATTTCTCCTACACTGGTTCGAGGGTTTCCATTAACAAAACCCAGTATAATATCATCATCTGGATGCCTTCTGGTAGGTTTCAATGTTGGCTTTGAAATAGTGCCGGTTTGATCAAATTTCTTATTAAGGGCAGCTACGGTGCAATGATGTAGTGGAGGACGATCGGGATGTCTACGATTAAATATTTTAGCAGCCTCTCTGAAGGAACGAACATTATCTCCAACGAGACGAATAATTTCCACTTTTTCTGGAATTGTTAATTTCAAAGGCAATTTGATGTAAAAATTGATAACCATGGTGTTTACAATAATTGATGTAAGTAGATTGACATTCATAGCAATCTGGATGCTCTAAACTAACCCAAACATCGAATTTTTCGGACTTGCAATATTAAAAAAAAAAATCAATATTTTTAAATAAAAATTAATATTTGGACTTACTTAATATTTCTGAACGACATTTCCAAATACATTTTTCCTCTATCTCAATCGCTAATGTTACTTTTGTAAAATTCCCATTTAAAAAAAATTACAGTTGGCGTTGAAATAGAGATTGAGTAAAAGTTCTACCTTCCAAAGGTAGTTAGTTCATTATGGGTATTATGTGTTATAAAAATATATATACAAATCCAAATACAAAGTGGGACTCACTGTAGATAAAGGGGAAGCTAATAAAAGCGTGTTAAAAACGGTCTCTAAAAATTGTAACGTAAAATTTCACCGGCGGCGGCGCTCGATTAAATGAACTTTATTATCTAGTATCGGTGAAAAAATGAACAAATAATAAAATCGAACTTAACGCAAGGCAGTTTGGGGCATGTAGAGGCCCTGTTGGCATCAAGTTATAATAAATGAGACCTTGCTTCCATAAAAAAGGTGCTTAATTTCTTTACTCTGAATATCTAAAAACTATGCAAAACACAGAACACGGAAAAAAATGGAACTTGTTTCCGTGTACATTTTACAATATCCCAAATTTCCTGTACATAGCGTATTACTTACTAACACAGACACACAAGAAAATGGCCATGTACTTTTGACCAGAGTATGATACTCCCCAGGATTTTGAGCCGCTGAATCCCATGCCGTCGTCAGAATTACTTTATCAAGTCATAAACATTTTATAAGACTCCTTCGTGCATCGACTAATTTGAGTTTTTTTAAAAATTAAATGGCATTAGTGTGACTGGCCCACAGCCAGACACAATTTGTTACTTATGTTATTTTACCTAATTCTAACCTATTCGACAACATATTAATCATTTCTTTGCACAATAATATAAGGGCAGAGACACACGCTTCTCGCCCAGGGATTTTTCTATTAAAAACCGCTGCCTAAGGAATCACTACTTCCACATCCAGATTCTTCATCCAAGTCACTTTAAAGGAAACATCTTGACTATATTTGCATCTAGTATATGGAAATTATTGGTTATAGAATTTTAATAATATTTGGGGCAGATGTCATAGAAAAGTTTGAGGGGTTGGTTTCTACCATATTCGTTAAAAATGAAGTTTCTAGTTTACCCTACTTATTTTCCACTATTGACAATCTACCACCTCCCACCCCTTCAATGGAGTCATCTCAATCGGATGTCACTACAATACATACGTGTACTAACTTTCAAGTGAATATCTCAATTTGATGTTATCAATCCCATTAACAATGAAGGGGAGGTGGTGGAGTTTCAAAAATATTAGAAAGAAATCTGAGGCCTTGGTTTCTAGTATGTACACCGAATCCCAAATTTCTGTACTCTAGTTCCAGGTGTCGTTATAATACATACGTCTACCAAATTACAAGTGAATATCTCAATTTTATTTTATCAACCCCTTTAATAATGTAGTAAGGGTAGTGGAAGTGTTGAAAAATAGTATCAGTAAATCTGAGACCTTGGCATCTAGGACATACACCTAATTTCAAGTTGCAGTACTCTTACCAGCTTACTTTACTTATTTTTCCCTATTTACCTCTACTTACCCCCACTCCTTCAACGCAATCATGTCAAAATATAATCTCCTTTCAGATATAATTATAATACATAAATGTACTAAATTTCAAGTGAAAATTTGAATTTAATTTTATCAACTCTTTTAATAAGGGAGTGGGGGTGGTGGGGAGATGGAAAATACTAATAAAAAACCTGACACCTTCGCTTCTAGTATATATACCAAATCCCAAATTTATGTACTTTTACTAGCTTGCTTTACTTATTTTCCCCTTTATACCCCAATTTAACCCCTAACCCTTCAACGGAATCATCTCAAAATATAATCTAGTTGCAGATGTCGTTATAATTCATATGTGTACCAAATTTCAAATGAATATCTCAATTTTATTTTATCAACCCTTTTAATAATGAAGTAGGGGTGGTGGGGGTTGAAAAATATTATAAATAATCTGATACCTTGGCTTCTAGTACATACACCTAATTTCAAGTTTCTGCAGTCTTACCAACTTGCTTTACTTATTTTCCCCTATTTACCCCTATGTAACCCCCAACCCTTCAACGGAATCATCTCAAAATATAATCTAGTTCCAGATGTCGTTATAATACATATGCGTACTAAATTTCATGTGAATATCTCAATTTCATTTTGTCAACCCCTTGAATAATGGAGTGGGGGTGGTGGGGAGCTGAAATATATTATTAAAAAATCTGATGCCTTTGCTTCTCGTACATACACCGAATTTCAAGTTTCTGTACTCATACCAGCATGTTTTACTTATTTTCCCCTATTTACCCCTAAATAACCCCCAACCCCTCAATGGAATCATCTCAAAATATAATATAGTTCCAGATGTCGTTATAATTCATACGTGTACCAAATTTCAAATGAATATCTCAATTTCATTTTATCAACCCTTTTAATAATGAATTAGGGGTGGTGAGGGTTGAAAAATATTATAAATAATCTGAGACCTTGGCATCTAGTACATACACCTAATTTCAAGTTTCTGTAGTCTTACCAGCTTGCTTTACTTATTTTCCCCTATTTAACCCCTAACCCTTCAACGGAATCATCTCAAATTATAATCTAGTTCCAGATGTCGTTATAATACATACGTGTACCAAATTTCAAATGAATATCTCAATTTTATTTTATCAACCCTTTTCATATTGGAGTAGGGGTGGTGGGGGTTGAAAAATATTATAAAAAAATCGCTTTGGCTTCTAGTACATACACCGAATTTCAAGTTTCTGTACTCTTACCAACTTGTTTTACTTATATTCCCCTATTTACCCCAAATTAACCCCCAACCCTTCAACGAAATCATCTCAAAATATAATCTAATTCCACACGTCGTTATAATTCATACGTGTATGAAATTTCAAATGAATATCTCAACTTTATTTTATCAACCCCATTAATGGGGTTGGGGTGGTGGGGGGTTGAAAAATATTATAAAAAGTCGGAAGCCTTAATTTCTAGTACATACACCGAATTTTAAGTTTCTATACTCTTACAAGCTTGCTTTACTTATTTTCCCATATTTACCCCTATTTAACCCCCAACCCTTCAGCAGATATCCTCAAAAAACAATCCAGTTCCAGATCTCGTTATAATATATACGTGTACAAAATTTCAGGTCAATATCTTAAACCGTTTCGGAGAAAACGTGCGGACAAAAAAAGTTACAGACAGACCGACAGACAGACAGAAATTTTTTTTTCGCTCAAATTTAAAATCTCGACGTTTCATGACATTCTAAACCTATTTCACGAATAAAAATTTTTGAAAATTTTTTTGCGATTACTATATTTCCAATCCACTACGTGGATGTGGAAGTAAAAGAGATTTACTATGGTGTTCGAAATTTTCGAGGGTATTAAAAATGCATCTAACTTGTTTTTAAGTATAAACAGGTCAACAGTATCGTATGTACTTTTGATATCTAGAATTAATTTGAGTTAACATTCAAATATCTGTTGGTATGTGTTGGTTTTCTATAAACACTTGTTTCAATTGTACCGTTTACTCTTTTAATCAAAACATCTAAAAATGGCCATTTATTCTATTTTCCTTTTTTAAAGTAGAGGAACTAAGAGAACGCCCCAACTAACATTTAGACAATAATAATGCATGTACGGAATCGGTTAGAATACCACAAAATTTTGATCTGCAATAACACTATAAGTGACTATATTTAAATGTCGAAATAATTAAGTAATATCGGATATTGAACTAAACGTTATTGCTAAACGAAACCTCAAATTATTTTCTAGAATAAACATAAATACATTTCACAGTTTATTACGATATGTATGCTGCCCAATATGTAGTTTCTTTTTTTATATAAAAAATTGTAAAATGTTACGCAACATGTACTTATCTCAAATAAGAGCAGTTACGAAAACTATTGTTTTTAATTTGAAAGGTCTTTATACACAGATTTATAAGAGGTATAGTGAAATGCCCCATGTAATTGTTTTTATTAATGTGGATGAAATTACTTACCATAATGTCAAGCCGGTTCGCAATTTATTACCAGATTTGTCAGCTCTTTCTTTTCATATTGGTATAGGATATCCAAAGTCAGTTTGAAATTCATGTAAAAAGACCGAGAAAGGAATATTTCGTAATCATAAGAGCACCAGCGTTGCCATAAGCGCCGACCCACAATTTTTACTAACACATTTTAATTATTGTAAATATTATTTTACTACTTTATATTCATTGATAGGAATGATGTAAAATATTTATTTATAATACATTATTTATTTAAAATAAATAATGTTAGTTTAATAAACAAATCCATAAATGATTCAAAGTAAATAAATATCGATTAACCTACGGCTATGCTACCGGCAATTATATGAATAAACCAAATCAGACAGCGGGCTTGTAATGGTGAGCTAGGAAACAATCAACTACTTTTGTTTGAGGTAAGCGTATAACATATCTGGTGAACTATATTTGTATACGGATATCGTTTGCAAAATTCAGGTACGCGGTTTCGAGTCTTATTCTATTACAAATAGGCTTCGTAATGAGCAGTAATGGCCTATCCTGGTAGCAACGTTTTAGATTGAATTTACAAATTAATACTAGAAATACTGTGGAAGATTCTACTCTTTCCACTTCTAGTCCAGTGTTTGATGGTTTCTTGATCAGAAGTATTTCGGATAAAACCGATTGATGTGAAATTCGAGCAATAAGTAGGGCTAATGGCTCAAGGAACAAAAGTTATATAGTGCCGATGTGCGCTTTTACCCTGGGGGTGAAGGCCACCCCTTCTCGGGGATGGAAATAAGAACACTCAAAATAATCGATAAGGGGATGAATTCTAAGCAAAAAATGTTCTATGAGGTTTTTTTCGATAAATCTATATTTTTCGAGTCATTCAAGAATGAAAATGTTGATTTTGCATCCAAAGAATGCATGTTTTAGAGCTATTTTTCACGAATATGATGAAAATAAAATGGTTGTCTCGTTTCTTCGGTGGAAAGAACAGCAATGAAACCAATGGCTTAACTTCCTTAATTTTTAATGTACCTAATGAGTTTGTTCGGCATTTTTTTTTTGTTTCATAAATCGAAAGTGCAAGTATAAAATAATGGATCTGCAAAAAAGTCAGAATCTTATTCGCACGTTTAGTATCTTAAAAACTATTACAAATCTCCACTTAGCGAAAATGGGGCGTGGCCAGGCGCTACGTCACTATACCATTGAGTTAGAAGGTAGGGAGAAACTGTCACTTGATTAAAAATGGCATCATTTCGCCATCTTGTTACTACTTTTCCGTCAAATAGTGACAGTTTGTTTTCCGTGCGATTTATTGTGATTTTTACTGATAGTTTGTTAAATTTTAGACAATAAACATTAAAATAAGGACTATGGTGTCGTGTGCTAAAAGAAGTTGCTCTTCTAGAGATGACGTTGACAAGAAGAAATTAACGAGAATAACATTTCATAGGTAGTGTAAACAACAAACAGAGCCGTATTAAAAAAAACAGCTAATTAAATGTTTTTTTTACTATACTCAGGTTATACATTTCTTAGAATAGACATAAATGGTTTATATTAGGACAATATTGCACATTTTATATATCAAGGTAAATAAAAACTGTTAAAACTCTTGCATTTATTGAATTGAACATTTATTTACGTTATCCAGATAAACCATCTCGTCGGGGTACAAAGTTCTTATTATTTTAATTAGTCCGGGTCTGGCAAAACCACCATATTGTTACTACATTTAGCCACGCCTACTGATGCCGTTTCTGTATAGGAAATTTGTATAGGATGTCGTCTCCCTACCTTCTAACTCAATGCACTATACACATAGACTTGGCGATCTCAATAGACTTGATGCTCCTTAGTTGTTATGATCATAACTGTTTTCGAAGTATTGTTTGTTTTGCATACTACTTGACAGTAGGGGAGTACAATTTAGTGAAATGTCAAAAAATTACAATTTTCTCACGCTCCTGCCGGGACGAATTTTCGATTTTGACCCTGCAATTTACGATTAGAATTCATCATCGACCTTCTTCTTTCCGTAGACACATAGAACGAACTTTCACTCTACGTATTTATTTAGTTACCAGCGTTTGAAAATTCCATGTTTTTCGACCTTTCAGGTTAAATCTGAAAGCTCCCAGAAAGCCACTTTCTTACGTCACTTGCGTATAGTGACGTCACCAATGAGCGTTTGGTTTTTGCAACTATTACTAATTTCAACTCCTTATATCTCGAGAACGGAAAAAGTTAATAATACGAAATTTTAAGTGCATAATGAGAATATCGAGTACTATATGAAAAAGTATAAAAACCATATAAAAAGAATATCATGGAACAAGCCCATTCCACAGAAAAACCATTTTGCAGGGAATTTCAAGGGCTACAAGGTCTGTAAAGTTGAACTGCCTTATACACTTCGTTTTTGGATTGTTGAGTTTAAAGGACTCGGGGAAGGTGGACCGCGCACTCAAATGCGAACATAAAACGGTGATATCTCGATTAATTTTCATATTAAAGAAATAACAAGCAAAACAAAATTTTTTGCAAAAAGAACTAAATTTTTGTATTATTGCCTCTTTTACGTATCTTCTTTAATTTTTGAGTTATTGTGAAAAAAGAAAACGTTTTAAGAATGTCAAAAATTATTTCAAGATTGAATCAAACTTGTTTTTCAAATTCAGGCATTCTAAGCCGTTAAAGCTTCTAGAACATATTTTTAGTACCTAAATAAAGTAAATTGTCAATGGATTACGTTTAATATCAATTCTTGCAATTGAGCCAGTGGTCTCATTGCTGACTTCTTCTCCGAAAACACGAGACAACCATTTTATTCTCATCACAACTTTGTAACTTTTTATGCTAACGACTCTCTCCGAAGCTCATATCAGCAGACTTTTCAAGTACTTTAAAAAACGTCTGATAAGATTTGCTCCAAAAGTTCGTCGTTTTTCCGTTATTTAACGTTGAAAGGTTCGAATTCAGTTATCGGCGAACAAACAGCCACTTTCAACGAGACATAACTCTACAAAATTTAAAAAGGCACCAATCCATTTGTTATTTTATTGGCTTCATTTCTGCTTCTGCTACTATGTTTGATAAAACGTAAGCCTATCGAGTTATTCGTGAAAAATCTCTCTAAAACATGCATTTTTTAGATGAAATGTCAACATTTTCAATCGCGAAGTCTTGCGACCCTCTGCTGAAAATAAACTGAATCATTCCAACAGGGATAAACAGCATATCAAAATGTAGTTTTTTTTAGCTGTTATAATTATAACTGTTTCGAAGTATTGTTTGTTTTGTTTACTACTTGGCAGTAGGGGAGTACAATTTGTGAAATGTCAAAAAGTTACAATTTTCTCTCGCTCCTGCCGGGACGAATTTTCGATTTTGACCCTGCAATTTACGATTAGAATTCATCGCCGACCTTCTCCTTTCCGTAGACACATAGAGCGAACTTCCACTCGACGTATTTATTTAGTTACCGGCGTTTAAGAATTCCATGTTTTTCGACTTTTCAGGTTAAATTTGAAGGTCCCAGAAAGCCATTTTTCTTACGTCACTTGCGTATAGTGACGTTACAAATGAGCGTTCGGTTTTTGCAACTATTACTAATTTCAACTCCTTACATCTCGAGAACGGAAAAAGTTAATAATACGAAATTTTAAATGTATAATGAGAACATCGAGTACTATATGAAAAAGTATAAAAAACATATAAAAAGAATATCATGGAACATGCCCACTATAGAATATTCTGTTAATAATATTTCTCATTTATGCTAAATGCCCACGGCTGACTTGAATTTCAATAATCGTTGTAAATATTTGTTTTAATAATGCCTGATTGGTTGAGTAATTTTAAACTTTTACAATTGTTCGCGTTTTTAGGCTGAGCGGTCAATAACACCGCGAAAGTGTTTCCTAATGATATCTTATTTTTTGTTGATATTTACAAAAACCGACAACAATACGTTTATTCATACTCGTCGTAAGACTGACCTCATAATGGCGAATATAATAATTATAAGTGAA
Source organism: Stenurella melanura (assembly GCA_963583905.1). Taxonomy (NCBI): domain Eukaryota; kingdom Metazoa; phylum Arthropoda; class Insecta; order Coleoptera; family Cerambycidae; genus Stenurella; species Stenurella melanura. The sequence goes on along the minus strand of OY757316.1, from coordinate 102,152,423 downwards.
TCAGCTAGCTCCACCTAAATCACTGATCTGTGATAATTGTTTAATTATAATTAATATTTAGTGTATTCCGGATACAATTTAAATGTGAATCAGAGGATCCATTCCTCAAAAAGACACGCAACACTTTAATAATAAACTAATGTGTAAATATTACATCCTCCGTCCAATGATTGAATCTTTTATTTAAACGCTCAACATTCTGTTATAGTACACATTCTTACTGGGGAAACGTTCGTCTGTATAATATACAGTATTACTTCCACATCCACGCAGTGGAGTGGAAGTATACCTAGTAATCGTAGAAAAATTCTCTAAAACTTTTTTTTCATTGAATAGGCTTAGAATGTCATAAAACGTAGAAATTTTAAATTTGAACGTAAAAAATGTCTGTCTGTCTATGGGTCTGTAATTTTTTTGTGCGCACGTTATCTCATGAACAGTTTAAGATATTGACCTGAAATTTGGTACACGTATTTATTTATTTATTTATTTACAACTATCCAATAGTCAAGGATCAATTACAGGATAGGCAAAGTGTAACATACAATACTTATAATTACATTCTAATATAATTTTCATTAAAATAGGGTACGTCCATTTCAGGTAAAAGTCAAGAATATTATGACATTATAACAAGCAAAAATCAAATGATAAATATATACTTATGTAATTATGTATGCTGGTATACATATACAGACATATATACCTATATCCGCGCATACACACAACTATTTCGTAAGTCCAGATATATAATGTATGTCCTATTTACAACTTTATCGTAAATATCACTTGCTAGTTAAATACAGTCTATATTTAAGACACAGAGGTGTTAAATACATCAATATTTTGTTGCACTGACGAATAGTTTTTACACATTGTAAAAACTGGCGACGATTCAAGTAACCGTGTACAAGGCGTAGGTTGATTGAAGGTTTGAAGATGTCTAAAACTGGGACGAGGAACATTTAAATTAAGCTGTCTTAGCACTTCTGGACAGTCGATTATGGAATTCAATAATTTATACAGAAGAATTATGGAATGAGCTTGTCTACGTGTATCTAGAGAAACCATGTCGCATTCTAGCAATAAGACGTCATGGGGGTAACCAATTGGAGGGTAGGTACCAGTTAGTTTAAAAGATACAAATTTTAAAAACTTCCTCTGTACGTTCTCAAGCAAATGCACTTGATGTTCATATCTAGGATACCATATTAGGGAGGCATACTCCAAATGAGAATGAACAAAAGCGTAATAAAGAGACATTAGTACTTCGTGTGAGCGAAACTCTTTTGAATTACGTATGATGAATTCCATGTTCTTGCTGAGAATTTCATGAATATGTTTACTGAAATTTAATTGGGGGTCAAAGGTGACTCCTAAATCTTTAAAAGAACTTGGACGTTGCAGACAGGTATGGTCCAGACTATAAGGAAATATAATCGCGTTCTTCTTGCAATAGAAAAACAAAATATCACACTTCTTACTGTTAAGTGTTATACACCAACTACTTATGCTGTCAAGATCATGTTGTAGGTTAATACAATCGCCCATGTCCGAGATTGAGCAGTAGATCTTCATGTCATCTGCGTACAGTAGATGTCTCGTATTAAGATTGTGTGTGATATCATTTATGTATATATTAAATAGCAGAGGACCCAAGACCGACCCTTGTGGCACTCCGGAAGTTGCGTTTAGATTTTTGGATTTATAGCCTTTGTGTTCAACAAATTGTAGTCTGTTGCTGAGGTATGACTTAAAAAGAGTAATCAGATTGAGTGACAAACCAGCACCATCAAGCTTGTTCAGCAATACACCATGATCTAACCGATCAAAGGTCTTTGAAAAGTCGGTGTATATTACGTCTATCTGACTTTGTCGGTCGAGAACCTCTGAGATATACTGCGTAATACACATCATAACTCGCTAACGGGTAGTCGGATCGAGATATTTCAAAAAAGAAATGGTGCCGCTGGCAAAGCTCTACAAATAAGTATACCAGAGACTATGTTGAAAAACAAATGAAAACTGATTTTTTTTGCAAAAATCTGGTTTTCTCCAAATCGGGCTAGGAAGCACGATAACTGTCCAGAATATTGACTGATTTCGATGAGACTTGGTGGGATCAAAGGTACTCGGCGACAAATGAAGTCTATTGCTGGCGGCCCGAATCCGTTGACCGCAAGTATTTTTTCCAGGGCCGAGTATGATCTTTCAAAGAAATTAATAACTTCCGAACCGAAGGTCCGATTTTGATTTTCAAAAATGGCAATTGTAGAGCTCGATTAGGTCTATTCGTTGACGTTTGTGAGAAATTTGACAAAACAAAAGCGAATATAAAATACCAGGAAAAGTTGATTTTTTTAATAAATTCTACAAATTCCGAACAGTTTCCTAATAAAAATCGAAAATTAACTATTCCGTCGATCAATCTCTATAACCAGTATAAGGCACGGACCTTTTTGGACAAAAAATCTGATATAGAGTTTTTTCGAAAAATTTAAAATAAACGAGTTATTTACGAAAATGCATTCCATAGAATTATTTAAAAAATATTACAAATTGACAAATTCTCCGTGCGATATAGGTGCAAAAAAATAATGTAATGTTATATTTAAAATATCATCATTAACTTGGCACAAAATGAAAACTGCGAATGCGGCGAAAGGGGTGATGCTGAACACATCCTAAATTGTAATTTAAGACAGGACTCTGTGCAGGAATTTATGAAGAAAATTGCTAACAACCATTTAACACAGCCGTTTAATTTAATTGATATATTAAAGTCAAATAATATAGAATCATATCTAATGTTATTTAAATTTATTGAAAAAAATAAAATTAAAATATAGACTTAAGAACCATTGTAATATTAGAAATGTAAGTTTCCTCTGTTCTTGTCCTATGTTCTAAATCCTTTTCTTTCCGTGGCTCAGTGTTGTGATGTAGATGCCATGACGGGCCCCTTGGCAAACTTGTTTTCCTCGTTAATCTCCAAAAAAAAAACAAAATACAAAAAACCTCAAAAAAAACAAGAAGCAAAAAAGAAAAAAAAACGAAAGAAATATTGAAAATGTATATAATAAAAAAAGGAAAAAAAAACTTTAAAACATACGATTTTAATAAAAAGAAAAAGAAAAAATGAAAAGTAGAAAAAATGAAAAAATTGTAATTTATAAATATAAATGATGTATGAATGAATAATTAAATATCAGAAATAAGTTAGCAGACAAATTGTGGTAGGTTTAGAGTAAATTTTTTAACATTAAGTACTTACCGACCTTATAGACAGACTCCTCTCTAAAACATCGGTATTGTGCGAATGGCTTTGCAGTCACAGCCATAGATTATAAGTACAGATAGATAGAAAATATCATCATTCATTTACTTATTTTCATTTACTAAACAAAAATAGACCGATGCCCTTTCTGTGTTTCAAAATGTAGTTAGCCTTTACTTTAGTCAATGCAAAAAGAAAAAAAAAAGAAAATAAAACATGACAAACTGTACTGAGTCATCTTGCTACCCTCTGCTGAAAATGTACTGAATCATCCCAACAGGGATAAAAAGCATATCAAAATGTAGTTCTTTTGGCTTGTTTATTTCGTTTTAGCTCGAATTTATTTTTCAAAAGCGAGTTTTTGTTCTTCGTTTTTGGTTTTTGTCAATTCGTTCCCTTAATAAATCTATCTTAAATCCGAACATTCGTCTTAAGACATAAATATAGCGACAGTATGTTTACAATTTACAGTTTGGCACTAATATATTCAATTTGGGCTAACGCCAATCAGGCCGTGCCGGTACAAACACACGTGCGTTAAAAAGTACGTATATATTTTACTGCAACGCTCGCTGTAGGCACTTACCAGCTTTATTTTCCAGATTTCCTGATTACGTATTTGTCACATCACATTTCACGTGTTTGTCAATCTAAACGACCGGAATAAAATTTACAAACCAAATTTCCTCCCCAATTTGCAACTGTAAATTTCAACACAAATTCGCCGATTGAATCAGATATTTATGTTAAACCATTGTTATGGTAAAATATTCTATTATATTATCTTAATTTACCGTATGCTGTTGTTGCAGCAATCGACGTATGCGCGGTTTTTTACTCGAGGAGTAAATTTTAATCCAATTCAATCCAATTATGTGGCTCAAATCGGTTATTGCTAATTAATTTGACTGGCATATAATTAATTGACCTATTCTAAGTAGGCAATCTGCATCAAAGAGCATACCAAAAAAGTAGCCAAGCTATATAGACCTACGGCCAAGGGGCAAATAAGTTACCTCATCGGGTACAAAAGGTTTGAGTTTTTGTAGTAAAAGTACCACATATAAGGTGCAAAAAACCGGCCGTCTGCCGCGGCTCAGTGGTCAACTTCTCATTATGACAGCTTGTCAAAAAGGCGAAAAAAGTCGCTAAAGTTACCTCATTGGGTACATGCTTAAAAACGTGACAATTAACTGGGAAAACCATTACAATTCTTATTTTGTTTGGCAGACGTCAGTATTTGAACGCATACGTAGAGCAGACGCCCGTCGCGACGCCCAAAATTCCAACGTTTCTTACCTCATGAGGTACATGTACAAACCTGGGTTCAAATCAAAGGTCTTTTTATGTAGATTATAAATATTTTTGAAAAAGATCGACAGACGGTCAACCATAAAGAGCAGACGCTGTGGAAATTATGTAGGAGTAAAAATGAAATTTCATTAATCTCAAACACTAAAATACATTGATTACATTGATATACAATAACCATAACAATCAAATAACAATACGATAATAATAATTCTGAATAAAAGTTGTGCGGTTGGATTGGTCGATACTTGATTAGCTCTAGTCGAGAAAAGTGTTAAAGTTTTAACAATCCGTAGGTAAGTATTTGCTAAAATACAGCACACACCTTAGCTGCAAACCAATTTTTCTAGTAAAATAACTTCCTTTCTCTTTAAAAGTGAATTATTTACTATTTCTTTGCTTATAGTAATGAAACATATTCTTTATAGGATTTTGCAAACAGCGGAAAAAACTATCGATGAGAACTAAAAGAAAAATTACATGTAGAAATATTAATGAAATCTTTGCATTCTTTCGATAACCTGAACTCTGGTTATGCTAGCAAATTAAAATCCTAATATTTCTTATTTGATATTCTCATTATAATACTAGGGGACTATGATGGATGCTAGTGTTATAATGGGAATGTCAAATGAGAAATTTTAGGATTTTAATTTGCTAGCATAATCAGAGTTTAGGTTATCGAAAGAATGCAAAGATTTCATTTATATTTCTACATATAGTTTTTCTCTTAGTTCTCATAGATAGTTTTTTCCGCTCTAGCATTAAAAGCTATAATTAACGAAATTGAAAATAATATAAATCCGTTTAATTCCGAAATCGATAAAAGCCATCTCTTTAATGTGTCCACTGGAAAATCAGCAACTGAGACAACCAGAAAGTTTTTACTAGATATAACATCTATCGGTGAAACAAGGAGAAATACTTTCATTAAAGAGTGTTCCGTAGATTCAAAGAAATTTGAAGATACCATTAGAAAACAGCCTATATCAACATTTGCCTCCGACAATAAAGCCAAACTGAAGAAAGGCGATGGAAAAGTAGTAGAAGTTATGTTTGAACGTGACTTAATGAGTAGAATCTTAGCCTTATCGTTAGAGAATAAAATTGACCTTGTAACTATATTGTCCTTTCCATTAACTCCATTCCTACGTTCATTGTGCCATATGGATGGTATCATGAATAGGACACACAAATCTAGCCTTTTTAAGGCTCTTGAAAAAGAAGTTAATTCTATTCCACCCAACCACGTCGATTGTAAAATTATTGACGGTTTCATTTTACTACATTTATTAGGGGAAACGCCACAAACGTTTGGAAAATTAGCTAGATATGTGTTAAAGAAAATTTGTCAACATTAAGGCAATGAAAGTTTACACATTTTTCGATAAGTTCGTTAGCCCATCTGTAAAAGATATTGAGTGCGATAAAAGGGCTAATTTATATGAAAGAGGTGCCGAATTTTTAATTCAAGATCATCAGACTTCATGAAAGCACTTCGTGACGACAACTTTAAACAAGCTTTGGACAAGTCTTTTTGTGACTTTTGGCAAAATGATATGTTTGTGGAAATACTTCATAATAAAACTTTATACGCAAATTGTAACAATGAGTGTTACAAATTTGCAGTAGTAAACGGGCATATCGAAAGAAAAACCACTGACATACTAACTTGCTACCTCGAGGAGGCTGTTAGCCGCATTATTTACCATTTATCTAAAATTTTTAAAAAAGCAGTAATGTTGTCATTAGAGCCTCTGTCACAGACATCCCAATAATTCTATTAGGAAATATGCATCACGTTTATCAGTCTGTAACTGTATGGATGGAAGTTGGAATTGTATCCAAAAATACTTGTCGATTTGTTGATTTTAATGCAATTTTCACTGCATTAGGATTTAATGTTTGTAAATCTCTACCACCATTCCATTCTTTAACAGGGTGTGACTACACGGCAGCTTTCTCCAGAAAAGGGAAACTAAAACCCTTTGAACTCCTCGAAAAAGACAAAAAAATGCAGGACGTCTTTGGTACATCTGGCAACAATGAAAGCATTTTCAAAGAGCAGATTACGTATGTAGAAAAATTAATGTGTGCTATGCTAAGCTCGATTCGACATTTTCTACTCTGATTGTAAACCAAAACCATATCAGACTAATCGGTAACCTGAAGAAGTTTGATAGTAGTATGTTACCTTCATGCAAGAACGTATTGCTTTTAAAAGTACAAAGAACGAATCAAATATGTTCCATATGGAATAGTGCCACTGAAAAACAACCAAAATTTTATAATCCCTCAGAAAATGGTTGGAATTTAAATAATAGTAAGTTTTCGCCGATTTGGTTTGATGGACCTCAATTACCTAGTGCCCTAGACGAAATAGTTGTACGCGAAACTGGCATGGAGCAGAGGGATATTGATGATGAAAATGAAGAGGGTTTTCATGATTTATCTGATGACGATGATGACGAATAGTTATTATTCTTTAGATGTATTATGAAACAAAACCTTACTATTTTTATTTACTACTATTGTTTTGTATTGCTGTTGTTTCTTGTATACGAAGTTGTTTCGCCTACATATTCACGGAAGTCAAAATAATAATTGTAATAGTTTTCCTAGTGCATTGTCAAATTTCCGAACATGTACTTAATAAAACTATTTTGCTATTGCTATTTTTATTTATTGTTATGTATTGCTGTTGATTCTTGTATACGAAGTTTTGCTTATATAATTACGGAAGTCTGACAAACAAGATAATAAGTGTAATAGTTTTCCTAGTGTATTTTCAAATTTCCGAATATGTACTCAATAAAACTCTGTATCGAATTTGGCATTATTCTTTAAGGTTACATTTTCTAGAGCGTCTGCTCTTTATGGTTGACCGTCTGCCGATCTTTTTCAAAAATATCCATGATCTACATAAAAAGACCTTTGATTTGAACCCAAGTTTGTACATGTACCCCATGAGGTGGGAAACGTCGGAATTCTGGGGGTCGCGACGGGCGTCTGCTCTTCGTATGCGTTCAAATACAAACGTCTGCCACACAAAATAAGAATTGTAATGGTTTTCCCAGTTAATTGTCACGTTTTTAAGCATGTACCCAATGAGGTAACTTTAGCGATTTTTTTCGCCTTTTTGACAAGCTGTCATAATGAGAAGTTGACCATTGAGAAACGGCAGACGCTCGGTTTTTTGCACCTTATATATGGTACTTTTACTACATAAACTCAAACCTTTTGTACCCGATAAGGTAACTTATTTGCCCCTTGGCCGTAGGTCTAATACTCTATTAACTATTAAAAGAATCATCCAAAATTATTAAGAAATGGGGAAAGTTGGTATTAAAAAATACGTTCTTACAACAGATAACGGAAAAAAAAATTACAGGGTTCATAGGGATATTTATGGGCAAATTGCTCCTAGGAAGATCTACTAATAACATATCAACGTGTAGGTAAGGCTATAAGAAAATTATATATCTAATTTTCATTGGTCAATTTTAAGTTATTCTATATAGTCCAAGAGGCGACTGCAAAGTGTGGGGAACGAGTGGACGGGATTTAGCAATTTAGAATACTGCAATAGTATGCCCTAAACTCATAACCGCTGGTCGACCGATCACAGTCCCAGGCGGTAATGAGTAATTACGGTAATTGTTTATTGGGGCAATGGGGCGATTGTGGTGACAAAGTGGACGGTTTTTTTTGTAACTAATTTGTTTATTATGATCCAAAGAATGTACAATGCTCGGTCGGCCGACCCCCACCCCTGGCCTTGGATGACCATTAACAACAAAGCAATTTTTAATGCCTAGCCTCCCCCAAGGAGTGACCAGGTCGGCCCTGGTCTATTCGAAAGAACAAAATTTTTCCTTTCATAAAACCCCGGTCGGCCGATCTCGGTCCCTGGCTTTAATGAGTAATTACACTAATTGACGTGGGGGGCACTGGGGGAATTGTGGTGACAGAGTGGACGATTTTTTGTTTAAACTTTTTTTTTTGTTGTAATCTCGAGAGTCTAAAATGCCCGGTCGGTCGACCCCCACCCTTGGTGATGTCCTTGCCCGACCATTTGAAACGTTGTAAATGCCTTTCCCCACGCACGAATTTAGCAGATCGGTCTTGGAATATTCGAAAGGCTGAATTACACAGCCCCACAAAAAAAAAATGTTCTGGCCTAGCAATGAGACGAGTATATCCTTATGTATTTTTGATCGCTGATTCCGATTCCGGGGTCAAAAAAAGTCGTACACCCCCCAAAATAAAAATTTAGAGCCAAAAAACACCACCTGATAGGGTATATATGAGATAACGCTCTGAAAATGATGTTATCATTTTAATCAATCATTTTGTTTAATATTTTCGGAAAAAATTGAATGTATTACGATAAAAATAAAGGTGAATTGCAGCGTTCACCCTATCGGTATGAAACGCACCCCCATAGAGTGTGAGAACCATCCTCATCTGTCATCAAACCAATTGATAACGACAATGACTGAAAAACATCTAAATGTTTAAGTTTCGTTAGGTTTGCAATAAACTGACGTAGAATTCACGTAATACCCCAAAACTATCCCTATAGCGTTATGAAAAACAACCCTTAACTTCAATTACAGAAAATAGAAAGGAAAAAACATGAAATTTGATAACAATTTCGTTAGGTTTGCAAAGAACCATACAATAAAAAAAATATTAAAAAAAGAAGAATTAAAAGCTACTAACGTAAAAGTACTTCTCACCCCCTTCAGGGATGCGTTTTATACCCAAATGGTGTTAAGATTGGTGACAAATGACTGCTAATATCCTAGCCATAAGGATCTCTGCAAATAAGAATGCCCATATAATGAAACTGTTATCAAATTTTATGTTTTTTCATTTCTTTTTTCTGTAATTGAAGTTAAGGGTTGTTCTTCATAACGCTATAGGGATAGTTTTGGGCGTATTACGTGAATTCTACGTCAGTTTATTGCAAACCTAACGAAACTTAAACATTTTTAGATGTTTTTTAGCCACTATGGGGACGTTTCATACCGATAGGGTGAACGCTGCAATTCACCTTTATTTTTATCGTAATGCATTCAATTTTTCCCGAAAATATTAAACAAAACGATTGATTAAAATGGTAACATCATTGGGGGTGCGTTTTATACCGATAGGGTGAACGCTGCAATTCACCTTTATTTTTATCGTAATACATTCAATTTTTCCCGAAAATATTCAACAAAACGATTGATTAAACTGATAACATTATTTTCAGAGCTTTATCTCATATATACCCTATCAGGTGGTGTTTTTTGGCTCTAAAATTTTTTTTTGGGGGTGTACGACTTTCTTTGACCCCGGAATCGGAATCAGCGATCAAAAATACATAAGGTTATACTCGTCTCATTGCTAGGTCAGAACATTTTTTTTTGTGGGGCTGTGTTATCAAAAGAATTTTTATTACCTCACTGTTTTCACTTTTATAACGGGTGATAAATGTTGTAGCATCTGCACTCAGAGAAAAAGTGTACTATATTTTTAGGGAAATTTCTATAGTTTTAAGATAACGTTCTAATTTAAATATGAACCTATGAAATGTTTCTTTGTTTTAAGTAAATTATTTATTTAATTGTATAAAATTTTACTTAATTCAAGTAAATTATTTATTACATTTTATGATTTTTTAAATTGTTTCCAAGATATTAAATTACGTAATATCAAATAAATCAATTTTCTTGAAGTAAATAAAAAATGGTTTTAAAGGAAAAAAAAAATTGATTCAATAAAATCTAATTTAGATAAATTGATTTACTTAAAACTAGTAAATTTTTTCTGACTGTATGATCGGAATTCATCGCGTGTTTATGATGGCATTTTGCTTTTATAAAATTACATTTGAAAAAAAACATTTACGATGTTAATAAAAAAAATGCATATACCATTTATTGAAATAAACATACGTGTTTTATTTTGAAGTTACACTTGGAATAACTTTAAATTCGGATCGAAGAAAAAAATTGTTCGAATGAAAGTTGTTTTTTTTGGAAGGGCATATATGATGACATTTATCAAGGGCCTATTAAGGCCACCCTATGTAAGATATGGCCACCAACTTTGGTTTCTTAAGAAACCCATTTAGTGACTTACGATTCTCACCGAGGAAAAACTTGTCCTATTAAATATTTTTTGTTTATAAAACGACATGTAATGGCACTAACCAGGGGCCTGACAATGCCACATTTGGTAAAATCTGGACAATAACAACACACCGAAGGAAACGTGCTTCCTTATTATAATCTCATAAACGTAGATATTATTTGTTTCGAAATTCTGTAGAAAACAAATTATACCTATTTTGAGTAAAAAAAATTTAAAATCCGCTGTTTTATTCTGTTGTTGGAATAATACCCCCTTAAATGCAATCAAATGAATTTGAAAGTAATAAACAACATTGTGCGCAAAAGGTTTTCAGAGTGATTCGAATTTTCTTTATTTTTTCAAGTGAACTGTTTATTTTGACAATAATGTCTCGCAGTGAGTATTATTCAACGTTAGAAGCTGATGTTGTGTCGTTACGACTAAAAAGTGGAAATACTCGACGGCATCGACCCTTGTATTCTTAAGTTCGATGACATTTTGAAGGACCTGTTTTTTAGCTAGTGTTGGGATAATGGGCATGGTAAATTACCTAATCGTAAGTTACAACCACCATACCTGTTACAAAGTGTTTTGAACAAATTCTAACATTTTTCAGAAATGTTTCGCTTAATTCTCCCCGTTTTAGAGACCTTATCCTTGCTTCTCGGCGTTCCTTTGACAGCTTGTTATTTTCTCGATAGCCCCTTAAAGTAACAGGAATTGTAAAGAAACGAACGTTGTCTCTTTCTCTTCTATTGCCACAATTCACTGTTGAACAGAACAAAGGCATTTTCGATATTTTTGTATATGAAAACAGCGGCTATTATAATAACAGTCACACTTTAGTAACTCAGGAATGCAAATGAAAACAATGAGTTGTCTGCCATTCACGTAAAATGGCGCTGACGACAGCGTGACGTCGACCGAAAAGATGGTATCTTGGCTACTGCTATCTGTTATTTGCGAACAGAAAAGTCTGTTGATGTTATTTACAAATAACAGTTATAAAATAACAAGTTGTTAAATAGCAACTCATCTCCAATTTTACTTCCACATCCACGTAGTGGATTGGAAGTATAGTAATCGCAAAAAAAATTTCAAAAATTTTTATTCGTGAAATAGGTTTAGAATGTCATGAAACGTCGAGATTTTAAATTTGAGCGAAAAAAAATTTTTCTGTCTGTCTGTCGGTCTGTCTGTCTGTAACTTTTTTTGTCCGCACGCTTTCTCCGGAACGGTTGAAGATATTGACCTGAAATTTTGTACACGTATATATTATAACGAGATCTGGAACTGGATTTTTTTGAGGAAATCCGGTGAAGGGTTGGGGGTTAAATAGGGGTAAATAGGGGGAAATAAGTAAAGCAAGCTTGTAAGAGTACAGAAACTTGAATTTCGGTGTATGTACTAGAAGTTAAGGCCTCAGATTTTTTTATAATATTTTTCAACCCCCCACCACCCCTACCCCATTAAAGGGGTTGAAAAAATAAAGTTGAGATATTCATTTGAAATTTCGTACACGTATGCATTATAACGATTTCTAGAATTACATTATATTTTGGGATGATTCCGTTGAAGGGTTGGGGGTTAATTTGGGGTAAATAGAAGAATATAAGTAAAACAAGTTGGTAAGAGTACAGAAACTTGAAATTCGGTGTATGTACTAGAAGCCAAGGTCTCGGATTATTTATAATATTTTTCAACCCCCACCACCCCTACTTCATTATTAAAAGGGTTGATAAAATAAAATCGAGATATTCATTTGAAATTTGGTACACGTATGAATTATAACGACATCTGGAACTAGATTATACTTTGAGATGATTCCGTTGAAGGGTTGGGGGTTATTTAGGGGTCAATAGGGGGAAATAAGTAAAGCAAGCTGGTATGAGTACAGAAACTTGAAATTCGGTGTATGTACAAGAAGTTAAGGCCTCAGATTTTTTTATAATATTTTTCAACTCCCCCACCACCCCTACCCCATTAATGGGGTTGACAAAATAAAGTTGAGATATTCATTTGAAATTTCGTACACGTATGTATTATAACGACGTCTGGAATTAGTTTATATTTTGAGATTATTCCGTTGAAGGGTTGGGGGTTAATTTGGGGTAAATAGAGGAATATAAGTAAAAAGTTGGTAAGACAACAGAAACTTGAAATTCGGTGTATGTACTAGAAGCCACAGCGTCAGATTTTCTTATAATATTTTTCAACCCAACCACCCCTACTCCAATATGAAAAGGGTTGATAAAATAAAATTGAGATATTCATTTGAAATTTGGCACGTATGTATTATAACGACGTCTGAAACTAGATCATAATTTGAGATGATGCCGTTGAAGGGTTGGGGGTTAAATAGGGGCAAATAGGGGAAAATCAGTAAAGCAAGCTGGTAAGACTACAGAAATTTGGGATTCGGTGTATATACTAGAAACCAAGGCCTCAGATTTCTTTCTAATATTTTTCAAACTCTACCACCTCCGCTTCATTATTAATGGGATTGATAACATCAAATTGAGATATTCACTTGAAAGTTAGTACACGTATGTATTGTAGTGACATCTGATTGAGATGACTCCATTGAGGTGGTAGGTTGTAAATAGTGGAAAATAAGTTCGGTAAACTAGAAACTTCATTTTTAACATATATGGTAGAAACCAACTCCTCAAACTTTTCTATGACATCTACCCCAAATATTTTTAAAATTCTATGACCAATAATTTCCACATACTAGAGTGCAAATATAGTCAAGATGTTTCCTTTAAAGTGACTTGGACGAATAATCTGGATGTGGAAGTAGTGATTCCTTAGGCAGCGGTTTTTCATTTGCATTCCTGTGTTATTGGATGAGGTGAATCAGGTGACAGATTCAATTAAAAACAATTTTCTGAGGATGACAGAAGATGTCATCCTTTTCTAATGATTATTTCAAGGTCTATCAAGCTACGTTTCACATTGACATCATCTGCAATAATGCGGATGTGTTTTGATTTCTAGAGATAAAATAATAATAAACTAGACAAAAGTGTATAGGGTACTGGACGCCTCTTCGGTGCTCCTGTTAATTAATAATTAAAAAGGCATGGAAATGAACATGTACTCTTTTGTAAAACTATATTATTCCCATTTTTACTTAATACAGGCTTCTAGGATTCAATCTTCAGGATCTTTACCACAGTATAAAATATATGTATACATGTACGTATCTGTACGCAGTGTTCTGCCATAAAAACAAAACAAGGAAGGTTGTAAGAAATTGTTTAATTAAGAAACGGCGTGCCGAAGAACTGGTTGAGACCAGTACGTCCACCGGTGAATTGTGAAAGCCCTCTACATACTCAATCCCAAGTTACTGTACTCCTACCAGCTTGTTTTACTTATTTCCCCTTATTTACCCCTATTTAACCCCCAACCCTTCACCAGAATTAGTGCAAAACATAATCTAGTTCCAGATCTCGTCATGGTACAACATACATGTATACGTGTACCAAATTTCAAGTCAATATCTTAAACCGTTGCCGAGAAAACGTGCACGCAAAAAAGTTACAGACCGACCGATAGACAGAATTTTTTTTTATGTCAAATTTAAAAACTCGACGTTTTATGACATTCTAAGCCTATTTCAATAAAAAAAAATATTTGAAATTTTCTTTACGGTTACTATACTTACTTCCACTCCACTGCATGGATGTGGGAGTAAAACTGTTGATATTCTTCCCTGCCATGTTCATACGTAAGTTTACGCATCTCCTCATGCTGCATCTATTTCTCATTGTTAGAAGTTCTTTATCTTTTTTAAAATGTAAATATATGCTCCCTTAACAACAAAATAACTTCCCTACAGGTCTATTCTGTAATTTTTTGGTTAAAAATAAACGACCTGCTAAAATTTTAATTTTAACGGAATGCTAAAAATAATAACTGATTTTTCTATTCTGTATGCGACCATTTAACGGACCTGTTAAAGTCATAGTTTTTAATTAACGACCGGTTATTTCTTTCCCTTATATGCTCAAGGTCAAATTAAAAACAAATCTAATGATAGCAGGGAAGTCTTTGAATGAGAGTAGTTAAGACAATGAGTAGGGTATTAAGTTAAGACGGACAATAATCCCACAAAATATATAATACACGCAGAAAAAATTGAATACTTTCCGCATTAAATTATCGTCAAACAGGACCCGCGTTTCTATTTGAGGTTATGATCACGATTATTTGAAGGTGGAAAAAAAATACTGGATATAAATGAAAAAATGGGTTGTCAAAAGAATCTCAAACTCATTAACAAACATTTTATTCTAGTGAAAAGTCAAAAAATTTCTGATTGTTGTCTTCGGAGTTATGCGAATTAAAATTTTTCGGTTGGCAAATCACTTCAAAGTTTAGATAGTAAATATTTTGTTTCTGTATTTTGAATGGTCCTGCCACTTTCTTAAATAAAGTGTCATTTACTGAATGATATTATACAAAATTTTATGAACCAAAAAATAAAATACGGTGTTTTTGCCTCTTTAACGGTACCGTTAAATTTTAGTAGCAGGTCCAAAGTCGCCTCTAATTTTAAACGATGTTGGTTAAATTTAACCTTAAAACAAGTATACAGAATACCACTGACTGTTAACTTCATTCCACTAATTATTTTAACAGTGACCTTGCCGTTAAAGCTTAACAAAAATGTTACAGAATAGACCTGCTAGAAAGTTATGGTTGTAAATAAAAATACTACACGTCCTGTACCTGTAAATCAGAAAACGTGTTCCAAGACATAGTGCATAAGAAGGTAATTTTTTTGCATGTAACATCGTTATGAGTGGCGCTGTGCCTTTCTGATGAGCTCACAATAAGGGCGAAAAACGTTTCAAAGCATTTCCAAGAAACTGAATGAGAGATTTTATGAAAATGTAATCCATTAGAATGAATTTGTTTTAAAAACAAGGTAGGTAAGTAAATCCATTTCAGGCCTTTGTTCTCATTTTAACTGAATCTTCATACCGCAGGAGGTCATATAAATACTAGTTTAATCTGCTTAGCCGTGGGGGACTATGTTGGTTGCTAGTGTTATAATGACAATGTTAAATAAGAAATTGGACAAATTTATTTTAGAATTTCAATTTGCTAGCATAACCAGAAGTCAGGTTATTTAAAGAATGCAAAGATACCATTAATATTTTTTACATATAGTTTTTCTTTTAGTTTTCATAGATAGTTGTTTCCCGCTGTTTGCAAAATCTTGTAAAGAATATGTTTCAAGGTAATTTTGTTTGTTAATGCAAAATTTTGCGCAGGAACCTCCATATTTTTCTCTAGCTATGCGCCAGTTCCTTGATAGTCTAATGAGCAATATGACCTTGAACAGAGATAGGAAATACAAGAAAGTGTAAGAAAGCTAATGATGTCGTCTTTGATATTGAATGTTTCCAAATTTAAATTTAATTCTATTTATATGAATTTACTTGCAGGCCTGAGCCCTCTGGTAACAAGAATTGAGAAAGTTGACACGTACTTTTTATCATTAGAAGTATATTATATAATGGATATCAAGAGCAAAGGAGGCGTAATGAATGGATAACGAAACTCGAGACGTTCCGTTTTTCTATATGCCTTGATTTTCATTAGATATTCTCGAGCCTGGGGAGAGATAGAGATGTCAGAAATTACTCTTTCAACAAAACACACTGCTGTTGAAAAAGCAATCACTAAGGCACTATCAGATTTTGTAAATCTGTAAAGCGTGCAAATTAACAGTTCCTTATCAGACTAATTTCTGATAATATGATGGTGAATTACACGAATTATAATAGGCTTGACAATTCAGCTCGACAAAAAAAATCGCGGATGAAATTTAACTTTTCATTACACGCACGCGGTCTCTCAGACCACAGGAACTAAAAACCAGTTGTAGTGTTCTTATTACTTATTGTTAAACACAGTGCGGTTCAGAATGCTTTCAGCGTGAGACGGTGACACATCAACTAAGTGCTCGTAAAAATTCCTGAGTGAATAGGCAAGCTACGCCGTATTGCGGTGCCAGAGACCGCTGCGTGTGTTCTGTCCCATCTTTCCTAGGCAAGAAATATTTTTAAATAATTTTTTTATTGTTTCTGTGTAAATTTATTCATGGCCAGTTATGAAATGGAAGTTGAAAGACTCCAACGTCTGTTCGAAGAAGTACAAACAGATGATGAATACGTCGATGAAGAGGACCCTGACGAGATAGACCATGTATCTGTTCAAACAGATAACAGCGACACAGAGTAAGAAATAGATGACAGCGATTCTATAACGTCAGTCACTGTAGATCCAAATGTGCCATATTTTGTGGGAGAAGACGGCACAAAATGGGCAAAACATTGCCCGTCAATGAGTACTGAAGTACTGAAACTGCTCAACACAATATAGTAAAAGTATTTCTGGGAGTAAATCGCACCTTGTAACGCCTTTAGATGTTTTTACGTCGTTATTTACGAATGAAATACTACATATAATAGTAGAACGCACAAATATTAAAATTACGTCAGTTTAAGACAGATACTCGCGAGAAAGAGATTACAGGTTAACGACTCTAATTGATACAAAAGCTTTATAGGGGTTGCTGTTCTTACTGGTTGGTGTTCGGAAAGTAAATCACCTAAATGTAAATGATATGTGGCGTGTAGTTGGAACTGGGATTAAAGCATGTCGTCTTCAATAGATTTAAATTTCTTCTTCAGTGTTCAAGATTTGACAACATCCATACCAGAGAAGAAAGGAAACAAGTCGATAAATTGGCCCCCATTTGTAAGATTTTTGACAAATTTGTTAGATGCTGCAAATCTGCCTCCAGACATTCAGAGTTCGTTGATGAGAAATTGGAGGCATTTAGAGGCAAATGCAGTTTTCGGCAATATATGCCAAAAAAGCCAAATAAATATTGCATTAAAATATTTGCAATTTGTGATGCAAACATGTGGTATACAAGTTCAATGGAGTTGTATGTTGGCCAACAACCTATAGGTCCATTCAGAATGGAAAACTCTGAAGGAATAAGTTAATTGGACATAAATAAACATATATTTTATATAAATTTGCTAGCTCGAAGTTGATATATTTTTGGAAAGTAGTTTATAAATGAAAAAAGTCTTATTCTGACCTGAACTGAACTGAAATCGATCCTAAACGTTTGGCGGCTTAACTGTGGGTCACCTTGTATGACAGGCAAATACTAGTTTGTCAAAAATTAACGTTAGCTGTATTTTCGAAAATTATTTTTTATGTTTTTGTCGCCTCATATATCTTGCAACTAGCAGATTTGGTAGTACGATCTTATAGCATGCAGTCAATTAAGAAGACATTTTAAGAATGACAGCTGCTTATCTAAAATAAATGACAAATATTATCCTTAAATTTTACCTATCAATAGTTCATAATTTAAAAACATTTTTTGAAAAACTAATATATGTATATACAGACTGTATATTTTACGAGGGCCACACCAAATATCTCGCTTAATATCTATTGTAGAAGAATAAAGTTTTAGAAACAGTTATCCCATTTTTTGTGAGCTATATTTCAGTAAAAAGAAATTTGAAATCCATAGCCTACTTTATGAGATATATTACAAAAACCTGAAAAATAGGAAAACCACAAACGGTTATAGCTTTCTTATTTGAGGAGATACGAAAAAAGTTAAAGGAATGAAAGTTGACGGCAAAGACAATAAGAATAATAACGTGTAACAAAAAAATCGAAAAATGCAGTTGGCTTTGACATACGCTATTGTGCAAAAATGAAGAATACATATCTCAAAGTAGGCCATGACGCCATTAATTCCGTTATTTTTCTCTCATTCCAACGATATAAAACATGTCACAGAAATTTTAACCGATAGTGTCAATATTTAATATTTTACGAATACCACAATTCATATAATTGAATCGTAACAATCAGCTGTGCCATAATTAGTGAAAAACAATGTGTACAGTTATTAATAAATTTGACAGATTGTCACTGTTGTATGTTGTATGTTGCGTTGTCGAGTTCTAAGACAAATTTTATATCAGTAATTATGGTGTACACCAATAATAACAAATTCGATATGATTAGCATTTATTGTCAGTGCAATTTTGACGCTGAGATGGCAGTCACGGTTTACGGAGATAGATTTCCAGTGCTCCGCAGCCAAATCGAACTATGTTTAGGAAGTTAGTTCAAAATCTAAAAACGCACGGTTCATTTTCAAAAAAAGTAGTAAGGCGAGCGCATGTTGCGGATAATGTAAGAAAAGTGAATAGGGTAATGAATTATGTTAACCAAAATGAGGAAACCTCTTTGAGACAAATTCAGAGAAACTGTCGCATAAAAAAAGACAGTGCGAGAAAAATATTGAAAAAAAAACGGATTTCGATGCTACAAAATGAGGAAAGTTCAACATTTAAATGAGGGAGATAAGCCAAGGAGAGTAAGATTTTGTAGATGGTTATTAAATAAGAAAAGGAATGACGCGCTGATATGTAGCAAAATTCTTTGGTCGAACGAATCAAATTTTTCTAATAATGGATTTTTCAATAGAAATATGCATTATAAGTGGACACAAGAAAATACACATTGGTGCAGAGAGACTGCTTTCCAAGAAACATTTTCTACGAATGTTTGGTTGGGTCTTTTAGGGACTAAAGTAATTGGACCTTATTTTTATGATGGCAAATTAACCGCTCGTAGATACCTTAATTTCCTGCAAAACGAATTTCAAGATTTTCTTTATGAATTAACAGTGGCAGAAAGATTGAATTATTCATATATTCAACAAGATGGGGCTCCACCTCACACTGCTGTAATATGTACAAATTATTTAAATCAAGTTATGCCAGATAGCTGGATAGGCACCTATGGACCCATTCTATGGCCAGCTCGATCACCAGATATTACTCCCTTGGATTTTTTCGTCTGGGGTTACATTAAAGACAAGGTATTTCAAACTGCCCCTGAAAATATTGAGGACATCAAAACCAGAATTCGAAACGCATGTGAGGCAATTACTCCTGAAATGCTCCAAAATGTAATGCGTGACGTGTCTCGTAGAACACGTTTATGTGTCAGAATGCATGGTGCACAATTTGAGCATTTGTAGTTAGAAAAATAAATACACACAATTTCTTTTCAATATAGTACTAGGTAGTACTGTTATACATAGTTTTTCGTTTTTTTCTTTGGATGTTCGTTTTGTACTTGTATTTTTATTTATGAGATATTTATTGGTTTGTATTAAATTGTAATAAATAATTACGGAATTATAATTATTATAAAGTGAATTTTTACTATTATGGCACAGCTGATTGTTACGATTCAATTATATGAATTGTGGTATTCGTAAAATATTAAATATTGACACTATCGGTTAAAATTTCTGTGACGTGTTTTATATCGTTGGAATGAGAAAAAAATAACGGAATTAATGGCGTCATGGCCTACTTTGAGATACGTATTTTTCATTTTTGCACAATAGCGTATGTCAAAGCCAACTGCATTTTTCGATTTTTTTGTTACACGTTATTATTCTTATTGTCTTTGCCGTCAACTTTCATTCCTTTAACTTTTTTCGTATCTCCTCAAATAAGGAAGCTATAACCGTTTGTGGTTTTCCTATTTTTCAGGTTTTTGTAATATATCTCATAAAGTAGGCTATGGATTTCAAATTTCTTTTTACTGAAATATAGCTCACAAAAAATGGGATAACTGTTTCTAAAACTTTATTCTTCTACAATAGATATTAAGCGAGATATTTGGTGCGGCCCTCGTAAAATAGACAGTCTGTATACAAATTACATGCAATTTAAGTTATAGTACCTCTTGTAAAGAGCACTGTGTTAGCACGTTCGAGTACCATGGTGTTGATCTTATTTCCGAGTGTTATTTGCAAAGTCTCTAGGTACGATAGTTTTGCCCAAATCAAAATTAATACGTGCATTTTAAAGTATTTGTGTAAAGTTTCCTGCTCTTTTTGTTCTGTTACATTTTTCAAAAGAAAAAAATCGAAAGATCAAAGTTGTTTACAAAAGACAATATTTGTGCACATAATTTGTTAAATTTTTTTTTTTAGGTTAGGTCAGCAAACTTCTCCAACTATCATTTCATACCATTTTGAGAATATCCTGGTAAATTTTCAGCGCTTTTAGAAAATTTTCTAATAAAAAATTTAAATGCCTTGGACTATTTGCCTCTTTTATTAACTCCATTCGCTCGAGGATTGCAATGTAAAACTAGAAACTGAAGTTGCTTTCGGTGTGACCGGAAGTGATGATACAAAACGAATTTTAATGTGAATATAATATAATCAAATTCAAAATAAAAACAAAGGCGAAAATAGAGGTGTGATCGGTGTACTACACATAAATTGATTATGAAGAGTGCAGGGGCGCCTTTAGGCCTAGGCGCACTAGGCGCGCGCCTAGGGCCCCACTTTTCCAGGGGCCCCCATTTCCCGATTTATTGAGGTAAAAAAGCGATGTAAAAATTTTATTTCTTTGTTATGTCGTTATTTATTTTCGCTTTACTGATAGCAATAATGATATTTACTATCATGAAATACATTTCTTTTTCCCTTTTCCATATCATCTTCATCAGATCTCAATTGCAACAAAAATGACAAAATAAGAATGGTTCATGCGAGAATGTGTTCACGAACATTTGTCGTTTATTTACATTTTATATCATTTGAACTTGAAATCATTTTATAGTTCTTCCTTTGCATTTCAATTTTTTTCATATTTCAATGTAGAAGTCTATAGGAATTTATTGTTTGTGTTTATCGTGTTTGAATATTCTTGAATATTCATTTTTTTAATCTTTATTCACTGCATCACACTGAAAAAAATATGTTCGTAATATTAATGAATCGGTTCATGTACGTTTACATAGTAACAATAAATGTGTACATTGCATTAATGAACATATACATTAGATCAATAAACAGATTCATAAATTCTCAATGAACTTTCATTCACTGAACATATTTTTTTCAGTGTATTAAAAAAAGATGCAATCAATTAACAGACCAATTTGTTGGCAATTCCTCAGACGTTACTATTTAAGTTTCGGCAGTCAGCACGTGCCAGATGACGAATCAGCTTTTCGGTCTATTTCACATTAATGAAAATAAATCTACTGATAATGATGATGCGAAAATTCAAGAACCTGAGACAAACAATCTAGAAAACCCGAGAAAATAACTGAGAAAATTTTGATTTTGAAACCAGTGATGAGGACTGCGAACAGGAAGAGAACCATTAGAAAACGATTCTAGTGAATCTGGCGATGATGAACAAATAGAAAAAGAATCTGAAAATAAAGAAAATTTGGAAAAAGAGTATGAGGATGCAAAATAAGCTAATAATCAGTTCACTGCAATGATCAATGCATTAGTATCAACCTATAGAGGCGACATAGATTCCGAGCTATCTCCAGATAAATTGCATCAATTTTTGATATGTCGGCTTAAGTCGCCTGCTGAAATATATAAAGGACCAGTTGATAGTTCTGAAACTTGGGGAAAATGTTTTCCTGGGCCCCCTGATTAAAATTCCCTTTGACCGAATTCGATTTTTGACCTAGAGACGATTGAAACTGTGAACATCTGCGAAGGTCTGCTTAAATGTTCCATAAAAATTCTGAAAATATTCACTCATTTTTTAGAGAAAATAAACATCTTTTGTTTCTTGGTGTTTTTTTTTTCAAAGTGCTTCCTTCTCCCGGAAAAAAATAAAACAGAAAAAAATAAATTTTTTGCAATTTTTTTACGGGAAAAGGAAGCACTTTGAAGAAAAAGTTGAAGGGGCATAAGCTGATTATTTTTACCTAAAGAACTTGCCTGAATATTTTGGGATTTTTCTGAAGTAGAAAAAAATAAAATTTTAGGGAAATTCTTGGTCGAAATTATTTTTGTCTAAGAAATTCTGAAAACCGGTAGGCGTGTTCTTTGAACAAAAATAAGCATCTTTTGTCTCTTGGTGTTTGTCTTCAAGTTGCTTCCTTTTCCCGTAAAAAAATACAAAAATATTTTTGTTTGTTATTTTTTTCCGGGAGAAGGAAGCACTTTGAATAAAATGCCAAGAGACAAAAGATGCTTATTTTTCTTCAAGAAATGAGCATGAATATTTTCAGAATTTTTATGGAACATTTACGCAGACCTTCGAAGATGTTCACAGTTTCAGTCGCCTCTAGATCAAAAAATCGAATTCGGTCGGACTGGTGGTCAGAGAGAATTTTAATCAGGGGATCCAGGAGAATATTTTCCCCAGAACATTCTTACTATAAAAAACTGCGGAGTCCTTTACTCTCAATGTGTTGCAGGCGACAGTTCTTAATGTTGAAACCCTTTTGTGTATTTACTTGACCATTCCTGTCAGTAATCCCTCATGTAAACGCACTTTTTCGACGCTCAAAATAATTAATAACCACCTACGAAGTACTTCGGGGCAACAGCGACTTCAGTGACTTGTCTCTTCTGGATACTGTATCAGAGGAAACAAAACTGTGATATCAAACGTTCAAATTGACAAGTTTGCTAACATATAAAGCCGGAAAAAAATAATATGATAATATGTATTTGTAAAAATATACTTGCCTTCAAATATTGCATAATATTTTTTTAATCGAGGGGCCCTCAAATCTCACAGCGCCTAGGGCCCCAATTTACCTAAACGCGCCCCTGGAAGAGTGTGTGATGTCACCTTGTTTAAATGAGTAAAAGATATGAGTAAGCTTCTGATTCAATTTAATTCCACAGAGAGGAGACATGGTTTCAATTTTATCAAATTTATACAATCTAGAGAAGTAAAATCATGTATATCAAAATAAATCTCTCAGAGTTACACAGAAACAGAAAGGTGTCAAATTTATCAAAAGGATTTGTATAATTTTCTGGTAATATGAGACTCCTGGGTAATCCTATTTGCGACGAAAGGCTTTATTGATGTAGTCTGGATTTTATTATGAATATCTCTGGGTTTATAAGCGATTAAAAATCTTCCAACAACGTAAAGTTTTTCCAGTGTCAGTTTGAAAATTATAAAAAAATGACTGACAAAGGAATAGTTCATAACACCAGTGATATCATAAGCGCCGACCGACAATTTTTGGAATCACTTTTTAATTATTGTAGATATTGTTTTAGTACTTTATGAGTGAGTTATTTATTTATAATGCATTATTTATTTATAATAAACAATGTTAGTTTAATGCACTGCTTCATAAATGATTCAATAAAAGTATATAAATATTATTTAACCTACGGCTATGCTACCGACAATATTAAGAACAAACCAAAAGCAGATAACGGACTTGTAATGGCGAACCAGGTAAAAAATCGATTACTTTCGTTTGAGGTAAGCGCATAATATATCTGGTTAACTATATTCGTATACGTGTATCGATTCAAGCACGGTCTCGGTGTTATTCTATTTCAAACAGGCTTTATAATGATTTATCCTGGTAACAATTCCTTAGAATGAATTTTTAAATTGAGAATAGAAATACTATACAGGGTAGTATACCGAGTGCCAGAAGTAAGTGGCTCACCCTTATATTTTCTTTATTTTTTAACTTATTCATTTGAAATTTGGGGTCCATAAACTACCAGTAAAAATGGATTTTTGGACAAGAAAATTGGTATGAGACCATTTCCGGTTTACCCGGAAATGACCGCAACTTTCGAATTTTAAACGGAACACCCTGTATATTTTTATATATTTGGATTCAAGACAACATTTTGAGTATACCGTGAGAAATTCGCGAATTTTTGAGTCGATGTTCAGTTTTTTTAAAGCATTTTAAGATATCCATTTAGAGTGCTTTGGAAAACCAAAATTTGTTCTACGGCATGTAAAATCGAAGGGAAAAATATAATTTTTCATTTAATTTCATTAATAACCATTTACGAAGCCTCCAAAGTTGAACATATCACTTTTTTATCGAACACTTTTTTTTCAAATGGGAAGGTGGTGACTGTGTTCAATAAATTATAGATTTTTTTCTGAATTAATTAATATCCATTTCAAATCTATGCTATTTGTTTTTCTATTTTATTTAATTTGTTTAAGAATAAAAAATCTACACAAAGTAGTGGCTCACCCCTATAACTTTTTTATTTTTGAACATATCAAAATGAAACTAGGGGGCCTAGGGTCATACAGAAAACTGCATTTTTTGACATATGAAGTAATTTAATACCACTTCCGGTTTCACAGGAAATAACCTTAACTTCTGATTATCAAATGGAACACCCTGTATATTATTACATTTTTGGATTCAGAATGAATTTTTGAACATGTGTGGTGATTTTTATAAATTTATGGCAAGTTGTTATTTTTTATAGCAATTATAAATTTTAATCTAAACTGCTATTAAATAAAAAAAATAAGTACTTTGTCATCTTGGGTTGTACAGAAAAAAATATTTATCCATAGTTACTATTATTAACCATTTTGAAGGCATTTTAATGCAAGTAATTTAGTTTTTTTGAAATAACTCTTGTTTTCATATGGGACGGTGGTGGCTCCTTATATCCATTAAATTGCCCTTTTCTACGAATCCAATGATATCACTATACTTGGGTTTTTATTAACATTTATTTAAAAAACTGTAAAAACAGATTGTACTTGTGTTATTTTAAATCTACAGTTATTATTATACGGCTATCAAAACATTTCGCATCAAGTTACCTTTGCATTTTAAAGAAAAAAAACCGTATGTTTATTATTATTTAAAATTCTAAATCAAAATTTTTAAATAACAACACATTGCGAGAAAACTTAATCAAAATTAAAATATTTACAATTAACAAAAATTACAAGTAATGTTCAAAGTGGTCTCCCCCGCGAGCTATACTCTCTTGCTCGATGTTCTGTCTCTCGAAGGACGTTTTCCAATATTTCAGGTGTTATAGTACTGAATGCAGCTCTTATTCTATTTTATAGATTTTCTAATGTCAAAACTAGTATTCCGTACACTTTACCCTTGAGATATCCCCATAAGTAAAAATCCAAACAGGTTAAGTCCGGAGACCTGGCAGGCCACCGTACTGGACCATGAGTTGCTATCACTTGTTCACCATACGTCTCAGTGAGATGACTTAAAACAATTCTGCTCTTGTGCGGAGGAGCACCATCTTGTTGAAAGTATAAGTACCTAAATTGAGCTAATGGTAGTTCTGCAACTTCATCCCATATCTCATTTTGTAGAAACTCGAGGTATCTTTTACCCGATAATGTTCCTTGAAACAAAATAGGTTCTACAATGCGGTGTCCATAAATTCTAGCCCATACATTTATGCCAAAACGTTCTTGAAAATTATTGGTTCTGACTAAATGTTCATTTTCTTGAGACCAGTATCTAGTGTTGTGTCGATTAAACATTCCATTATTTGTGAATCTAGATTCATCTGAGAATAACACATTTTCTAAAAATCTGTTATCTTGTTCACATTTATTAAGTAACCACTCACAGTATTGTACCCTTCGATCATTATCAGCTTCATAAAGATGCTGGTGTATGTTGTATTTAAAAGAATAATAATTGTGTTTTTTTAATATGCGTCTTACAGTTTCCTTATTTGAACCCAATTCCTCTGCGATTTGTCTCGTAGAAGCAGTTTGATCATAGTTTACTATGGCTAGCACATTAATTTCCATTTCCTCACTTACTACGAACTTTGGGTTGCGTACCCTTGGTTCCCGCCGTATTTTCCTTTCCAACTTCTTAAAATAATGTCGGGATGGACATATTCTTTCTGGAAATCTTTCATTATAAATTTCGTGTGCACGTTTTCCATTTTTACGATATTCCCCGTAAATAAGAAGCATGTCAACTTTTTCATTATTTGTATACACCATTATTGCAATACTTAACTAAAAGTTTCAATTAGAGAACTGTCATTTCATTTATTTTGTTTCTCTTTTAAAATGCAACGGTAACTTGATGTGAAATTTCTTGATAGCCATATAATAATAACTGTAGATTTAAAATACCACAAGTACAATATGTTTTTACAGTTTTTTAAATAAATGTTAATAAAAACCCAAGCATAGTGATATCAATGGATTCGTAGAAAAGGGCAATTTAATGGATATAAGGAGCTACCACCGTCCCATTTGAAAAAAAGAGTTATTTCAAAAAAAAAAAAATTGCTTGCATTAAAATGCCTACAAAATGGTTAATAATAGTAACTATGTATAAATATTTTTTTCTGTACAATCTAAAATTACAAAGTACGTATTTTTTTATTTCATAGCAGTCTAGATTAAAATTTATAATTGCTATAAAAATAACAACTTGCCATTAATTTATAAAAATCACCACACATATTCAAAAATTCATTCTGAATCCAAAAATGTAATAATATACAAAGTGTTCCATTTGAAAATCAGAAGTTAGGATTATTTCCTGCGAAACCGGAAGTGATATTAAATTACTTCCATATGTCAAAAAAAGGAGTTTTCTGTATGACCCTAGGCCATACTACGTGTATGTGGAATTGAAAATGTGACAGATGGCAATAATATTAGGCATATGCACATATTATACTATTATTGAAAAACGTACAGGGTGGTCATCCCAAGAAATCATTCAGTCACGGTGGACATTTATAAAGGTATTTGCCCAAGCCTTCCATATTTGGCACCTGTTATTTAGTATTGAACTTTTGCTGTTGGATGAGCACTCTGTATATTTTTTTGACCAAAACTAATCAGGTGTTCTTTGTAATAATAGTTTTAACTATATTCCGATTATTATTTTCAATGTCACTTCGTAATTATTAATTTTTTAGAGTGACCGCCATGGACAAATAAAGAGGGAAGTTCTGTGTAAATACCTTTACCGATTTTTTTGTTTCCGGGTAGCATCGTTTTTGCCTTTTTCCGTAGAATTACTGAACTAAAGGCGTTTTTACGTTACAATTCTTGTATAATTTTGTGTTAAATTTTTTTTATTAAATATTATTATTATTTTTATTAAATATTAAATTAATTATCTTTTTTCTTGGACGATTTTACTGGGTTCAAAAATATTATCGACTTTGTTGTCTATTGTCTTAAAATGAGATAAATTATTAAGAAATAAAATTTATGTACATTCTAAAAATATACGTTTGTCTAAAATATTTTCTCTTTGCACTTTTTTTCTATAGAAGGAAATAAATCTTATTGCTGAATATACGATTTGATCAATAGGATTTTCGCGATTGTTGTCGATGAATATTCCAAACTTAGTAAAGTGCAACGTGACTTTTAAAGAAGGAAATTCGATTTGTAAAGTGCATTTAACTATTTGCCATATTTTAAACGTAGCTAGAAATATGATTTTATACTTACCGAGTTACGACAGATATTTTACGAGAGATAAATTTCCATTTATTATAATCAAATACTGCAGGTGGAAAAATCGAAATATGTTTCTGCAACGGTGTTTCATGTCATTAAATTTTAAATTATGCTCATAATGGCACAATTCTGCGAATGGAAGTACGCGATACTGTCATGGGCAATAATTAATGGGAAAACTTTTTTTTTCTAGTGTAAATTTAACTTCTTTTGAATAGATAATGAGTAGCCGAAATAAAACAGATATTGTCACTATTTAATTTTTTATTTTAAAGCGGATATGGTAGAGCTGGAGTTATTGCTACAGCCGAAGATGGATGGCCAATGGCACAAATTGCACTGCTATGAAACATATTCTTTATAGCATTTTGCAAACAGTGGAAAACAACTATCAATGAGAACTAAAAGAAAAACTGTATGTAAAAATATTAATGAAATCATTGCATTCTTTCGACAATCTGACTTCTAGTTATGCTGGCAAGATAAAATCCTAAAATAAATTTGTCCAATTTCTTATTTGACATTCTCATTATAACATTATAACTAGCATCCAACATAGTCCCCTACGGCTAAGCAGATTAAATTAGTATCTACATGACCCCCTATGGTATGAAGATTCAGTTAAAAATGAGAATAAAGGCCTGACATGAATTCCCATACAGCACAAGGACATCCTCAGAACACACTGGGGACAACTTTTTAGGACATATGGGATATCCTGGGAAGATTCCATTATCACCTTAGGATGTCCGTAGGATATCCAAATGGGACAGTTCGGGCTTTGCTGATGATGTCCTCAGGACATTAGTATGGGTGTGTACAGGACATCATCAGCTCTTATATGGGTTATGCCTTACTATGAACAACCTGAGGACATTGATTGGACTTTATATAGGACATTCCCAGTTCTTTTAGGGTTTATTGGATGTTTCTAAAGACAGCAAAAATACATATTATTTTAAAGATCATTACTTTACGCCAATAAGCGAATTTTTTTTCAACCCCGAGAAGGGGTGAAAAAAAATATAACAGTGTTTTTTTAAAATTACTCAAAATGTGTAAAAGATAGTAAAAAAGTTTCAAATAAAAATTGCAAAAGCATGAAATATTACATAAAAATGATCTCTTGCCTTTTTTTGGTATTACTAAAATCAGCAGAGTTTAGGGTGGTTAGAAGTTATAAGGGACGATATGTACATCTTTAAAAAATCATAGCGTGCTGAAAAGTTATAATGAATTTTAAAACAATTCTATTGACAGAAAAATATAAAGGATTACGTATCTGACAATAACATCTGCGGACAATAACCAATCACATTTTCTCCTTTTAGATAACATAATGAAATACAAAAATATAACATAGCAGCATTATATTTATGAAATATTTAACGTAATCTTATTAAAAGAACTTTAAAATGAACGTGGAAAAGACATCGACGCCCGGCGGAAGTCTTAGAACTTTCGACTTGTCACAAAAAGGCTGCTAATTCAAAGCACACTAAATGTATTAAAACCAAATTATAAATAACTGCTACTCAAATAAGATATACATGTTTCATACATTTTTAATGAATTATTTGTTCTGGAGGGGATTATCAAATAGAACAAACAGATAAGTTTTTAGAAACAAATTTTACAAACCAATAAAAGACACTATAAATAAATAGCCTCAAAATAATATATATACTTTTCATTAGTTTTCTTGTTGAAATCCCCTAAATAATAATACTCTACGACTTGCCCAGGATATTCCCACAGTGGATATTTTGTTAGGCTTTTAATATCTTCGCAGGATATTACTAGGACATCCTGCCAGGATTTGTCTAGGATATCCCCATTTGGGATATTCTCAGGTTGTATATATTTTATTGGGATATCCTAAGTATATCCTGAGGAATCTTGTCCTCGATTAGGATATACGGGACCAAATGAGGATATCCTAGGGATGTCATGTGCTGTGTGGGTTTATTTACCTACCTTGCTTTAAATTTTTTTTCATTCTAATGGATTACATTTTCATAAAATCTCTCATTCAGTTTCTTGGAAATGCTTAGCCTATGAAACGTTTTTCGCCCTTATTCTGAGCTCATCAGAACGGCACAAAGCCACTCATAACGATGTTTCATGCAAAAAGATTTCATTAATATTTTTTACATATAGTTTTTCTTTTAGTTCACATAGATAGATTCTTTCCGCTGTTTGCAAAGTCCTATAAAGAATATGTTTCATTACTGTCTGAGATATTAAAAAATAACGATTAAAAAAAATTTCAACACTCAGTAGCAAAAAATTTAAAGTCATTACGGAACACCCTATATAAAAAAATAATTAAACTTAAGAAAATTACAAAATAAAATAGAAATACCTTTAATGACTCATTTAACAACTTTGAACCAATTGTAGTGCATTTAATACCGAGCGCGCTTTGAATTTTATACACTGTGTCCCAGGATAGATGTAACAAGAGGTGTAATGGACCAAAAATTTTGGAATGGTATTTGGAGATTGAGTCCTGCTTGTTGTAAAACTAAAGTATACCAAAAATGACTTGATTTGTTGTTCTACAGTGTGTTTTATAAGCAAAGTTGTAAAAATCACCGCTAATAAAGCACCTTTATTTTTCAAAATATGAAAAAATTCCACTAAGAAAGTTTATTTAGAATGCAATTTTACACCTCCGTACCAAGTTTCAGGAATGTAGAATTATTTTTTTGAAACTTCCCATTTTTTGCGAATAAGAGTTGAATTCATATGTAAAGTTGTGTAGGAGCAAATGTTAATCATCTCAAAAAGTAGACTATTGGCAAATAAAAAATTGAATATACGAGATGTAAGAAGGTATCATGTTAATCGAACTAATTGTAAAATAAGAAACAATTACTAACAGAAGATTAATGAGGTTTAAAAATTATAACAAGTAATAAATGTCACAAACATAACAGATTCACAAACAAATTAATCATTGACCAATACAAAACAATGTTTACAATTTTTTTATTATTCGACGTAGCTACCACCCACATCCACACACATTTCGATCCTTCGCCTGAAGTCCTTAAAACTGTTTCGAATATGATCTAATGGTATGGAGTTTACGGCATTTGTAATTCTCTGCTTCAATACTGCTACATCGTTAGAAAGTGGTTCAGCGTAAACCAACTGCCTGAGGCGACCCCATAAAAAGAAATCCAGTATTGATAGGGCTGGAGATCTCGCAGGCCACTTGATCGGTCCATTCCTGGCAATCCAATTTTCTCCAAAATGTAAATTCAACCACCGATTAACCATTTCTGTGGAGTGGCCAGGGCAACCATCATGTTGAAAATGAACTAAAGGCATATCTCTTAAAATATTTAAATGTTCTTCAGAAAATCTTTCAAGAAGCTGTAAATAAGTGTGCTGGTTTAACCTTCCCTCAATGAAATAAGGTCCAATAATTCCAACGTGATAAGAAACGGCACACCACACATTCACTTTTGTATAATATTGTCTTCTACAATGAATTCTAAAATTTGGATTTTCAGAAGCCCAAAACCTGAGATGAAACAACACCATTGGTTGTGAATGTGGATTCATCTGAGAAAATTATGAAATGATGAAAAAATCTCTCTTTCATGATTTTTTCTCTAATGGTCAAACAAAAATCCAACCTACGGCCGTCACCTCCCTCTTCAAGCATATGTTTATAATTTGCTTTATATGCCCTAATTTTCTTTGACTTGTAAATTCTTGATAATATTAATATGAGCTTGACCTCTCTCTTAGTGGTATCCTAGGATTTTCAATAACAGAGGCATGAGCTATAATAGCCCCAACATTGTCGTCATCATATGCTTTTATTTTTCTTTTCATGTTAAGAACACTACCAGTAGCCAGAAACTTTTTAATTATTCTCATAGCCTGAGTACGTGACAAAGCAGTGTTTGGAAATTTCAAATTAAATTGGCTTACCACTTCTCTTAGCGAGTTTTCACCGCCAATTCTGTAGCATTGCACAATATAAATTTTTTCACGCACTGTGAGTACCATTTTCACTTAATTTTTTATGCTTGGTTCGTTAATTTAAAACAGAAATTAAGGATAATATTGACTGCGTTTGACAGATATGTCAATAGTTAATAATACATGTGTATCCACTGCTTTTCTCACAGCCTACTTTCAGCTTCTACATAATTTTAAATATTAATTCACAAAAAATAATTTCCCTGCAGTTTTAATTGAATGGTTCAAAATAAAATACTAATTTATTGAAAAAATGGGAAGTTTCAAAAAAATAATTTCATATGTCTGAGATTTGGTATGGAGGTATAAAAT
This sequence comes from Stenurella melanura, assembly GCA_963583905.1. Classification (NCBI taxonomy): domain Eukaryota; kingdom Metazoa; phylum Arthropoda; class Insecta; order Coleoptera; family Cerambycidae; genus Stenurella; species Stenurella melanura. The sequence continues at coordinate 102,120,044 of OY757316.1, read as the reverse complement.
TGTATTCTAAATAACTTTTCTTAGTGGAATTTTTCATATTTTGAAAAATAAAGGTACTTTATTAGCGGTGATTTTTACAACTTTGCTTATAAAACACACTGTAGAACACCAAATTAAGTCATTTTTGGTATACTTTAGTTTTACAACAAGCAGGACTCAATCCCCAAATACCATTCCAAAATTCCAAAATTTTTGGTCCATTACACCTCTTGTTACATCTATCCTGGGACACACTGAATATAGTAGGGAATCTAAGACCTCCAATTCAGCAAGGGGGGGTCAACTGTGACATATACAAAAACCAAAAACGGATTCCCATGTAAAATTTCATGACGGATACGAATTTTGAGTTCACCCCTTCATCCAGAATTGCGAAATGGGAATAAAATGCAATTTTGGGCAAATTTCTAAAAACTACGGGAAACATTTATATTTTTGTTTCTCAGTCAATATCTCGTTAACTGTTCGAGATATCTGTTTCAAATTTTGACACGAATATCTTTGGAGATTGGCCTCACTTACAGTTTATGTGAAACTTTTTTCGGCAACGTCGTTTTTTGGCAAAAAAAATAAAAATCTTCGCTTAACGCACAAAAACACCAAAATGCATTGCAAAATATAACATGCTAGAAACTTTTTTATTACTAAAGATACATGGGCATATGATAGAGAGAAAATAAAGCTTATGAATTATAGAAACTTTTTTACTTGAAGAATTTTTTTCTAGAATGCTTAGTTTGGCTGTTATGACTGTTGTAAATAAACAGTAGTGTAACGACTCATATATTGCGCGTTCTCCTCGGCCGGCGCGAGCGCTCTCTACTAGCAACTCGCAACCGTATTCAGTCATATCAGAGATACGTAGGTATTTTATTATTTAGTTCATACGTTTTATTTTAAAAATGGTACCAGTGGAAGTTTATCAGTTACCAGTAGAACCGAAAAATACTGTTTTTATTATTGACATCATGTCTTTAATTCAAAGGCATCAAAGCTATGGCTGTTCAACTTTCAAAGAACTCTTTGAAAAGTCTTTGAAATTAGTTATAAACATTAGACCAAAAGGGTGTAACCTACCGACGGACCAAAGTAAGAAGAGTGTACTGTCAGTATAAGGTAAACGATGGGGTAGGTATACTGAATTGGAAAAATATTATTTCTCATTCTGATAATAAACGAGAACTCTTGAACTTTTTTGCTTGCAAATTTGAGGACAGTTATTTCAGAATAGATCAAAACGTTCAGATTGTTATTGCAGGTATGTTTTTAGAAAATAGCAAAACTATTTTATGCGATCAAAATAATGTGAAAATCATGAAATCCCTACATTTTTCCGATCATGAAGAAGCAGGTACCAGACTTTTTGCTATCTTGTCATTTTTTAGAAATGAATGTACTAGAACAGTCATACAGGGTGATTCACGTAAACCGTTCATTAGAAGTTTAGGGACTTGTAACGATAATTTAATTTTGAAAATTTGGTTACTTACATAGTTTTTTATGCTCTTTTCACTAAAAATAATTCTGTGGCATTCGCCGTGAATAAAAAATAAGTTTAAAATATCATTGTTTGAATATCCATTTCTATTATTCTCCATGACTGATAACCCTTTACCAAATTTATTTATAAAATCGCTATAAACACTGACGTGTTTGATAGATTAATAATTGCAACAAATGTCATTTCCACAGCCAACTATTGTAAGACATTAATACTTTGTTTGATAGACGCTATTAATTGCAACAAATGTCATTTTCACAGCCGACTATTATAAGAGCAACACATACTTCGATGTATTTCGCGCATTAAAATACAAAATTATCAATAACACAAAAACTATAAAAGATGAGTACTTATACGGAACCCTAATACAGATCGATGCAGAATAAAATTATACATCAGAAACAGTAAAAATATACAGGGTGTTCCATTAAAAAAAAAATACTTTTCGACGTTTGAAGTTTGCCAAAATTAGCAGTAAATTCTGACCACCCTGTAAGCAATTAGGTTACTTTCAAAGCACGATTAGGAAGCTTAAGGGTTCCACTATTCGTGTTGTATAAATGGTAACTTTCACTTTCATTATGTTAGAGACAGCAAATTTCAAACTACTCGGTGTCAAGACACAAATTTTCCGAAAAGTCAATATATCTCGAGTAGGGTTAGATTTAGGGATATGGTAGTATGATCAAAGTCCTATTAAAATGACCAGTTGAATTAAAAAATGCAAGAAAATATATATCATTCCATCTAAAACAACGAAGTTGATGGTAACTTCCGGTATAAGCGGAAGTGCAATGACGTTGAAAATATTTTTAGTGAGAAGAGCATAAAAAACTATGTAAGCAACCAAATTTTCAAAATTAAATTATCTCTACAAGTCCCTAAACTTCTAATGAACGATTTGCGTGAATCACCCTGTATATACTGTGGACACTGATATTTTTGATCTTTCATTGTACTATGCGACTATACTAAACACTGAAATATGGCTTCAACGGCAAAAATCTTTTATTTTTTGTCATGATATCTAGTACATCTGATTTCGACAAAAAAAATCTGACCAACATTTTACTAGCTGTTTACTCCCCCTCTGGAAATGATACCGTTAGTTATCCCTTTAAGAAAGGCAAAAAGACAGTAGTAAAAATATTACGTGAAAGGTTAAATATGTTAGAAGAATTAACACATTTTGGCGCAGCGAACCGAGATGGAACTTACAAACTAACTGATAGTGTATTAGATTCCTGTAGGTTATTTTTTAAGGTTCTTTATGGCAGACCTTTATTTAGAGGAAATTTGGATGAGCTACGAGCACATTTATTCACTTCATATAAAACAGATATGAGGTAATTGTTTTAATTATTTTATATAGGTAGACACTATACCGATAATGATGAGTAAACCACAAAAGCCAGAGAATATACACTTAAATCCATATTGCAAATGTAAAATGTACACTTGTACCAGTCGCTGTCGATGTCTAAGTGCAAAAGTAAAATGTGGTATAAGTTGTTTTTGCGAAGGCAAATGTTCCTCACTTTTAAATTAAACTAATTATAAAAATTAAATAGTTTTCTTTATTTACATAAAATACAAACATTTTTAATCGGACTGACACAATATAAATATGGTGCATTAAATCGCAGACCCTAAGCCTTTTTCTTACTAATATGGAAGCTTTTATCTTATAATAGATACACAATCGTTAGCAGAGCACGCAATGAAGTGTACACACCGAGTTAGACCAATTTGACCGGGCGGGGCATGTGCGCCAACGCTGAACCAATATAATCTCCTTTTTTTCACTATTAAGCCAAAGTATAAAAACATATTCAAATGCAAAAACTTTTTTGGTCTTTTATCATCATTTTATGTCGATTAACTACACCTCTATCTCTACTTATAAAAAAGTTTCTCGCATACTATATTTTGCACTACATTTTTGAACTTTTGTGCGACATGTAGGACTACAGTTGTTTTTTATAAAAAAATTATATTGATACAATAATTTGGCTCTATACAAAGCCCAAGAAGAAAGTTAAAAGATTATTCTCCTAAAATTTCAGATCGATACTTTTACCAGCAAATGAGATATTGAGTGGGGAATGAGAATACTAATGTTTATTGTGTTTTTCTTACTTTTGGAAATAAACAACTTTTTCTCTAATTTCGCAATTCCGAATTTAGTGGTGAACTCGTAATTCGAATTCGGCAGACAATTTTACATAGAAAACTGTTTTTAGTTATTGTATACATATGAGTTGACCCCCCCACCTTTAAAACGCATCGTACGGCAAGCTAGATTCCCTACTAATATACAAAGTCGTTATTGCGCAAGTCACTCGTAACATAAACACTAAAAAACGTTGTACGGCGTTCAAAAATTAATTGTAATAAAAGCCAAAAATGTATGAAAAAACCAATGGATTTTTGTGACAATTGAAAACTAGTTAGTTTAATATATTAACTTTATGTTGTCACAAGATTAAAAAAAAAAAATTAATAAACAATTGACAGACGTAAACGCAAAATGGCCTGTATCTCTGGTTCTAGTTAATGGATCGAGGTCTATCGAGGCTCAAAATTTTCCTTTTTTAATTATCTTTTATTTGTCGATAATTTCATTTCGACCGACATTCCTGAGCTCAGATATTTCATTTGTTTACTAAGCAATTTATTTAAAAACGCTGACAGGGGTAAAGAAAAAGAACAAATGGGCAAGACCACATAGAAATGGTAGTTGTTATCAACATTTATTGATTGCCGGGGGTGGACAGTACAAAAAAGTCATGGAAAGTCGCAAATCCTTAATAAACAAATTAGATTATTTGTTTAATTAATTGCAAAATACGCGAGACATCGATAGAAAAATAGAACTGTATATTCTATGAACAAAATGCAACATCTTGATCACAACAATATATCCTTCTGTTGAACAGGAAAAAAATGTTAATTTAGGATCCTTAATTTGCTTACGAGAATTGAACGGTCAAAGATAAAAGGTCCCTATTGTGACAGTAACGCTGTACGTAATGTGTGCATATTTCTTTCTTATAATCCAATGTTGTTCGTGGCATATAGCCAGCAAAGTATTTTGTTTAGAAAGATATATGTTTCAGTACTTATCCATGATAAGTCTTTAGTAAGAGTTTGAAATAATTACGAGTATTTTTTTGCTAGTAATATATTTATTTCTTCAGATTCTATAAAATGTTTAATTTTGGAAATATCAAAACTAAACAATTACTCCGCTCTGGATGAAAGTAAGCCATTAATTATTGATACAAACACAGGAAGACATTCGACTTAGAGAAGTTGCACTAAAGTTATTCAAAAGTTATATTTCCAATAGATTCCAATGTGTAAGAATAAATAGTGAATTAAGTGAGTCAATGATAATAAAGTACGGAGTGCCACAGGGTACAGTTTTGGGACCCATTCTGTTTTCGATTTACATAGATGGGAGCAGGGGAGAAATTGTGGGTTTCGCTGATGATACTGCCATTTTTTACAAGGCAGACTCTTGGACAGACCTTAGGATACTAGCCGAGGATGATCTAAGTCTAAAAAAAAATTGGTTTTATAACAGGTTATTAACAACAAATTTTGATAAAACGCACTACCTACCGCTTAGTTGCAATAAATCCAGCCAACCAACATTTCAATGTCTTGAAATAAATGCACGAGGAACGTTATGTACTGTATTACCTGAAAAAAATATAAAATATTTAGGTGTCTTTATAGACTCCCATCTAAGATGCGACGTCCACATAAACTACATAATAAAGAAATTGCAAACTATCATCTACAAATTTAAGTTCCTAAAAAATGTATTGGATTTCGATCAATTAAAAATGCTGTATGACTCACTTGTGGAAAGTCGTTTACGTTATTGTATACTTGGTTGGGGTGGCGTTGCTAAAACTCATTTAACTCCTCTTGAAACCCTACAAAAAAGATTCCTAAAAATAATGTTAGGCAAGAGTTCAATATATTCATCAGATCTATTGTACACAGAGGCAAAATTGTTTGACATTAGGCAATTATATTATTATAACATAAGTGTTAAATACAAACTTACCCAAAATATAGATACTGTACCCTCTCATGTGTACAATAGGTACTAGACAAAAAAATAAACGTGTTGTACCATTTATGATGAAAACAGTTGGACAAAGGTCTTATTCTTATTTAGCCCCAACAGTCTACAAGTCATTACCGAACGACTTACAAAATATAACCAAAATAAACACGTTTAAAAAATTATTAAAGAAGCATATAATAGAAAATCCAAGGAATATAGTAAATGACATTATTGACATAAAAAATATTTATCAACTAAAAATGTAAAAATACTAAAAACCAAAGAAAAATTTTCTGATACTTGCCGTTGTTTGTGTTGCTCTGTACAGCTGTTGTATAAGTGTGATTTAGGAAAGTGTGGACAAGTAAAGATATTTAATCTATTTGTGTACGTTATATGTATTAAAAAAAAAAGAAAAGAAAAAAAAAAGACACGTACCTGCTTTGTATTATATTTACATATATAATTCTGTTCAGATTTCTGTTGTGATTTATTATTGTTGTGGTTTATTATCGCTGTGATTTACTATTTTATGGTTGTGATAAATTGTATTGTACATTAGTTATAACTCGAAACAAGTGTTAAGTCACTTTTTGAGTACTTACATTTATTTACACTGTAGATTTGTGTGTATATGTAATTATATTAATGCTTCTTGATTTGTAATATTTTGTAAACCTACAAGCTCTGATGTAAATAAATGTAAATCTAAAACATTCTGTTTCAACCGTAAAACCTAAAGATAAACTTATACAAGACAAGAACTGGTTTTATATATATACTTATCTGAAAATGCAGTTTTATACCTATTTCAATAGAAAATCTTATTATCACACTCAAATAAATATTTCACTGATAGTTATTTAACTGAAGCGAGAAGAACAATATGGCTATTATCTAACCAGAGTAGAAGAAATACTGTTGGATGTACTTTTCATTTATTTAAATATGTTTGTAAATAAAAAATAAATGAGGTTAGGTCATAAAAACTCACCCTGTTTTAAAAAGAATCCAATCTACAAAACGATCTAATCAGATTTAACAAATCTTTATAAATAATTTAGCACAAATAAGTTCGCCAACTGGTTAGAGAGTGGTGTGTGCCATAGAGTTCTGTTTGATGCGGGCAACATCAATTATTCAAATTCAATTTTGTGTTCGCTTAGAACGCCTCTACCTATTTGGCTATAACTGGATTTAACATACACACACTGCACTGGTAAATTAAAGGAATGGGGATTTATACGAATTTTTTTCTACATAATTTCTTTTCCTAACAAAGGACAAAATCTCTTAAAAAGAAGAGGTAACTAATAGTAACCTTCACGTCATTTTGAAGCCTGTTTAAACAACATAATACACAAAGTAGCGTCATTTTAAACAATAAATGGTATATTTTGACTTGTTTTAAACATTTAATGATTATGCAAAATACAAGTATTATTTTTTACAATAACGTGTGTGTTCCCTACGAGCCATTATGACAGGAGTCATTCTTCATTCCACACTTATGGTGACATTATCCATCATTTTTTGAAATAAATTCTCCCTCTGATCAAAGAACAAGTCTAGATACATGACACCTACCTCTTCAGTACATACCTTGTTTGCTCCTAACATAGTCACGTTATATAGCCATAAAAAGGATAGATAATCATAACATACCCTAAGCAACAGTGGTGGGTATGTGTGGAAGGGTATTTTCATCAAAATACATTTTTGTAATTCTTGCATTACCTGCTCCGTATACAACAATGTGAAATAGGCATGTAAAATTACAGTAAGCTAAGGCTTGATATGTTTCAAATTGAATTAGCCTAAACTTTTAAATATATCTATTGACACAAATCTGTAAAATGTCTCATCATTCATAAAAATTACATTTCTCTAGTCTTTCTGAAAGTTTACATATAATAGGAGGGTAAATTATATACATATTTACATGGCTAAATTGTTAATACTGAAGCTGGTTATTATAATTTATTATATTATTGCATTATTGAATGCATATTTAATAAACACATCACAAATTAGATAAGCTTCAAATTCAATGTCAAGATTGTCTGAGTGGGAATTACATATTTCAATACAAACATGCATTCATTACTAGCCAACATTACCATGTAGAAGCTGGAAATTGAATTCAGTTATTGCTAGACAAAGGGATCAAATATGCTACCCACAATACCCTTTAGCTCACAGAGTTACCAAGTCCGTCAAATATTCACAACCACCAGATTTACAGAAAGTTAGGGAAAAAATCGTAGTAAAGCGTCTTTATTTACATACACCAAAACAAAAACTATTGATTTTTAAACAGTACAGTTTTTGTCAAAATACTTCTAATTCTGGATCCTCCTACATCTTTTAATTTTCTGGTTTCATAATTAATTCTGGTACTAAAATATTTGCTAAGTATTAGTTTTACAATATCCATCGGGAGATTCTGTAATGGGTCAGTATTTTTCAAATATCTTATGCCATTCGGCTTTATTATAAAATCACTTGAGCATATCGAGCTGTTGTTGGTAATGTCAATATTTTATTTTCTCAAAATAGAACACCATAGTTCTCTTATATTAGCATCCTTTGGGAACATACAAAGTAATCTTAAGGAAAGTTATCTTAAGCAAAACTTTCCTAAACATTAGGAATTAGCATTGTAAACTTTTATTTCCAATAAAGTAATTTTATTATTACTATTAACCATTGTATTATTTTTATATATTAGCACAGCAAATACACAACTTGTTTGTTTTACTGTCCAGGATTAAAAAAATAGTAATGAAATTAACATATTGCGCACATCATGTGTTGTGCGATAAACACATTTTTGTTTTTGTGTAATTTCCATTCCTACAATATCGAATATATTGTCTTATTAAAAGTTGTAGGGCATTAAATTCTGCATTGAATGAGACCAGGCTCATATTTTTTGGACCACCCGTTCCCATGCTAGTGCTCATCAAATTCGGACAAATTTTACATATTTATGAAAAATTTTCGTTTTAACTTCTGCTTTTTGGTAATATCATCTAAACTAACCCATCTATCATTAAAGTGGTCCATACAAAAGTTATAGAGGAATGAATTCTGCGTTCGATGAGATTAAAAGTTGGACCACCCGTTTCCGTAATGTTCCTCCTTAAAGAAGAAGGTCGTCAAGCTGTTGGTCGAAAATAAGTATCTTCTTGAAGAAACCAAACCTTTCCTCGAGCATCACACTCAAGCTGAAGCTATTGCCGAAGCTGACCTACGATTTTTAATAACCCTCTACGTAGGTAGGGCAGGAGATACTTTGGATAAATTGCGATTCGACCTGTTTTCCAAAGCCCTAGTGAAATCCAAATTCAACCTGGCATCACCACCACCAACATCCGAAGCAGTCCGCCAACATTGCTTGAGAACTTACCTACAAGTACAAATGTGGTTAGGACACCAGATGGATCCGCTCCTCTGGGGATGGCAGGCTTCAAAGTTTGGTCTTGACCCCGTTCCTACCTCTATGGAACCAACTCTACAGCACAGTCACTTCTCTCCACAATTTTCTGCAAATACAACAAGGGGTGTGCAGGTGGTTGTGGGTGTCGGAAGACTGGGATTAATTGCTCATTGATTTGTACCAACTGCAAGGGGAACTCCTGCACTAACTTCCTCCAACCAGATGCAATTGACGAACCAGATGTTGACGAAGACCTGGCTGCATATATAGGGCGACGAAAATTACTTTCAGGAGCCGGGGGATGGGGCGACGGACTCCGTATCGGAAATTACAGATTTTGAGGAGCCGAGTGGCCCAACGAGAATCAAATATCGACGTCTGTGATCCGTAGGGGCAGTACAATAAGGAAAAGATATCAATACTTGGTACACGGCTGCTCTCGGATTATATTTCTTTTCTCGAAAACTACAACGTGTACCACTCTGAATTTTTTACAGTATGTCTAGAATATAGTGCTCTTTTGACACTGCAAATACAATTTCCCAAAAATCCGTAGGGCCGGTAAAATAAGGAAAAGATATCAATACTTGGTACACGACTGCTCTCGGATTATATTTCTTTTCTCATAAACTACAATGTGTGCCACTCTGAATTTTTTACAGTATGTCTAGAATATAGTGCTCTTTTTGCACTGCAAATACCATTTCCCAAAAATCCGTATGGGCGGTACAATAAGGAAAAGATATCAATACTTGGTACACGGCTAATTTGTGTACCAACCTAATCTTTTCCCCTCTTTCATCTTCATACCTTTAATTACAATTTTTGTTATTATGAAATATAATCATCACTAATTTATTTCAAGAATTGTGTTTCTTATCCTGCCTCCATGTTTATATCAGTTGAATGGATCTCATCATATTCTATATGAAACCATTTTTTAATATTATCTTTTTGTATATTCTATAATTTTAATATTGTATATATTTACTAAGTACAAGGCTAGTAGAATGGAGTGTTATAGTACTATGTTTAATATAGTCTAAATAACTCATTTTTCATAAATATGTAAAATTTGTCCAACTTTGATGAGCACTAGTATGGGAACGGGTGGTCCAAAAAATTTGCATCTGATCTCATGCAGAATTTAATGCCCTAAAACCTTTAATAGGACAATGTTTTCGATATTATGAGTCCTTTACGAGATATAACCGTAAAACAGTAAAAATACTCCTTTTTAGGGGCACACGTTTACCCCCTACCACTTAAACACAACTCCGCCGGGGGGGGGGGGGTAGAAACCTAGGATAGTCATATTAGGCAACGAATGAAGCCATTGAAACAATAAAACCTTTTGTAGCAATTATTTCCGAATTGGATTTTAAGCCTACTGGCCTACTATTACAACTCTAAAGAGAACCTCATCGTGTTACGCCTATTCAAAAATTTTGTTTCTTGAAATGGGTTTAGAATGTCAGAACGTCAAAATTTTAAATTTGAGCGAAAAAAAATTTTCTGACTGTCGGTGTGTCTTTCTGTAACTTTTTTTGTCCGCACGTTTTCTCCGGAACGGTTTAAGATATTAAAATATGTAAAGCAAGCTGGTAAGAGTACAGAAACTTGAAATTTGATGGATCTACTACAAGCCAAGGCCTCAAAATTTTTCATAATATTTTTCATCCCCCCACCCCCCCAATTAAGTATTAAAGGGATTGATAAAATAAAATTGAGATATTCACTTGAAATTTGGTACACATGTAATAATGACATGAGGAACTAGATTATATTTTGGGATTATTCTGATGAAGGGTTGGGGGTTTAATAGGGGTAAATAGGGAAAAATAAGTAAAGCAAGTTGGTAGGAGTACAGTAACTTGAAATTCGGTGCATGTACTAGAAGTCAAAGCCTCAGACTTTTTAATAATATTTTTCAACCCCCGACCACCCCTACTCCATTATTAAAGGGGTTGGTAAAATAGAATTGAGATATTCATTTGATATTTGATACACCTATGTATTATAACGACATCTGGAACTAGGTTATATTTTGAGATGATTCAGTTGAAGGGTTGGGGGTTAAATAGGGGTAAATGGGGCAAAATAAGTAAAGCAAGCTGGTAACAGTACAGAAAGTTGAAATTCGGTGTATGTACTATAAACCAAGGCCTCAGATTTTTTTATAATATTTTTCAGCCCCCCAATACCCCTACTCCATTATTAAAGAAGTTGATAAAATAAAATTGAGATATTCACTTGAAATTTGGTACACGTAGGTATTATAACGAAATCTGGAACTTGATTATATTTTGAGATGATTCCGTTGAATTGTTTGAGGTTAAATACGGGTAGAAACTAATCACATCCCAACCCACATTTATAGGAACTTTTTTTCTTATTTTCAAAAGTTGTATTGCCTAGTGAAGCTTGGCCTATGCAATTCGGGACACCCTGTATGCTTATAAAATGGTGACGTGCTGTACCGTTTACAGAAAACAGTTTAAAAAAAACCGCTGCCTAAGGAATCACTACTTCCACATCCAGATTTTTCATTCTAACTCTAACAGCCGGTTTTACAATCGCAAGTTAACTTTCATGTTAGTTGACTTTTACTTGCAGGTTAACTATAACTTTACCGACACATGCGTTTTTCAATATAAAGTTAAGTGATGATTTGTAAACGAGAGGTTGTGAATAAAATTTATAACGTTGGTACTGGAAAAGTGGGTAATATACATAAAATGTATGAATTTTGGTCCAAAGTCACGTCACCTGCTATCAAATATAAATGTCAGAAGCAATTTATGAGTTAGTGGTCTATTACTAAGTAAGTAGGTAGTATTTAGTCTCGATCTATTTAAAAAATCTCCTCCATCGTATTCTTCGAAAAAGTTAGGTCTATACAGGATTACCTTGGCTACTCATCACTGCTATATGCATTTACTTTGCACATATCCATTTTTAGGCAAAATATCAAAAAATTATTTTGTGACAGTTATTTTATAGGTTACAAATTGCCAGTAAACTGCCAACTTCTAGTTTACCCACACCTGATCTGCTAGTAAAGTTAACTACTAGATAACTACCACATCGAAGATGACCAGATATTGTAAAACCCAATTTCTATAATAACCTGAAAGTTAACTCTGACTGGAAGTTAACTAGCGATTGTAAAACCGGCTGTAATACGTGGAAATTATTGGTCATAGAATTTTAATAATATTTGGGGCAGATGTTATAGAAAAGTTTGAGGCATTGGTTTTCACTGTATGCGATAAAAATGACGTTTCTAGTTTACCCTACTTATTTACCCCTATTTACAGCCTGCCACCTCCCACCCCTTCAACGGAATCATCTCAATCTGATGTCATTACAATACATAATAATTGTCCTAACTTTCAAGTGAATATCTCAATTCTATGTTATCAATCCCATTAATAATGGAGCGGAGATGGCGGGGTTTGAAAAGAAATCTGAGGCCTTGGTTTTTAGTATATACACCAAATCCCAAATTTCTGTATTCTTACAAGCTTGATTTACTTATTTTCCCCTATATACTCCTATTTAACCCCCAACACTTCACTGGAATCATCTCAAAATATAATCTAGTTCCAGATGTCGTTATAATACATACGTCTACCAAATTACAAGTGAATATCTCAATTCTATTTTATCAACCCCTTTAATAATGGAGTAAGGGTGGTGGGTGGTTGAAAGATATTATTAAAAAATCTGAGACCTTGGCTTCTAGGACGTGCACCGAATATCAAGTTTCTGTACTCTTACCAGCTCGCTCTACTTTTTTCTCTATCTGCCTTCACTTAGCCCCCACTCCTTCAACGCAATCATGTCAAAATATAATTTAGTTTCAGATATCGTTATAATACATACGTGTACCAAATATCAAGCGAAAATCTAAATTTAATTTTATCAACTATTTTAATAAGGGAGTGGTGATGGTGGGGGATGGAAACTATTATAAAAAACCTGAGACCTTCGCTTCTAGTATATACACCAAGTCCCAAATTTCTGTAGTTTTACCAGCCTGGTTTACTTATTTTCAGGAGAATTACTTGAACACCCTTGAACTAATCACTTCCCGACTCATGTTTATAGGAACTGTTTTTCTTATTTTAAAAAGTTGTATTACTTAGTGCCTATGTGCAATTCGGGACACCCTGTATTGTCACTAAACTCTACAAAATATCACTTCTTCCCACTAAATCACTCTGAAATACTAAAAACATCTGTTACCATTAATGGTGGTACGTAAATAGAGATATTCCTCATTAAGGTAAACGAACCGAACCAATCGTGTCCGAAACGTTACGGATTCTTGTCAAGTCGCGAATAGATAGCCAATCAGGAATTTAGGGAATGTTTGCAATTGAAGTGCCTTAGACTGTGATTATCTTATCAACAAACAAACCAATACACACTATGTATCTAAGGATAAGTTTTTTGATCGGATAATTCGCCCATATTTTAATTAGAGCAGCTTCCACTTCTATGTTTTAGACAGCAGTAATTTTTGACCTAAGTCACCTGTCTAGCATATGCCATACATGTTCAAGTATATCCCCGGGGAACATGCACACTAAATATTCATTGCTGAATTATTGTCGGTATTCCAACTGGGTTTAAAAAGTCAGTTACTTAACGAGTGGTGTGCAGGCGAACATTGTCTTGAATTAAGAGAAAATTTTCTCCGATACGTGCGGCGAAAGGTACCACACGATCTTGCAGAATATCCATTTTGTACCTATTTGCAGTTAAAGGGCCACCATCAATCACCATTCACTCTGTGTTTGCCACATATGCCAGTTCATACCATAATTGAGCCTCCACCGAAAGAGGCAATAGAGTAGAATGAGCAACATGCATGAATTTTAGAAATGCAATAATTTATTATTTTTTCGTTATATATGTTATATAAGTTGAGAAAGTAATGAAGAAAAGCTATAAAAAAATGCGTAGCCTAAATAAACGACTTTGAAATTCAAAATTTGATGGGAACATATCCACGTGACTGAAAACATCACCCTATTGGTCTGACGTCATTCGGCATAATATCTAATGGTCGTCTATCTGCCAAGGGGTTAAATCGTAAATTGTTTTGTGTTTTGTAAATGTGTATTGATATTTTCATAAAAGAAATCATTCATTTATTTATTTATTTTAATTATTAAGTGGTAAAAATGACGGACAGTGGGTTTTTACGGGGCCAGAGTGACAATTTGCCCGTTGTTGATGTGTTTATGATGACAAACTTTTTTGCTACTAATACTGATTTTATTAGTGCAGAAATTGGAGGTACTAAAGCAACAAGGTATGTGTCATTCATTATTCTAAACATTAATTTAATTGTGCCCATGTTTATCCTTTTAATGTAGTTAAATATAACAAATTATTTATGTACCTAACCTCAAAATAGGTAAACAAGGCAATGTTTTAATGTTATATTAATTAATATTTTTCATCTTAGAATGCTTTACACTTTTATATAATAAATACCTCCCGTCACTTACTAAGTACGTACTTTTAGGTAGGTTTAGGTAGGTTTAGGTTTACATTAATAGTAAAAATAACTGTTGACATACATAGGTATATATAAATATATAACTGGATAATATGTAGAACGTCGAGAAGTTAATTATTCCCACCGTTCTTATACATTTATACATTTTAATTCAAGGTTCCTATTAACAGAAATTAGTAAACTTTTGTATTCCTATAAATGTGAGTGATACTATGGATACGCATGGTATGTCTGATCATATGTTGGTGTTATGTGAGGTATATATTGAGCAGGAGAAGGTAAGCCCGGACATTATTTACTATAGAAATTACAACAACTTTGATATTAATAGTTTTGCACTTGATGCCACTTACAATACTTCTTGGGACGACATATTTAATTTAGACGATATTAATTCAAAAGTTGAATGCCTAAGTAATAATATAATATCACTATTTGATCGTCATGCACCCATATGTACTCTCCGCAAAAGACATAAATATCATCCTTATGTGACATATAATATTAAACAAATGATTAAAGAAAAGAATAAAGCTCACAAAAAATATTTAAAAACACGTACAGTTGAAGCACGGAAATACTTTGTAACACTGCGTAATTATGTGAATGAGGCGATTGCTCGTGAAAAAACTGCATACATGAAACATACGCTGGAAAAACAAAAAAATAATCCTAAATTGTTGTGGAAAAGTTTATCAGATTGGGGCATCTCTAGTCGATCCATGGAGAAAAATAAATTGCCAAATGAGTTGTGCAAGCCTGAAGATATTAATGATTATTTTATAAACGTAGCAGGACAATCGCAAATAGATAATGATACTTTATTATATTACAATAACAATTTTTTAAATGACACTCTTAAATTTAGTTTCCGTGAAATAACAGATGAGGATATATATATAAAGTGTTAAAATCAATAAAATCTCAGGCTATGGGCAACGACAACATAAATTTAAAAATGATAAGCGTAATTATGCCGTACTGCATTCATGTGGTTAGACATATATTTAACGAATCTCTTCAAAAAGGTGTCTTTCCAGATTTGTGGAAAGTAGCTAATATCATCCCAACACCGAAAGTAATGGCCCCTTCAACATTTAGTGACTTGAGACCTATAAATATATTGCCAACTTTTTCAAAATTATTAGAAAAAATAGTATCATTTCAAATAAAATCTTATCTGCAAGATAATGGCATTTTACCTGAAACACAGTCTGGCTTTAGGCAGAAGCACAGTACTAATACAGCCTTATTGAGTGTTATAAATGACTTAGCCTATGCAAATGACAATTCTCTATCGTCCGTTCTTATTTTGTTAGACCAAAGTAAAGCATTTGATCTTGTAAACTTTGATCTTCTTGAAGCCAAATTAAGGTATATAGGTTTTCAAAAATCTGTTTTAAAATGGATAGTAAACTATTTAACGGGCAGGGCTCAAAAAGTGATAATCAATGATATGCAGTGCTCCTCGTTAAGAGTTACCTCTGCAGGTGTCCCGCAGGGTAGTATACTTGGGCCAATATTTTTTTCAGTTTTTATTTTTGATCTTCCCAAGATACTTACTTACTGTTGCGTTCACCGGTATGCGGATGATATTCAGATGTACTTTTCATTCCAAATAAATGATTTAAAAAATGCCGTAGAATATATAAATGCTGAATTACAAAACATTTCAAAATATTCTGAACGTCATGGTCTAAGGTTAAACCCAAACAAGACAGTGGCATTAAGTGTAGGATCAGAAAAACACAGGCAGTTAATAGAATCTTATTCTCGATTGACCTTAAATGATAATTTTATTAACTGGGTAAGATCTGCGAAAAATTTAGGGATCATAATCGATGGATCTTTGTCTTTTGGTGAGCATGTTGATTATATTTTTAAGAATTCATTTTTAAAGTTAAAGTTAATATATAAGTGTAAACATCAATTAAATCAGTCGGTAAAACTTAAACTAGTCAAATCATTGATCTACCCTCATATTGAATATTGCTGTTCAGTATATTACAATTTTCTTCCTCCATATAACCGGAATAGATTACAACGAATACAAAATGCATGTATGCGATTTGTCTGCAATGCGCCTTACAGAGACCACATAACACCATATCTCACACATATGAATGAATTAAATATTCAGCAAAGAGTAGAGTTTCTTACTACAATATTATTATATAAGTTGCTCAAATCCCGTACTCCTAATTATTTATTCAAACTAATATCACAGCGATCTGATGCACATGCAGTAAATATAAGGATGAATACATTCACGATACCCCTACATACCTCAAGAAAGTTTGAAGGAAGTTTTTCATATATAGCGCCTACTTTGCTAAATAATGTGTTGATGAACCTTAACCTATCATTTAATCAATTTAAAATGAAAATAAGACCAATTAATTAATACAATAAATCAGTGTAAATTTTACTAATAAGTACTGTAGTTGTAGTTGTCATTTATTTTTGTATGTTGTTTATTATATAATATCCACTTACGAGGTTAGTGTACTATTCTCTTACTGACTGTTATGTATGTATGCTGTGATTTGTATGTATATACTGCTATTGCTATGTTTCTTGTTTTATAATTTAAGTTTGTTGATTAAATTTGTTTATTAAATTTAGGGAGACGATGGTAGATAGGTAATCCTAATCGTCTTCCTTTTGTGTGTATTATCGTTATTGCACAATAAAAACTTATTTGATTTGATTTGAAATAGGAAAGTGACCAAATTCACCATGATATGTAAACAAATTATCACAATAATATTATAGGGTTAGGTACATATTTTCATATTATTATAAAATAATTAGTTTTAATGGGTAAATTTACATCAAAATGATCCTGGTAGCAATATAATCTTGAGGATGACGATAATTCTGCATTTCGGTCGTCTCGTCTCATAGCTCTGCACCATTTCTTCCTAAGTTTATCGCGTCTAGGCACATTAAAAAATAACTTTTCTGGAGTTTTTATTGTAGTATTTGTACATTTGGGCACAAAACAATATTTATAGCTACTTTTCTTTGTTTTTTCCATAACACAACATAAATAATGTGTACACATTCTCAATCACAATACGTTTTCCGTCGGTGCGATGTGCCCGATGACGTCACACACAAGTAGCGCGGAAACTTCTCCATTTAAACGTAGTTAAATTGACAGCTGCAGTAAATAATTTTTTTAACCTTTAATTAGAACATAAAACAAAAATAAAATACTGGAAAATTAATGTTTTTTAGTGATCTATTCATCTGTGATGTTTAAAAAAATTATGCATTTTGCTCATTGAATTGTTAATAAATTCTACTGAACGAAATACAACATTGCGTATCTTTACCTAATTTTAAAAACAGTTTAAAAAACTTCTGATAGTTAATTCATTTTATCCAACACTTTCATATAAAGTGATCTCTATTGATGAGATTTTAATGGTATAAAGTGGTCCATAGGTCACTAGTGAGATAATGTAGTGAATTAAAGTATACTTTAGAGCACTAGTGAGGTAGAGTAATTTTAATATAAAAAAAGTCCAAGCAATTTATTTATTGTCTTTATTATACGGAAAATTAACAAAACAAAGAATCCATGCACTAACACTTATTTATTTATATTTATGTTAACATTTATTGTCATGTTTCACAAAGAAAACTGCTCCCCTGTACACAATTTTTCTCTATGCTACTAACGACGTCTGTATCGCCTGACTCATTGCGCTGTTCTCCTTGTATACTTTTCGCAATAACAATCTTGTTTGAGACTGAATCTTCCAAATAACCCTCCTCCACGGTGGATGACTTCCACTCACCGTGACCTTTAAGGGTGGTAATGTCACCCCCAGCATTGGCCAAAAGAGCTGCCGAGGAACGGCGCATGCTATGGCCAATATATAAATCTGCATCTCGCAATTGCAAATAATCAGCTATAATTCTGGGAATTTTTGAGAGCTTATTTAATCCAACGCATTGGACAGTGCACTTTCCCCTTTGAAAATTTACGAAAATTTTTTTGTGAGACACATTTTGCGGTCTTAAAGACCCTAATCAAATCAAGTGGGTTTGCCGAAAATACTTCATTTAAAACTGCGAAACTTCCTGATTTATTCATCTTGGTATCTGGTATGGATATATATAGATATTGTTCTTTATCTTTTATATCTTCGACGCTTAAGTCAGACAGTTCTCCGCAACGGCAGGCACCGCAAACTCCCAATATCAATGTAACCTAAAAAACTCAAACAATTAAATACATAAAAGCAAGAACATCATAATAAACACCTACCTTTGACATAAGACGCTCATCGTCAGGGGCATCCATCAAATATTGTTCGATATGTGCTCTTTCCAAAATTTTGGCAATTTTGGGTTTGAAACGTCTTGATCGGCTTTTAAGTATGCCACAAATTTTCCATTTCTTGTTATATAAAAGTTTCTGTATAGTTTTAAAGTTTCCTTTATCATAAAATATTTAGTCCACATCGAAGAAAGTGCAATTTTTTTACTCAAATGTAGAAAGTAAACGAGAAGCACTTTTCCGTTTACAGCACTAACTCCTCTATTTTTAGCCCACTCGCTCTTCGGGTTGCAGGCTAAACTTTTCTTGCGTGACTTATATGTAACATAACTCACTAGCTTAATAAATAACTATCATTCTATTAATGAGTTCATACCTTTTCTTCAGGCCAAAATTGACTTCTTGACTAATATTTTATATGTATCTCTTTCTCATTCTATTTTAATGCTGTATGTTCATTTTATCATGTAGAATTAGACATATACTATATCTTTATTGTATCATTCTCTGAATAAAATATTGTGGTACTCTGTACATTAATGTATTTACACTTTTATTTTGTTTTTCTCTTTAAGCCTATGGCATTCTACTGACTTCATACTCCATAATTATGTGTTATAGCTAAAAGACCAATAAACGTATTTATTTATTATTGTTCTCCTGGACGTCGATACACTCTTCCAATACCATCAATCGATTTTACAAGCAGCACCTATTTGTGAATAGAAATAGACCCCACTGATCACCATTCATCGTTCCAGTTCTGGTGTTCTCAAGCAAAGGCTATTCGCGCTACTCGATGACGTCTCTGGAGTTTTGGGACTTTTTTTGACTTATACTACTTCAAACCAACTTCCTTGAGTTTTCTTGTAACTGTACTTGCTGCACCCCAAGTGATATCAGTCTACTAAATCACCCATTAGTAAATAGAACAAAGCAAATTTAAACAATTACTAATGAAAACATAACGAATTTTATCATCCAGAAAAAATACATGTGTCAAATGTCAAGTGTCAAACTAACGGATCCTCGCACGTTGATATTGAGTTTGACACTGACAGACTTGATAAAAATTAGCAAAATAAACAAAATTTGTAATAACAAATTCACGAATGTCTAGACCCTCAAATTTGTTGGGAGGGAAAAAATCATGTAGAAGAAATGACAACTTATATCCATTCCCTTAGATTTGCCGGTGTATGTATAAGTAACGCCACTGACTATACTATTTTGGAAAGTA
This sequence comes from Stenurella melanura, assembly GCA_963583905.1. Lineage (NCBI taxonomy): Eukaryota > Metazoa > Arthropoda > Insecta > Coleoptera > Cerambycidae > Stenurella > Stenurella melanura. The sequence goes on along the minus strand of OY757316.1, from coordinate 102,099,944 downwards.
ATGAACTATTTTCATCTAGTTGGAAGTTAAAAGAAAATAAACCTGTGAGTTTAATAATATAGCATTTATTTCGAATCAAATGCATGTGATTCAAACAGAATTTGTTAATAATATAAACACTGTGCTATATTTAAGCAGCCTTCCTACATTTAACGTGGAAAACACACTGGACGTCCTACAGAAGGATTAGTTAATATGGTGTAGCTGTTGATTATGAAAATAATTTCGTCTCATCAAGCAGAGGTCTCAGTGTTTTATAACATTCTTAAAAAGTATATTGTTTTATTAGAAATACTTTCTATGGGTATGTTAAAGTTTGAAGTAATATCTATATAATTATGCCCAGTCCAATTATCAGTAAACAGTATTACTTAATATCTGTATTGAGGTCGTTTTTTTTACTACCTCATCCACCTAGTGGAGAGAAAGTATAGCAATCGTAAAAAAAAAAATCAAAAGTTTTCCTTACATGAAACGTCGAGATTTTAAATTTGGGCAATAAAAATTTCTGTCTGTCTGTTTGTAACTTTTTTGTGCGAACGTTTTCTTTGGAACGGTTTAAGATATTGACCTGAAATATACACTGATGTATTATAACAAGATCTGGAGCTGGATTGTTTTTGAACTTATCCGGTGATGGGTTGGGGAGCAAATAGGGGTAAATAGGGTAATATAAGTAAAGCAAGCTGGTAAGAGTACAAAAATTTGAGATTTGGTGTAGTGTACACACAAAAGCCAAGGCCTCAGATGTTTTTATAATATCTCCATCCCCCCACCACACACCCCCCTTCATTATTAAAAGAGTTGATAAAAATTGAGATTTTTCCTTGAAATTTGGTACACATGTGTACTATAATGACATCTGGAACTAGATTATATTTTTAGATGATTCCGTTGAAGGGATGGGGGATGGGGTAAGTAGAAGTAAATAGAAAATAAGTAAGGCAAGCTGATAAGAGTATAGAAACATGAGATTTGGTGTATATTCTAGAAGCCAACCCATACCACCTCCACTCCATTATTAAAGGGGTTGATAAAATAAAATTGAGATATTCACATGAACTTTGGTACATGTATGTATTACAACGACATCTGGATATGTGGCCGGTTCAGGTCTACAGCGATGATTGGGGCAAAGAGGTCAAGTCAAGCTCGACCCCCAATCATCCAGGGGTGAGGGGGAAGCTAGGGGAAATGAGTAAAGCAAGCTGGTAAGAATACATAAACCTGAGATTTGGTGAATATACTAGGAACCAGTGTCTCAGATTTCTTTATCATATATTTCAAATTCCCACCACCTCCACTCCATTATGAATGGGGTTGATAAAATAAAATTGAGATATTTACTTGAAATTTGGTAATCGTAAGTATGTATTATATTGACATCTGACTGAGATGATTCCGGTGAAGGAGGGGGGGGGGGGTGTAAACTGGGGAAAATGAGTAGGCAAGCTAAAAAGATTCCAGAAACTTAATTTTTGGCGTATATCCTAAGAACCAACGCCTGAACCTAAGATCCAACCCGATTACATCACTTTTAAATTCTAGTTTCTCTCCACCAAGTAGAATTTTATATTAAAAACTTTAAAAACAACAATCAGATCAGTCAACTTCCCATCAAAACCAATAAATTAGCAAAAAATACCTCAACTTAGTTTTTAAGTGAACATTTGACATGTTTCAGGATTTTCTTAAAGTTCATAATTACGCTTAAAATAATTTAATTTCATATATATGAACACCGCACTGTCTATAAAAAGTCATTCAAAGTGGTCAGTATATAACATAAGCTCAGCTTCCTTGAGAATCGTAAATATTTAATTTATTGTCAATTTCTACTCATAAATGTTTACTTATCCCGATTTAAATGGCTTTGTAAGATATGTATTATTTTTTACCCTTAAATATATCAGCTGTGATCTATAAACACTCACTTTCTCAGGAAGTGTATTCATTTATATATATATATAAGTCGTTCGGCAATAACAATGGAAATTTTAAATAATGTGGGTATTTCTGTAGAAAAACAAGCTATTTTATGAGTAGCCAGGTACCTGTTGTAATATCACAGTGACTGGTTGTGCAAATAAATTAATGTAGTTGAAAAGATATAGATAGTCGAATTAAAATAATTTCTGTCAACAGACACGAATACACATTAATAATTCATAAATGAATAAACCGAGAAGTGTTAATTTGAATTTCTTAAAATAGTCTCTACATGATGAGTGTTTGAGACTTTATACGTATTATTACGCTCTTGCGCCCCCTAGGTGCCAGTGGCATGAATTAATTAAGTAACAGGGATTACAGGCCACTACATTGATGAGTAAGCCCTCACATCCAGTCTACTTATACTCTTTTGCTAAAAAATGCCGGATCACGGTTTCCACACTAAAATATTCAAGATTCTGTCCAGAAGGTTGGAGAATGCTCTAGAGCTATCTTGTGAGGTGTATAAGGCGACCGATTCACGGCGGGAAGGTAGTCTTTAAATGAGTTCGGTTCAATAAATTTCAGATAAATCCGAACTGATTCAAAGCGAACTGGAAAGTGAAGTATCAAATAATAAACATTGTTTAAGGTTATATTCGTCTATTTAACGTCTTGTGAATAGTAAGTCAATAAATAGTGTGTTAGTGGTATCTCGTGTTATAATTTTCGAACTCATGATTTTAGGGGTGTTTCCTAGGGGGTGGAAATATGTTACAGGATTATAACGTGACAACGCATTAATTAACGACTGCATTGTCAAACAGATGATTACCAACAGTGCTATGTCAGTGTATTAAACCCAGCTTAGGAAAGAGGACCGTAGTATCTGTTAAAAATAATAACGCACGAGACGCCCGTGTACATCCCGATACGCGGAGAGGTACGGGGCAGTGAGCAAAATAGGCCTGCGGTGAAAAGGGTCAAGTGACTCTAGGGTTGTGTGCGAAGAAGTGTCTTAAATGTACGGTAAGAAAGAACACTTACCGGTCGAGACACAGAAACGCTTAATAGTTTTGTTAAACAGTTACATATTTCTTATTACCATTTTACAGTCAATAGTCGTCAAGTTAATCAATATACAAAGTTTCTTACGAATCCGGTGTTTCATTTTAACGATTACTAACGATTATCGATTTAACGATCAATTAATAATTATTTACAGTATCCAATATAAGTGAGGCTACCATTGAAGGGAAAGTGTGTATGGGCTGCCCCAATGAAGGATATTAATTTCCTTGCAGTGGTCAACTCTTGTTAACGAATTCCTCCGGAAACACTATCTAGTAACCGCCGTCGCCACTTGTTCATGAAAAATAGCCTTGGAAAGCCTAAGTGCTCAATGGAATGGAAATTCCAGTTGTCAGTGAGGTGGAATATCACAGAGCTGAAGGCGGATCTCATTCTGGATACTACTCTTGTATACTGGTCTCAAAGTATAAATAATTCCAATAGATATTTTCGAATTGAAATACTAAACAGGGAAAAGCGGTCACACAATGTCAGCATAAATAGTTTGATATACAGACCAGCTCCAAGACAGAATAGGGAATTTAGTACAGTCATTTGGTGCAAAGAAGAGGTTACCTGGAAAGTTTTCCGGGAGTTTTGAAAATTGGTGATATAGATTTCGACATGCTCTTTCCGAACTTCTACTTTAACACCTCGTATTTTTGCCGCTCGCGCTGCCATATTGAAAAAATTGCGCCTAAAAACAGTTTTTTCACAATATCACCTTTCCGACTCATTTTAGTTATGTAATGAATTAAACTAGAGAAAATTTCCAATAATCCATATAGTAACCCTTTTTTGTAAAGTGAATAGTTTTAGCGTACGAGCGGCACAGAGTCTACTCCAACACGAGTTTTGGTCAAAAAACTCATTTACACACCACCGTAGAGTAAGTGATGCGTTTCTTTTAATCGGGGTATCCCAGTAGGCCTAATCCACACCCAATGCACTATTACAAAATTTAGCGCATTCTCCTTCGTCTCGTTATTCTTGATGGACCAGGTGTTGCGAATTCATCATCTTCAGTACCGATCGAGACGTCACAGATAGAAATTTCTTCCACACCATCCGTGATGGGATTATCAGCTGCGTTGTAATCCTCTTCCTCGATTTCATCATACGTTTGCTCGAGAGCAGTCTCCGTTTCTCCCTCTTCATCGCTATCTTGTGATGGAACTTGCGAATTATCACAGGTACCACTGCAATTCGTGCATATAACGGAGCACTTTAATCCAGTCTTTCTGCATCGACATGCTCTCTCACATCCCTTTTGCATTTGCAAAAAATTAAGTTTTAACAAGGTTTCCAGAGCTAGGGGCTCGAGTGAGGTGACAGGTATTAGCCCATTCTTGCTTTTTTTCCATCCCCATCGTTCTGCATTTTGTTCAACTCCATACCACTACTGAACCTGGTGATAGTTTCGGAACGAATGTTGTCGTGCTGCTGCTGTCGGTGGTAGCGTTGCAATATTAAATTCATATTTATATGCTGATTTTGTGAAGTGTACATATCTATACTTATTTAACGACATACCACTGTAACCGTACAATGCAAGAAAGAAGCGTTCTCCAGCTTTAGCAATGATCTCTGGATCAGCATTACATATTACATAACTATTTCCATCGTAAAATGAGTCGGAAAGGAGATATTACGAAAAAACTGTTTTTAGCCGCCATTTTTCCAATATGGCGGCGCGAGCGGAAAAAATACGAGGTGGCAAAAAGAAAGAGCATGTCGAAATTTATAAAATTACCAATTTTCAAAACTCCCGGAAAACTTTCCAGGTAAAAGCACCAAATGACTGAACTAGGAATAAATTACGCGGAGCGGAAAAGGACACCATTGTAAGGGCCTAGCTAGCCTAAGATTCTAACTTCTTGGCGAGGAAGACATATGGCTGATAGCTATACTGAGGTGCTTTTATTACTTATCGCTTATGAAATCTGATGCAAAGGACAAATCTGAATAATGGGCTCTAAGGAAAACTAGAATAGGAGTACCATAACACAGCCCCACAAATAAAAAAAATTATTTGGAACTGCTACCGGGACAAGTGTATCCCTATGTAATTTTTGGCGCTGAATCCGAATCCGAGGTCAAAAAAATCGTACACCCCTAAAAAACACTCCCTAAACAGGGTAAAAATTATTTAACGCTCCACGAATAGAATAGAATTAAATATAAACATTCAAGTATATAACGCATAAATACAGAGTTAACACTACTTTCCATTGAAAATCACCACCATGAATGGGTGAAAACTACCCCTCACATAACAGGAAATTTAAAAAAAACTGCAGTGATTGCAAAAAAAGCTTACGATGCCCAGTTATTTTAGAAGCAATACGTAACTGCATTAGTGTCGATGCGATGCTCAAAATCTACCCTTATCGAGTGGCGGAAACCACCCCTACATCGGGGAAAAAATGTTGTCATCATGATTTCTATTTTAATCGATGCTAAAATTGACTAAATATATGCAGCACTGCAGTTTGGAGGCGAATACTTGCATTGGACCAAAGTCATTCAGTGACATCCCCATGAAAGGGTGAAAATTACTTCTCACATAACAAAAAATTCAAAAAATAGTTGCAGTGTCTTTTAGATAAGCTTAAAACATCTGCATGTTCTTATTTAAGAAGAATCTTTGACAACGTACTTGAAAAGTACCCATATTATGAAGTAGCAAAAATTTACCCGTAGTCTTAACTCAATTCAATTTATTCTTTCTTTTTGTAATATCTTTTGGATTTGTTTTCGAATGATCTTCTGACCGACTGCCTTTTATGCTTTTCAGACGTCTCGCTTTTTAAGAACCAACAGTGATCTGCCATGTGTTCGTCCCATCTTCCTTGGTACCTTTTTTCCATTTCTGATATATCTTGGTGAAAGCATTCATCCTGCTCTTCACCGTAGTCGCAATTTTCCGGGAAATAATCAAGATGGGAATCGAGAAAATGAAGTTTCGTGCTCATATTGCACCCTAAAGATTTGAAATTGTTAATCATTTTAACAATTTAAATTTAGGGGTGGTTTCCGCCACTCTATGGGGGCAGTTTTGAGCATCGCGTCGAAACTAATGCAGTTGTTACATACTGTTTCTAAAATAGCTGGGCATCGTAAGCTTTTTTCAATCACTGCAGTTTTTTTTATTTTCTGTTGCGTGAGGGGTAGTTTTCACCCACTCATGGGGGTGATTTTCAATGGAAAGTAGTGTTAATTCCGTATTTATGCGTTATACACTTGTTGAATGTTTATATTTAATTCGATTTATTGAGATTTAAGAGTATTCGTGGAGCGTTAAGTCATTTTGATCCGGGAGTGCTTTTTAGCGCTATGGGTTGATTTTGGGGGTGTACGATTTTTTTTTGACCTCAGATTCGGATTCAGCGTCGAAAATTACATAGGGATACAGTTATCTCGATAGCAGTTCCAAACAAATAAATATTTTTGTGGGGCTGTGTAATAAATTCACAGGAAGTCGCTGTTATTATCAATTAGCCAACATCTACTTTCTAAATTTAAATCGCTAAGTCTAATAATACGTTTATTTTCTTTAACAGTACAAATGGTATATTAACCGTTACACGTTGGTTAAATCTATTTTGATATCACTGTCCTAAATTTCCTATTCAAACTACGAAACTGATAATTTTCATACCTGGAAGGTTTATTTCTGCTTTGTTTTTTAATCACATGAATGTTCCAAATCCAAAAGGTAGAGAGAAAGACAATACACTTATCGTTTTTAGTTACAATTATTAGATGATTATTATTTTCAGTGGAAAAGTGCTTGTTGTAAAAGTATATTAATACACTCACTTTTATTCTAATTTTTTTTGAAGGAAAAAATGCCTACAGTACTTCCCTCTCTGTTTTGGTATGCATATGTGCAGCAAAAATTACAAGCCTATATATCTTATCAGAAAAATTTTTATCAAAAAAAATTACGTCAAGCCACTTAATTACAATGAATTCAATACTTGCCTACCCCACACAAAAAGTTTCGCGGCGCCACTGGCGGTTTGAAATATGACAGCGTTTATTTAAAATACTTATAACATACTTGAGATTTTTTACATTTCTAACTTATTATTATGAACACTGAACATTCTTTCTTTAATTATGACAGGAGGTTTACACATGTAAGTTCTATTTGTTTTCTTGAGACTTTAAGGAAATTTTGAGAGTTAATTTTCACTGATCTGTGAGATTTTCATGTATCAAGCAAAAGGTGAAATTAACGGTTGGATTCCAACCTTTTCAATAGTGATCTATATATAAATGCATATTTTTCTTTATTAGATTTGATTTGACGGTGGAAGTATACAGGGTGTTTCACTTAATAGTCCCCAGGCCATTATCTCTAAAACTAATAAAGATATTTTATTTTTGTAAATGGCAGATGATTGATACCAAAGAAAGGTTTAAATAACGGTGATTAGAATTTTTCCTCAACAGCACACAGAGATGGCGCTGCGATGCGATACCTCTCCTAAGATTCTCGCTTGCACACACCAATATGGCATATACTTCTGCCTGGAATACACTAGGATATGTTCCAAGTGGCACCGATATACTAGCCCTTGGTTTGCAGCCGTGTGTGCCAGCACCAGTTCCCTCCTGAGTCTTAGATCCGTCTGTCCACCACTCGAGTCCCTTGGGACTCAGAAGCCGGTTTTCTTCGCGATCCCAGTCCTCTCGACTGGGAAACACCGCTGAGTACGGAATAGTGAAATTGTAGGCAGGGAGACACCGCTCCTCCGCTTGTGTGATGACTCGATTCCTTACCGGCAGATCCAGGGCCTTTGCGTGCCCTCATCCCCGACCAATCCCATTCCACATTCCATTTTTCAACAGCCTATTTGCTGCTTTTTTAGCTTACAGTTTCACCTCGATATGCAAGGGACTGAGTCCAAAAATGGCCTCCATTGCTATCGTTGGAGTGGTTCTGATAGCTTCTGTAATTCCAAGGAAAGCTAGCCCTTGAACTTGACATAAGCGAGCCCTAATTGTGGAGCGTTCTTGGCAGCGCCACCACACCAGTGCCCCATATGTTATTAGGGGTTTTACCATGGTGGTGTATGTTCAAAGAGCAATATTTGGACTTATTACCTATTTTGGGGAAGATGCGTTTGCACATCCATAAGGAAGCGCACGCTCTCCTCGTTTGAGCTTCAACGTGGCCGTTCCATGACAGCTTGGAGTCCAAGGTTACCTCGAGATACCTTACTGTACGGGAAAGACACAAACGTGTGCCCATAAGAGAAGGAAGCTGGAAGTCGTTTATTTTTCTCCTTTTAGTGAACAGCATTAGCTCTGTCTTGCCAGTGTTGATAGAGAGCCCATGTCTGTTACACCTGAACTATGTTGAGAGCCCGTTGCATGAGCCTTGTGACAGTTGTTTCAAATTGGCCTCTTATCATGATAGCCAAATCATCTTCGTATGCTTGTGCATGGAAACCTGCCTCATTCAATTCGGGCAGAAGCTTGTCGAGCAAATGATTCCACAGTAGTTCAAATTTCCCCGCTTGGTATGCATGTTGATTGGGGTGGATTGGTGATAGCGCCAATACCCCATCCTTTTGTGCCTTTCTAACAACCTTTCCAGTATCTTCAAAAGAAAGGATGTGAGGCTTATTGGTCCACAAGCCTTAGTCTGGTCATATATGATACGACCTCTTTGGTATAAAGACCACTTTTACCTCTCTCCAAGACATTGGTATATATCCTAGAGCTAGGCAAGATCTTAATAGATGATACAGGTGACTTTGCAGTACCACCGCGCCATATTGTATTAGGGCCGGATAGATATCGTCAAGTTCCGGTGATTTGAATGGGTCAAATGTAGATATGGCCGATCTTATTTTTTAAGTTATTACCTCTGACGCCTTTTCCCAATCTGCGGCAGTAGCTGTTGATCTGTGCGGCAGTAGCTGTTGATCTGGTTCCGTCGCCAGGGGTTTAGTTTCCACAATTTCTGACCCTGGAAAATGAGCCTCAATCAGACATTCAAATGTCTCACGGTCATTGTTTGTGTAAGATCCATTTGGAAGTCTGATGCAATAAGCCGCGATGATTAACTTTTGAGAGAGTTTTATGTAGTCTAGCTACTTCCGGTAGACCTTCTATCAGAAAATGAGTAGGCAAACTAATAGGATTCCAGGAACTTAGTTCTTGGCGTATATGCTAAGAACCATGCCTTAACCTAAGAACCAACCCGATTACATCACTTTTAAATTCTTATTTCTCTCCACTAAGTAGAATTTTATATTAAAAACTTTAAAAACAGTCAGATCAGTCAACTTCGCATCAAAACAAATAAATTAGCAAAAAACACATCAACTTGGTTTTTAAATGAAAATTTGACATGTTCAGATTTTCTTTAAAGTGCATAATTACGCTTAAAATGATTATATATATGAACCGCACTGTCTATAAAAAGTCATTCAAAGTGGTCAGTAAATAATCTAAGCTCAGCTTCCTTGAATATCGTAATATTTAATTTATTGTCAATTTCTACTCGTAAGTGTTTACTTATCCCGATTTAAATTGCTTTGTAAGATATGTATTATTTTTTACCCTAAAATATATCAACTGTATCTATAAACACTCACTTTCTCAGGAAGTGTACTCATTTATTTTCCAGCAATGGCTAATTGTAGATTTTCTGTAGATTGATACAAGTCGTTCCGCAATAACAATGGAAATTTTAAATAATGTGGGTATTTCTGTAGAAAAACAAGTTATTTTATGAGTAGCCAGACACCTGTTGTAATATCATAGTGACTGATTGTGCAAATAAATTAATGAAATTGAAAAAATATAGATAGTTGAATTAAAGAATTTCTGTCAATAAACACGAATACACATAATTCATAAATTAATAATTCATAAATAATAAACCGGAAGTGTCAATCTCTTGAATTTCTTAAAATAGTCTCTACATGAATGACTGTTTGAGACTTTATACGTATTATTACGCTTTTGCGCCCCCTAGGTGCCAGTAGCATGAATTAATTAAGTAACAGGGATTATAGGCCACTACATTCATGATGAGTAAGCCCTCACATCCAGTCTCCTTATACTCTTTTGCTAGAAAATGCCGGATCACGGTTTCCACACTAAAATATTCAAGATTCCGTCCAGAAGGTTGGAGAATGCTCTAGACGCTATCTTATGGGTGTATAAGGCGACCAATTCACAGGCGGGAAGGTAGTCTTTAATGAGTTCGGTCCAATAAACTTCAGACAAATCCGAACTGATTCAAAGCGAACAGGAAAGTGAAGTATCAAATAATAAACGTTGTGTATGGTTATATTCGTCTATTTAACGTCTTGTGAATAGTAAGTCAATAAGAAGTGTGTTAGTGGTATCTCGTGTTATAATTTTCGAACCCACGATTTTAGGGGTGTTTCCAGGGGTGGAAATATGTTACAGGATTATAACGTGACAACGCATTAATTAACGAATGCATTGTCAAACAGATGATTACCAACAGTGCTATTTCAGTGTATTAAACCCAGCTTAGGAAAGAGGACCGTAGTATCTGTTAAAAATAATAACGCACGAGACGCCGTGTACATCCCGATACGCGGAGAGGTACGGGGCTGTGAGCAAAATAGGCCTGCGTAGAAATGGGTCGAGACACAGTAACGCTTAATAGTTTTGTTAAACAGTTACATATTTCTTACTACCATTTACAGTCAATAGTCGTCAAGTTAATCAATATACAAAGTTTGTTACGAATCCGGTGTTTCATTTTAACGATTACTAACGATTATCGATTTAACGATCAATTAATAATTATGTACAGTATCCAATATAAGTGAGGCTACCATTGAAGGAAAAGTGTGTATGGCTGCCCCAATGAAGGATATTAAGTAACCGCCGTCGCAACTTGTTCATGAAAAATAGCCTTGGAAAGCCTATGTGCTCAATGGAGTGGAAATTCAGTTGTCAGTGAGGTGAAATATCACAGAGCTGAAGGAGTATCTCATTCTGGATACTACTCTTGTATACTGGTCTCAAAGTATAAATAATTCCAATAAATATTTTCGAATTGAAATACTAAACAGGGATTACGGAAAAGCGGTCACACAATGTCAGCATAAATAGTTTGATATACAGACCAGCTCCAAGACAGAACAGGGAATTTAGTACAGTCATTTGGTGTTCAAAGAAGAGGTTACCTGGAAAGTATTCCGGGAGTTTTGAAAATTGGTGATATTATAGATTTCGACATGCTCTTTCCGAATTTCTACTTTAACACCTCGTATTTTTGCCGCTCGCGCTGCCATATTGGAAAAATGGCGCCTAAAAACAGTTTTTTCACAATATCTCCTTTCCGACTCATTTTAGTTATGTAATAAATTAACTAGAGAAAATTCCAATAATTTATGCAGTAACACTTTTTTGCAAAGTGAATAGTTTTAGCGTACGAGCGGCACAAAGTCTACTCCAACACGAGTTTTGCCAAAAAACTCATTTACACACCACCGTAGAGTAAGTGATGCGTTTCTTTTAATCGGGGTATCCCCAGTAGGCCTAATCCACACCCAATGCACTATTACAAAATTAGCGCATTCTCCTACGCCTCGTTATTCTTGATGGACCAGGTGTTGCGAATTCATCATCTTCAGTACCGATTGAGACGTTACAGGTAGAAATTTCTTCCACACCATCCGTGATGGGATTATCAGCTGCGTTGTAAACCTCTTCTTCCTCAATTTCATCATACGTTTGCTCGAGAGCAGTCTCCGTTTCTCCCTCTTCATCGCTATCTTGTGATGGAACTTGCGAATTATCACAGGTACCACTGCAATTCGTGCATATAACGGAGCACTTTAATCCAGTCTTTCTGCATCGACATGCTCTCTCACATCCCTTTTGCATTTGCAAAAAATTAAGTTTTAACAAGGTTTCCAGAGCTAGGGGCTCGAGTGAGGTGACAGGTATTAGCCCATTCTTGCTTTTTTTCCATCCCCATCGTTCTGCATTTTGTTCAACTCCATACACTACTGAACCTGGTGATAGTTTCGGAACGAATGTTGTCGTGCTGCTGCTGTCGGTGGTAGCGTTGCAATATTAAATTCATATTTATATGCTGATTTTGTGAAGTGTACATATCTATACTTATTTAACGACATACCACTGTAACCGTACAATGCAAGAAAGAAGCGTTCTCCAGCTTTAGCAATGATCTCTGGATCAGCATTACATATTACATAACTATTTCCATCGTAAAATGAGTCGGAAAGGAGATATTACGAAAAAACTGTTTTTAGCCGCCATTTTTCCAATATGGCGGCGCGAGCGGAAAAAATACGAGGTGGCAAAAAGAAAGAGCATGTCGAAATTTATAAAATTACCAATTTTCAAAACTCCCGGAAAACTTTCCAGGTAAAAGCACCAAATGACTGAACTAGGAATAAATTACGCGGAGCGGAAAAGGACACCATTGTAAGGGCCTAGCTAGCCTAAGATTCTAACTTCTTGGCGAGGAAGACATATGGCTGATAGCTATACTGAGGTGCTTTTATTACTTATCGCTTATGAAATCTGATGCAAAGGACAAATCTGAATAATGGGCTCTAAGGAAAACTAGAATAGGAGTACCATAACACAGCCCCACAAATAAAAAAAATTATTTGGAACTGCTACCGGGACAAGTGTATCCCTATGTAATTTTTGGCGCTGAATCCGAATCCGAGGTCAAAAAAATCGTACACCCCTAAAAAACACTCCCTAAACAGGGTAAAAATTATTTAACGCTCCACGAATAGAATAGAATTAAATATAAACATTCAAGTATATAACGCATAAATACAGAGTTAACACTACTTTCCATTGAAAATCACCACCATGAATGGGTGAAAACTACCCCTCACATAACAGGAAATTTAAAAAAAACTGCAGTGATTGCAAAAAAGCTTACGATGCCCAGTTATTTTAGAAGCAATACGTAACTGCATTAGTGTCGATGCGATGCTCAAAATCTACCCTTATCGAGTGGCGGAAACCACCCCTACATCGGGGAAAAAATGTTGTCATCATGATTTCTATTTTAATCGATGCTAAAATTGACTAAATATATGCAGCACTGCAGTTTGGAGGCGAATACTTGCATTGGACCAAAGTCATTCAGTGACATCCCCATGAAAGGGTGAAAATTACTTCTCACATAACAAAAAATTCAAAAAATAGTTGCAGTGTCTTTTAGATAAGCTTAAAACATCTGCATGTTCTTATTTAAGAAGAATCTTTGACAACGTACTTGAAAAGTACCCATATTATGAAGTAGCAAAAATTTACCCGTAGTCTTAACTCAATTCAATTTATTCTTTCTTTTTGTAATATCTTTTGGATTTGTTTTCGAATGATCTTCTGACCGACTGCCTTTTATGCTTTTCAGACGTCTCGCTTTTTAAGAACCAACAGTGATCTGCCATGTGTTCGTCCCATCTTCCTTGGTACCTTTTTTCCATTTCTGATATATCTTGGTGAAAGCATTCATCCTGCTCTTCACCGTAGTCGCAATTTTCCGGGAAATAATCAAGATGGGAATCGAGAAAATGAAGTTTCGTGCTCATATTGCACCCTAAAGATTTGAAATTGTTAATCATTTTAACAATTTAAATTTAGGGGTGGTTTCCGCCACTCTATGGGGGCAGTTTTGAGCATCGCGTCGAAACTAATGCAGTTGTTACATACTGTTTCTAAAATAGCTGGGCATCGTAAGCTTTTTTCAATCACTGCAGTTTTTTTTTATTTTCTGTTGTGTGAGGGGTAGTTTTCACCCACTCATGGGGGTGATTTTCAATGGAAAGTAGTGTTAATTCCGTATTTATGCGTTATACACTTGTTGAATGTTTATATTTAATTCGATTTATTGAGATTTAAGAGTATTCGTGGAGCGTTAAGTCATTTTGATCCGGGAGTGCTTTTTAGCGCTATGGGTTGATTTTGGGGGTGTACGATTTTTTTTTGACCTCAGATTCGGATTCAGCGTCGAAAATTACATAGGGATACAGTTATCTCGATAGCAGTTCCAAACAAATAAATATTTTTGTGGGGCTGTGTAATAAATTCACAGGAAGTCGCTGTTATTATCAATTAGCCAACATCTACTTTCTAAATTTAAATCGCTAAGTCTAATAATACGTTTATTTTCTTTAACAGTACAAATGGTATATTAACCGTTACACGTTGGTTAAATCTATTTTGATATCACTGTCCTAAATTTCCTATTCAAACTACGAAACTGATAATTTTCATACCTGGAAGGTTTATTTCTGCTTTGTTTTTTAATCACATGAATGTTCCAAATCCAAAAGGTAGAGAGAAAGACAATACACTTATCGTTTTTAGTTACAATTATTAGATGATTATTATTTTCAGTGGAAAAGTGCTTGTTGTAAAAGTATATTAATACACTCACTTTTATTCTAATTTTTTTTGAAGGAAAAAATGCCTACAGTACTTCCCTCTCTGTTTTGGTATGCATATGTGCAGCAAAAATTACAAGCCTATATATCTTATCAGAAAAATTTTTATCAAAAAAAATTACGTCAAGCCACTTAATTACAATGAATTCAATACTTGCCTACCCCACACAAAAAGTTTCGCGGCGCCACTGGCGGTTTGAAATATGACAGCGTTTATTTAAAATACTTATAACATACTTGAGATTTTTTACATTTCTAACTTATTATTATGAACACTGAACATTCTTTCTTTAATTATGACAGGAGGTTTACACATGTAAGTTCTATTTGTTTTCTTGAGACTTTAAGGAAATTTTGAGAGTTAATTTTCACTGATCTGTGAGATTTTCATGTATCAAGCAAAAGGTGAAATTAACGGTTGGATTCCAACCTTTTCAATAGTGATCTATATATAAATGCATATTTTTCTTTATTAGATTTGATTTGACGGTGGAAGTATACAGGGTGTTTCACTTAATAGTCCCCAGGCCATTATCTCTAAAACTAATAAAGATATTTTATTTTTGTAAATGGCAGATGATTGATACCAAAGAAAGGTTTAAATAACGGTGATTAGAATTTTTCCTCAACAGCACACAGAGATGGCGCTGCGATGCAAAACTATTTTTTGATGGCTGGAACCTTGAAACATAAGTCATGTGATTAAACAATAATTTGTGAATAATTTTGATGGTATAGAGAATTTACAGAAAACAAGCCGTTTTGGAGTTAGATGAGTTTCTTTCATTAATGCCAGTACACGTGAATTTTGATAAATCCCTATAATTTGTTTATTATTTATTATAGAATATTGGTTACCAAACACTTTTTTTCAAGATAAGGAAAGTGATATAATACACTATCATAAAATTATGTTTACCACTTCCGGCCAAACCGGAACTAACATGATGAACCAATATCCATATGTTCCTACAAATTACATTTTTTTTTTCTAATAACGCTTCTAATAAAACGGCTCCCAAAACTTAAAGTAAGTAAGACAACAAAGAAACTACACACTAATTTAGAATGGGCTAAATTTATATTAACAATTCAGTAAAGAACGTAAACAAAAGTTTTATAAACAAACATTTAAAAACTATCGGAATATTATTAAAAATGAAATTAAACTAATTTCTTTCTTATTAGTAGGTGCTTATTATATTAAATGTTCAAAATTTCTCCCTTCTTCATGAATACACATATTGTACCGTTTGAGTAACTCTTCATTGCAAACTTTTTGTAACGTATGTCTATTTATAGCAGCAACACTTGCATATATTTTATTATACAAATCGGCCATATCCTCAATGGGTTCAATGTACACTACACTTTTCAAATACCCCCAAAGGTAAAAATCTAATGGAGTCAAGTCAGGTGATCGTGCTGGCCATCTGACTACTCCATTAGTACCAATCCATCTCTGAGGGTACATTTCATTAAGACAATCTTTGACTAGTACTGAGTTATGGGGTGGTGCACCATCTTGGTGAAACTAAATATTCTCCTGGTTATGAGGGATAGTCTCTAATAATCCTGGCAATACATTTCTCAAAAATATCTCATATTTTCTTCCATTTACAGTCCCATGGAATAGATATGGTCCAATAATATAGGAATTTAATATTCCACACCACACGTTAACTCCAAAAGTTACCTGATTTCGGGTCATTCTCATCCATCTATGATTATTTTGTGACCAGTATCGGCAGTTATGCTTACTCACAACTCCGTTGTTGTGAAAACGGCTTTCATCGCTCCAGAGCACATTTTTTAAAAAATTTGGGCATTCTTCAGAAAGAACTGAAAATTCAGCTAGAAAATGTAATCTTCGTTCATAATCACCAGGCCTTAAATGATGGATCAATTTTAATTTGTATGGATGGCATTTATTTGATTTTAATATTCTATGGCACGAAGATATCGACAGATTAGTTTCCGATGCCAATTTCCGGAGAGAACATTGAGGATTGTTGACAACACTATTTAACACCAAGGCTGTATTTTCATCGTTTCTAACTGGCCTATTTCTGTTACGAATAGTTTTCTTAAAACTACCCCAGTTTCTTAAATTTTTAAACAGCATGATAAATGTTTTTTTATCGGGTGTAGGTCTATTTGGAAATCGTAAACAAAACAATCGTTTTGCTTGTCGGGAATTTCTTTTGCATTCACCGTATATTAAAATCATATTTAACTTATCTTCATTGGTGTATCTAATCATTTTTTAAATTTATCTTTTTTTATTGCCTTATTTGGATTAATTTGCTTTGAATTGTTTCTAAGTACACTATTTCTGTTTGAAACTATGATTGAAATGCACCAACTACAAACTTTGTTTAATAACTGTCAAACTTAAAATTAAATCAAAGCTTACTAATATCTCTTAAGTAGATTTTTCATTACCATTCTAAATTAGTGTGTATTTTCTTTGTTGTCTTACTTACTTGAAGTTTTGGGAGCCGTTTTATTAGAAGCGTTATTAGAAAAAAAAATGTAATATGTAGGAACATATGGATATTGGTTCATCATGTTAGTTCCGGATTGGCCGGAAGTGGTAAACATAATTTTATGATAGTGTATTATATCACTTTCCTTATCTTGAAAAAAAGTGTTTGGTAACCAATATTCTATAATAAATAATAAATAAATTATAGGGATTTATCAAAATTCACGTGTACTGGCATTAATGAAAGAAACTCATGTAACTCCAAAACGGCTTGTTTTTTGTAAATTCTCTATACCATCAAAATTATTCACAAATTATTGTTTAATCACATGACTTATGTTTCAAGGTTCCAGCCATCAAAAAATAGTTTTGCTTCGCAGCGCCATATCTGTGCGCTGTTGAGGAAAAATTCTAATCACCGTTATTTAAACCTTTCTTTGGTATCAATCATCTGCCATTTACAAAAATAAAATATCTTTATTAGTTTTAGAGATAATGGCCTGGGGACTTTTAAGTGAAACTCCCTGTATATTAAAAAAAATGTTATTTGTCTTTCTAATGTATATTTAGTAATTAAATGAGATTACGGTGGATTATGTCACTACAACACTCGATGTCTTTGTAATAACTTCAGATATTAAATAGGTTAAGATCTTAAAATATTATCTTGTGATTACAGAACTGTAGAATACTTATGTATAATTTAAAAATGATGAACGTTCAGAAGAAAAACGGTACTGCTTCTGATATTGCCCCGCGTGGTCAAAAAACCAAATATAGTTTTAATACTGTACCTTAATGTCTAATAGCCCAAGAAAGTTAACACCCGCTGCCGACAAAACTGGTAATGATAGTTGTTGGGGTCAAAAATTTTTTTCGATCTTTAGGTCATTTTTCGCATATTTGCCATCATGTAACAATGCGCGCACTCAGGCCCTACAAGGGGGGGGGTCGGGGGTGTTTCCCCTCGGGCTCGGCGTTTTTTGAGGGTTTCGCCCTAAGTTGGAGATTTGGAGGTTAGCATTTGCAATAGGTAAAACGAGAGAGGCATACTTGCAAATGATTAATGCGATGCAAATAATAACGAGTTCTGACTTGTATTGTTTATAATGAGATACATAGAAAATTACTAGGTAAAGGAATAACCCTGTTTTTGCTTTTTAAAATATTCAATTCAAAGGAATGTTGCCCCCCCCGCTTTTCAAAATTTCAATCGAGAATAATATTCGATCCTAAGGAATACTCCCCCTCGCTCTTCGAAATTGTTACAGAGATAAATAGTGTATTATTATGAATGCCACTCCTCGCTCTTCGAAATTTATATTGAAGATTGGTGGGAGTCGTATGTTAGAACCCCTCGGGCCCCGATTTTTTCTTGACGACCCTGAACGCAACAAATGCACATGTTAGCACAACTCTTCCAAAAAAATTTAAGCCTAAGAACGTTTCGGTTAGTGTTCAGAAACCTTAATAAACGGAATTCTACAAATTCTTTTTTTCGAGAAAATCGATTTTTGCAAAACTGATCAATTTCTTGCAATGTTTTAAACACGCTCTTATTGTACTCGCCAAGAACTCTACTTTCACCAAGGTTAATTAAATAATCATTTTTATTTTCTTAAATGTTTGTCTTAAATGTTTTCCGCTTCTCAAGTCACCGAGGTAACTCCTTGAAAATTCAGAATGATTCTGTGTTAGGTAAAGAGAAACGAGGCTCTACAGTTTATAGTGGAGTCCGAACCACATCTTGGGGATAATTTTATAATTAAAATTATTTCGAGGTGAGCAGGGATTGAATCTGCTTCGCTAGGTATGCCAGTATGCAAGCTAGACGCGCTAATACACTGAGCTACCGTCCCCCTTCAGATGTAAACAATTGAAAACCAACATTTTTAACTGTTTTTTTGCAATAAATAATTTATTTGTAAATTTATTGATATCGAACTTGGATTATCTTATTGCTATTAAAAAGTTCTAGAAATTTTGTACAAAAGTCTTGTTTGTACAAATATTTTTTTTGAAACGCGAAAAACTGTTTTGGGCATCTTTTGACCCCAATTTGAATAACTTCTGCAATGGACCGCCTGCCCGTCCTAACATAGCTCATCAAATTTTACGCAATTTTTCCTATTTTTTCCATATTTTATCTTACAGATGGTTCGGTCGTCAAAAAACGAGGTATTTTCGACAATTTGACCGGACTATAAAAAGTTTGATTCAGTTTACCTGCTCTATAAATATTTGTTATTCTCTTTACTCCAATCATTCTTCTTATTCTCTCTACTTAAAATATGTTGGCTTTAGCTTTTTGTTAGGACAGTCTCGCAAAAGTAGTTTTCCCATATTTTAAACAATAATGCAACTATATCGCTCGATTACAAGAATTGTCTCTTGCTTCGAATTCATGACAGCTTGCAGTTTTGATATATCTGCAACTTTTTGTTGCTTTACTATAATACTTGGTCGCATCTAAGAATATGTACATTTTCTTTATGTTTGTAGTGCAACAATAAGACCATCAAGTCGGTAGAATTTTCCACCGCAATAATCTAAATCATAAATTTAATTTTATTCTGCTGTCACTTCTACAATTAATATCTAGAAAGTAGTAAACCTAAAGTTCTGACAAATATACACATTTGTTTTTACGCATATAAAAATAATTTAGAACTATAGAAATATATACCGGGTAAAATGGTAAATGTCCTGAAATACTTTATAGTGCAGTAAAAAAAGGCCAAAAAAATTAGGAGATAGGTATAGTCTGGATACAGCAAGATTATGATTTTATCCTGTTTGGGGTATCACTGGGAGTATATTACTAAGTTTTGGACCTCGAAAACCTTGTGCTACTTTTTTTATAAACAATTAAATTTTTTTTACTGCGTTTTTCGAGCTTAAAATGTGAATAACTCCGGCTTTATAAGTCGGATCGGGGCAAATGAAAAACCAGTCTCTTTGTAATAAAACTGCCAATAAATTGTCGTTAGTTTCAATTTTCTGAAATACGTACATAACCTACAAAACTGAAAAAACGGGAAAAAAACAGTGTTTTTTTCATTTTGGTTCCCAAGACCATCAACTAGACCAATTTGCATGAAACTTTCAGAAAATATACTTTTTGATGTAATAAAAAGACTCTGAAAAGTTGTTGTCAAAATATTGAACCCATTGGCCAAAATTGCATTTGTTATCTAAAATTTGAAATGCCCGCCATTTTATGCCATTGAGTTCAAAATGAAATTTTTTTTTTACAAAATGTTGATCTCGACGCCAGCTTTCTAATGCAATTAAAAATAATTTTTTTAAATGTACTTTTGGTTACTTTTTTACATTTGTTTATAACTCAAATAACAACAATTCCATTTTTTCGGCCATTTTGAAAAACAAATTAAAATTTTTTATCAGATCTGGTAGAAAACTTTGGGTCCTTTAATTTAAAAAAAAGAAAGTTCATTTTTGTTAACGTGAACTCGAGATATTTAACTTTTTGTATTTTGGTCAATTGTTAATTAACAAATGCATATTTTGTGCTAAAATTTGGACTGTATCATTTTGAAACCTATTCATTTCATACGATAAATTAAGACAAAAATTAAGTTTTATAGAAACTTATTTCCAAGCATTATAATGTAACTATTGTTAATTGAGCTAAAAAGTGATTTTTAAAATTTTTTCATAAAGCTCAGTTGCAATAACTTCCTTGTTTTTTAAAATTCGGAGGACTTTTTTTTAATACGTTATTTTTCCCCTCGCAGTGCGATCATCAACTTAGCTTTTTGTTAATAATAAATATTTTAAATTTTTAAATTTATATACAACCGTTTGCTAATGTACAAACCTATTTTACCTGCGGAGCGAATAGTTGCTTATAAATAAGGAGAAATGTTTATATTTTCTTTCTCTTTCTTATTCCCCACCAGTTCCATTACTTACAGCTTAGATCGGTTGCCGTGCAGAATTGTCTGTTTACATTTTTATATTTGAGAAACTGTAAATTAATTTAATACATGTGTGATACTAAGGGGGCACGTTTAGTGTTAGACCGCTTGGACATGTTAACAACTACGACCCATTTCACTTAATACAAAATTTAATAACAAAGTCTAATTGTCCACACGAATGATGCAAGTAAATAATACAGTCTTAATATCACCGAATAAATTTAGTAAAATAAAGGAACTAACGATCCGCTACCCGCTAGCCCGCAATAATCAAATCTTAACTATTTCACGGGTAATCATAGATAGCCTTTCTGCCCCGGGCTAGCTGATTTCGTTTCATTCGCCCTAAGCGTGTTCCTATGCCCATATAAGGAAATACATAGAATCTTAAACTATTATTGGTTGGGATAAGTCAACCTGGATGTTTACATTAACAAAAATAATAAACAGTCATAAGTACTAGTGAAGGGTTCCTAAGAATCATAGGCGTGGAGAAATTATTTTCGGTGCCGCCGACATATAATTTAAAAATGTCTTCAAGTGAAAGTGAGATTATTAGGTGTTTGAAATATCATGAAAGTTTTGTATGGGTGTAATCTAATAAAACCTATGGATTTAGGTGATTTAAGATTTCATTATTTCCAAAAACTTACATTGAAAACCTTCCACCGATCGAAGAAGCTACAAATGAACATTTATTGAGAGTGTATCTTCAAATACACAAATGGCTGGAATATGAAGAAACAGATCCACGATTGTTTGGTAGGGAGGATACAATTAATGGTTTAATGCCTATTACAATGAGAAAACAGCCAATACCACAAGAAATTCTTGAAATTCTCGCTTGTGAATGTAAAGCCGGCTGTAAAGACCTGAGATGTCGATGCAGGAAGTTCGGACTATAATGTACAAGTTTGTGTGAATATTGTGGAGACATTAATTGCAGGAATTGTACAGAATGCACTGTAGTCAGTGAAGAAGAAAATCGTGAAGTTGAAGAAGACAATATAGATGAATCAGACATACATTCAAGCTGTACCGATATATCAGAATCGGAACCCCAAAGCAGCTGCGAACGCTTGCAAGTTAATGTACCCGATCTTCGTGTTCAAATTCGTGATAAAGAAGAAAATGGTGAAAATTTTTTATTTGAAACAGATTCAGAGAGTGAAACTGAATTGTACACATTACCAAGCAAGAGATATAAAATACATTAATTACGATTTTGTAAATTTATAAGAATAAAAATGCTTATTTTTAAATAAAATGTTTTTACCATATTATATATTAATCCTCGCCTTTAAAACTTTTTGTAACAAGTATTTATATTACAATATTTACTATTTCCTTTTTTAAATAAAACTTAAAACATTATATTTAGAAGACAATATAAATTTAATCTAAGTATTCATATTTATATGGAAAGATTTAAAAAAAGTTATACAGGTTTATACGTTAGCAATCGTTGGTACATGTGTACATATGAATTTGAAAATAAAAAATACTCATTTGCATTATTAACAAAAAACTAAGTTGATGATCGCATTGCGAAGGAAAATATAACGTATTTAAAAAAATAAAGTCAGTCGAGTTTTAAGAAGTTTAAGTTATTGCATTTTGCAATTGAGCTTTACGAAAAAATCAAAAAAATCACTTTTTAGCTCAATTAACAATACTTACATTATAATGTTTGTAAATAAATTTCTATAAAACTTATTTTTTTTTTGAATTTATCATATGAAATGAATACGTTTCAGAATGATACAGTCCAAATTTTAGCTCAAAATATGCATTTGATAATTAACAATTGGCCAAAATGCAAAAAGTTAAATATCTCGAGTTCACGTTAACAAAAATGAACTTTCTTTTTTTTTAAATTAAAGGACCTAAAATTCTCTACCAGATCTGAGAAAAAACTTGAATTTGTTTTTCAAAATGGCCGAAAAAATGTAATTGTTGTTATTTGAGTTATAAACAAATATAAAAAAAGTAGCCAAAATTACATTACAAAAAATTATTTTTAATTGCATTCGAAAGCTGACGTCGCGGTCTACATTTTGAAATAAAAAAATGTCATTTTGGACTTAATGGCATAAAATGGCGGGTATTTCAAATTTTAGATAACAAATGCAATTTTGGCCAATGGGTTCAATATTTTGACACCAACTTCTCAGCGTCTTTTTATTACATCATAGGGTATATTTACTGAAAGATTGATGCAAATTGGTCTAGTTACCGGTCTTGGGCAATAAAATTTAAAAAACACTGTTTTTTCCCGTTTTTTTCAGTTTTGTAGGTTATGTATGTATTTCAGAGAATTGAAACCAACGACAATTTATTGGCAATTTTATTACGAAGAGACTGGTTTCTAGTTTGCCCCGATCCGACTTATAGAACCGGAGTTATTCACATTTTAAGCTCGAAAAACGCAGTAAAAAAAATTCAATTGTTTATAAAAAAAGTAGCACAAGGTTTTCGAGGTCCAAAACTTAGGAATATACTCCCGGTGATACCCGAAACAGGATAAAATCATAATCTTGCTGTAACTAGACTGTGCAAATTAAAATGCTTTTTTTACTGCACTATTATGTAAATATTCTTGGTCCAAATTCCTGATACATATCTCTTTTCTACATAACGTTCTATGATATATATAGATTTGAGAAAACTGTGTAATACAATAAGTTCCAGTCCTCCACTAGTATATACAGGCCACTCTAATTATTTAAAAAATAAGTAAACTTTTTTTTATGTTAAATGGTTTTATTGTGAGGACACATAATATGATGTAGATAATGTACTAAAAACTAAAAGATAATTAGGTAGGTACCAGGTACCAGTCATCACACCACTCTCCTCAACAATCTAGAGCATTGATTAGACTAAAATAAAATCGTGGGGCGAGTCGAATTTCTATTACCTACAGTCAGCCGTTCATATCATTATAGGTATGCTTTGGATGCATCTTCTCAATAGACAACTTATGCAAAACGTGTGTAAAAGTAAATCCGTCACTATCATCGTGCGACATCGCAGAACGATCATTTACATATTTACTCAGGTTACGAAAGGTCCCACGATTTTATTTTAGTCTGATCAACGCTCTAGATTGATGAGGAGAGTGGTGTGATGACTGGTACCTGGTACCTACCTAATTATTTTTTAGCTTTTAGTACATTATCTGCATCATTATTATGTTTCTTTACAACAAAACCGTTTAACTTAAATATTTTTTTTACTTATTTTATTTTCAAGTTTTTAGTTTTATATTTTAGTTACTTCTAAAGTGTACTGTGTTCTACTTGTCAAGCCCTTGATACCCATATTGAGGGGACTACAAAATGGCAAACCGCCATTTTGTGGTGGCGGCCATCTTGGATTTTGAAGTTTTTCTTGATGTACTGTATTCTACTAGTTAAGCCCTTTCATTTTTTTTTTTTTTTTTTTTTTAATCGTCTTATTTATATTAACGTCCTGGCGGAGTTTAGCTAATGCTATTCCACCACTCAACCAGGACACGTACACATAGACATCAACACAACGACCATTCCCTGCGATATTGCCATCTACCGCAGCTGAGACTCGAACTCAGGAGAGATATCAGCGACTAGACATGTTGTGCCACCCAACAGCGGTCTAGTACATGCTACCATCTCGGTAACACATGAAAAACGCCATACCCATATTGAGAGAGTTGAAAAATGTAATCCGCCATTTTGCGGCGGCGGCGGCCATCTTGGACTTAGAATGATAATAATATTCATTGTATTATCATCAGAACTAAAGGTCAACAGGAAGGGGGTAAAATTTCAATTCGTAGATTTGACCCACACGAGACACAAACAAAGTAAACTAAATAAAACCGTTTGAAAATCGCTGCCTAAGGAATCACTACTTCCACATCCAGATTTTCGATTCAAGTCTCGTTAGAGGAAAACATCTTGACTACAGTTGCACTCTAGTATGTGGAAATAATAAATAACTGATCATAGAATTTCCGTATTTGAGGCAATGTTATAAAAAAATGTGAGGTGTTACTTTCTGGCATAACCACTAAATAGGAATTTTCCGGACTCTTCTTAGGTTGCTCTACCTATTTTCCCAAATTTGTCATAAAATATTATAAAAAAGTCTGAGGCCTTGGTTTTAGTATATACACCAAATCTCAAACTTTAGTACTCTGAGCAGCTTGCTTTACTTATTCTTCCCTATTTATCTCCCAACCTTTCAATGGATAAGTTCCAAAAATAGTCCAGTTCCAGATCTAATTATAATACATATGTGTATAAAATTTTAAGCCAGTATCTTGAACCGCTTCAGAGAAAATGTGCGCAAAAAGTAAAGTTACAGACTGACACACAGACATTTTTTTTTCGCTCAAATTTGAGATTTCGATATTTCATGACATTCTAAACCTATTTCAACCACTGAACTGTACATATAAATGGAAAGCCAATGTCTATACCTATTTGTACGTAAAATGAAATATCGCGCAGGTATGGCGACTCTGAGGAGCAGCGCAATCGTATTGTGTCGAACGCCAGGGCAGGCTCTATTTTTATTGCAAGTGTTTTTAATTTGTCCTTTTTTCAGAAATCATCAAAACTATGCGTGTATATATTGACATTTCTTATATAGTTAACCTTTCTCTTCATTTTTATTAAAGAACATAAGAGTTATCATTCCCAAAACATAATAATTTCATTTTCAATTTTTTCTAGTAAACGTTTTTGATAATGTAGGATCATGTTGAGAGTTGAACACAGAGTCCACCAAATAATGCAGTAATATTTATTGTCTGCCTCACGGATCGAAATATAATTCGAATATTAATGAAAGCCTGAAAAAACTGCTATACTTTTCGGTTAATGTGTAAATACTAGTGAATTTAATAAAGGTAGACTAATATTATTATTGCAATATCACTAAGGTCAGTGACAAAGTAGTAGTAGGTATTTATTATTGGAGGAATAAAGAAATACACAACAACTTACATTAAATACTTTATTGAAAAATCATGCATTTTAGATTCACATGGTTGTGTGTGCTTCAATTATGGCTTTAGTTAAACTAATGAAGGGAGTAAATAGATTTATTTGTGGAGGTGCTACATGAAAAATTAAAGGGATTATTAAACCATTAAAACTAAAAAATATATAAGTATTATTTAAAATAAGAGAAAAAAACTTAAAACGTCTATAATTAAACTTAAACTTACAAAAAATGTAATAAGAATTCAATATATTGGAGAAGGAGGTAACTTAATATTGTATCTAACCTGTGATGGTTAGTCTCAGTCTTTGCAGTTGTTGGTGCAAGTAACTTAAATTAACGCAGTAAAATATAAAAGTAACAAAAAAAAACAACAAATATATAAACCAAAATATTTAAAATAACAAAAAATAAAACATTTTATTAGAATTCATACATAATAAAAAATTGCTTAAACCTAAAACGTATTCACACAAAATTGGAACATAAAACGTTATGTAAAAGATCAATTTCAAAACTGAAAACAAATCAACGTTTGTGTAAAAGTCAAAAACAGAACTAAAGACTTAAGTCTAGATGCCTTTTCTGTAGATTAGCAAACCTATTTAATACAGAATCGGGACATATTGTAATATCTCTATGTATATGCATCAATGCTAAGTACAAGTCTCTCCTGGCCCCTAGTTGATCTTAGCCAAGTCTTGAGCCCTTTAAGGTGGCCATTCCCTAGAAAAAGGCATCCAATAGGGAAATATTTATTATTTTGACCATAACTTTTTTCCTTAGTACGTATTTAAAAAAAACTATAAGAGTTCCTAAGTAGAACCATAAGAAGACTATTATTATGAATTTTCACTCAATAATTTCAGTGGTTTGCAAAATAACTATATTTAAATTTAAAAAATATGTTAATCTTCCTATTTCGTAGTTTTAAATCTAGCTATTTTGCAAACCAATGAAATTATTGAGTAAAAATTCATAGTAATAGTCTTGTTACTACATTTTGAAAAAAAAAATGTAGTATACGTTTAGCATTTTTCCGGTGGACCATCGAAACCCGAAAAAAACGTCGGATCGATTTGAATGTCATATCTATCGATTCGAGAGCGAATTTAGAAAATTCCGTCCGTCGGTCAGTCGGTCTGTCTGTCGGTCTGTCTGTCTGTCTGTCTGTCTGTCTGTCTGTCTGTCTGTCTGTCTGTCTGTCTGTCTGTCTGTCTGTCTGTCTGTCTGTCTGTCTGTCTGTCTGTCTGTCTGCCTGCCTGCCTGCCTGTCGGTCTGTCTGTCACGTCCAGCCCCCTTAATCCGTTTTCGGATTGCGATGAAACTTGGGTGGTTAATAGGAGGTCTTTAGAAAACCTTAACGCCGGAAGCTCGGCTCCGTTCGGAAACCGGAAGTACCCGATATAGACGTTTCGAGTTTTTCGGGAAAAAAGAAATGGTGCCGCTGGCAAAGCTCTACAAATAAGTATAAGAGGCTATGTCGAAAAACAAATGAAAATTGATTTTTTTTTGCAAAAAACTGGTTTTCTCAAAATCGGGCTAGGAAGCACGATAACTGTCCAGAATATTGATCGATTTCGATGAGACTTGGTGGGATCAAAGGTACTCGGCCACAAATCAAGCCTATTGCTGGCGGCCCGAATCCGTTGACCGCAAGTATGTTTTCCAGGGCCGAGTATGATTTTACAAAGAAATTAATAACTCCCGAACCGAAGGTCCGATTTTTATTTTCAAAAATGGCAATTGTAGGGCTTGATTAGTTCTATTAGTTGACGTTTTTGAGAAATTTGAGAAAACAAAAGCGAATCTACAAATCCTGGAAAACTTGATTTTTTTGATAAATTCTACAAATTTCGTACAGTTTCCTAATAAAAATCGAAAATTAACTATTCCGTCGATCGATCTCTATAACCAGTATAAGGCACGGACCTTTTTGGACAAAAAATCTGAAATAGAGTTTTTTCGAAAAACTTAAAATAAACGAGTTTTTACGAAAATGCATTCCATAGAATTATTTAAAAAATATTACAAATTGATAAGTGATAATGTTGTATTTAAAATATCATCATTCATTTCCTTATTTTCATTTACTAAATAAAAATAGAGCCGATGCCCTTTCCGTGTTTCAAAATGTAGTTAGCCTTTACTTTAGTCAATGCAAAAAAAAGAAAAATAAAACATGTCAAAGCACTCAGTCATCTTGCGACCCTCTGCTGAAAATGTAATGAATCATCCCAACAAATTGGACAAAAAGCATATCAAAATGTAGTTTTTTTCACTTGTTATGGTTCTACTTAGGTACTCTTAGAGTTTCTTTAAATATACGTAAAAGTTATGGGTAAAAATAATAAATATTTCCCTATCGGATATCTCTTTCTAGGGAATGGCCACCTTAAGTGAAGAGAAACTCCTTTCAGCGGTCGCTACGTTTACTATACTGGTATTCCATTTATTATGTATAGTTAAGTGATTTCAACACGACTTTTTTTTTTACGATTACTATACTTCCACGCCACTACGTGGATGTGGAAATAATAATTAAAGTGTTTTAATCAACATGATTATTTTATTTTTATTTGTTGAAATCACGCCATCGTTTACCGGACTAAGATGGGATAGTTTACAAATAAATTCCATCAATTCAATTCATCATGTTATTAAATTTGAAATAGTTATCGTGAAAAAGAGACATTAAATTAAATTTAAAGTCGGTGAAAATTTACTGCATATTTGGTGGACAGTTCAATTGATTAATGCATAATATAGATGAAATATGGAACAGACATTTGCAGCTGTGCACGTATACTTGAATTATCAAAAAACTTCAAACTCGTGACTCTGTTACACCCACATGAAATATGCGTCAGAGGAATGAGATGGATACGAAATTAGTGTTTAAAGAAATCACATGAATACCAAATAAATTAGATAGTATATTCGTAAAGATAATAACTAATGCAATTACATACAGTTGTCTTATTCAAGAAAATAATCCCATTTTTTTCATTTACCGACTTCGGTTCTTAGTTCATTCAGTGTGGCGCAATAGTGCATCCAGCATCGAGGTGTGTATCAAAATTTGATTAAAAAAGATTTAAAAAACTAGATGAAAGAATATATAGCAATAAATTCGAATATACAGGACGGGCCAGGAAATATGTACAATTTCTAAGGGCATTTTTAAATTGGAACGCTGTTACTTTCTTGAAAGCACATTTCTGTTTAAATAATATCATCTACAGGTTGGTTAAAGTTAACTCAATAAGGGTTAGCGTGTTAACATTGATTTAGGACGCTAATTAGCGTCAACTCTCCGTTACAAAACAGTAATCAAACCTTTTTTGGAGACATCAACATTCCCCTATCACCTGACAGAACAACAACAGAACGTATATGTCAAACAAGTCATTTCCGACCGCGTACCATTACATTCCTCAGGGCAATGTCCTAGGCCCTTTCTTATTGATTGTTTACAGAGTCGATTTAATTCTGTCTTCATCAATTGTTATGCGGGTGCATGTGTTGATGATATGCGTTTAACTTATAACCTTAATACTAATAATCTTCCACTGATTGTAAATCACAAATATAGACATACAGATATGTATATAAAATTTAAAAAAAAAATTGGATATAAATTGAAAAGGTATTAAACATAATATATAGGTGATGAAATGAAAAAATTTCCGGAATTGAAAAACGGAAATTGAAACTGATTGCTTCAGAAAAGAAAAAAAAACAATATACAGGGTGTGCAGAGTATTCCTTCGGACATCTTTTTCTTAACCTGCTATAAAAGGCTCTTCTTTTGCCGCGAGATAGGGCCCTTCCCAGCGCTTCCACCGTAAATGGTTATTTACCTGTGGAACGGCTAATAAATAAAAATAAAAAATAAAATAAAACTGCTAGATTCAGAAATAGAAGAAACAGAAAACTGAGAAGAAGAAAAATAAAGAGATGATGATAGATGGAAACTAAAAAGAAGCATCTCATAAACACCTACACTTCCCATCCTATATTTCTACCCCATGCGTGATGTGGCTCTCGCTGCTGACGACAAGCATATCCCATATCCAACCCGGCATATGCAGCCGGTCCGGCGGTATATAAAACATCCGAGGTTTGGTTCCGAAACGCGGTTTGGCCGATCGTTGGTCGTTTTCGGCGGACGACCAAGCTGCGTGTTGGAACGAACCTCCATCGATGCCCGCTGGCAAATCAATCAATCAATCAATCAGTGAGGAAATCCACAAGTTGCAATTTGGCTCTAAGTGGTAAAAAACCATGTGAATTATAATTTGGCTTACAAAAAAAGGTGAATGTTGCTAAGAATATTCCTATTGTTGACCATAAAAATAATAATCGTTTATTTGAATTACTGTTGTTATAGCTTTATATTCTTCTAAACTATTCGATGCAATGAATGATAACTCTAATATTAATTATAGGAATTCAATAAAGTGCAAATATTATCAATGTTTACCAAAGACTAAATATAAGATAAAATTGAGTTAGAACAGAAACTAAATACTTTAGCATATATCCACACCAACAACTATATTAATAGCACATAGAAATGCACATCAGTCATAATGGTCAACAATTAGAGCATTTATTATCATATACCGAGAGCTAGCGCCACAAGACATGTACTATTTGTAAATGGACAGAATGTGCCTTAATAGGTGACCTATGATCCATTGAATACCCGCCCATCAGTCTGCTGGGCTGGGAGCGCTGCGTTTGGCGGCGAGAGGCGGTTTACTCAATAATCTGACAGCGGTACTGTCACAAATGTCAAAAAAGCCGTTTTTGATTTTCTCGTGCCGAGCCGAAATTCCGATTTTGCCGTCACAATTTACAACACCGACAAAATACCAATATCTCTTTTTCTGTAGAGACATCACACGATCCTCCACTCAACGTATTTATTTAGTTCTTAACATTTGAAAAATTGATGTTTTTGAAGTTTTCCCTTCTCCAACGAGATCGTAGTCAATTTTAAGGTTGGGATCCGCCTAACCCATCGTGCTAAGCGGCGACTACTTTTAAGTGGATTCCCGACTTTGAATCCCGCACAGGGCCACTTTTTTATTATTATTATTTTTATTTTCGGTAGATATTTTTGATTCTATAATTATTGCTCTTCGCTTATTTATATGCGACTAACGTGTTCAAATTATAAATTTTTAAAATTTTTTTCTGATTTTTTGGTGATACATAAGGAAATAATCTTACTAGTTTATTTTCTGCTCTTGATTAAGTATGGTGGCGTAATGGCTAGAAGACCTGATTCTCAAACAGGAAATCCGGGTTCGAACCACGCACCGGGGATTTTTTTTAACTTTTTTTTACATTTTCGGTCATAATTTGGCGCTAAAATATTACTTATGTATCACATGAGTAAATATTGAGGATTTTAATCCTCACATACCAAATTTCAGTCGAATCAGACCAGAAAGATAAAATGCTTTAATTTCTTTTTTTCATTTTGATGAACCCTGTATGTTCTCTTCAACAAAAATGCATCAAGCTTTTGTAGATCCGGCTTCTGTCGATTGATTAAATCCGAACGTGAATTATAAATTTTCTCGTACAATTTATTGTATCGAATTCCAACAAAATTATTTTGAAACTGAATGAAGCTCCGAGAAGCCCTCTTTAATTAAGCAAATACGAAAATAAAAAATAAAAAAATACTCGCGATATATAAGTAATATTTTATCATCATTATATATATAAAATATAAAAGAAGGTAAGAAAAATATAATTCCCGGAACGTGGTTCAAACCCGGATTTTCTGTTTGAGAATCAGGACTTCTAGCCGTTACGCCACCAAACCCACTCAAGAACAGAAAATAAACTAGAAAGATTACTTCCTTATGTATCGCAAAGAAATCAGAAAAAATGATAAAAATTTATAATTATAACACGAAATAAGCGAAGAGCAATTAGGTATAGAATAAAAAATATCTACCAAAAAAAAAAAGAAAAAAGTATCCACTTAAAAGTAGTCGCCAGTTAGCACGATGGGCTACGGCGGATCCCAAGCTTAAAAAACCGCTGCCTAAGGAATCACTACTTCCACATCCAGATTTGTCATCCAAGTTCCTTTAAAGGAAACATCTTAACTAGATTTGCACTCTAGTATGTGGAAATTATTGGTCATAGAATTTTAATAATATTTGGAGCAGATATAGAAAAGTTTGAGGCGTTGGTTTCTACCATATACGTTAAAAATGAAGTTCTTAGTTTACCCTACTTATTTTCCCCTGTTCACAACCTACCACGTCCCACCCCTTCAATGGAATCATCTCAATCAGGTGTCATTACAATACATACGTGTACTAACTTTCAAGTAAATATCTCAATTTTATGTTATCAAACCTATTAATAATGGAGCGGAGATGGTGGTGTTTGAAAAATATTAGAAAGAAATCTGAGGCCTTGGTTTCTAGTATATACACCAAATTCCACATTTCTGTACTCTTACCAACTTGATTTACTTATTTTCCCCTATTTACTCCTATTTAACCCTCAACCCTCCAACAGAATCATCTCAAAATATAATCTAGTTCCAGATGTCGTTATAATACATACGTGTACCAAATTTCAAATGAATATCTGAATGTTGAAAAATATTTTTTAAAAATCTGAAGCTTTGGCTTCTAGTATATACACCGAATATCAAGTTTCTGTACTCGTACCAGCTTGCTTTACTTATTATCCCCTATTTACCCGGGTGGGCGGACGGACGGACGGACAGACAGACAGAAATTTTTTTCGCTCAAATTTAAAATCTCGACATTTCATGACATTCTAAACCTATTACAAGGAAAAACAGTTTTGAAATTTTTTTTACGATTACTATGCTTCCAATCCACTACGTGGATGTGGAGGTAATTGACTATAATCTCATTGGAGAAGGCAAAACTGCAAAAACATCAGTTTTTCAAACGTTAAAAACTAAATAAATACGGCAAGTGGAGGATCGTGTGATGTCTCTACGGAAGAAGAAAGATTGGTATTTTGTCGGTGTCGTAAATTGTGACGGCACAATCGAAAATTCGGCTCGGCAAGAGATAATTAAAAACGGCTTTTTTGACATTTATGACAGTACCGCTGTCAGGTTATTGACTAAACCGCCTCTCGCCGCCAAGTGCAGCGCTCCCAGCCCGGCAAACTGATGGGCGGGTATTCAATGGATCATCGACAATCTATTAAGGCACATTCTGTCCATTTGCAAATAGTACTTTCTGTGACGCTAGCTCTTGGAGTATCATTCTTCATATTGAATTACTTGAAAAGACCACGTATTCTTGAGTGTTTATCTTTGGTATCGTAATTTTGTGTTTAACTCAATAAATAGAAAATGATTACGGATTATACATACAAAGATGTATTGTTCTTGTAATTTTAATCATGTATTAATTTATTTCTAATTTTTTAGCATGGAAATGGAGTTCATCTTCTCAACGAGTCGTGGGATTCCAATCACTATAACAGGCCGACGGTAAGTGAACGATTTTTGTGCAATTGTTTTTTAGCTGTAGAAGATACAGTATTTTTGTGTCTTGTGTTGTTATATCCATTTACATTCACTCAAATTTGTAAAATATATTGATATTATCATCTCCTGTAACAAAAACACTTATTAAATTTAGCAACTAGTATGATAAACCAAAATAAATGTGGGCGAACTTAACTACCCCTGAAATAGAGGTGTTTGAATCAATAGCGAAATAACCAAAAGAGTCCTGCTTCGTGCAGAAATCTTGGTTGGTGATTTTAAACATTGGAAATGCTAGAGCACTTTCAGAACCTAATAAACCGCGAGATGCGCAAACAGTGGAGTTTATTCCGCATAAGTACATTTTGAAAACATTGACTCGGCTATCACAGAAATTTAATAGAATGATTTACTTACATATTGTTGGGATTAGACGAATAACCCCGAGTAAAATTCGCTAATTTCTAAATTAATCTCAAAGGGCCGTTGGAAAGAAGGTCTGTAAACAACGACAGCTCGGAATAAAGTGCAAATCCTAAATCTGATGTTTTTAGGAAGTTGTGTAATTGAGACAATCGCCGAAATTGTGTCTCTGCACATACCAAGTTCAAAGCTCACGAGATTTTGAAACATCTCTAATGTTCGTGAATAGCGTATAGGACAAAAGTTACGAGTTTCTTCTAAGGCCGTCGACATGAAAGTATCAAGGTATGATGTAATACTGAGCGAGAGCCTGTTACTTTGTGGGAAGCGAGTCCGCCAGCGCTGATCGATATTGTACCGCCTGTTCAACAAAAGGCGGTACGGAGAGAGCAAATCTTGTAGCATCGAGCCGGGACGCATTAGTGCTGCTGCGGCGGACGAATAAGGAAGCGTGATATCATTTGTCTCACTATTTATTCCTTGCTTTAGTGTTCATCATCAGCCGTACGGTTGGAGCATAGGTAATGTTCTCGTTTACGATACCCAAATCGGAATGCATAATGCCCCATTCCAAATCAAACACCCCTTACCATACCAGGCGTTGCCTATCTTTCGGCAACATCTCTAGCCAAACTTCTTCTAACCAAAACTTCTTTCTATCACATACTTTTCACCACCATATTTTATTCTGTACCTATCCTCTTTCTCTTTCTTATTGTTTGTCACCTGTTTGTATTTTTGTAAATTTTTATTTTGTCCTTTTATTATAAAATTCCCTTTTGGCCAAGAAACTTTATAAAAAATTCAAACTACTTTTAAAACTCAATTTTCCTTTCTACTAATCACAACTTCCCAACGGCGAATAGACTGTTGGGGCACAATTGCCTCGAACCGGCCTTTTCCATTGAGTTTATTCCCGTCTCAGCAACCAAAATTATATCAGTGTTCTTATCCAAATTTTTCAAGTTTTCTTAGTTTCAGTGTTCTTAAATTTAAGTTTTAAATATGTAAAATTTTGATGGCGATTTTAAGCTGCCACAGGCGGCAGGAGTTTTGTCTATTTTACGTAATTTTATTGAGCCGAATCGGTCGCGATCCGCCCAACCGCACTAACACCACGGCGCTGTGCGACGTGGTTGTACGGTTGACTCCGGATCACGATCTGGGGAGGCAATGTTTTATACGATTTTAATATTGAATAAATTTGTTATGTATGTATGTCTCGTTTACGGTGCGAGAGGTCCCAGGTTCAAACTCCTATACCTGCTGAAATTTTTTTCTTTAATGTTGTGACGATTAATACATTCTTTCACAAATTCTTTTCTATGATTTCTTTAGGTTAGGTTAGTAGGTTTTTATTCTGCTTAAAATAAATTCATTCTTTCGTGTGATTTCTTTAGGTTAGGTTAGTAGGTTTTAATTCTGATATCTAATTGTTAATAATTATTAGCGCCGCAGGCAGTATTAGCGACGCAGACACAGACACACCTTTTTCCACAGAATAACACAAAATTAACTTGAAATTATTAAAATCATTATGTTCATAACGCTTCATTAACTCCAACAGTGCCGGCTCGATGCTACAAAATTTGCTCTCTCCATAATGTTTTGTCTATTCAACTATTTCTTCCGTGCTATAGCGCTGTTTATCAACTGCTGGACACGCCGAATTTTTATCTTTACTTTGCAACGCTTAATGATTTTTTTCACAAATTCAGGTTTGATTTGATGGCAGAAATAACGCTTTTCTTCTTTGTCCTATAATGATTTCAATCTTTCATGGGGTGGTTTGGTGGTTAGGTTAGTTAGGTTGATTTTTATTTTGCTATCTAATTTTTAATAACTATCAGCGCCGCAGGTAGTATTAACGTCTCAGACAAAGAAAGGGGATGCATGGGGTGGCCCATAGCTTTTTAACATTGGAAATGTTAATGTTCGTATACGGGGCCAAAGTTTTATTTAAGGCCGTCGACATGAAAGAGTCGAGTTCAGATGACGTAATACTGAGCAAGTGTGAACAGTATGAGTATACGTCGCAGTGTTGCCAATGCGAGCGAAAACGCTGACATTGTAAGCATTTCATTTATAGGCGGAGCAAAATTTATTTGGGGAGCAATTGGGAGCATTTCAAGCTTAAAGTAGGCAGCGACAATCTTTAATAGGTTTATAAATAATGTTTGGCAACAATGATATTTAATTGAGGAATATCACCACCCCCGCCGAAGTGAATATTAAATTTCAAGGAGTATGCCCCCCCCACCGCTCTTTGAAATTTTTATGGAGATAAATAGGTCGTTATTATGAATGCCACCTCCCGCTCTTCGAAATGTATATTGAAGATTGGTGGGAGTCGTATGTTGCAACCCCCCGGGCCTCGATTTTGAGAATTATTGAGAGGATTTTGAACGTATGTGGGAGCGAAACGGAGCATTTTGAATTAGATTACGGGGTAATTTAAAACATTTGGATTGACAACACTGTATACGCGAAGAACATGGAGTTATAATGCGGTTGTGGTC
The DNA here is from genome assembly GCA_963583905.1 of Stenurella melanura. Taxonomy (NCBI): domain Eukaryota; kingdom Metazoa; phylum Arthropoda; class Insecta; order Coleoptera; family Cerambycidae; genus Stenurella; species Stenurella melanura. The sequence continues at coordinate 102,063,615 of OY757316.1, read as the reverse complement.
AGCGCCAGTCGTAGTTGCCATGGATTCACAAAGTTTGACAAATAGCAAATAGTTATTTTTGTAACAAGTACTTAAAGACATGTTTTTTGGGACGAATCGTAGCTGTTCAGCCGATCTCAAAACTATTAGTTTTAGACATAGGACACTACAAACAAAAAAATATTCAGAAAAGTCAATAGAATGTAAATTTAAGGTACAATACAGTGTTCCATTAAGAGTATCGAATTAATTTGAGGCTGAAAGTCACTTTTCATAGTACTTCTGGTTCAACCGGAAATGAAATTTTTATGATTTAATAAAGCATTTCTCGCCAAAAAACTAATATAACCGTAACAGATTTGTTCCTACATTGATTTGTTTGTATTTTCTACCTAGAATTTCTTAGACAATCTAAATTTTGAATAATATATAGAGTGATACCGGAAATGAAAATCAGAAGTTAGAGCATTAAAAATGTGCAACTGATTCAATTATACAACTTCCCAGACTTTGATATCGATATCTCTTTGTGCAAGAAAGTTAGAGGCTAGCGAGTAACATCGTAGGCACCCGGTATATGCTTTTATCTAGTATTTAGATTATCTCAAATAATTCTTATGAGAAATTTCCCTTATGTATATTTCTTTACATCTAAAATACATCAGTATAGTTCTTAACCACTCGAGGATTAGTCTTCTTTGAATACCTAATTTGAATGTCCCTCATTTTAAGATACTTTTGTAAAACGGACTGCGATTATATCAATGTGCACAGATGCGTACAACATATGAAATAATACGCATCCATTTTATAGAGTTCGGTTCGTTTCAGGATCACGACGTCAAAATAACTGATATCTATTTAAACATGGCCCGAATAAGCCTATTGAAATTTGAGGATATTGGTTAAAAGGAATTATGGGATTCTCCAATTTCCTCTAATTTTCCATTGATGCGTAATAATTTTATTTGAAAGCAAAATTGGGTACTCATTCCACGTAGGTATGTGGGCAACGAATTTCTGTCGATAAGACCAGGATCTATCTAATATACAGGGTGTTCCTAAAAATTTGGATCATTATACAGATTAAAAAGGAGAATATACAGCATGTCCCACTTTCATGAAGTCACCCATATCTTGCTCATGTGATATCCGAATATTTTGAAATTTTAAAAGTGAATATACACAATGTCTATTTCATCAGGGCCATCAGAATATCTCACTTAATATCGGTCATGCAAAAAAAATTGTTTCTACGAAAATTATGCCGATTTTTATAAGTTGCAAAATGGTTTAAAGACATTTGATATCCATGGCCTACTTTAAGACTTGTAAAGGAAAATATCTAAAATGCGGAATATGTCTACGTAAAATATCTCCGTTATATGAAGAGATACGACAAAAATTTTGAGGCGAAAACTTTTTGCAAAACAGAATATTTCAACGAGGTTTTATCTAATTTTTTTCAAAACCGCTGTATTTTGAGATTTACTCTGCAGGGTGTTAAAATTTTTTTGTGATTTTCCCACTGAATTTAAAATGTCGGAAAATGTTCAAACTTTCAAATAAATAACAAAAATGACAAAAATGTTTAAGGGTTTCTATCCTAATTTCATGTAGTTAAACTTCATAGTAAACAAAACTTTGTAAGTATATATTACTATTTCCTTGTCTTTTTCTTTAATGTTTGTAACAACACGTTATTGTTTCGTGTAACTAGCAAACTGCTAAATAAGCTGTTTATTTATTTATTTATTTATTTATTTACAAAATATTACACGTCCACAAAAAAGTTTTTCAAAAAGAAGCACGCAATAAGAGAGAAGACTGTTATTATTCATCATAAAACAGCTATTATTTGCCAAGGCGGTTTTGAATTTATGGCGAATGCGCCGGTATAAATAAAAATGCATTAGAGAAAGAACATAATAAAAATGGTTCTTTAATGCGCGAAATTTAGCTATCATGACAAAGGTTGTAGCAAAATTAAAATTGTTGATACAACCAAAAGCCCACACACCATAAGTTGTTTTATCCAATAATAGTACAGGGAAAATTATTTTCAATTGCGTATAAATACATGACTAATATAATAAGTATTCGATGACATTAGTCATCGAATACTTTATGAAATTAAATTGCTTAAGGTGGCCATTCCCTAGAAAGAGACATCCGATAGGGACACATTTATTATTTTTGCCCATAACTTTTTTTTTTAGTAAGTATATTTAAAAGAAACTATAAGAGGACCTAAGCAGAACCATAACAAGACTATTACTATGAATTTTCGCTTAATAATTTCAGTGGTTTGCAAAATAGCTAGATTTAAAACTACGAAATAGGAAGATTAATATAATTTTTAAATTTAAATCTAGCTATTTTGCAAACCACTAAAATCATTAAGTGAAAATTTATAGTAATAGTCTTGTTATTGTTCTACTTACGTACTTTTATTGTTTTTTTAAATATACGTACTAAGAAAAAAAAGTTGTGGCCAAAAATAATAAATATTTCCCTGTCGGATGTCTCTTTCTAGGGAATGGCTACCTTAAGGGAAACAGCCATCTGCTTAATCACGATCTAGTAGTGATTAATGACACATTCCCACAAAAAAAAGTCCTGATACAGAAAGATGAAGTACCTGGTACGTTTTTCGGTGTGCTAAAAACGAATCTCAGGTCAGAACAGACCCATCACCCTTAGATTTCACCCCAGTACGTCCTAGCACCCTCCCAAATGGTCAAATTTTCACATCATATAAAAATTCAAAATAAATATCTCATTCTACGTTTTTCGGTGTGCTAAGAACGAATCTGGGGTCATGATTAACCCATGACCCTTAGATTTCGCCCCAGCACCTCCTAGCACCCTCCCAAATGGCCAAATTTTTACATCATCATATAAAAATTCAAAATAAATCTCTCATTCTACGTTTTTCAATGTAATTTAATAGTTTTAATTTTGCTATATCTCCCCGCCCCCTTCACCATATGGTTATATTTTGACCCTTGTAACGTTGTACCAGTATTAGCATATGACAATTTTTCATTTCCATGCGATGAAATCAGGCAACAGAATCATTCCTAGAAAAACATGCTTCTATATTAAAACACATATAAATAAATTTAAAATGCTTGGAAGATATACTGTATTATCGGTATCAATATGTGACCGTAGGTAATTACCTACATATTGACACCAATAATACAGTATATCTTCCAAGCATTTTAAATTTATTTATATGTGTACCATAAGGCCCATTATGCATGCTGAGTTATATAGGTACTGTACATCTAAAATATGTGCATATTATATCTAAATTATTAGTTGATATATTCCCTCTTGCAAACATTGCATATATTCAACAATGGAAGGTTGTCTGAGATAGGAAATTACTGTATACTTTCAATTTCCTTCCCTTTCTCAATACAAATACGGCGATGTTTGGTCAGTATCATTTTTTATGTACACAATCCTCTCATATTTTGTACATAATAGCAAGATTCTATCTGCCCTATGCGGTTACCATGGTAACGGAAAAAAAAATCGTCGCTTCACCTGGCAGATTCCCTCGTCCCAATGCAGCGTGCTGTGGATATGACGCATTGGAAGGAATTTAAATACGGATTGATTAGCTGTCTGCACTGTGTAATTAGGAAAGCATACGTGTGGATAGAGTAGTCCAAAGAATAATGTTAAAATAACGATTTTCCTGCCCCTCCAAACAAAACTGAATTTATAGTATAAAATTGTTTTGATTGAAAGAAAAATAAAAGGTGGTTATTGTGTAAGATAAAAAAAATCGATTTTACTCAAACGATGATGAACAAAATATTTTAATACAGAAAAGGTTTGTTCATTTGTGTTGATTTAAAGCAACTTCAAGCAGTTAAATAAAGATAGTGTTATCACAAATAATGTGAGTGTGAGAGAGATAACGTGTTTCAAAGTTGCTATAAATCAACACAAATGAACAAACTGATAGTGTAGTAGGGTAAGCATGGGCCAGATACCCCTCGGGAAATTGGGCTGATATTTTTACCTTGAGATCACATTACTAAGAGAAACTATCCTGCAAGATATTACACGTCTGTCCTCGTTTTTAAAATAAATTTTTGTGATTATATTATATGTGGTAAATATACCAAAGAGGTATTAAGCAAAACATTATTGAGCATTTTCAGTAAGTGATACACCAAGATATTGGAATTAAAATTTTTAAAATATAAATAATTTAATGTATATTGAGAGACACAATCACTAATTTTTTTTCAAAGATGCCCCCTACTACGCTCTCTCTATATCATGTATTTTTTCGAAATTTTTACTTTTACTTCATAGATACTGATTGATTTTGCTTTTTATAAGATAGGAACCACATACGGCACTATTTGGAAAAATGGTTTCCCATTTTGGCATATTGTTATATCTTTCTCACCACCTAGCGAGGTGAGCGATGGATCAGTAACAGTAAATAAAAGTGGTGTCTGTAAGCTGACATCTGGTACGTGTCCTAAAATACAGTGTGTCCCGCTTTTTATAAATTCACCCTGATACCTTAATAACGCGATTTTCTTCAAATTTGGTTGGTAATTATATGTTGGAAAAATGAATTATTTGGCATAGTAAACATTTTCATTTTTCATTGGCGTACGATTTTAGGGGATAAAAATAGGTCGATTTTTCGGCAAAAGGATATTATGGCTTATTTTAGAAAAACTTTTCTATCATATTTGGATTTAGCATGTCCAAAAACCCCTTAATCCACATTCTCCATGAACTCAAAAACGGATTATGGCAGAAACGAAATATTAATTAATTTCTTAAAAAAAATAATTATTTTTTGCTATAACAAACCTAAAAACAAATTATTTTTATAAATTCTGGTCTCCTCAACATAACCACCTTCCAATGATACTACACCGTGTGTCGTAAATGTTACCTGGTCACTAAACATTATGTTCTTTAAAAAAATCTGTCGTTAATATAGTTAACTTGCAACCATAGGCATTATTCAAAAGTGCTTTAAACAACAAGTTTTTATTTGATATTTGGCGATTCATAAAAATTGTCAAAAGTTAAATAGTGTTATTTAATTTATAAATCTTACTGATAATGGAAGAAAATCGGAGAGTAGTTCTTACAATTCAAGAAAAAGTTGAAATCATCCGCTTAATTGGTGATAATGAAAGATTTATGCGTCAGGGTGCTCGAATAATTAATCAACGCCATCGTGATCGAGCAACAATTTGGCACAAAACCGTTGGTGACATCAACAAACCGTTTGCAAGAACTGGTATGGTAACATATACGTGAAACATAATGGGGTTGTGCATCGTATAGATGATCTGGAAAACTTTAATGTGTAACAATAAGTAGGTACTCTTTGTTTACTACCTTTTTGCTTATTTGCTACTTGCATGACGTGCTTCTTGTCCATTTTACGTCATATTCATACAAGTAATTTTGTAGTGTATAAAGATAAATTGGTACACCTTGTTTATTATTAATCTAGCTTTCTTGCTGTTGCTGCCTATATGCATAACGTGCGTCTTTGCCACTACATGTATATTTGAACAAGTAATTTTGCTAAACAGTTTACGATTTGGTTAATAGAGTTTAACATATAAATATATATATGTATTTTTTTTTATGTTTATTAGCAGTAGGTATATTCTACTTGTGCGTATTGTACACGTGCAAGGTATCATTCTTTATTTTATATTTTTATAGTTTACATTAGTTCTGTCTCTCTTTTTCTCACTATTTTCTCCTCTCTCTCTCTCTCTCTCTTATTTATATCGCTGATCTGTGTTTACGTGTTCACTATCCGTACCTGTTGATTAAAAACTCATATAGGTTAGCTGCACTATTTATCTAAAATCATATAATTACGCTTTGTTTTTGTTAGTTGACATATTTTTCGTACGAATTATATGAACCTGAACGTTGCACACATAAATGTGAGATCTCTTACTGCAAATTTTAATCAGTTTCAAGATTGCATTTTAAATTCAAACTATCATGTGATTGGGGTCACTGAGACTTGGTTACATCCAGGTATTGGCAGCAATATTGTAAGTATGAATGACTATGTTCTTGTCAGGCGAGACCGGCTGGTTCGAGGAGGTGGTGTAGGTCTGTATTTAAAGAACACTTTAAATTATACTATTTTATTAAGTGAAACCAGTGATTATATAGAGATTATTATAATCAAAATATTAATAGAAAATCAGGCACTTGTTATCGCTAATGTATATAGGCCACCAAATTCCGATTATGATTCCTTTCTAAACTATTTCGAGGACACGTTTTCCAATATTTTTGCAAATTATGACAATATAGTGTGTTTAGGTGACTTTAATATTAATATGCTTGCTAACTACTCTGCGCAATTTAAAAATATATATCAAACTTTTAATTTTGTGCAAGTAATCAACGAACCCACGCGAATAACTGATACAACCATGTCATTGCTAGATTTAATTCTGGTAAATTTTGAAAATGTTTGTGACGTTGGGGTAGTCGATGCACAAATATCCGATCACTTCTTAGTTCACTGCACTATAACGTTTAATGTTATGGAAGAACCGGAGAGAATATTTAATTACAGAGCTTTAAAGCATATAAATTTTGAACATTTTCAAATGGATTTAGAAAACATACCTTGGAATGATATTTTCTATATGAATAATATTGACGATAAAATTGAATTTGTTACTGATAATATTTTGCAGTTATTCAATACGCATGCACCTATCAAATCTATAAAATGCTCCAAAAGAAAATATGCTCCGTGGTTAACAGATAACATTAAATTTATGCAGAAACTACGTGATAAAGCCTTGGTAAAATTCAAACAAACAGGGCAAAATGGCCACTGGGTGTACTATAAACAACTTAGAAATTTAACTAATGCAGCTATTAAGGCTGAAAAGAAGGCTTATTTAAGATATAAATTTAATAATTGTAATATTAAAGAGAAATGGGGTGAATTAAAAAAATTAAATATTACTAAAAATCAAAAGGCTAATATACCTGAACAGTTAAGTAATGTGGACACTATTAATGATTATTTTATCAATTCCTCTAATAATAATGATAGACCTAAAGACGAGTTAATAAATTTTTATAATACCAATATTAAAGAAGGCATAGTTGGTTTATTTTCTTTTAAACTTATTTCTGATATAGATGTAATTAAAATCATTCAAAACATAAAATCTAAAGCTTATGGATATGATAAATTAAATATAACTTTAATACATTTATGCTGTCCTTATATAGTTCCATTCTTAACTCACATATATAATGTATGTATAAATGCACACTACTTTCCTAAAGCTTGGAAAATAGCTTTAATATTTCCATTACCTAAAATCAGTCAACCTAGCCAATTGAGTCACCTAAGGTCCATCAGTGTTTTACCTGTCTTATCAAAGATTTTTGAAAAAATCTTAGAATTGCAAATTAGAGAATTTGTGAATCTCAACAATGTTCTACCATTAAAGCAGTCGGGATTTAGATCTGGATTCTCTTGTGCTACGGCTCTTGCAGACGTAACTGATGACATCATTGGAGCTACTGACAATAACAAAATAAGTGTATTAATATTATTAGATTATACAAAAGCTTTTGATATGATAAATCACCAATTACTTTTTTCAATTCTACACTTTTGTGGCTTTGAACGAAATTCCTTCAGTCTAATTTTGTCATTCTTGTCGGATAGAATTCAACAAACAGTACTTAATAATAATATTTCACAACCACTAACTGTAGTTTCAGGTGTACCGCAAGGAAGTATACTTGGACCGTTATTGTTTACAATTTTTACATCGAACTTTCACACGTCCTTGCAACACTGCAATTACCATTTATATGCTGATGATACACAGCTTTATTGTTCATTTCATGTTGAAGATCTACAGGAATATAGGAATTTAATTAACAGCGATATAAAGAATTTGGTGTCAGTTTCTACTGATCATCTACTTAAAATTAACCCTAGTAAATCATCTGCTATAATATTTTGCAATGACAATGTTCGTGAATTTGTGTCGAGAGAAATTAATATACAGATTGGAAATGATACAATTGCCTTCAATAACAGCTCTAAAAGTCTTGGTCTTATTATTGATTATAAATTGAGATTTAAACAGCATATTACGAGTAAATTAAGATCAGCATACGCTGCACTAAAAATGATATATTCCCAGAGACGATTTTTAAGCATGGAAGTAAAAAAAATGTTATGTGATTCTCTAGTTTTGTCCCATTTTAATCATTGCGATGTGGTTTATGGCCCCTGTATTGACAGCATCGAGACCCGGCGCATACAAAAAGTACAAAATGCTTGTCTTCGCTTAATTTTTGGAATTCAACGCCGTCAAAGAATATCTCATAAATTGAAAACTGCAGGATGGCTGAATATGTACAATCGCCGCAAACTTCACATGGCTTGTTTTTTTCATAAAATTTTAAAGTTTAGATCGCCACCTTATCTCCTCAACAAGCTCTCTTTTAGAAATGATATTCATAACATTAATATTAGACGAAGAAATATTCTCACCATACCACAACACCGTAAGGAAATATTCAAAAGGTCATTCTCTTATAACATTGCTACTTCTATAAATACGCTACCCTTTAATGGACTCACCCTTTCGTGTGTAAGTTTTAAAAAAACATTTAAAACATATTTAATGCGAAATCAGTAATAATAAAATCTTACCTTTTCCCGTAATTTCTCTGTTTTTAAACTTTGTTCCTTCTTTAATTTTCTTTGTTTCATTTTTTTTCTAATTTCTTTTCTTTCTCTTCCTCTCATTTCCTACTCTCCTCCCTCCTTCAGCTCTAGTTTGCCTCTTTTTAATTCTACTTTGATGTATTTTTTTTTAATTTTTTTTTTTATGATTGTTTCGATATGAGTACCTATATTTATTTAATTTACTCTGATATTATTTATAGGCAATAGTGGAAGAAGAGTTTACTGGCTTGTCAGTAAACTGAACTACTCGCCTTTTATTTACCTGTTGTAAACATGTATAATTTACTATTGTTAAATTTGTCAAATTGGGTAAATAATAAATGCTTTATTATTATTATTATTATTATTATTATTATTATTTCCAAGAAAAGGAACAATCCAAATGGTAGTATAAGGACAGTTGCGAGAACACTAAATTTAACCAAAAATAAAATATGGAGGTGTTTGGGCATTAGGGCATTTAAACAAAAATTTTTGCATACTCTCCTAGAAAGGTGATTTTGAATGGCGGTTTGAATATTGCCTATGGTTGCAAGGTAACTATCTTAACGACAGATTTTTTTTAAAGAACATACTGTTTAGTGACGATGCAACATTTACGATAAACGGTGTGGTATCTAGTAAAAATTGTAGATATTGGGCAGCTGAAAATCCGAACTTTGTAATTAACTGTAAAAACTAATACAGTGAAAAATTTAACGTGTGGTGTGGCATATTAAACGAACAAATTGTTGGCCCCTTTTTTCTGGATAACCTCAACGCAGAACATTTTCTAAATTTTTTACAAAACGATTTAGACGATTTTTTTATGGAAGTGCCTTTAGCACAGATAAAAAATGTACACTTTCAGTTAGATGGTACCCCGTCGCACAATTCTTTGATAGTTGGAAATTTTTTAAAAGCAATTTCCCAAGTGGATAGGTAGAAATAGCCCTTTAGAACCGTGGCCCCCTAGATCGCCTGATATTGCCCCTTGAGACTTTTTTCTATGGAGGTACTTGAAAAATAAAGTGTATGCTACTCTGCCACGTAACAGACAAGGGCTTTGCCGTAGAATTAGGCAAGTGTGTCAAGAAATTACTCCCCAAACTTTAAGAAAAGTGATTGAACGGTTAAGAAAGGTTGTTGAAAAGTGTATTTTATTAAAAAATATTAAAAAGTTGTTTTTAGGTTTGTTATAACAATTAAATAAAGTTACCTATAAAAAAGTAATTTTTTTTTAAAGAAATTAATTAAGTTTTCGTTTCTGATTATGGAGAATATGGATTAAGGAGTTATTGGACATGCTGAATCCAAATATGATAGAAAAAAATGTCTAAAATAAGCCCTAACATCCTTTTGTCGAAAAACCTACCCTATTTTACCCCCTAAAACCGCACGTCAATGAAAAATGAAAATATTTACTCCGCCAAATAATTCATTTTTCCAACATATAATTAACACCCTAATTTGAAGAAAATCGCATTATTAATAACTGAGATATTAGGGCGGATTTATGAAAAGCGGGATACACTGTACAATGTACATAAAGAGTGACACAACTGTCGTTTATGAAAAGATTGAAAGAAAACATGGGGGTATAAAAGTAAAACGCAAGATTTCGTATATACCAACCACTTGATAGAAAAAACCCATAGTTCTAATGACAACTTCAAAATTTTGCAACAAAAGTAGAAAGGATAAAACTGACTAATTAGAAATTAATAATTTAAAATATACTGTTACTTTGCTAAATGATCAGTTAAACATAAATCATTCATCGATTTAAAATATTCTCTAAATTTCAGCCCTTAGCTATTTGCATGGTCTTGTTATTAGCTTATTACTTCAGAACTAGTTATAAATTCCTTCTGTTGTACTAAATAATTTAGTATTATACTTAACATCTGAGGAAGTTGCTGTCTGACGAAACAATCGTTATATTTTAAATAAAAAAAATTAATTTTGTGAAATTAATTAACAACTCTTTAAATTTTATGAAACCCTTGTTGTGCCAAAATACCCAATAAAAAGTAAGAAAATCTGAATATGCCACAAATAAAGAATTTTAAAAATATCCTTTTTCAAATATTCACAAATGAAGTCACTTCATTCTTCGTGGTTTTCACATTTTTTCAAATTTTTAGCACCCTGTATATGCATTTTTATAAATAGTATAATTTTCTGACTTTTCACAGAAGTCAGACGTTTTTATAAAAATAACCTTGAATCAAAAATTAAAAAATATAAAAGTTTTCCCTCTTTCGAGCTCAATCTGTGGACACACTACACTATATTTAGACTGAAGCTAAACATAAGATATACCGAAATGTTTATTTAAATAGATACTGAATTTTTAAATATTATTTTGCGAGACAGACATTTATCACAAGTTGGAGCGACGTCTAAATAATCTGTCTTAATTTTATTAGTACTTTCCGGAGAGGAATTCATTTAAAGATAAAAGATTAAGTATACAGATATGAAAAGAATAATTATAATATTAATACTGGGTCAGTTGAAGCATTTTCAAAAGGAATTTACGACACCGCAACTCAATTTGATGGCCACACTCCAGCAATAACATACTACGAGGGTTGTGCCTCTGAATTCTGAGAGAGCTAAGCGGCGTATACTCATAAATCAGTCAGGAGGAAGTTCAACAAGTTTCGGTTGGCACCAATACCGTCGCTACTCTGGACAGGGGAGAGTTCTTTGATTATGAGTAGTTGGCAGATATAGAGAAATATGTATATTATGATATACGTGACAACCCAAGTAACAATTTAAATACTTTTTACATTTATTTAGGATTTATCAATGTTTTATAATGGAAACCTCATTATTCATTAATGTATGCCCGATTTATTAAATGCTAAGATACTTTTGTCTTAAAGAGAGTTTTAAAGAGGCCTTCAAAAACTTACATTAAAAGTGAATTATCTTTTATTAGTCGTTATTGACTTATGATTGACTTATTAAGGTATTTATCAAGCCTTCAATAAAACTTCATACATGTTAAGTGCAAGTTAGGAGGATCAAGTTTTATAGAGATTAAGCAAGTGTTGTGGCTATATTCATTGCTTTATGAAATTAAATTGAGGTGGTTGTTAATGCTAGGCTATAATCTACAATATGCTTTGAAATCACTAAGTTTCAGGCCGAACCTTCATAAAATCAATTGCTTGCTACAGTTTTAAAAAACAAACATCTGCAATAAATCAGTTTTGTACATAAAAGGGTTTGGTTTACCTTTACCCAGACTGTAATGTTTCAGAATAGGTAGCTTTTTAAAACTGTAGTAAGATATGTATACACATTCGTCAGCATTTTGTTTCTGTATGATGTGCCTGAGGGTGGGTCTCAGCAAACCTTACATTTTAGGTTATATTATCCGACCACCATAAATTCTGTAGGTTTTAAAGCGGTTGTGCTATGTGCTCAAATGATTAAAATTGGTTTTAAGATAAACCTACAAGTTTAAAAAAATATCGTATGACCAATGAGGCTTAAAATGTACTTTTACAAGAATGAATCGACATACTTAAAGAGCAATTGGTAATGTAATAGGCATTTTAAGACAAGACATGTTTGAAGTAGAATTATTCAGAGCTTATTGGGTTTATACATACAGCCACCATTTTATTTCCAGCCGTCTAGGAATATATCGGTCAGCCATATTGGGAATCTCCCAAATTAAACAAAAAAATGTAATTTCTATCTAATAGAAATATTTTATAAAAACAATTTACATATACCAAACCATATTATGGGTAGATGCTAAAACTCTCTACTTTTTAGGTCCCAAGAAAATAATTATTTATATATTTATTAAAAATTGTGTTTTTAGGGAGCGCACGGATTTTTAAGAACTATCTAATACGTGGTTTACAGTAATCTTAGCTTCGTCGTTTTTACCCACTATAAGTAGTCCCATCAATTCATTTCAAGTAGTCCATCTTTAACTGTTTTTCTGAACTGTGCTTAGTAGTCATCAATTGTCTATTTTATAGCTTATATACGATTATAGTGGCCCACAGCGCATTTAGAATAGATTTATTTATTTTTACCTCATTAAATACAAAAAGTCTGCTCAAAGCATTTGTGTGTGTATTTTATGTTTTGATATAGTGCCTATCCTAAACCATATATGGTTTTATAATACTCTTCAGATACAATCTGAGTAAAGCTGTGTGTAATTCATTAAAACTTGAAAGTTTTAATAGTAGTTTTAAAAAGAGGCATGTAGGCCCTTCTCTAGATGGGCCCCTGTACTCTTATAAAAGTTTTAAATCGGCTTCATAGAGTCCTTCCAAACCATATACGTTTATAAATAGTCTTGGAAATAAGTTTTTTGGATACCTTATAGATTATTTTAAAACTACAATTGTTACTTGGGTATGCAATAAGACCATATTTAGGTTGTGAAGCAAGTAAAGTACTAGTTTCGTGAAAAGTATAAATTCTTATTTCTAGTAAAGTGTTGCAGCTTTGGAGTAATTATATGAGCAGTAGATGAGCTTCGTCAACTAGACAAAGATATTCACAAAATAGAAAGATCCCATGTCCTTAGAAGTTTCGATCCACTCTTGTGGTTATTAAAGGATCCTTGAACCGTAGGGTTGACACAGAATTAATTATTTTTTCAAGGCGGTTAAGTGGGCTGCAAATTAATTGGCTAGATTTACACCACGGTTTGGGAAACTGCGATCTCGGATGCTCTACCCTTTCCCTAAATTAAATGTTGACGTAAATGCTAACAATTGCCACAGTCTACCTAAGTAAAGAGGGATTTTGTCAAAGCAATGTCTCGCAATTTCGACGATGTCGTCTAATTAAGGGAGATAATAAAACCGCATTAGTAAAAAGCATATAAAAGTACCGCCATACACTGAAATCTAATGGTGACACTCGGTTAGGGTCGAATGCCTTCAACATTGCAATTGTAGTGCGTTTCACAAATGTGGTAGATTTCCAGTTAAAGTAGGTTATACGCATTAACATTTTAAAATGAAATAAAATTCACTTTATCACGCTGTGTGCATTTGTGATGCACACGGTACATGGCAGTTTTATGCCATTAATTCTTAACTTTGCTTGTTGTGTATGGGGTAATATTATATAAAAATGGTTTGTTTTATTCCGAAAAATGTTTTATGTTGCCAGCAGTTAATTGGGTGTTTATATTTAATTATTACACAGCCACACACAATTTTTTTTTCTGACCTGGAGATCTGACCTAGCTCACTATATGTTTTTGGGGTCGCTAATCTGAATCCGAGGTCCATTTAACTCCATCACATCAGAATATTGCCATAACCTCAACAAACTCATAATTTAAGCGGTTTCGACCTCACTTCACATAAATCGCCGTAACTTTTTCTTGACCCTCTCTTTTTTGTACTAGATCGACTGTAAATTAAATTTCTAATCCGATGATGTGGGGTGCGGTATTCTTCCGGCGCTTTCTAAGTGAGATATCGGCCGCCAAAGTGAGAGGTTCGAGGATTTCGCTTCTCGAGCGATACGGCCCAGCTTCGAGGGCCATTTCTGCCAAACGAAAGTTAGAAAAAGTCTGAAAAAAATTAGAGGTACGTAGAAAGATGTAAGAAATCGTTTGGCGCTAATTTGAGGTCGATGCGTATCTTGGTTTTCAAGATAAGGCTACTCGAAGTCACCGGATGGTAATAATCGAATTTCTTACCGCTTCCCGAGGCTATATCTTGAAGACGAAACGAGATACAGAGCTGCGGTTTACTTTATTCAATTTTTCTCGCCTTCCTACATACCTCTGAATTTTTTAAATGCTTTACCTTAGAAATTTTGCAAAAAAATGAAAGTGCCGGCAAAAATCTAAAAAAATGCAGAGGTATGTAGGAGCAAGAGAAATCGAATGGCGTAAGCCACAGCTCTCTATCTCGTTTCGTTTTCGAGATATAGCCTCGGGAATGGGCAACAAAATTCAATTTTCACCATCCGGTCTTCGAGCGGCCATATCTCGAATACCAAGGCGCGCACCAGCATCCAAACGATTTTTTCACATTTTTGCTAGTTTTAGTTTGGCAGAAATAACCCTCGAAGCTGGGCCGTGTCGCTCGAGAAGCAAAATCCTCGGACCTCTGAATTTGTCGGCCAATATCTCACTTAAAAAGCTCCGGAAAAATATCGTGCCACACATCATCGGATTGGAAATTTAATTTGCAATCGATCTAGTAAAAGCAGGAGGGGATCGTTTTTGTCTAGAAAACGTTACAGCGATTTATATGAGGAGATGTCGAAATCGCTTAAATTATGGGTTTCCTTAGGTTATGGCAAAATCCTGATGTGATGGAGTTAAACAGAGCTCGAATTCGAATTCAGCGACCCCAAAAACATGTAGTAACCATGGTTAGATCTCCAGACTAGAATTTTTTTTTTGTGTGTGGCTGTGTTATGGATATAAAGAAAATAAACATTCCGTACATATTAAACGGAACAGGAAATTATGTGTTTGATTCAAAATTGTCTTTTTATTTGCAAATACATGTAATATACATCTTATTACATGTTTTTGCAAGAACCATTGCTGTTTTTAGGTTAAATTTACCTAAAATACATTGTAGTTGGCAATAATGAATATTTCACCACTTCGTCGTTTTTCTGATTTTTTTCAGAAGGCGTTTGCAATATAATATTCTCATATAATATATGAGAGCCGTCTCTGTCATCGAAATAGAATTTCCGAGCCTTGGACTGATGATGTCAAAATTAGCCAGCTCTTTTTTAAGTTTTCTTTTTGTGGGTGCCGTTCCACTTGTCCCCCTTACGCCGCGAACGCACTAAGCGACTGCGACCGCGACCAGGGTCTCGGTCGCGGTCGTAGGTGTCGCGACCATGTTGAGACCGTCATTGCGACTATCTGAATATATCAGTTGTTTAAACATGGACGTCGACGAAGTGAGCGTAGTAATTTATTGGTACTTGCGAAGGCAAAAATTTAAAAAAGGGGGAAAAGCAACTTTGGCTACACCTGTTTCTCGACAGTCGTTTGACAAAATATAAATCTGTATTCATCTAGACTTTTTTCTGCCGAGGTACAGTTGTATAAAGCTAAAATAAATCGCTCTCCCATGCTTGCAATTTCTTCATGAGTAGCTTCCTCATTGTTGAAAGTTTGTACAATATGTTGTAAATCACTTCTTTTATTAAATACATTGATTGCATTCACTTTCCGCGACAAACAATAACGAATGAATTTTTAATCGCTGTATCACAAATGTCAGTATAAACTAAGTAAAACACACGAAAGCCAGCTCGGTGGCGCAATGCTGAAGGTGTTTGGCTTGCGACCACGGAGTCCCGGGTTCGAATCCTGGCCAGGGTATGGATGTTGGTGGTGTTTTTTCATGTGTTACCGAGACGGTAGCAGTGACCTAGACCGCTGTTGGGTGGCACAACATGTCTAGTAGCTGTTATCTCTCCTGAGTTCGAGTCTCAGCTGCGGTAGATGGCAATATCGCAGGGAATGGTTGTTGTGTCATGTCTATGTGTATGTGTCCTGGTTGAGTGGTAGAGCAGCAATTAGCTGAACTCCGCCAGGACGTTAATATAAATAAGGCATTAAAAAAAAAAAAAAAAAAAAAAAAAAAAAAAAAAAAAAAAAAAAAAGTTCGTGTGATGTTACGCGACAAAATACACGCAGCCTACTGAGGCGGTAGGTAATACAGCAAGCACTAAAATAATATACTATTGCTTCTGCGATGAAGTACCAACCCGTAAAGGGCAATGACCTATGGAAGTGCGGAATGATGTGCTGCATAATAACACCGAACATTTCGGTGATGGTAAATAGAAAACGAATTATATGACTTGCGCTAATTACGGCCCTGATTTACCAACGTACTATTCGTTTGAGGAGAAATGGTCTAAAAACCTTTTTTGTAGAGAATTTCCTGTAGAACACTTTTGTACATAGGTATTTTTGTTGTAAAATGCACCATTTCATGAATAATTTTAAATAAGCGAAAATTGGGGTGAATACTATGTCGTAGGGGATGAAGCACACAATTTAGGGGTGGGAACTTTTCGGTTTATTATTAGATATGCTGTCCTGATTATTTCCACCAATTTTCAAAACTTTATGAATTTTGTCGGATATATCGCAATTTGGACCGTAATATTACTGAATTAATAGTGAACTGAGACAACTTGATGACATTTTTTTCAATTATACAAGAATGTCAGTAAATTCATTTGATGCATTAATAGAGAATTTTCGGCCAAATATAACTTGAATAAATACGAGGCCAGTGGTCGCGTGCGGGTCTCAAGTCACAAGAGCGGTCGCTAAGACCATGGTCGTGGTCGCGGTCATCACAATGTGTGTTGAAAGATTTAATTCAACACAAACCACTGGTCGCAGAGACCATGGTCGCGGTCGCAGTCGCTAAGTGCGTTGGCGGCATTAACGTACGTGCCATAGTTTCTACAGATATTATGAATTATATAGTAAATTGACAAATGCCTTGCTGCGTTTTGTAGCCACTACGGACCCGTTATCGTTGTAAGAAATTAACAATAAATAGGATGACCGAAATTATGTAGTACTAAGTGTTTTGTCATACTAGCACCAAAACTAAAGAAATATTTGGTTACATCTTATAATTACTGCCGGTCAAAGATGCGTTATAGTTTAATTATAAGTGGGAATTGTAAAAATTAAAACTGTAGTTTTTTTTTTTCATTTTACATTTTATATTAATTATAGATGCTCGCTAAAATTTGCAAATAATTAATTAGCGTATCAAAGTAACTAGCTATTGTCACGTGTGTCATACATACACATATTTTGTTTTAATAACGCATTTAATATCGCTGTCCAGTGTCAGAAGTGATAATACATGTCATTCATTCGGCCATATATAATATTATTTACTTTTTTCATTGTCCAGGTCAAACATTTTTATACACCGAGAAAATATAATTTCGTGGAATAAGCACCCGAGAAACTCCTACATTATGTCATGTTACAATCAAATATGCTTTCGGTTTCTAAAATCTTGAAATTACAGAAAATTCTAACATTTTCGGATCACCTGAGCAGGTCCATTAGGGCTTGCAATTATCCGCTAAAACCACTATATATACCATTAGCCTTTTATTCACGACATTTGTGCCTTCTAATTGATTGTATAGGTGAGGGAATAAACGGGAATATATACGTATATTTAAATTGGTTTTTTAAAACTTCGCTTTTATACACATCCAAATACTGCTTTAGTTAATTCAGTCGTGTTTTGCCACAAAAAAATCTATTTAGTTCGCAATATACGTTTTAAGAGAATTTCTAATTGAAAAATTCCACACGCTTGAAACTTTCAGCGCTTCTCAAACTGTAATATGGCTATCTCGAAGGAAGATATTGGCGTGGTCTTTTTGAGCTGAGAACTGGATGTACGCTTTCTTTTTAAGTTTGATTCGGAACTTCCTCTGACTGAATCATTATTCAACAGTTCAACACTTCTAAATTTTTGTTTGTGAATATATGATCGAAAACATTAGATTGATGGCAGCCCGATTCGACTTTTTCAAAATTATTTTCAATTAAACTGATTAAGTACTAGGAAAAAGTCGTATGCAGTGTATAACGCAACTGTAATGAAATATATTCAGATGATAGAGGATATCAATTCTTTATAATTAACTTTCTGCGAGTTTTCTTCTTTTCTGGCGTACCCGATATACCGCTCCCAATTGGGAGCAAGCGACAAGATTCAGATATCATCCACTTAAATAATAAAAAGCACATGTCCGAGGACAGACCCTTGAGGCACCCTGTGATGAGTTTATTGGAAATTAGATGGCAGTTCTTTTAAGTGTACACATTTGATCGTGTGAATTAACGATCAAATAGATTCAAGCATGCTTCCACAATTTGACAGTTTATCAGATAAATATGATGGTAAGAGTATTACGAAGATTTTTTTTATTGTATTCTCTCCCTAAAGCTTGTGTAAAGGAAACAGACAGAAGAATTTCAAACTTTGGGAACCAGACAAATACTCAGTGGCAAGATGTTTTGAGGCAGGCAGTTCTTTTAATATATCGCTTACAACTGAAGAGAAGTGGATTACTAAATTCCTAATAAGTTATATTACGGTGATTCACTTTGTTGTTGAAGCTGTTGTACTAATATTTTATCAAAGTCCTTCCAACATTTGGCTTGTAAACATCGTCATTTAAATTATTATCATAGCCACTCCTTTACACATTGAAAAACGTTGAGTCGTAACGTAAAGCTGATATCATCAATGACCTGACAGGATAAGGGTATAGCGGGATCGAACGCCAAACAGGCAACCGCGATACATGGCGTGGTGTTCTTAAAGAAGTACAAGCAAGGGATATCATATACAGGATGTCCCAGCTCTATTTAGACAAGCATTATCTGAAAAACGGTGAGGGATAGAAAGAAATGTTAAATAGAAAAGTTATTGTGTTTAAAAATATGAACTTAAATGTTTGGGACAAAATTTTTTTATTAACGTAATCATAAAGAATACAGTACAAAAAATAGTAACTATTATGATTATTATAAGCATGAGGCAGCATGAGTTATCAAATTTTTTAAATCATTCTGATTATTTAATTTCTCAGCGTATACAATTTGCTTTAAATGGCTCCGTAAGAAAAAATCGAGGGGCGACACATCAGGTGACGGTGCATGTCACTTAAGGTCATTCCCTAGAAAGAGACATTCGATAGGGAAATATTTATTATTTTTGGCTATAACTTTTTTTCTCAGTACGTATATTAAAAAGAACTATAAGACCACCTAAGTAGAACCATAAATATGAATTTTCACTCAATAATTTCAGTGGTTTGCAAAATAGTCAGAAATAACTTTAAAAACCGCTGCCTAAGGAATCACTACTTCCACATCCAGATTCTTCATCCGTCACTTTAAAGGAAACATCTTGACTATATTTGCACTCTAGTATGTGGAAATTATTGGTCACCGAATTTTAATAATATTTGGGGCAGATGTCATAGAAAAGTTTGAGGAGTTGGTTTCTACCATATACGTTAAAAATGAAGTTTCTAGTTCACCCTACTTATTTTCTACTATTCACAACTTACCACCTCCCACCCCTTCAATAGAGTTATCTCAATCAGATGTCACTACAATACATACGTGTACTAATTTTCAAGTGAATATCTCAATTTGATGTTATCAATCCCATTAATAATGAAGCGGAGGTGGTGGAGTTTGAAAAATATTAGAAAGAAATCTGAGGCCTTGGTTTCTAGTACATACACCGAATCCCAAATTTATGTACTCTTATCAGCTTGATTTACTTATTTTCCCCTAGTCACTCCTATTAACCCCAACACTTCTACGGAATCATCCCAAAATATAATCCAGTTCCAAATGTCGTTATAATACATACGTCTACCAAATTACAAGTGAATATCTCAATTTTATTTTATCAACCTCTTTAATAATGTAGTAAGGGTAGTGAAAGGGTTGAAAAATATTATTAAAAAATTTGAGGCCTTGGCTTCTAGGACATACACCGAATTTCAAGTTGCAATACTCTTACCAGCTTGCTTGACTTATTTTTCCCTATTTACCTCTACTTACCCCCACTTCTTCAACGCAATCATGTCAAAATATAATCTAGTTTCAGATATACTTATAATACATAAATGTACCAAATTTCAAGCGAAAATTTAAATTTAATTTTATCAACTCTTTTAATAAGGGAGTGGGGGTGGTGGGGGGATGGAAAATACTAATAAAAAATCCTGAGACCTTCGCTTCTAGTATATAGACCAAATCTCAAATTTCTGTACTTTTACCAGTTTGCTTTACTTATTTTCCCTTATATATCCCTACTTAACCCCGAACCCTTCAACGGAATCATCTCAAAATATAATCTAGTTCCAGATGTTGCTACAATACATATGCGTACTGAATTTCATGTGAATATCTCAATTTTATTTTATCAACCCCTTGAATAATGGAGTAGGGGTGGTGGGGGGCTGAAATATATTATTAAAAAATTTGAGGCCTTGGCTTCTAGTACATACACCGAATTTCAAGTTTCTGTACTCATACCAGTGTGCTTACTTATTTCCCCCTATTTGCCCCTAAATAACCCCCAATCCTTCAACGAAATCATCTCAAAGTATAATCTAGTTCCAGATGTCATAATTCATACGTGTACCAAATTTCAAATGAATATCTCAATTATAATTTATCAACCCTTTTAATAATGAAGTAGGGGTGGTGGGGGTTGAAAAATATTATAAATAATCTGAGACCTTGGCTTCTGGTACATACACCGAATTTCAAGTTTCTGTAGTCTTACCAGCTTGCTTTACTTATTTTCCCTATTTACCCCTATTTAACCCCCACTCCTTCAACGCAATCATGTCAAAATATAATCTAGTTTCAGATATAATTATAATACATAAATGTACCAAATTTCAAGTGAAAATTTAAATTTAATTTTATCAACTCCTTTAATAAGGGAGTGGGGGTGGTGGGGAGATGGTAAATACTAATAAAAATCCTGAGACCTTCGCTTCTAGTATATACACCAAATCCCAAATTTCTGTACTTTTAGCAGCTTGCTTTACTTATTTTCCCCTATTTACCCCTATTAAACCCCCAACCCTTCAACGGAATCATCTCAAAATATAATCTAATTTCAGACGTCGTTATAATACATATGTGTACGAAATTTCAAATGAATATCTCAACTTTATTTTATCAACCCCATTAATGGGGTAGGGGTGGTGGAGGGTTGAAAAATATTATAAAAAAATCTGAGGCCTTAACTTCCAGTACATACACCGAATTTCAAGTTTCTGTACTCTTACAAGCTTGCTTTACTTATTTTCCCATATTTACCCCTATTTAACCCCCAACCCTTCACCGGATATCCTCAAAAAACAACCCAGTACAAGATCTCGTTATAATATATACGTGTACAAAATTTCAAGTCAATATCTTAAACCGTTCCGGAGAAAACGTGCGGACAAAAAAAAAGTTACAGACAGACAGACAGAAATTTTTTTTCGCTCAAATTTAAAATCTCGACGTTTCATGACATTCTAAACCTATTTCACGAATAAAAATGTTTTTGCGATTACTATACTTCGAATCCACTACGTGGATGTGGAAGTAAAATTATGTTAATCATCCTATTTCGTAGTTTTAAATCTAACTATTTTGCAAACCACAGAAATTATCGAGTGAAAATTCATAGTAATAGTCTTGTTATGGTGCTACTTAGGCAGTCTTATAGTTTTTTAAAATATGCATAGTGTAAGAAAAAAAGTTGTGGCCAAGAATAATAAATATTTCACTATCGGATGTCTCTTTTTAGGGAATGGCCACCTTAACAGGTCCCTGATTACCAATTAAGTTCTCTCCAAATCTCTCGCCATAAATAAGCAACATATCAACACATTTCGTTAGATGTAAACAGTGGCGGCATATTTCTGATTTGAAAACGAAAGGGTGTTAAAAACTACGTGGATGCGTAAGTAATTAACAACTGTCAGTGAAACTGCCAGAAGCAGTCAATAATTTCTGTTCTTGTAGGTAATTAAGGCCAGCCTTATCAGTATTATCAGAAAATGGTACATGGCAGAATCAAGATTAAACCATTGATATATCGTAAACTGTTAATGATGGGTATGGCATATATTTAATAAAATTTGTTCGGAAATAAAAAAACACATTTAACACAAATAGACATAAAGTGTTTACATAAGTATGCTTAATTCTATTGAAATATATTCTTTATAGGATTTTGCAAACATCAGAAAAATCTATGAGAACTAAAAGAAAAGCTATTAATGAAATCTGTGCCTTCTTTCGATAACTTGAAGTCTGGTTATGCTAGAAAATTAAAATCCTAAAATAAATTTATACAATTTCTTATTTGAAAATTCTCATTCAACAACTAGCATCCACACAGTCCTATACGACCATGCCATAAAAATACCATAACATTTTTTATCAGTCAATGTCAAATATAATTTTTCATACTTGTTCTTAGAAATTGTCTTGGTTTTGCATGGAACATCTTTATGAGTGGCTTTGTGCCTTTCTGATGAGCTGCAGAATAAGGGCGAAAAACGTTTCAATGGTTTAAGCGTTTCTAAAAACAAAATGATAGATTTTATGAAAATGTAATCCATGAGAATGAATATATTCACACAAGGTAGGTAAATAAATTTATTTTCGGCCTTTCTCTCATTTATAACTGAATCGTTATTACCGTAGGGGGTTATGAAGATACCAGTTTAGTCTGCATGGCTGTAGGGGACTTTGTGGATGCTAGTTGTTGAATGAGAATTATACAGGGTCTAATTAATTTCATGTTATCAAAAAAAATTGGTGGTAGGGAACGACAAGACAAACAAGAAAACCTTATATAACATGGGGTCTAAAGCTCATACACTGAAAGAAATCGACCAAATAGAATGTTTTGCTAAGATGATCTGCGTTATCATAAGTATTTTTTTTGTTAAGACTACATTATCATTATCTAACCACAAGAAAAACTGTTTTGCTAATGAGATTTTGCAACGGTAAATCTTTGACTATTTGTCCCAATAGCAGCACTTACTTAAACTAGGTAAAATATTGTTGTAAGTCTTCTTTTTAATAGGGCTAACTAAATAATTTCTTACGATAAATAAGTGCCTTAAGTTAAAGTTAACTATTTAATTAAAACTCAAATAGACCTATGGTTGGTAAGTCACCTGTTAACTGTAAAGACGGGCTTACTAATCGTAACGTCTTACTTATTAATTTTTGCACGTGGCGCAAGCGCAGTTTTTATCATCGCGCGCCATTTCATCCATGCAGCGACGCATGCAGTAACTAGTAAGCAATTCGGCGTTCGACGAGACAGTTGTGGGAAAGGTTTTATGCAAAGAAATTTTATAAAAAAACTTGTGTTTTATGTTATTGTAGTATATTAGTTGCTTTCGTTCAGCAGAGTGATTCATAATCAAAATAAACAGGATTTCAATGAACAGTAATCATATGATACAAAATTGCATGGTATAGGGACAGAGACAACACATGAAACAGCTAGGTGCCTTATCATTACGAATCACTCTGCTGAACGAAAGCAGCTATTAAATAGTAAACTATGATTGTGTCTTCTTACAAGTCAAAGTTCCCCTTTTTTAATAGGCACCCTGAATTGTTTATTAGTTGTTTGTTTCCTTAAACGAATCATTTATTTTAATTTTACCAACAATAATTCTTTGTCTGAGTCAACATAGAAATGTATTAAAAACGTGTTTTAATATGAAGTGTGAAGTCGAACATGATGAATGGCACTATCTTTCTAAAAAATATAAAATTAAAATATTGAATTTACAAGTAACGTACTTGCAAAGTGACATTACTAGGTCAAGAGAGATTATTTGTTGCCATTATAATGTAAGCTACATAGTGGTTAAAAAGTCACCTATTAGCAGTAGGAAAGTTCTTTTGCGGTTACAAGGTAGTAATGGTGTAAGGAATAGGAACTTACTAACTATAACAAAAAACTTATTAAGATTAAAATAGGTGGTGACTCCTGATAGCAAAGCTATCACCCTACAGTAACAAATAAATGATAAGAAAAACTTTTATTAACGGTAAATAAGTGCATCTTAGCAAGATCGTTTTTGTTGCGCTTACAGAGCAGTCTTGCTGGAGCCTGTTTTAATGCAGATATTTATTAGCGGTTAGTCAATTTCTCTTTATGGATAATAGAAATTTCTTTCAGTGTAGTTTTGGAGAAAAAAAAAAATAAACAAAAACTTCGCAAATTTTCAATAAAATTTCTTGAGAACTGCTGGAATATTGAGGTAGGTTTAGATCTGGATCTGATCTGAAGAAAACTATACTGTAACTCTCCCTTGTGCAATACTTTGGTTACTGTCGGTGTTTCGTTTAGTACACACGTCCAACGTTCGTTATTTTTGAATTTCGCGTCATTGTGTATTTATAGTTAAGATTTATTTTATTGACTTACTGTTCAAGTTGTCAAATTCTTGATTACGTACAGACACAACTTACTTGTTTGTTCTTTTTGTATTCCTGTTTGGCTTTTGTACCAAGTTTCTATTTTATTTTTCTTTATTGACAACGTTAGTTGATAGTTTAGTGTTTAGTGTTGAACGAAGTGCGTATATATTTAATTCGACGTACCGAACTGTGTATTGATACAGATGCAGAGATTTTGAATCACTTAGGTAGGTCGTAAGCTTTTAATCCAGGACACTCATTTATGTTACAAATGTTAATAAACCACATTTAAATTTTCTAAATTATAAACAATCCAATATTTTGTTCCAAATTAAAAAACACACATGTAAAGAAATGCTCTGTTTAAACCTCTATGGCCATTATTTGCTTACAATTGTGCACGAAGAGAGAACAAATTATTTACCTCTGTATACTTGCCTCAGTTCAGTTGAGGCGGTACGTCAAAGACGGTCGATGATTCTTTGACACCGCGTGTGCCGGCGAGCACTTTTTTATGACAATTTAAAAGTTGTATAATTGGGAAGTACAAGTCCATCGACCAAGAAAAGCAGTGGTTCTCAATAGTTGTCTACCATAATATTAAATATGTTAACCTAGATCAGTGTTTTTCAAAGTGCCCCTAGAGGGAAAAGTCATAAAGGTTTTTTGTTTGTCTAGTCGGTCCCCATTACCAGTTTTTTTTAATGACATGAAACTGATTACACCCTGTATAAGTTTATTTTAGGATTTAAATTTGCTAGCATAACCAGAGTTCAGGCTATCGAAAGAATGCAAAGATTTCATTAATATTTTTACACGTAGCTTTTCCTCTAGTTCTCATAGGTAGTTATTTTTTCTGTTATTTGCAAAATGCTATAGAGAATATGTTTCAATCGTAATTTATTATAAATATTGTAGTTTTTCCTCTGACGATCTGACCGAAATATCCCAGGATATGCATCAAGCTAAGGAAGTGAAAGGAAATTCAAAAAAATATAAAAATATACAGGGTGTTCCCTTTGAAGAAGTAAAGTTGCATAACCTGCCGCCTCTTTAAGGTGTCTTATACATTTGAAAATAAAATGATTAAATGCATCTTTTAAGCAGAATAACTTTTCCATTTAACATTTCTTTCTATGTCTTACCGTTTTCCAGATATTGCTTGCCTAAATGGAGCTGGGACACCCTGTATGAGTAAAAACATGCTCTGTCAACGCGTTGTAAATAAGAAGCTATCACACTTATGTTTTAGCAAATATTTCATCAGTTTTACTATTAAAAATAGGACGTATCGACGTTGTGAGCAATTAATTACTTTTTTAAATTTTGAACCGATATAAATTAGTTTTCGGTAATAAAAAATTATAAAAAAATTTGTGCCTAATATAAACATATTTGTAAATAATTATAAAAATCGATTGCTAAGTCTTTTAACACGATATCGTCTCGACATGATTTTAAGAACTCTACGCTTAGATATTTAAGTAATGAAGTTTCCGGTAGATAACATGTTTGAGAATCACTGCTTTAATTGGTACTGCTATTCTAATAAATATTTTTAGTTTCCTTTTCCACCAGAGCAATATACATTCAACAAAGCATTTAAGAAATTAGTACCCTGAAATAAAAAATATAGTTTATACAACATAGTTACCACAATTTAATTTATAAACAACATTAACACGAATCACCCAATATGCTAATTAGTAAAATTAGAGACAATGTGTAAAAACATGGTTTTCAGGAAGTGCTGTTATAAAAACCAACATTAAAATTTCAATAAGTCTGATGATAAAAAATATATTTATACTTATTAAAAAAAAAGTGAGAACTAAAATAAAGAAAACACACATCCAAGCAATGCTTTTGATCTCGTAGGTTTAATTTTCCCGTGGAATTACCGTATCAATTTCCTTATCAATCACAGACTTCTTTCTGGTTAATTTCAAAGATTCGCAAAACAATTCGTTAGAATTGTGTTTGCTGTCTCGGCTAAATAAGATTCTTGAATGTTTATTGGAAAAACGAAAATACTCGTATTGTTTATGATTCACTTGGGAATTTTTCACTACTTTTAAGTTAAATTAGATGACCAGGAATTTTGTTTTGTTTGAGTTTGTATTCTTTATACTCGTACTGGAGATAACCAGTCCATGTTTATGGAAATATCTAGCAAACTACACAGAACAAAGTTATGGTTACGATCAGTCGCAATTTATGAAATTGAGATTAGGTGTTCTAATGCTGGAACAAATAATTTATACTTACACTGCTCGAAATACTGGCTATTCTTTTTTCTGTAAATTTATTGTTTGGCCGTGGATTAATAGTTTTCAGTTAGATATGTAGATACATTATTTGTTTTACTATAGATATCATCAATATTCGAAGAAAAGAAAAACCACAAGTGCGTCGAGGACCGCGAAAATGAACAACTCTCATACATACTAGAAGTAACATAATACATAAAATCAAATATGTACATATCTTATGTAAAGTAAGTTTATATTTGTGGATATAAAGAGCAGCGGTCAACAATAATTTATAGGTTGAAAAAGGACAATAAATAATGTGTATGACAACAAATGTGAACACTTTTGGGCAATGGACGATTCTTCTGTTAATTTGAGGTCGCTGATTTCGAATTTATCTGTTGCTTAGTAGAATTTCTAGAATGTCATAAAAAAGGTAAGATTTTAGTTTCTAGTATATACACCAAATATCAAGTTTCTGAACTCTTACTAGCTTGCTTTACTCATTTACCCCTATTTCCTCCCAACCCTTCAACAGATTCAACTCAAAAATATAATATAGTTATATAATTATTCTCGTAGACAGTTGATATCATCCAGTGTGCCTCAAGGCTCTATATTGGGACATCTTCTTTAACAGATTCAACTCAAAAATATAATAGAGTTATATAATTATTCTCGTAGACAGTTAATATCATTCGGTGTACCTAATCTTTAACTCGTCTATACAGCATATATGTTTGTAAACATTCAGCACTGTTCTGTGCTAGCATATGCCGATGATACACTTTTATTTCTCATTCGATCCTAGCAATTACCTCGCAGCTACAAACTTAATAAATATTGACTTGCAAGACATTTATAATTTTGCAATAGAACATAATTTAAAAATTAACCCAAATAAATCGACAGTAATGACTTTTAGTCAAAATATGTATCACTAACAGCCGGTTTTACAATCGCCGGTTAACTTCCAGTCAGAGATAACTTTCAGGTCATTATAGAAATTGAGTTTTACAATAGCTGGTCATTTTTAATGCTGTAGTTATCTACTAGTTAATTTTACTAGCAGATGATGCGTGGGTTAACTAGAAGTTGGCAGTTTACTGGCAATTTATAACCTATAAAATAACTGTCACAAAATAATTTTTTGATATTTCGCTTAAAAATGGATATGTACGAAGTGAATTTATATAGTAGTGATGAAGAACCAAGGTAATCCAGTATAGACCTAACCTTTGCGAAAGATACGATGGAAGAGATTTTTTAAATATATCGAGACTAAATACTACCTACTTACTTAATAATAGACTACTAACTCATAAACTGCTTCTGACACGTATATTTGATAGCAGGTGACGTGACTGACAAAAATTCATACATTTTATGTATATTACACATTTTTCCAGTACCAACATTATTAATTGCATTCATAACCTGCGAAAAACGCAAGTGTCTGTAAAGTTGTAGTTAACCTGCAAGTAAAAGCCAACTAACATGAAAGTTAACTTGCGATTGTAAAACCGGCTGTAAATGCTGTGGGAAAATTTAAATATTTTATTAGATAATAGTAGGCTCCCAACAGCAGAAAGTTCAAAACATTTGGGTATAATTTTCGGATCAAAACTCATATTTATACTACATGTTAACAAATTGGTTAACAAAACATACGTTGTGCTGAAACTTCTTCATGCCAATATACATATCATTAATTATAAACTAAGGAAAAAACTGTGTGAGTCCTTTTCATGTCTTGACAAAAGTACAACCAATAGGGTACAAAAAATTCAAAATATTTGTATTCGTTAGTTATATTTTTAAACAAAAGAAATTTCAAAATTTTTCACAGAAACGTTTGCGACTTAGAAGGCTTAATCTTGAAAACACCTACAGATATCACCTGCTGATGTTTGTTCATAGAGTTACTACTTCAGGGCCGGATTATCTTAAGCAAACACTTGTAAGTCGAAGAAGTATCCATAATGTAAATATAAGATCTACTAATATTTTGACCATGCCCATACATCGAAACGTGTATCACTCCAAAAATTGTACCTCTCATAGGCCCACTATAAGAGGAGAAAAGTGATATTCTTTTTGATTCACTAAATAATTTACCACTTTTCTTCTTTAAATTTCATATACGCCTTTTGAAGAAACTATTTTAGCTCTGTCATATAAACAGTTTTCTTAACACTAATACATTATTTTCAATTGTCCCTTTATCCAGTTTCTTTGTTTCCTACACATCTATTAATTTAATCATATTTTCCGATATATTTCCATTTCTAATTGACTCTTGTGTCTTCAGCAATTTGCCGATTTTGATTTTCATTTTGTTGTAGGTAATAATGAGTATTCTCTGTTTACTGCACATTTAAAGATAATAAACAGTTAACGAGCACACAATTACCACAACGAAATTGTATCGTTAACAACTGTAATGTAATTCCTCTGAGCTTAACACGGTTTCAAAATAAACTACCTGTGTAATTGGTTATAACATAGTATTCACGTTTAATCGACATAGACACATACATTTTCACCTCACATTGAGTTCTGGAGAACAGCAAACTCTTTGACAGACGCGCTAAATTTCCTCCAGCATCCGAAGTAATGGACCAACGTTCAGTTTTCATTCGACGCCCGCGATGCTAGTACGTCGCGACGCTACGGCTAACTTACGACAGTTTGTTAACTTTTTCCGGTCGTATTAAGAGTGGAGAGTTAGTTCTTTGATAGGTAAACCCATCGTCGCTTCTAAGCTGTGTAAATAAGGTACGAAAAGTTCTGAAATTTTTATTCATTATTACTTTAACAACTTCCAGTGGAGTTTTTTGTTGGACCATAATTCTGATCAAGTTGTATTGGACAAGACATTTATTAGTCTTTTGTTTATGTTTTCGATTTGTGGTAGGTAGATGGTTCACGTTACAGGGATTTTTCTATTGTACTGTTCATAAGCAATTTTAAAATGCAGTATAATATAAAATTTAAATTTTGAAATGGTAGTAGTGGTGGTGGAAGTATACGGTACTTCTTCTGTGAACGGTACAGGGTTTTCCAAAATATCTGTTTCGACTCTGTCAATAGCGGTTGTTTTATTTTCCCATTTAAATTGCAAACAATATTAGAATATGCTAGTAGTTAAAAGTGATGTGCAAAAAAAGTATAAATAGCGATTAACATTACACATGTCAGCGCGCAAAATTGAAAACACTTAAAGAATAACATAAAACATGTAAAGTGTAAAAAAAAACGTATTAAATAAAACACTCATATTGGTAAGTATAGCAAACTTTGTTTTACTAAAAGGTGTTTGAGTTTCGCTGTAAAAGTCACAGACACCAAAACCTATTTGAAAATAATAATAATAATAATCATAACGAAATAATTACACAGATGGACGACAAAATGACACTCGACCTAGCAAAGGCAGACTAAAACCCAAACACCAACAAAGATACTAATATCGTCAAGATTGATCGATAGATGAGTAAAAAAATGCAAGGTAGGTATATAATCAACTTAACAATAAGAAAATAGACATAGAAAAATCAAGCGCATTACTGACCCACGATCTATTCACGGAAACGGAACTTGCGTATTACGTCAGAATTAGATTTTCAACAGTACTTTAAAAATTACAAATTTGGGTTGTAGTTTGACCTTTAAATTTGACAGTTTTTTTCTTCTTTTTTTTATAAAAAAAGTAGTATCGAACATACTATTGCGCTTTAAAAGTGAATTATTTATTATTTGTTTGCTTATAGTAATGAAACATATTCTTTATAGGATTTTGCAAACAGTGGAGACAAATCTATGAGAACTAAAGGAAAAACTGTATATAAAAATATTAATGAAATCTTTGCATTCTTTCGATAACCTGACTTCTGGTTATGCTAAAAAGTAAAAATTCTTATTTGCCATTCTCATTTTAACACTAGCATCCAACCTAGTCCCCTACGGCTAAGCAGGCTAAACTAGTATCTACATGATCCCCTACGATATGTAAATTCAGTTAAAAATGAGAACAAAGGCCTGAAATTAATTTATTTACCTACCTTGTCTTTAAAAATTTTTTCATTCTAATGAATTACATTTTCATAAAATCTCATTCAGTTTCTTGGAAATGCTTAGCCTTTGAAACGTTTTTCGTCCTTATTGTTTTGCATGGAACATCGTTATGAGTGGCTTTAGGCTTTTCTGATGAGTCCACAATAAGGACGAAAAACGTTTCAAAGGCTAAGCATTTCCAAGAAACTGAATGAGAAATTGATGCTAGTGTTAAAACGAGAATGGCAAATAATAATTTTTACTTGTTAGCATAACCAAAAGTCAGGTTATCGAAAGAATGCAAAGATTTCATTAATATTTTTATATACAGTTTTACCTTTAGTTCTCATAGATTTCTTTCCACTGTTTGCAAAATCCTATAAAGAATATGTTTCAATACTATTGCGCTTTTTAGAGCTCAATCTGAAAAGTTGAGAAATATATGGTGGAATTTTGATGCATATTTTCGCATTGATATCATAAATACATTGAGTTTCTATCTTAAACTTAATTAAAGGAACATGCACGAATACGGCACTCTATTGAAAACATATTATATTATTTCATTTAAAAAAGCATTTACTTTTGTAAAAATCGAGACAATATAGTCATGTAAATATTTTCAAAACCACTACTAATCTTTAACATATTGTACTACTTGTTAAAATAGTTAAAATTGTCAACCTCACGACCCCCCAATCACAGGACTTACAGGCTATCCAATATGTCTTTTAGTGAGGAACAATTGCGATAAAGGATTCTTATTATTTACTATGTTAGTTTAACACCTGAAAACGATAAAATCACAAAGTGCTACTAAATTCCGGGGTACGTATATGAGAGCCAACTGAAGAAGCCCATTTTGTAGTTTTTTCAAAATAACTCAAAAACAATGCAAATTCGGAGATTTTTACAACCAATTAAATTTTCCGCCCAAGTGCGTTGTTATTTTTCTTTTCCTATTTATAGTATTAAAGACAATTAAAGAACAAAGTTAAAAACTTCCGGAAATTCACTTTTTTTTCTTTTTTCAAGTAAATCGCTCATAACATTTTAGAGCATCCTAGGTATGTATAAGTTTTCAGAGAAAAAAAAGTTCTTGAAAAATAGGGAAAATACTTTATCGCCATTCAAAGTTGACCATTTTTTGCCATAGTTTACCGCATTTGGTAAATAAATAAATATTATAGGAAAACATTATGAACAATAAACGTATTTCAAAAAATTACATTTTTATTTGTGAAGGTGAAAAAATATTGTACATTATTAATTTTAAGAAGTCGATTCCTCAATATTAATACTTTCGATGGCAATATCAACTTCGTTGTCGATATCTTTATCGACATCGTCTTGTGATATTTCTGGCACATTTGCTTCTTCGCAATTAATTCCTGTACATTCCTTGCAAAATATGGAGCATTTGATGCCAAACTTTCTGCAGCCAGAATTTCCATGACAGCATTTTAAACAGCCACATGATACTTTTCCAAGTAACTTTTCCGGTGCAAGAGACAGAGTTATGGCAATTGACATCAATCCATTGTTTGTTTTCTTCCAACCCCATTGGAGGAGCTTTAACATATTTCCATTGTTGAATCTGTAAATATGTTCACTGTCCATGCAATCTACCAGTATCTGCTGTTGGAGGTAACTGCGATGGTGTAAACATAGTACTACCGTTTAAATAATAAGGTGTGTGCACTATTTTTTTTTAATCGAAAATTATAAAGTACTCGTGGTATATAGTATAACTGAAACAATTTTTCGGCAAAAAAAGTTTTTAAGTAATTCTAAAAGAAATTTAGTTTTGAATTAAATATTCGCCACCAAAAAGGACAAACCTATATCCTATTTCATATGTGACATCACTCATCATATAGATGTAGCAGTATTGAGTATACTACAGTGGTAATCTATACAACTATCATGTACAATCTGTCAGAAACGTGTTATAAGACTTAAGTGAAGTTAGCAACGCGTTGCCAGCAACGCATTACCAACTTCACCCTTTCAATTTAACTTAGCAATGGAAATACATTTTGAGTTTGATGATGTCACTGAACTGAACTTGAAGTAGCAAGATCTTTGGATACGAAACATTTTCCTGTTAAGTAAACTCTGTGTCTCACATCACTTTTAATTTTACATGTCACATATTTACTACTAAAGAATGGTTTGACCTGCACCCCCACACTTTTAGTTTGTATAAAATTGTTCCAACACATGTTCGTCTGCATCTAAACTGACCTGATAAGTGCTAGTACTGGGTTGATCAAAATTTACAACTGGTGATAAATACTCCTGTTCATTACATATTGTTTCCATATTTTTAGCCAGCACAATTTGAATATCATCTTGTTAATAAACATGTTTGATCACATGTTCGTCTAATCTGTAATCGGGTGACATATCTTCTAATCTTCTAATATAACGGAATTCGTGTCCTGTATTATTCACTAACTGTTCTCTTTGCGGTTTTAAAGGAAGAGATCATTCTGGTGCAGACGCATCTCTCTTTCTGCCTGGTTGGTAGGCAAGTATGCGTGGAACTACATCCTCCTTCAGAATCATATATCCTCCCATAAGTTTGTATTGCATGCAATTTTTCATGTCTTCCTCAAGCTGAAAATAATAAAGACGTATATATCTTGTAATATATTACATAGGTGGGAGTTCATAGGGTTAAATATAACTAAGTAATTAGATTAGTTTCAGTTCAAAATACATATACCGTTACAAGCATAATTTTAAGGGAAGTATATACCTAGTATGATCTATTTACAATATTAAGGGTAATGAGTCATTTAGGTATTATTGATTACTTAGTTTCTACCATGATGATAACAAATAAATTGTACTTACATTAAAATGATCTTCACAACAATAAAATGTCGATTTCGATTTGGGAACATTGCGATTCTCTGCTTCAAACCATTTCATTCTTCGTGAATAATTGGTTTTAGGAACACATAAAATTATTATTTGGGGCATTTACAGAAGTATTTCTACATGTTGGCACAAACCACCAATTATTTGCTACTCCACTCATATTTCTGACTTATAGTAATGACATTAATAATATCTGACACATAATGGCTGCGTTCATCCGAGCAGATCGCTACCTGAGCGCTCCTTCACTGATCGGTGATCGCTCTGCAACCGGATGAACGGCTCAGTGCTGTCCGCTGTCGTTTGTCGAATTTGTCATGGTGTGATTGTTTTGAATTTGAATTGTAAATTGTAATTTGTAATCATAATTTTATATTAAGAGACTAAGAGTTTTATAATTATATCAAATTACGGTTTTTCGTTGTATCCTTCCTTAGCTTTTCTCGTCTGTTGAAATGGAAAACAGAAATAGAAATTTAGTGCTATTGCTTGCGGGTTATATAAGTTTAGATATGAATATTGTGCAAAACATATAGCAGAAGGATTCAGAAATCCGTTGCCATTAAAAGAATTAGAACTTCAAGAACGACATAGAACTCCCCGAAATAGACACTTTTATGAGGTTACAATACCGAAAATAGTCGAAAATGTAAATCTCGATCTCCTGCAACATTATAATGTACATTTTCGTGTTCATATGTCACGTCAAACTCTGCGTTCTCCATTTTTCTTCTAATATATCAAATTTTCCGTTTCCGATCACTGATCAGTCGATCCCTGAGCACAATTTTTGTTTGCTACAAAAAATGGCGTCCGATCCAAGAGCGCTCAGTGCAAGAAGTGCCGTTCAGCCGAATGATCCGTGATCGCCAGGTAGCGATCTGCTCGGATGAACGCAGCCATTGCTTTTAACATTGGTTCAAAACTTATTTCCGTTGTCTCCCGTTGACGCCACGTGACGTCATCTTCTATATCAATGTGTGTGAAGTTAGTAACGCGTTGCCAGCAAAGCGCTGCCTACTTCGCAGATATGAAATATGACGTCTCAGGGTGTTTTCAAAATCATTCAAAAATTTGAATTTTAGGTCGATTTGTTTATTGAATATTTATTTTAATCTGATGATATGATTAATATGAATGTGTTTAGGCTTTCGTATTTATGTATTACTTGATATTAATGCATCATTTGAAGTGAATTGTTATATAGTGCACACACCCTATTGTAAGCGACATTTTGCTAGGTACTTATCGTTCGCCTTTGAATCATATAGTAAAGCTGAAATGAATTCACTTGCAGCACCGATTTTTTCTTCTTTTGCATTATCTGTTAAATAACTTTTGCGTGTGTGAGAGTAAATGCGGTAAAATATGTAAAAAAATGGTCAACTTTGAATGGCAATATCTCGGTCACCGTTGGTCGTACGAAGCAGAACAGAAAGCAACATTTTTGTTTTTTCAAGATACATTTTTTCTCTGAACACTTGTATATACCTAGGATGCCGTAAAAAATAGTTATGGACGAACTACCGAAAAGAAAAAAAAAGTGAATTTTTGTAAATTTCTAACTTTGTTCTTTAATTATTTTTAATACTAAAAATAGGAAAAAGCAACAATTTTTAACATACCTGGATGAGAAATTTAATTTTCTATAAGAAAGTATTCGTGTAAAAATCTCCAAATTTGCATTGCTTTTGAGTTATTTTCAAAAAGCTAAAAAAATGGGCTTTCTCGGTTGGGTCTCAAAAACGCACCCTGGAATTTAGTAGCACTTTGTGATTTTAACATTTTTAGGTGTCAAACTAACATATTAAATAATGAAAATCCTTTAACGCAACTGTTCCTTTCTACCTCTTAATTTTGGACATATCCAATAGCCTATTAAACAATCCTGTTTTAACGGAAAATAAACGCAAAATAGTAAATGTGATATTTCGTTGAAATAAAAATAACATACTTTCGAAAAGTATCAAAAGGCGCATACCGTAGTGAAAAATAAGAAAGTTAATGTCAAAAGGGCAGTAACATCACCTGATCTGTACCAGAACCTTTTTGGCTCATGCACGATACTATACTACACTTTTTTAAATGTTATCATTTTGCCTCTATTTTTCGGCGATAATTACGGAAATACTTTTTTTTATTTTCAATTTTTCGGCGGATGTTTTTCATTCAAATTTTGATAATTTCTACTCGACTAACGCTTAACAATTATAAACTGAATTGCCTCTTTTTTCGGCGATAATTGGTCAAATCCTTGTCATTGTATTCAAAAATATTAACGTCTTGGTGAAGGAGCTGCAAATAATCTATAAATCTAATAATTTCAATTGCTTCAACAAAATAGATATAATAGGTTTGTTTCAACACGCCGTTTATTCGTCCGTTGAACGGTCAAATAGAGCCGCCCAGTCATGGCATCAATATGTCACAGAGGTAGATAGATAGATAAACGACTGAGCGATTGCTTTTGACTGTTTAACGGACGATCAAACTGCGTGTTGGAACAAACCTAATGTTTATGAAAATTGTATTTACTCTGTAAGACATTTTATGTACTCACAATTAATTGCAAAAAGAAACAATGTGTTTGTATTAAAGTAAACATAAAAAACAAATCGAGGCGTAGAACACATGATACCACTGCCCTAGTCTCGGGAAGAACAAGTCAAGAGATAACTAATAAACTAGATACAGTAGTTAAACAATTCACAGATTGGTCTACCTCAAACCACCTAATAATAAACTTAAATAAGACAGTCTACCTAGAGTTTACAAGTATGTACAAAAAGTCATTGAACTTACATCTAAACGGATCCACTGAACAAATAATATTAAATAATTCATCAAAATTAGTAGGTACTCTTTTATATGGCACATTAAGTTGGAACGCGCAGATTGATCACGTCTGTGTAAAACTGAAGTTTCTTTTTTTTAATCAAAAACTCTTAAAAACACTGTAACCGAAATACCATAATTCATTTTTACTGCAGTTCTGTGTATCCAGCGTGTTACGGTCACGTTTTGTAAGAACACTCAGTACCTTAAATTAGATAAAGCGCGTGACTATCCTATTCATTATTTTAAATTTAAATTATACGCGTTTAAATTTTATCGGCTAGTCATGGCAAATGCTTGACCAATAGCGAGTAGCTTGTAGTACGCAGGCATATTCCTACGCCAAGGGACTCTGGCTAGACGAGGAGACGCGAAAAAGATGGAGTAGTGGCTGGTGGCCGGTATGGACGTAAGAATTAAAAGCCGCCATTTATGGTAAATAAATGTATATAGTGATTAAAAGAATAGAATCAGTAAAGTAGCTATTATATTTTATATGTTCTGTGTTATTGTGCTCCATTGCCCATAACTATAATAATGCAATGTTTTCATCGAATATGCTGTAAGTTCAGACTTTTATATTATGTATGTCTCTCGTGATGCTAATTTTCCTGTTTGAAGCCGATTGCGAAAATGCAGAATTATTGACGGCTTTTAACACCTCATATCACGTTTGGCAAGTAATATTCTTTGTTGTATCCAGTGCTACCGTCCGGTAAAGACTTCTCTTTCCCCATGAGAAGACTATAATAGTGCGTGAATAATTTCATGTGAACGTTATGTTTGCGTAACTATTTAGCCCTGTTTTTAGACATCTCCCGTGTGTTTTGGGCATAAAAACCTAGTGTACGACCAACGAATCAGTCTATATCGAAAATATTAATTGTCGGGCCACTTTTTTGTTATTAACTTTACCTACAGTTAGTAATATTTTCATTTTGTGTGTCTTAATTACGTTATCGTAAACATTCTTTGTTTTACCGTTCTGGCCAGACCGTGTTTAGTTTAGTTTAATTATTTGCCGTATACGGATTCTTATTGTGAACAGTATTGCTTTGTATTTTGTTATATGTGGATTTTTAATAATTTGTTTATATGATAATTGTTAATTCGCTGCCCTAATAAAGGCAATTAATAATAAAAAATAGCAATAAAATGTATGGATAGAGTAAATAGCGTAATTGTAATTAAATAAACAATTGAATTATAACGACTGTCAATATACGTGTTGACTTACCACAATGATGAGAGGCACTTCTTGTTCACACAGGAGTGGCGAAGAGAGCTCAGAAAAATTGTTGATTCTTGGTAAAATACACTTTTTGGAGAGCGATGCGGACCGTGTCGATTCTAACTTATATATATCGTGCCGTCCATACGGAAGGCAAGCCTCGACGAGAATTGACAGTATTTCGCGTAAATATTTTAAAAGAATTAAGTATTATTTGAAATGCCAAACAATTGTTAAGAGAAAATAATAATAATAATGATAATGTATTAACCTAAAATTAAAATACTAAAACTAATTTTGTGATTACTTAACATACCACCCACCAAAATACTTCGTATTTTCAGTAGGGTATTATTGTAGAGGTAAAGGACATAATTTTACCGCAGGTCGTTGTAAGAGACCCTGCACAGTCTTTACCGTGGCGGTTCGGCAAATACCGTCGTGACCGGGGTGAGTTTGAACTACCCGACCCAGACGCCAATGTAGCGGAGGAGACTGGTCGTCCCTTATTAAAACCAGCGTACCCGGCTCAATGGCTTTTGTATCTTTGGTCCACTTGTTGCGTTGCTGTAAGGTCTGCAAATACTCAGAATGCCATCTTTTCCAAAAATCTTGATGCAGTCGCTGGACCAGCTGCCAACGATTTAAGCGAGATATGTTTAGATTAGTAAGATCAGGATCGGGTAGAGAGGTAAGAGGTTCTAATGTGAGGAAATGGCCGGGAGTTAAAACAGATAGATCACTGGGATCGGTGCTTAAAGGGCAAAGCGGTCTAGAATTGAGAACAGCTTCTATTTGCACGAGAACAGTATACAATTCCTCGTAAGTTAAAACCTGCATACCAACAACACGAACGAGATGGGTTTTTACCGACTTTATGCCTGATTCCCAGAGACCTCCAAAATGAGGTGCAGATGGGGGGATAAAGGACCACTCAATATTTTCGCATTCAGAGGCCCTTTTCATGAACTGTGATAATTCATTCGCAGCGCCGACGAAATTTGTACCACAGTCGCTGAATATGCGAGTACAACGACCCCTACGAGATATGAAACGTCGTAGAGCCGCGAGAAAGGCGTCGGACGATAACTCCGAGACCAACTCTATGTGAATCGCCTTAGTGGCAAAGCAGATAAATAAACATATATATGCCTTTTGCGATTGAATACCTCTACGTTTGCCTAGTGTAACAAAATACGGTCCTCCAAAGTCAACCCCTACACACTGGAAAGGTTTTACCTGGTTAACCCTTGGAGAAGGCAAATCACCCATGAAAGGTGTTACCGCGGAAGGTTTAGCCCTAAAGCACTTGAGACATTTGGAGAGGACATGCCGAATAGCACGCCTGGGAGATAAAATCCAAAATTGTTGGGATATCAAAAACTGCAAAGCCTGGGGACCGGGATGTAAATGATTACGGTGAATGTCTTCAATTATGAGCTCAGTCAGACGATGATTTCTGGGCAAAATAAGAGGAAATTTATGGTCGTAAGAGAGACCTGAGAAAAAAAGCCGACCACCCACCCTAAGGAGACCATCCTTGTCTAGAAATGGGTGAAGCTTACGAAATGTTTTTGTAAGGGGCAATTTATTTTCTAAACTAGAAATTTCATTAGCAAAGACTAAATGTTGCACTCGTTTTACCAAACATAATAAGGCTTGTTGAAGTTCAAACATCGTGAAAGAGTTATATTTTTTATCAGCACGATGTTTCGTGTTATGAATAAAGCGAAGAGAATATGCGATTATGCGTTTAATTTTAGAAAGCGAAGAATATTTCTCGAATAAGTTATCTAAAGCATCTAGGGAAACAAACGTAGAAAAGGTAACTTTCCTTTCTTCCTCATGATCCTCAATAAATGACCCTAAAGGGTGTTTAGGCCAATCATTTTGAAGAGTGCCTAACCATGTAGGACCAGACCACCACCTATCATGATTAACGAGTTCGGATGGAAATAAGCCACGAGAGGCACAATCAGCTGGATTTTCTGTTGACATGACGTGATGCCAAAGTTCAGGAGATACATTTTCCTGAATACAACTTATGCGGTTACTAACAAAAGTCTTCCATCTATGCGGAGACGACTTTATCCAGGACAAAACTACCATAGAGTCCGTCCAAGCAAACATATTAGAAAATTTTAATTTTTCCGAATAAGCTTCAATAACAAATTTGATCAGTTCGGAAAGAAGAACGGCAGCACATAGTTCTAGGCG
The DNA here is from genome assembly GCA_963583905.1 of Stenurella melanura. NCBI lineage: Eukaryota > Metazoa > Arthropoda > Insecta > Coleoptera > Cerambycidae > Stenurella > Stenurella melanura. Next base: position 102,023,380 of record OY757316.1, on the reverse strand, counting down.
TGGGATGGAGATTGTCTTCAAGGGTGCAACTTTCGATTTTGCACATACAAGATAAACTTTGACTTGTTCATTCGGAAGTATAAAACGAACATACGTAGCTGCTGCGTAACCCTTAACAGAGGCATCAGCGAAACCGTGAAGTTCACAATTCAGAAAATTGCTTTCCACAACACATCGAGGGATAGTTATTTTTGTGAGATATGATAATTCTGTTTTATAACGAATCCAAAGATTAAGCACTGCAGAGGGAGGAGATTCATCCCACTGCAATCCCAAACTCCATAAAGTTTGTATGAGATGTTTAGCAAAAAATGTCAAAGGTGTGAGAAATCCAAGAGGGTCAAAAATTCGGGCCAGTTCCGAAAGAATTGTACGCTTCGTGCATGGTCTGTCAAGAGGAGCAACTTCATAGAAAAACGTGTCAGAGGTGGGAAGCCATTTTAGGCCAAGAATTTTAACAGTCACATCGTCATTATCAAAAGATAGACTATTTGTTAGACGATTGCCAGGAGGGATATTATCGAGAAGAGTAAGATTATTACTAGCCCATTTTCGGAGTTCAAAGCCACCACAGCTTAACAAGGAAATAAGCTGTGTTTGGAGACGTGTTGCGTCATCCAGAGAATCACACCCACAAACTACGTCATCCACATATGTATATTTTGACAATATGGCGGAAGCCAATGGAAACTTATCTTTTTCATCATTAGCGAGCTGAATAAGAGAACGAATAGCTAAAAATGGCGCGGATGACACTCCATATGTTACTGTGTTCAAGCGAAAGTCTTGAACAGGATCGTTTGGAGAGAATCTCCAGAGAATTCGTTGATAATCACGGTGAGACTTATTCATTAAAATTTGTCTATACATCTGCTTAATATCTGCAGTGAAGACAAAAGTGTGAAGACGAAAATTCATTAAAATACTGGTTATGTCTTGTTGCAATTTCGGACCAACCAATAGTTTGTCATTAAGTGAAATGGGGCATTTAAATGAGGCGTCAAACACTACTCGAAGCTTAGTGGTTGTACTGTCGGGTTTTAGAACGGCATGATGAGGAATATAATATATTTTGTCAGAGGACAAATTAAGAGATTCGGATTTTATTTGTGTCATATGATTACTTTCAAGATAGTCTTTCATGAAAGCACAATACTCCGTATATAGAGAGGGATTTTTGAGCAAACGGTTTTCAAGCGAATAATATCTTTTTAGTGCGAGATAACGAGAATTAGTAAAAGAAGGCGAGGGACCACAAAAAGGCAGAGAAACAGTAAAACGACCGGAGTTGTTTCTATAATGAGAGTCAACGTATAATCGTTCACAAAGGACATCATCAGGTGACATTTTTGGAACTTCAGGAACCGATTCAAGTTCCCAAAACCTTTTTATTGTAGAGTCGAGAGATAAATTATTAGAAAGAGTAAGAAATGAGTTAACTGAGGGGGATGAAACAGAATCATTTATTTTTCCCATCATTATCCAACCAAATATAGTATTTATGGCGGTGGGTTCTTTAGAATTACCTGGTATGATACCATTTTTTAAAATAAGGGAGAAAACATCTGCTCCTAGTAGCATGTCAATGGAACTAGACAAATTAAAATGCGGGTCCGCTAATTTTAAATTAGCTAGGCGTTCCCAATCGCAAATGGAAATGTTTGAAGATGGCATATTCGAACATATCTTTGGTAATATAATCATATCGATACAGAGAGAGGTGTTGGTTTGACCTTGAGGACGAATAGTACAAGTTATTCCCGATGAAGCGGAAAATCCCATTTGCCCTAATCCATTAATAGAGAGCGATAAGTTAGAGCGAGGTAAACCTAACCTGTTGGCACATTTTGTGGTAATAAAATTGGCTTGACTTGCACTGTCTAATAAAACTCTAACCGTTTCATAGTGACCGCGGCCATTTAAAACTTCGATCTGGGCAGTAGAAAGAAGTATAGTGGAATTGGAAGGAATCATATTAGTCAGAGTATTTATTTGAGACGTTGAAGGCACCGATTCAGACATCTGATTGTATACAGTTGATGTAGGGTTAGCAACTGGCGCAGCAACCGGACAAGATACCTTTTCATTGCGGTCAAAGTGTAACAAAGAGTGATGTTTGAGCCTACACACCCTACATGTTGACTCAGACTTACAGTTTTTTAGGGTGTGTAATGAACTTAAACAGTTTGTACACCAGTTATTGTGTTTAATTGTTTCGTATCTTTGCCTTGGAGATTTTGAGTTGAATATGGGACATTTATAAATTAAATGATCTTGATTACAGACAGGACAGCCCTTATTATGTGTACTAGAAACAAGTGACGTATGAGAAGTTATCTTGGGATTATATGAGCGTTTATTAACAACTGAAGCTTTATTAGTTGCACGAGATACAGAATCCAAAGCGTTGCATTGTTTTAGTAAAAAATCTTTTAGTTGTTTATAGGTAGGATTTTCAGATGAGTCATACTGTAGCTCGAAACGCTTCATGGTTTCGGGATCTAATTTTGTAATTAAAGTTCTAAATAAGATAAAATCCCAAGACTCAGTAGGATAATCAAGATTTTTTAGAGCGTTAATATTATCAGTAAACGTGTCAACCAATTGTCTAAGAGCCTTAGGAGAGTCAGATGTAAGCTTAGGAGCATCAGTTATTTTTTCCCAATAATGAGTGGCAAGAATACGAGGTTTTTGATACCTTGTATATATGTGGTCAAATGCAATTAAATAGTTTTCATCATTGATGGGAATATTTTTAATTAATAAGAGAGGTTCTTTTTCAAGATATGATAACAGATACTGAAATTTTTCGCTATTACTGAGGGAATCTCTTTTGTGAATTAATGAGTTATATAAACTATAAAATGTGTGCCAATTTGATATATTTCCATCAAAAATAGGTACCTGAATTTTTGGCAATTTAACATTGTTTTGTTTAACTTGTGCTTGACGTTGCGAATTTGCATTTGGTTTAAACAATTTATGATAAATTGATTGAACTGTGTAATATTTGTCATCAAATTGTGAGCGTATTTCCTCTTCTGCCTTAACGTCCATGTTTTCTTGGACAGATAAGATTGACAGAGCGGTAGTGTGGTGATCATTAAAGTCATCATAAATCACTTTTATATGCTCATAGCGCATTTGAAAGATAGTATGGACTGAATCATCATCAACTGCCTTTTGGGCAACATTATACAATTCAGCCATACGATTAATAGCGGTGCCCCTGTATACACGTGCTTGTTTTAATTTATTAGAACTAGCGGCCATTTTTTTTTACAAAAAATACAATATCAAAAAAAGAAAAATATTGTATCTACCGAAACTTATATAACAATAAATAAATGCAAAATAAAAAACAATTAAGAATTGCCTATATATATAAGTTAGAATCGACACGGTCCGCATCGCTCTCCAAAAAGTGTATTTTACCAAGAATCAACAATTTTTCTGAGCTCTCTTCGCCACTCCTGTGTGAACAAGAAGTGCCTCTCATCATTGTGGTAAGTCAACACGTATATTGACAGTCGTTATAATTCAATTGTTTATTTAATTACAATTACGCTATTTACTCTATCCATACATTTTATTGCTATTTTTTATTATTAATTGCCTTTATTAGGGCAGCGAATTAACATTGGTCCTTCGATCCATGGATTATTTATTCAGTTATTACTCGCTAAACAATTGTTGGGAGGAATTAGTTATTATTTAAATTGTTAATTCACATATAAAATATACAGGCGTCCGATAATATATCGCCTTAAAATAGTGTAAGTGTATAAACTCTTATCACTATAGTTTCTTTACGCGCTTTTTCTATTCGCCAATATTTGTGCTGTGTATCTTTGGGACATTTGTTTGTCCGTATTCTATTAAATTACTTTGCTTATATATAACGGAAGTTTTTTGTAATGTTTACTCACGACCCTCTGATGTCAATTGCTCTGCTTTGTTTGGGTATTTTTTTGTAAATCATTAAAGCAAGTTAAATTTAATGATTCGTTTTATTTACCCTAAAGAAATTATCATCGTTTCAAGTGATATCAGACAACATAATAATATGGGGGCAAGCGACTTAGCATTCACGAGTTTGCATTATTCAAAAACAGAATAATACGTCTATAATTTTTGACCTGACCAACTGAATCGTGCAGAGACATATTCAAAACAAAAACTGCTAACTCTTATATGTATTTATTTATTAAAATTATTAATATTCAATCACCATCAAAAACATGCAGATGTCCACACATATGCTACAAGAAATAAAAACAATATCTATATCGATACATTTTCTCATACCTTCCACGAGAAGTCTCCATACGTTGCCGGTTATAAATATTATTTTTATAATTATATTTATAATATGCTATCTCCTGAACTAACAGGTATCAAATCATTACCTTTATAAAAAAAGTAAAAAAGATATTACTGGAAAAATGCTTTTATAATTTAACAGAATTTGAAGAATACTGTAGAAATGTGTAAATTCTGTATAATGTAGAATTTTTTTATACGTACGTTTGAATTATTTATTTCATTACTCAAATTGTAAATGTTTTTAATATTATTTATTGTAGATGTCATTATTGTAAAATTTTAACACTACTTTATTAACAATTTTACTTGTTCAATTGTATAAATCTAAAATACATTTCTGTTCTATATCTCATTTTGATCATAACAAGAACAAAAGTACATGTGTCTGTCACTTTAATTCTTTTTAATTTTAATCACAAAACTAATCCATCATTGTATGGCTACAGAGTTGAATAAAGGATTTGAATTTGAACACGATATTAAAGTCACTGCAGAATTATGCCCAAAAATTAGAGCTAGTAAACATTCTGCCAAGTGCCAATAGTCTTCATCGGTAAAAATATTTTTTTATTTTCCTACTGTATTTCTAACCACAATCCTATTAGTTGTTTTAATAAGTTCCAGTAAGATATAACCTATTGTAATTGCGTTTTGCACCTCAGAATAAGAAGGTATTTAATTTGCTGGAGGGCTTGTGTAGAAAGTGACATGCGTCGTCATATTGTAGATTGCGTGTGGAAATTTAAGCAACCCACGGGTCACAGATAATAAGGCAAGGGTGGGTTAAATTACGCTTCCGTTCATAAATCTCAAATTTTGATGACTAATGATGTAATGGTTTCGAAATCGCCGTCCCTTTCATTCTGACCATCTAATGCCACTCTGCTAAAGGGTAAGTATGTAAGGGTCAAATAAATAGCAGGAAGACTGTTGTACTAGATCAAATATAATACGGGTAAAAAGCACACATAGAATATTCTCGAACAGTAAAATGCTAAATTCAGCAAATTATTGTCTTGAGCTGAAATGTGAAAGATACTGACAGAGACGCATGTTTGTCAACAAAAATTTCTTTAAATAGGTAAATGACAATTCAAAACCCAATCAATATACAGGGTGTTCATGAGGACCTGTGCATACTTCCAGGGGCGATAGAGGACCACCTGTGTATTCAGGAACGGCCATTGAAATTTTCTTCTCGCTCTTAATTTCTGAGATACAGGGTCGAACTGATCTTAGTTTAAATTTATTTTGGCCAGAATGTCCTTACTATTGATCGGATCTTGTTTAAATTTTAGACACTTTATACACTTATCACAGTTGATAGATTGCTATTACAATTTTTTTTTAAATTCCAGTGCCGGCCTTTTTTATATTGATTTTTCCGATTCCTGTAAAAATGATCACCCTGTAATATTTTTTTAACATTCAGGTGCCAATTATAAAAGTACATATATCACTAAACATAAACATGTAATTACATTTTTTGTCGCACCTTTGTTAATATTTTTTACAAGCCATTGAATTTGGTAAAAAGGGGAATTTGAAGATAAACAGCTTTATTTGCTTACATTAATTATTCAAATAATTAAAAATGGTCAATCTAAACTATGTTCAATATTGACAATAAATTTAAAACCAATTTTTTTTTAATTCCAAAAAGTGTAGATTATATAAATGGATTCAATAAACAGTTTTCTTTTTATTATTACATAATTATTAGTAGGCCTAGACAGTTTCACATTTTTTCTTGTTGGTTGTCATCAGCAGTAGAAGTAGTGTACTTGGTTAACTTAGTCCGCAAATAGTCATGCTTTATAAATTTACAAATGAGGAATATGCCAATATATTATTTTTGTTTGTGGATTTTGTGATTTCCCAAAAACCCGTAGCGACGATGCAATAAGTCAAATATATTAATACTTGGTACGCGGCTACTCTCGGATTATATTTTTTTACTCGAAATCTACAAAATGTGCCACTTTGAATTTTTCACAGTATATCTAGAATAAAGTGCTCTTTATAGCACCGTTAGCACCATTTCCCAAAAACCCGTAGCGACGATGCAATAAGCCAAAGATATTGATACTTGGTACGCGGCTACTCTCGGATTATATTTTTTTACTCGAAAACTACAGAGTGTGCCACTTTGAATTTTTCACAGTATATCTAGAATAGGGTACTCTTTATAGCACTGGTAATAGTATTTCCAAATATCCCGTAGGGGCGATGCCATAAGCTAAAGATATCAATACTTGGTACACGGCTGCTCTCGGATTATATTTTTTTACTCGAAAACACAAAGTGTACCACTCTGATTTTTTCAAAGTATATCTAGAATAAAGTGCTCTTTATAGTACTGGTAGTGACATTTCCCAAAAACTCGTAGGGTCGAAGCAATAAGCCAAAGATGTCAGTACTTACTACACGGCTGCTCTCGGACTATATTTTTTACTCGAAAAGTGTACCACTCTGAAAAGAAAATTTGGTTAAAGTAAACTTCATATTTCTAAGTCTGATAGAAAATTTCAAAGCTTTGCCGCCTATTATGACTAGGATAGAGCGGGGCATGGATTAAAATAAGAAATTAAGGGAAACTCGCCAGAATCAGTTATAATTTCTAATAATTGCGCCAGTTACTCCTAAAATATTTTACGATCTAACGGTTACTACTGTTTACTTAATTTTTTAGACACATACATAATGCTGTAAAAGGGCAAGCAGAACGGCACATGTATTAAGCAGAGACAGACCACAGTCTTCCGTGATATTTGGAACGAGTTGTGTTATATTTAGAATATATAGGTTATGTGCTTCATACAATAATACAGTGTGTGGTTCAGCGTTTACATTTTATTTTGATTGTGAGTGCCTAGAATGTATAATACTTTAACAGATAAGTGAAATTGCTCTTTGTTTAAGCGTATTTTATGTAGTGTAAAAATATTCCGGCGGATGGTGAAATATTCGAGTGTTTTCCGTTTTTTAGTGGCTGTGGTAAAATAATATTGTGATAATGTTCAGGCCTTGGGAAGATCCTCAACCTAGCACCAGCAGAGAATTTAACGAAGATATGGGAAATGGTAATGGCTCGCAAATTATAGAGAAAAGTTCTAGACAATGTTTATGCGAAGTGGTTTTAAACGTTTATAAAAATACAAGAGAAAGTGAAGGTGAAAAAGGAGCCGTGGAAAAAACGGCCTACTTAACAGAACTTTCAGAACGGTCTATCTATAGAATAATTAAGGATGTGGTACCTAATCGAAAAGTTAGATCGGATAAAGGAGCAGCACGAGCATTAGATTCGTCTATGGTGAAATTGTTAAGAGATTTAATTTATAGCAAGTATATGGAAAATGAGGTACCAACGGTGGAATCAATACATATGGAACTGAAAACAAATGGTGCAGTGTCAGTTAGTCAAGCAACACTTCGGCGCTGGATAATAAAGATAGGATTTAGGTTCAAGATCATTAATATAAGGGCAGGTATTATGGAAAGCTTCATAATTGTGCAGTGGCGTAATGAATATTTGGAAAATATAAAAAAAATTCTAAATGAACAACGACCTATTTTATTTACATGAAACTTGGTATGATACTCATGATACAGTGAAAAAAGGCTGGATAGATGGTTCAAAGAAATGTAAAGTTGATATGCCTGCAAATAAAGGAACCATATTAGTAATTGTACATTGTGGATCAGAAAATGGATGGGTGCATAATGGTCTCAAATTAAGTGGAAAAAAAATGGAAGAATCAAACGTTGACTATCACCAAAACATGACTGCGGATATTTTTGAAGCATGGTTTCAGACTTCATTGCTACCAAATATAGAAGAAAACAGCGTAATTGTTTTAGACAATGCTTCGTATCATTCGCGACAAATTGAGAAAATACCAAATACGGGAACAAAGAAAAAGGTATTCAAGAATTTCTCCGAAAACATAATTTGGAATTTGAAGAAAATTTTAGGAAGAAAGATCTTTTGGAAATTGTTAAGAAGCAAAACTTCCCAAAACAATATGTGATTGATAGCATGGCTAAAGCTCAAGGACATACAGTTTTACGGTTACCCCCATATTTTTGCATTTTTAACTTGATGGAACCAATATGGAGTCAGCTGAAAACAAGTATTCGCAAAAATAACACCTTCCGCAAATTTGATGCCAAAGTAGTCAACCTTATTAAAGCTAAAGTGGGAGAAATAACACGAAGTAATTGGAAAAGGTGTATTCAGCATGTCATTAAAATTGAAGATGAATTTGGTAATGGTAGACAAGCCCCAGAGGAATACAATATTCGTTTTCCTAATAGAGAACACCAAAACACGGCAGTTTTCCACTAATCAAAAGTGGAACGAAATATTATTCAAAACGTTGAGGATCAAGAAAATATCATTAACATTGTTCAAGAACACCCTGAAGTAAGTACCCGACGAATAAGTGCCCAATTAGAAGTTCTTCATGTGCGGGTTTGAAGGACTCTAAATAAAGAAACATCCATATCATATTCAGCAAATGCAAAGGCTTTAACAGGGTGACAATGTAAATAGGTTAGAATTTTGTCAGTGGATTATTGGTCACAGATCGACTACATATCGAATTTCATTCACAGACGAAGCCCAATTTACACAGGATGGCGTATTTAATTCAATAAATTCGCATAACTCGACCTAAAACAATCCTATGTTATAAGAGAAGCCCATTCTCAATATCAGTTCTCGGTAAGTGTTTGGTGTGGTATGATTAACAAAAATCTAATTGGCCCACATATTCCGACAAGATTAACTACAGAGGTTTATTTAGATTTCTTACAAAATATTTTACCTGGTTTAATGCAAGGTATTAATTAATATGAGAGGACAATACTTCCAGCATGACGGAGCTCCTCCTCATTTTGGTATTGAGGTTAGAAGGCATTTGGATAATGAGTATCCAAACACATGGAATGGACGTAGGGGACCTCATTCTTGGCCGGCTAAATCACCAGATTTCAACCCCGTCGATTATTTTCTATGGGGATATCTCAAAACTGAAGTCTACAGTGTCCCAATCAATACTAGAGATCAGTTAGTTCAGCGAATTTTCCTCTATAGTTACCAAATTACAAACAATCCTGCGCCAATTAGGAAATCTATTGGCAATTTAAATAAACACCAACAAAAATGTACGGAAGCTGGAGGTTCTCATTTTTAACATTTACTCTAAGTATTTGTAATATTTTCTTACTTTTTATTGGGTATTTTGCCACCGAAAAATATTTAAAAATTTTAATGAAAAAACCTCTGCGCCAAACGGATCAGACAGAGGTTGGTTCTTGAGTACTTGACTGTTCCAAAAAGTCTCACACCTAAAAATATATAAACTAGAACAATGTTATAAACTAAAAACTGAAAATCAAAGCTATAGGTAGTTAACGTTTCGGAAGAGAATCTACTTCCGTTCTCAAAACTTTTTTGGCCGTCAACCATGACAGTTCTTTGTTTGTGTATTTCCATAGTCACGTGAGACATTAAATTATATTTATCTTATTTTTACTTACTTCGTCTCTAAGGATGGGCAACCAACTAGTACAAAAATCTATTGAATAATTAGAAACGCATCTATCCTCGTTTAATAAAATAATCGCGGATTCTTTAAGTTTTCTTTTAGTTCCGTTGCTCTCTTTTTCCAAAATCTTCGCCGAGTCCCATTTAATTCTATGATTATTATCCCACGCGTGTTCACAAATTTTGGATTTTTCAAATTTTCCCCTTCTAGCGTAATTTCTATGTTCACCAAGCCTTACGTTGAAAGGTCTAGATGATTCACCTACGTTATGTTTTCCGCACTCACACGGAACACTATAAATACAATTTTTTGAATTTTGAACAATATTTGGAGGTTTGGTTCTTGATAAAACCGATCTTAGCGTGGATCCCGTTTGAAAAACCGTTCGTACGGAAAACCTATTCCCAATTTTTCGTAATTTATCCGATAAACCATGTATATATGGATTTATGCCATTGACCTAAATACCTCAGGTTGTGATAGTATATTCTCTCTACTACCAATGTTCAATAACTGACTATCAACAAAACTCTCAGGATATTGATTATTTAATAAGACAGTTTTTATAAATTGTTTTTCGTTCCTTAATATTACATCATTTGAAGAAATAATTTTGGCCCTATCATACAAACACTTAACAACACCTTTCTTAACACTTATATGTTGATACAGCTATGTATGATACAAAAATTACGAACTTGATAAATGATGGAAATTATTCCAAATTAAATAAAGATCCTACAAATTCTTTAGAAAACAAAATATATAGAGTCTTATTTAAACAAAAAAACGAATTTGCAGATATTGAACGAAAGATGTTAACTGCACATCACAGCAAGCCTCCTCATTTCTATGGTTTGCCAAAAATTCACAAACCTGACATCCCCTTAAGGCCAATTGTGAGTTCAATTAATTCTCCATGTAGTAAACTCTCAAAATATTTATTAAAAATCCTAAATCCTTTATCAGGTTCCTCCGAGTCTTATATTAAAAATAGCAAACATTTTTTGGAAAAGCTGTCAGAAAATCATTTTAACAATAATCATCTAATAGTCAGTTTTGGTGTAGTAAACCTATTTACAAATGTTCATGTAGATAAAACATTAATAATAATTAAAAACAAATTGCAACAAGATGGGAATTTGGCGAATAGAACTAAGTTAAGCATTGAAACTATAATGGAATTACTTACACTTTGCATTAAAACAACATACTTTCAATTAAATAATGACTTCTATCAACAAAACTGTGGGATGGCCATGGGTTCTTCATTATCTCCAATATTAAGTAACATTTTCATGGAAAATTTCGAGGAAAGTAATATTAATAATCTAGCTTATAAACCCATTGTATGGTGGAGATATGTAGATGACATTTTTGCTATATGGCCTTATCTTAAAGAAAGTTTAAGTAATTTTTTGAATCAGATTAACGAAAAAGAACCTTCAATTAAATTTACAATAGAAATAGAGAATAATAATGAATTACCTTTCTTAGATATTTGAATTTGGTATTTTATTGGGCGTCCCGTGTTATTAGAAATGATTTGGTTTAATTTCTTATTTCGTTCCCTCGTTATATTTTCTCATTCATAAAATAATTCTGGGTGAAGGGCGGAGCTTAAACAATAATAAATCCAGAGGGAGCTCGTATCAGTGTAACATTTGTTGCAAAATGTGCCTTTGCACGGTTCCGTGCTATACATGTTTTTGCAAAAAGTATTATGTTTTTTGGAAAAATAAAAATAGTACGATACACAGAAAACATGAATGAAGGTTTGTATCGAGTCCTTTTTCTCATATTTTGATTCTAAATATTTAAAAAAAAAATCAGCAATTTGCTGCTAATTAAAACAAATCTTATTAATTAATACCATTTTTTCTCAAAATATTAAAAAGATACAAACCTAGATTGATATGTTTTCTTCTATTTTTCGCCTGTACAAATTTCGTAACTGCAATGGTCTAATTATAATTTGTCGCGGACGGGGCGGCGTTTGAGAGTAATTTATTTCTGATTTTTAGACGGCATACCCACTCTTAAAAGATTACTAAAAAAAAAAATTAGGTATGCAAAATATGTGCTATTTCATATTTTTTCCAAGAAATCATGTTTAATTAATTAAATATTCAAAATCCCCATTGTGCACTAAAGTTTATCAAATTATATTTCAAATGAAATGTGCAATGAAGGTTTGAAATTTTAAAATTTTCGCAAACAAATTCATGCTATGAAACGCCAAGGAGACACATACGAGTACAGTGTTGAACTCTTAAATAATAACTAGAGTAAACACTATACTATTCGGTGACTTATTGGAACTTTTTATATAATTGTTGCACATTCTATGAGATACTTATTATACTCTTCACAAAAACAAAACGAAGAGTGTATTGGTAATTGGTAATACCACTAGTAGAGTGTTGCGTACATCTGGCAACTTTAAGTAATTTTATTAAATTCTATTAAACAGAATGAATTTTTGAGAAATATGTACAGGTATTTACCATACTCTAGTAACTAAAACCTCAGACATTAAATTATCATAGGTAATCTGTTTAAATTTAGGAATGTACACATTTATTATATTTTCATGTTTCATCCATTTAACTCTTTTTGTATTCCAGTTTTTGCTAACAGCTCTCGTAGAACACAGAGGCTTCGATCGCATAGTAAATATATCTATTTCACAGCACAAACCGGTGCGTATAGAAAACGAACACACACAAACAGGTACTTAAATTTCAATTCAAATCAACATATTAGTGTTAAGAAAGGTGTTGTTAAGTGTTTGTATGATAGGGCCAAAATTATTTCTTCAAATGATGTAATATTAAGGAACGAAAAACAATTTATAAAAACTGTCTTATTAAATAATCAATATCCTGAGAGTTTTGTTGATAGTCAGTTATTGAACATTGGTAGTAGAGAGAATATACTATCACAACCTGAGTTATTTAGGTCAATGGCAGTAATTCCATATATACATGGTTTATCGGATAAATTACGAAAAATTGGGAATAGGTTTTCCGTACGAACGGTTTTTCAAACGGGATCCACGCTAAGATCGGTTTTATCAAGAACCAAACCTCCAAATATTGTTCAAAATTCAAAAAATTGTATTTATAGTGTTCCGTGTGAGTGCGGAAAACATTACGTAGGTGAATCATCTAGACCTTTCAACGTAAGGCTTGGTGAACATAGAAATTACGCTAGAAGGGGAGAATTTGAAAAATCCAAAATTTGTGAACACGCGTGGGATAATAATCATAGAATTAAATGGGACTCGGCGAAGATTTTGGAAAAAGAGAGCAACGGAACTAAAAGAAAACTTAAAGAATCCGCGATTATTTTATTAAACGAGGATAGATGCGTTTCTAATTATTCAATAGATTTTTGTACTAGTTGGTTGCCCATCCTTAGAGACGAAGTAAGTAAAAATAAGATAAATATAATTTAATGTCTCACGTGACTATGGAAATACATAAACAAAGAACTGTCATGGTTGACGGCCAAAAAAGTTTTGAGTACGGAAGTAGATTTTCTTCCGAAACGTTAACTACCTATAGCTTTGATTTTCAGTTTTTAGTTTATAACATTGTTCTAGTTTATATATTTTTAGGTGTGAGACTTTTTGGAACAGTCAAGTACTCAAGAACCAACCTCTGTCTGATCCGTTTGGCGCAGAGGTTTTTTCATTAAAATTTTTTAATATTTTTCAGTGGCAAAATACCCAATAAAAAGTAAGAAATCTGAATATGCCACAAATAAACAATTACAGACAATATTTGTAATATTTTTAAATAATAATTAATGTGACCATTTTTAATTATTAGGACAATTAATGTAAGCAATTAAAGTTGTTTTTCTTCAAATTGCCTTTTTTGCCAAATTCAATCACTTGTAAAAAAATCAACAAAGGTGCGACAAAAAATCTAATTACATGCTTGTGTTTAACGTTGTATGGACTTTTATATTTGGCACCTGAATGTTAAAGAAAATATTTCTGTATGATAATGTTTACAGAAATCAGAAAAATCAATTTAAAAAAGTCCGGCACTGGAATTAAAAAAAAGTCAATCAATCTATTAACTGTGATAAGTGTACAAAGTGTCTAAAATTTAAACAAAATTAGATAAATAGTAAGGACATTCTGGCCAATATAAATTTAAACCAAAATCAGTTTATCACCCTGTATCTCAGAAATTAAGAGCGACAGGAAAATTTGTAAATTGTCAAGTGACTCCGAGGAATAATTACATTTTTTCTTGTTGAAATGAAACGTCGGGATTTTAAATTTGAACGAAATTTCTTTTCTCTCTGTCGGTCTGTCTGTCTGTAGTAAATTTTTTGCGCACACGTTTTCTCTGGACGCGCCAATATTTTAACTAACGATGACGGCCTCGGATGATTAGGGGTCGAGCTTGAGCTCTTTGCCCCAACCATCGTTGTAGACCTGGACCGGCCTCGTAAGGGGTGGGCCTGCTTTTTCGCCTACCCCACCCGCAAATGGGCATGGTGTAGGCGATGTTAGCAGACCTTCTCCGGTCCTGGCTATTGAACCCTGCCAGCTGGGTCGTTTCTTCTGGCGCTCTTCTGTGTTGGTCTTCTTTCTACGCTGGCATGTCGGCCTCCGAGGGCGTATTCGTCTGTAGTGAGAGGGAACGGCTGTTTCCAAGCCCTCTCGGAGTTTGGAGGGGTTTGGGCGGTGTTGAATAGTCGGAAGCCCAGGGTGCCAATTGGAATCATGTGCTCCAATTTCGTCGGAAGGAATTGTGAACTCTGTAGCTCAAAGATTGTGTTCGGCGAAAGACGCTTATTTTAGCGTCAGAGGGTGGCACGGTGTAGGGTAAGGGTACCGTGGCTTGAAAGTCTGGCTGAAACAGAAAAACGGTTAAGTTATACTTACCCGTTCTCCAGGATTTGGAGCTTCGGCCTCTTGTGCCTCGGAGCGTCGTTGGGGTTGTAGTCAGTCGCCTGTCTGACCAGCGGATTCCCATGCTCTGCTGCACGGGCGTATAGATTCTTCGCTCTGTCCTGGATGACTTCAGTTACCGGGGTATATTCCAAGTCTCTGAAGATGTCTGCGTTTCTGACAAACCATAGTGCAACCACGGCGCACCTAAGTGCGACGTTTTCCATGGTTTGTATCCTCTTCAGATGGGTGACTGTTTGGTATCTCCAGGCAATAGAGGCGTAGGTCAGAATAGGTGCAATGAGGGTCCTGAGAAGCGTGAGCTTGGTCCTCAGGTTGAATAATAGGTCGTCTTCACTAACCGAATTCATATGTCAAATTACCTTCCTCCCCTCAATGATAATCCACCATTCTATTTTATTTTACGCGCTACATCGATTAGACGGACTAGGCATGAAGCTAAATGTGATTGGCTGTACGCAGTGATTTATAATAAATCATTTGTGAGTTATTATGTCACGCTATTTTTTATCGATGCTATTGTTTGTTCAAAAGCAGATGATTAATTAATATGTAATCTAATATGAGTAGATAAACGGTGTTTAAAGTGTCCACGATAAGCCTCAATGCAGGCTTGCAGTCTCTGCAAAAAAGTGAATGTGGATGTATCTCAACTTATAGGATGAGTATGGACAGTACATAAATCCTGTAGCCTTAAATTATCTACATCTATAGGGGAAAAAGACAATTTTTTTCATATGACCCCTGAAAATTAAATCTATATGATTTAGAGATCTAGGAGGCCACATTGTAGCTTCGTCCAGTCCAAAAACTTGGGTAAACTGATACCAACGTCTCACCTTCGCTGGGTAATGTGGAGATGCACTGGTATGAATAAAATAGTATTTGACGAGGGAATAGAGTACTAGCAGTGACGTCACAGTATTGCCAGCTGTCAGTTGCCTGGGTGGTAATTTCAGTGACATTTGAGTTGGGGTCAATTTTCGTTCAATATAAATTAAAGTGGAGGATTTCTTAACATCCGATAGATGTAGTGATGTTTATAAATATATATTTTTTAAATCTACTGTGAGAGAAAATTTTATATATACTTTATTAGTGTTGTTTTTACCAGTGTAAAGTTTGGTATCAAGAACGTTGACATCTTTGTGAACCCATAAATTAGTGAAAATAAAGGCTATATTGGATTATTTACATTTTTTGTACATATATGATATCAAGACATATTTTGGTAAATGTTTAATTAATATACGCTCAGTTACAGCTAGGCAGTGACATAGGTTAGGTAGTATTATTACACTAGGTTAAAAGTTATCAAAATACTCATTGATTTATGCCAATATATTAATCATATATTAATGGTTTTATAAACCTATTGTAAAATCTACGTTTTTTGACGATTTAAAATATTTCCCTTCAACTTTTTATTGATTTATATCTTACTTTTGTTAGGCTCAAAAGTTTGTAACGAGTTTAAGTGTTTATCACATTAATAACAACAATCAGAGGTTTGTATTATGAAATGCAGGAGTAATAGTAAATCTAATAAAAAGATAGGACTGTGAGATCATTTCAGTTTCCATTTAATTTAAATTGCGAGGAAATATGCAACAAAATACGCTCCGAATACTTTTTATAGCTATATACCTAGTTTGGTATCTGTTCTGATTCTTACAATTATAATTACAGAGGTTCAAAATATTGATAATGTACACAAATAAAATACCAGTGAAGGTAAGTGAGCTAAAACATAACAGAATTTAAAAAATAACACACTTTTAACAGCATCGTCTACCTTCATTGAATGTTTCAAATTATACATATTATACATAATTATAAGGGTAAGTATGAATAATAACAGTCTTATAGTTTAGATATAATTTTTATTTACAAGAAGGGTCACAATGGTTCATTAATTCAATGCTATATTATATTTTTGAAAAATCATCCAACGATATAGTTTCAATCTCTCACTTTTAAATCATATAGGTTGGCTCCATTAATACATTTCAGCTTAGAAATGTAATGATGGGACTCCTAAAATGTAGAATATAAATAAAATTATAATAAATTCACTGAAATTCACTTACCATATCGAAAATTAATAACTTTTGACAGGTACGCAAGATAACACGCCGGTTGAAAAACACAAATAAAACACTAAACTAAAGTCAAATCAATAAATCGCGAAATGTATAATAGACGAAAAACACCAAAAATTGATGTGACACGAAAAAAACGTTTAAAAAAGCACTACAAATTCTTTAAAAACTCGAATTAATCAGAAAGCACACAAATGCAAAACTAGGTTATTACCACCCAGGCAACTTTGGCGGCCATGTCGTGACGTCAGCTGCTACTGCTCTATTGTATTGAATAAGTTTGTATAACATGTGTACTACATATTTTCGTCAAACTGTTAAAAGTATCAATAGTATAACGAAGTAATTTCTCTTAATTTTTTTGGGGCTTATACATTATATACACTGTTCTTTAAAAGTATCTCAGGTTTTTGGCGGCAACAATCTGAAATGTGAAGATCCGAAAAAATCTTGCAAAGACGACACTCTCATCATTTCACTAGGTCATTTATTCAGGCGGCAAATAGAATTTACTGCGTTGTAAAATTTGACAATACTCAAACATTCATTTGTGTAAGCACTTAAACTCATTCTTTCTTAACCAGTGATGTTTTTATTTGATTTATTATTGAGTAAAAATACATACACTTGGAAAGTAATAATTCATTAGTTTTCATTATTGATTTACGAGATTTTTATAGGTTTAAGCGCAGCACTATAAAATTTGGCATATCCGGCCAAAAACAATTGTCTTGACATGAGTTTACATTTGCTCATGATTAACAACTCGTTGCGTTTTCTTTCTTCCAGCACAGAAGTTTTGAAGTAGGCAAATATTAAGTAAAACTGCCGTGGAATTATAACAGTGCTCTGTTGTATACTTTGGGATATTCTACCTCTATAAAATTATATTTATTATATAGCTTGCGGATTATCATTATTATTTACAAAATAACAATCAACGCTTACTTTGCACCGTGAGGCTGTTTTCATATTAGTACCGTTGCTGGCTCTGAAAATGGTCTTGTCTCTGATGCAAAAAGCACCCATCTACCTCACTACTACGTCCGACCGTACGCGGAGGAAGCTTTTCGCTGCATTCGATCGTTTTTGAAAATTTCAATTTCCATGTCTATTTATTTGTCAGCCATTCATGAAAATCTAAAGTGTGGACCTAGAAATACGTGAAAAAAAGACTTGGCTGAAATTTTGGAGGAAGCGAGGAGAGAGGGGAAGTTTTTTTGGTTAATCTAAAAATTTTGAAAAAATGCATCGTTTGATGAGTTTACACACGTTAAAAATAGTGTAGATCGCTTTAATTATATGTCCAATAAATGGAAATAATATTGGCTGACGTTAGTTCGGAAGCCGAAATTCGTAATTGACCGAAAATGGAGAGAATCTGAATTAATTTTTTTGCGAATATTGGAAGCGTTGTAATTCTGTTGTCGTGTGATGGAAATCGACTTGTTTACTCCCAAAATGTTGGAAATGTTCTAAAAAAGTGATATTTCGTATGGCTGAAATGTTTGTACGTCCAGTCAGTAAAGTAAAACATACACTAGAAGCTCGCAAAAAATGTTATCCGAGATTTTTCGTTCAGTAACTGTTAGTGTAGGGATTATACATCACAAAACCACAAAAATCAGTTCTGGGTGTGCCGCGCAACCCCGCCAAAAAACTATCCTTTCGGTGATGAAAAAAGCCTTATTTTACTGATAACTCGTTAACCAAAATATAAAAAAAATTGCTCATTTTAAAAGAAAGCTAGACTAATTGCCTAAAAAAGGTCCCTCTTGTAATTTTCTTCTATATGCCATGGTTTTCGAGAAAATCGATATTGACAAAAATTGCAAAATTTGTATTTTTAATGCGCGCGAATTTTCGTTTTTTTGAAATTTCTTGCACGCAGGGGAATAGAAAAAATGGAATTGCTCGAAAACCAAACAAGCTAGGAAGAAAAATCAAAATGGGTTTTAAAGGGGATATAAAATACTCACTTGTGTTGCCATTTTTGATGCCTATTGATATTTATTAGTATATAAATATAACAATATAATATAGTTATCTCTTGATTTTTTGTGCATCTAACTATTCACAGGCCCATAAAAAATAACTGACTATAATATAAGTTATAAATGCATTATCTTTTAGTTCAAGGTAGTACTTCAATGCAGAAAAAGTTAGGAACAGAAATATTCACATTTACAAATTTATCAGCATGTTGAATTTAGCCAAAAAAAATCCAAAAAAGGCTTTAATTTTTTGATGATATTTTTAATGCAATTTCACTATTAAATGATTAGAAACAATAGTTATATATGTAAACTCAAAAAAAAATTTTGAGCTAAATTTTCAAAATGTTTGGGTATTTTTTTTATTTTTAGGAAACAATAAAAAATTGGCCAAAATTTGGATAACTTCAACATGTTGGTAAATTTGTAAATGTAAATATTTTTATTCCTAACTTTTTCTGCATTGAAGTACCACCTTAAACTAAAAGATAATGCATTTATAACTTATATTAAAGTCAGTTATTTTTTATGGGCCTGTGAATAGTTAAAAGCGCAAAAAATCACGAGGTAACTATATTATATCGTTATTTTTATAAACTAATAGATATCGATAGTCATCAAAAATGAAAACACAAGAGAGTATTTCATATACCCTTTAAAACCCATTGTGATTTTTCTTCCTAGCTTGTTTGGTTTTCGAGCAATTCAACATTTTTTATAGGCCGCGCGCAAAAAATTTCAAATAAAGGAAAATTCGTACGCATTGAAAACACAAATGTTGCAATTTTTTTCGATATCGATTTTCTCGAAAATCATGGCATATACAAGAAAATTACAAGAGGACTTTTTTTTAGGAAATTAGTCCAGCTTTCTTTTCTGTGATCAGTAATTTTTTTATATTTTCAACGGTTAACGAGTTATCAGTAAAATAAGGCTTCTTTCACCGAAGGGGTGGTTTTTTGGGGGGTTGCGCTGCACCTCCAGAATTGATTCTTGTGGTTTTCTTGATGTATAATCCCTCTACTAACAGTGATTGAAGGTATATCTCAGATAACATTTGTTGTTATGGAAATCTTTTATAATAATTATTGGACTACCTTCCCAACCCTTGATAACAAAATACGTACAAATGTGAAATATCTACCACTATAGTACGGGAGCCCATCGACAAAAGTGGCTTCACGGCAGTTGCCGTAGCTAGGTGGAGATGTTGTAGGCAACTGTAGTTACCATTTTCCTCTCTTTGAGAAAGAGGCAAAAAACAAAGGGCCGCTAAGATGTTGCCAAAAAGTTCTGAAAAAATTGAGGCAAATTTTTTTGGACAATAATAAGCATCTTTTATTTCTCGGTGTATCGTTGGAAAGTGCTTCCTTCTCCCGAAAAAAAAAAAAAAAATAAATAAATAAATAATAACAAGAAAATTCTTCTGTTTGGTATTATTTTTTTTTTAGACTTTTACTAAATAGTTTGAGGGAAGAAAGTATTTTAGAGAAAAACTCCAAGAGCCAAAAGTTGCTTATTTTTGTCAGGAAAATTGTTAGAATATTTGAGATAAAAATAATTTTGGCCAAGAATTTCCCTAGATTTAAATAGTTTGGGGGAAGGAAGCATTTTAGAGAAAAACTCCAAAAGCCAAAAGTTGCTTATTTTTGTCCAGAAAATTGTTAGAATATTTGAGATCAAAATAATTTTGGCCAAGAATTTCCCTAGATTTTTTTTTCTTCAGAAAATCCAAAAAATTCAGGTGTGTTCCTCGTTTGAATGTAAGCAACATTAGCCTCTTAGACTTTATCTACAAAGGTGCCTCATTCTCCCGCACAAAAAAAACTGAAAAGTGGGAATTCAATCCTTCATTTTTCGGGAAACACTTTGGAAAAAAACACCCAGAAACAAAAGACGCTTATTTTTGTCTAAAAAATGTGGCCGAATTTTTTCAGAATCTTTTGGCAACATTTAAGCCGCCTTCTGTTTTTTGCCTCTCTCTCGAAGAGTGTGAGGTCACTTGATCTGCCGCTGGGGCGAAATGGTAGCCACAGATGCCTACAATGCCTCCACCAAGCGGCGGCAACTCCGGTGCTCAAAGCCATTTTTGTCGACGGGCTCCTGTACTACTATGCATATTTAACCAAGCAGAAGCTCGTTCGTAAGGACTCAACACCAATAAGGCAGCAGCATAGTACAGAGCACCAGAGTTTCACTCAGTAATATTTTTAATTTAAACATAAATAACATATAGGAAAAGGTGGTCCTCAAAACCGCACAAACAGTCTGATATATGACGGCTCCACGACAGAAAAGGAAGTCGAAGCTGGGATTTTATTTATGTTAAAACAAGAAACACGCTACGTCTAGAAGAATACGTGTTTTAGTCTGGTGATCGCAATACCTTGGTGTGAAAGATAAATAATAGGGCAGGGAAGTGTCAACAAGCTGTTTGCTATTTTTTTCCAGTGGTCCAGTAGCGCTAAGGGCAGTCGGTTCCATGCAGCTCGATTCGAAACTATTTTTAATTGATTGGTGATTTGCCAGCATAAGGTAAGCATTGCCACTTCCGGACATCCAATTTGGATGTTTTTATATACCGCCGACCGGCTGCACACCGCTGAATAGGATATGGGGCATGCTTGTTGTCAGCAGCGAGAGCCACATGACGCATGGGGTAGGAATATAGGATGAAAAGTGTAACTGTTTGTGAGATGTTTCTTTAAGTTTCCATCTACCATCATCTCCTTATTTATTCATCTTCTGAGTTTTCTGTTTTTTCTGTTTTTGAATCTAGCAGTGCACCTTCTCCTGCCCGCTTTGGCCATTCACAGTGGAAATACTAGGAAGATCCGCGAGAGAACATTTGTGACACCCTTTATACCGATCCGCCAAGGTAAAGCAAAATAAAAAGTAAAATCCGCAAAAAATGAAAGAGAGATCTAGGAGAACATTTGGGACGCTCTGTACATCAAGCAGACCCCAACTCCCTTGACCTGAGAGACATCTTTGTATTCGTAAATAAGTCCAATATATGGACCATGTGACAAGGATTAATAAACCAATAAATAGAACTTATCTTTGCGTCCGTGTGCAGCTTCCATCTCTGCTCTATAGTATTTCTACATTAGTTAAACTCATTGCTTCACCCTTCTTAGAAATCAGCCCCGTCACTGAAAAGATAACTTTAGGGTGCCACAGCCTTATATTATATTGCCAAATGTTTGTGACTCTTCTTCAAGTTGTTTCAGGTGATGCCACATTCAACCGGTATATTTAATCAAATATCAACTACTCGAAATGGCCAGACTCATGCTAATTTATGTCAATCAAAGTAGAATTGTTCACCCCAATTCAACACAATCTCGCACGATTTCTCACAGTTTTTAACCGAGCTTATTAGAGATTTCGTAGGAGCTGCAACGGCGTGTCTGAGACTACTGTTAGTATAAAATAGCATTCAGGCAGCCCTTATGGACGCAGGAAGTAGATCATGGCTATCAGGCCACAATTGACATAAAATAAATGAAATGGCTGATTAGCTAGTCAGAGCACGTGGTCTTAGGCTCTAGCAGGGCTCGAAGCTTCTTTGGTGTGGCATGCGTAAACAGTTTAGTTTAATAGACAAATGTATCTGATGGGTCTGACAGAGGATGCAACAATGCAGATTCTGGCAAAGGGGAAGAGCAACCATAGTCCAAGAGCTATGCTACTGTAACGGCCTAGATAGACTGAGCTGAACCAAGGGCTGATAGTTATGCTAAAATGTTCTCATCAAGGCTGCGGTGTCTGGTACAGAAGACGAAGCTGGATAAGGAGCACTGGAATCGGAGCACCGCAATCGTGACCTTCATAAACAAAGCTGGACCTCATAACGCAGTCTTCATAAGCTAAATTCTTGACACTTCCAATCATCGTTGTCATGATATGTTGTCAAATTATTTGACGGTTGGCAAGATTCAATAAGATTATAAACTTCTACAATGCTGGTGATCTGAATGTATAGTTGTTATTTTGGGGCATATTGCCAAATGTCAGATATCTCTAGAAATACTACCCCAATACCTCTAAACTGAAAATTCATTAACAAATGTGAGGTTATTAAAATATTTATAGTAATAAGTTATCATAAGAAGTTCATTGCACCTTATGTTTAATTACATTGTTTCCAACCGTTCACTTAACGTAATCCTGAGTTGCACAATGGTTCCGATTAAAAAAAAAACGGAACTAATTATTGTTTTCCACTTAGCCGTCTCTTAAATATACAAGAATCACGGAAAAATACTGAAGAAAATCTGGTCAAAAGGGGGTAGTTTTCAAATACACGTGTTAAACATGACAATTTGCTCTTGTATAAAATATTTTAAGGAATATGAACTAGGAAATGTGAAATTTGCAATTATGCTTAGGGGGTAATTTTCAATTTTCAAGTATATAAAGAAAGAATAAGGCACATAGATAATACAATCTTATTCTTAATTATTATTTTTAATAACATACTTTGTTTTTTTACATTAGAACATAGAATGTTCCTTGCTACCATCGCAACCCCATTTCACCAGGAGTATCAAGTTATTCAAATGGTCGTCATCTAAAGTTGATAGAACGGGTGTCTATAATTCGTGTAAACGATTGAGGTATGATCCAAAAGGGCTTGTAGTGGAACTTCTGCCAAGGTTCCCATAACAGTAAATGCCCCTCGTAAAGGGTAGTACTTTTTTTGCCTCCAAACTTCATTGTAATTAGGATAATACCACAATTGCCTTTTTTGCCTCTTGTCTGATGAAAAAGACCGGTGCTTTGACAATGTTGCTTCTACAATTACTGATGTGGCTTCGTCTTCACTAAAATGGCATAACATTTTTGTGTTGACTGCTCTTGAGACATGAAGGCCGAATTTTGTCAGCGAAAAGTAGAGTTGTGTAAATACCGCTTCTGATAATAATTTAGAAGCTGATTGTTGACCTTCTTCTTTCAGACCATTCTTGGCAGCAGATGTAAGTACTTTAGCTTCATATATTTTTGCTAAGTGTGCTGCTACTCGCTTTCTTCTTTCTCTATCTCCTATGTCTGAAAACGACTGTTTTGGACTAATTTCATGGGTCTACTTTCTCAAACTCCTCAGAGCTTAGTGTCATAGGTGCAGAAATTTTTAAGGCAAGAGTTCTTTTCAACAAAGAGTCGTTTTTGTATAAAAATCTATCAACAATTCTTGCACAATTGTCAAACTTTTCATAAAGTTTACTGCAAAGACGAGAGAAATCTTTTTTAAGGCATCTCTGTGCATATGTGTTCTCTTCTATTTTGAAGTACTGAACCAAAAAGTTGTATAAATGTATAGATTGTACATTTCGGCTTTCTTCGCTCATTTGTCGTATAATATCGAAAAGTTGTCGACTTATGGCCTGGTGAACTGATACGGGCTTAATGCTACTATTTGTATCATGACAAATTCAATGATCAGACGCTGAGACGTTCATGAAAAAATAAACAATAAAGCAAAATTATAATTAAACCATAGTTAAAATTATAGAAAATGTCAATTTCAAAAGAAATTAACTACTTTTTTCTTCACTAAATAATGATGTGTGAAATATTTTGAACTACATTACTTTCGATGTATATTTCATAATTTCTTGCACAGAACATTTTTCCAAGTTCACACTTAGAGCTAATATATTTTTATTATAATGTTGTGGATACTTTAAGGTATTTTTTGTATATTTGATGGAAACGGAGACTTGCGGGTATTTTTTTTGTAGGTGATTATTAAATAAAAATTATCTACCAGCCATGTATCTTCTACAGCTCATCAACCTAGTTGTAGTTGATACACGTCCAGCACAATGAACCTCATGCAATGAAATGGTTGTGTTTGCGGGATTGTAGGACGAAACTGTCTAGCTCCAGGTACTTAAAATTGTGGGAAAAGGTGGCCTAACATTTCTTTAACCCATTCAATAGCATTTGGGAAGGATATGTGGTGGTCAAGGTTAATTAGTCAGCTCCTTAATATTTTATCTAAAGATATTTGAATGTTCTCATGAACGTTTATAAAATCGAACGAAATAGAATATATTTTTGGAATAGGTATACGATTTTCTCATGAAATTTAAAGTGTCGTTAAGAAAAACGAGATCGATTTCTTCATTGCCACATTATTTCCACATCACCCTTACCCACACCTCACTGACAAATTCAATTGAATGTTACAATATAATTTGCTTCATTTGTTTAGAATTTCAATAACGCTGCAATAATCTGTGAAAGTCTGTGACAGAATGAATATAGTATCCCTATACCGTGTTACAATAGTATTACCTTGTGTCGTAGATTTGTACTGTAGTCACATTTGTAAAGAATTCATAAATTCATATTTACGTTTATTTTAGAAAAACTTCTTCCTCTCTATTTTTCGTATTATAAATATTTTTCAGTGTTAAAAGCAGTCAGTACTAAATTTAAAAATACGATATTTTCAATTTAAACTGCACGCGTAAACATAAGTTTAATCAGACACACCCACAGAACACTTCTTCGAAATATGAAATCAAGCAGTGGCACTGTTGCGTTCATCTGATTGATCATAATCGTAAATATAAAATCAGTTTGTATACAACGTATTTTATACGCTGTCATATCTTCTTTGCAAAAATATAGTAATTGATATCAAGGGATATATGTAATTAATACCCTAAATATAAGGACACTTATTCAGGGATCAAACTTAGAGCCGCATAAGAACCTTCTACGATTATGATTTGCCAAATTTTAAATTCCATTAAACATTTTTAATTTATTTACTTTTACATATCCCTGATTTATTCTTTCCGCCATAACACTAACAAAGCATCTCTGTGAGATTTATGTGAGTGTTCTACATTTTACGCATAACTCGGTCTGAATCGTTCTATGTATCTGGTCTGGGTAATTATTGAGTAGTTATTTCGCAACACTATTGTTTGTATGTGGAGGAAGGAAAGAAAAATCGCGCTACATAAATACAAGACGTCAGTAGCTGTTGAAACAGATATAAACATCTATTTATAATATAGAGATTTATAGTTCGTGGTAAAAGTGGCAGTGTCAATTTAAATCGCGGTATGTGAGTCATGTTTTGATGTTTTGTAAGTTTGGCCTCATCAATTCATCGATCTTCAATAAATTTCCGTATCAGTACGATTTGTCTTAATAACTTTGTTGGTGTGAATTTTATACTCACTACTTATATCAGATAAAGTATGATTCTATTGAAAAATTACACAATAATATTTGAATATTCTAATCCGAAATGAATAATATCCAAATAGACCACTTACATTTCAATTTTATTTCTTTTATTTTAAACGGCAGATATCAATGAACTAGATGAATTTACTAGGTTAAAAACAGTTGCCTAAGGAATCGTTACTTCCACATCCAGATTTTTCATCCAAATCACTTTAAAGGAAACAACTTGACTAGATTTGCACTCTAGTATGTGGAAATTATTGATCATAGAATTTTAATAATATTTGGGGTAGATGTCATAGGAGGGTTTGAGGCGTTGGTGTCACCATATATGTTAAAAATGAAGTTTCTAATTTACACTACTTATTTTCCCCTATTTCACAACCTACCACCTCCCACCCCTTCAATGGAATCATCTCAATCAGATGGGGTACTAACTTTCAAGTGAATATCTCAATTTTATGTTAACAATCAACCCTACAACGAATCATCACAAAATATAATCTAGTTCCGAATGTCGTTATAATACATACGTCTACCAAATTCCAAGTGAATATCTCAATTTTATTTTATCAACCGCTTTAATAATAGATTAAGAGTGGGGGGGGGGGGGGAGCTGGTTGAAAAAATATTATTAAGAAACTGAGGCCTTGGCCTCTAGGACATACACCGAATTTCAAGTTTCTGTACTCTTACCAGCATGCCTTACTTATTCATGTCAAAATATAATCTAGTATCAGATATAGTTGTAATACATACATGTATCAAGTTTCAAGTGAAAATCTAAATTTAATTTCATCAACTCTTTTAATAAGGGTGGTGGGGGGATGGAAAATATTATAAAAAATATGAGGCCTTCGCTTCTAGTATATACACCAAATCCCAAATTTCTGTACTCTTACCAGCTTGCTTTACTTATTTTCCCCTATCTACCCCTATTTGACCCACAACCCTTCAACGGAATCATCTCAAAATATAATCTAGTTTCAGATGTCCGTTATAATGCATACGTGTACCAAATTTCAAGTGAATTTCTCAATTTTATTTTATCAACCCCTTTAATAATGGAGTAGAGGTATTGGGGGGTTGAAAAATATTATAAAAAAAATCTGATGCCTTGGCTTCTAGTACATACACCGAACTTCAAGTATCTGTACTCTTACCAGATTGCTATACTCATTTTCTCCTATTTACCCCTATTTAACCCTCAAACCCTTCAACGGAATCATCTGAAAATATACACCAGTTCCAGATGGCGTTATAATACATAGGTGTACCAAATTTCAAATGAATATCTCAATCTTGTTTTATCAACTTCTTTAATAATGGAGGGGTGGTGGGGCTTGAAAAATATTGTAAAAAATGTTGGGGCCTTAGCTTGTAGTACATACATCAAATTACAAGTTTCTGTACTCTTACCAGCTTGCTTTACATATTTCTCCCTATTTACCCCTATTTAACCCCCAACCCTTCACCGTATATCTACAAAAAATCGTGTTGTTCCCATCTTGTAAATGGTCTTGCACTGTTAGATGGTGTATGAATAAAATAAAATAAAGTAAATAAATAAAAATTAATATTCTAGCGTACTTAAGCTATTCCACCACTCAGCTCACACATTATACAATTACATAACAACGAAAATGCCAGTTGTCGCAACAAAGGCTTGAACTCAGGAAAGATAACAGCGACTAGCCGTATTTTCCCACTCAACTGTGGTTTAGCCTACTGTTATTTTTTAAACATTAAAATATCACTATGTATCCATACCTGGCCCATATAGAATCTGAACTCGGGACACCATACTCTCAAGTTTAATGCAGAAGCGCTGAGCCCCCTGTCGTCATCTCATTTCAAATTTCAAAGTAGGTTACTGTGACCAGCGAAAATTAATTATTAAAAACTCACCAACACAAGAGATTATGGATGTATAACGTCTCTCGCTTGGCACTTGCGATATATAAACTATCAAACTGAACGTGTTTATGTAGGGAAATAGCGAAGTTTGTAGTTAGAAAAGCTTATTATTTATTTATGAAGCATCCATTAGCGAATTTATTGACAGTGGCTTCTACAATGTGAAACGTGAAACTTGATTATTTTAAAACGAAAATCAAGAACAACCGGTAGAAATATTTTCCAGTTTCCAGAGGCGAAAATAATCCATATCAGAAATTTCGATTTTTTGGTAGGCTTTTAGTTGTAGAATGGTATGAAAAAAGTCCTCAAGAACACCCGAGTTATTCTACAGATATTCCAGATAATGTTATCAAAAACTTCTATTTTTAATGTTCGTTTTGAAATTCTCTATAATTCGGTGGACCCGATTCATAGCTGAGCAGTATTCTAGTAAATTGTACTCGTAATTTTACTGAGTACCATGTACTCGCGAGTACTTTTATTTAGATGGCACTCTGTACTCGAAATTTACAAGTACCGACGTGCAACACAGGCAAGTCTCAGCTTGTCTTTTTCCATATAAGTGTACAGGGCAGTCAGTGTCAGTCAGGCGGCGTGAGAGGTGAGCGTTTGACGTGTGAAACTATATTACGGAGTGGTAAGTGGTGCTTTAAGCTTTATTAACTTTGGTAGTTCTTCAGATTTGTAATAATAATTGCGGATTTTTAAAATAAGAAGTAACAAAAAAATTTAAAAGTTGCGGGATTCATGTATCACATTATAGCTAGGGAGCTGGTGGCAGAAATTTTTATATGATCTTATTGTGTGACTGAAGTTGAAAAGTGTAAAGACGTCACAATAAAAAGCCGGAAAAACCATTTCAGTCATTATGTCATTGTTGATTTTTTAATTAACAATTAATTAAAAATGCAATTGAAAACGCTCCTATACGACTTGTTTTAAACGTTACTTTCAATATGACATTGATGTAAATGCAGTCGGCTGAAATATGTGTGTCTGTGTTTTCTTGCATTTTAATTTTTTCTATTCATTTATGATATACTAAAAATTAAATGATTTTATTGTCGGTGTACCTATTTATACATTTTTAATAAATATAACTGTTTTTGTTGATGTCGATCTACTTTATTTACTGGTGTAAGTGGTATTCTCCAAATTTTTCAAAAGTACTTGTTTTTTAGAATACTTCGAAAACAAATACTCGTACTCAAGTTTTCACGAGTACTTTTAAAGGTACTCGTTGTAAATTACTCGTGAGTACTTTAGTGTGGTGCTCTGCCCAGCTTTGTCCGGATTTTTTATTTTTTAGCTACAATTTTTCGTAATTTTGATCTATAATTGAATTTTTCCAAAAAATGTCATTTTTCTTATCAACTAAAATCAGTCTACAGGTTACAAATATATAATATAATAATAATTAGCAACAAAATAATTGTTTATAACAATAGCGGCAATTTTTTTTCTAAAGTTTGATCTGGAAAACCATTCATTCGGTAAACTTTCTCAAGTTTAGGTCGATTTTCGTATAATTTGCCTACACTATAATGATAGTTACAATATTTTGTAAACAGAAATCTGATACCTTGTGATTGTGATTTTATCACAAATAATACATAATAATTACTGGTCAAATGCTAGTCGGGCTCTCAAGCCGAGGATTCTGTACTAGGTAATATATACCAGCAAAAATATCTTTATTTAAAAAAATGTAAGGAGAATATAGCTTTGCATCTAACAACAATGACCATTGTAGAAGTGGAGCTACTTAAACCTCTGGCAGGGCGAGCTCAGATCCGACTTGACTATGTTTATAGTAGTTTGTATATCGTCGTTTACGCAGAAGCCGTGTACCATTAGGCGAGGATTGCGTAGTGGATATACTATAATTGTCTACTGAATGTTAGGCAAGTTGGTTGATGGATAGGCGTTGGTGATTGGACTTTGTCGTAGAAATTGGCCAATGTTAAATAAATGTATAAAATAAATTGCTGGCGCTAAACAGCAGGTTTGATCTAATGCTATAAAGACGCCATTAGCACGTAATATTTAAGGTAATAATAAATTATGTTTCTCAAAAACTTAACTCGAGTAATATTCTAATTTTCCTCATCTAGCAACGTCATTTCAACCTTTAATCCTATTAGAAACACCAATACTTTATTGAAAAAATAAACATTGGAGCTGACGTCCTTAATATTATATACGATATCCAAATTTTTCTAGCACCTGGTCTTACATAACAGCTTTGTTTGAAAGCCCATTTAATTTCGCTGTTTATAAAAACTCCAAATAAAATACCTGAACATTTAAAAAATGTGGAAACCAACTTCTGTAAGTAAATCTACTCATCAATATCGGTATAAGCAAATCACTAATTCTGTAATGGACGATTCAAATGTGTGAAGTCCTCATTTTAACCGTGAATATTTCAAAAACGGAGAGGTGGAAAATTTTAAGAAATTAGGTGTTTATTATGTCTGTTGTAAACCATTCCAAAAATTTGTATAACTTACGTTGAACAGTTTTAAGGATCTGTTAAGTTATATTGAAAAATATCTCAATTTTTAAAGATACTTTTATCTACATTGTATATGAATAACATTTTAGACAATACAGACATTTTACTTCCACATCCACGTAGTGGATTGGAAGTATAGTAATCGTAAAAAAAAATTGAAAATTTTAACATTGGAAATGTTTATGTTCGTATATGGGGGTCGAGTTACCAGTTTTTGTTCAAGGTAAAAAGACAGCGGTGTCGCGGTCGAGTGAGACTGTCGTATATGCAACGGCTGATATATGCAAATGTAATATGGGTTGCATATATTACAGAGGGTCAAGTTACCAGTTTTCATTTAAGGTCGAAATACAGCGCTGTGGCAATCGAGAGTGGATGTTTTAGGGGCCGTCCATAAATGATGTCACGCTCCTTTTGCCAATTTTTGACCCCCTCCCCCCCCTTGTGTCACAAATTGTCACGCTCGCCCGATCCCCCCCACCCACGTCTGTCACGTCACAGTAACTTTTATGTAAATTACTAATATCAAGGGTGCTGATAATAAATAATCAAGATACTAGGCATAACATTATTTTCTTGTATTGTAACATCACAATTGCTTTAGCCCCCTCCCCCTCCCCTGTGACAACTTTCAGAACCCCCCTCCCCCCCCTTAAAGCGTGTCATCATTTATGGATGGCCCCTTATGTATTGTGTTATCACTTCCAATGTCCCGATGGTTGCAAGAATTGCGAAATCTGTTAATTTTTTTTTCTTAAAATGGGTTAAGAATGTCATGAAACGCCGAGATTTTAAATTTGAGCAAAAAAAAAATAATTTTTTTTCTGTCTGTCTGTTGGTCTATCTGCCTGCCTGTAACTGTCTTTGTCCGCACGTTTTCTTCCGAACGGTTTAAGATATTGACTTGAAATTTTGTACACGTATACATTATAACGAGATCTGGAACTCGATTGTTTTTTGAAGATATCCGGTGAAGAGTTGGGGGGTAAATAGGGGTAAATGGAGGGAAACATGTAAAGCAAGCTGGTAAGAGTACAGAAACTTGAAATTTGAAGTATTTACTACAAGCCAAGGCCTCAAATTTTTTTATATATTTTTCATATCCCCCCCCCCCAATTCATTATTAAAGGGGTTGATAAAATAAAATTGAGATATTCACTTGAAATTTGGTACACGTATGTATTATAACGACATCTGGAACTACGTTATATTTTGAGATGATTCCGTTGAAGGGTTGGGGGTTAAATAGGGGTAAATAGCTCAAAATAAGTAAAGCAAGCTGGTAAGAATACCGAAACTTGAAATTCGGTGTATGTACTAGAAGCTAAGATCTCAAATTATTTATAATATTTTTCAACCCCCCTACTCCATTATTAAAGGGGTCGATAAAATAAAATTGAGATATTCACTTGAAATTTAGTACACGTATGTACCATAACGACACATCTGGAACGAGATTATATTTTGAGATGATTCCGTTGAAGGGTTGGAGGTTAAATAGGGGTAGATGGGGGGGAAATAAGTAAAGCAACCTGGTAAGAGTACAGAAATGTGGGATTTGGTGTATATACTAGAAGCGAAGGCCTCAGGTTTTTTATGATAGTTTCCATTCCCCACCATCACCACTCCCTTATTAAAAGAGTTGATAAAATTAAATTTAGATTTTCACTTGAAATTTGGTACACGTATGTATTATAAAGAGATCAGAAGAGAAATTATATTTTGACATCATTGCGTTGAAGGAGTGGGAGGTAAGTAGAGGTAAATAAGGAAAATAAGTAAAGCGAGCTGGTAGGAGTACAGAAACTTGATATTCGATGTATGTCCTAGAAGCCAAGGCCTCAGATTTATTAATAATATTTTTCAACCCCCCACTACCCTTACTCCAGTATTAAAGAGGTTGATAAAATAAAATTGTGATATCAGTGGCGAGATTTCGATCGGCGAAGTTAAGCAGCGCCGGGAGAGTCTACCACTTAGATGGGTGACCGTATCCCATTTCATCGTCCTGGTTAAGTGGGGGAATAGCATTAGCTAAACTTCACCAGTACGTAAAAATAAATAACACATCAAAATAAAATAAAATAAATAATATAAATATCAACATGAAATATGGTAGACGTATGTATTATAACGACATCTGGAACTAGATTATATTTTGATATGATTCCGTTGAAGTGTTGAGGGTTAAATAGGAGTATATAGGGGAAAATAAGTAAATCAAGCTGGTAAGAATACAGAAATTTGGGATTTGGTGTATATACTAGAAACCAACGCCTCAGATTTCTTTCCAATATTTTTCAAACCCCTCCACCTCCGCTCCAGTATTAATGGAATTGATAACATAGAATTGAGATATTCACTTGAAAGTTAGTACAATTATGTATTGTAATGTCATCAGATTAAAATGATTCCATTGGGTTGTGAATAGAGGAAAATAAGTAGGGTACACTAGAAACGTTATTTTTATCGTATGTGGTAGAAACCAACGCCTCAAACTTTTCTATGACATCTGCCCCAAATATTTCTAAAATTTTATGACTAGTAATTTCCACAGACTAGAGTACAAATCTAGTCAAGATGTTTCCTTCAAAGTGACTTGAATTAAAAATCTGGATGTGGAAGTAGTGATTCCTTAGGCAGCGGTTTTTTCATAATTTATTAATTTAAGAAACATGACTTCATGCTTATTCGGTTGTTGTGAATGTTTATTAAAATGATGATCTGTTATTATATTACAAGAGCCAGTGATAGCCAAAAGCTTCTTGCATGTAGCCTGATAGTAATTCTTATAGGCCGATTCAGCAACGTATCGAGATAGTCTATTGAAAATTAAAAAGTGTTCCCTATCAGATTTTACTTGTAGTGGTGGGGATTATTTAAAAGTCTTCTTTTTATACAAACCCCAACTGATAGGCATTTGTGAAATATCTTCAAGTAAGGAAATATAAGAATTTCGGTCAAATTGCCTGCTTGCTCTACAGGTGTGATTACATGTAAAAGCCGAAAGAAAAAAGTTGTCTGAGTTATTATCCTCTTACGCAAAACAAAGCGCCTGCTCGATCGGTTAACTCTTTGTTTGTTTATTCAACATATGCGATGAAAAATCCCTTTTCTAAATTTTTTAGAAGATATTTTAAAAATTTGAAAAATGAGGTTAAAATGCACGTTAAGACTCCAAAATTTAAATAGATATTGTTGAGAAGTTGGGCAATGAGAATTTTCCCATAACCCCCTCCGTGCCTGGGGGGGCGGGGACTATTAGGGGAAATAGGGGTTTGACTCAGTTTAGGGGTCAGAATGATGCTAATGTGTTTTCTACCCATGTGTATAATTGACAAAAATTGTCGATACCACCAATGGAAGTCATATGGACCCACTTGTCCTTATATCAATCGAGGAACATTTTTGAAGCGATATTCATGATCAGCGACCCCAGAAATCCCCGAATAAAGATTTCGGCTGAATTTTACTTGAATTGAGAGAAAGACCATGAGTATGCTATACTACGGGGACATCCTCCAGGTACATCGAGGAACTTCTTGAACATTATATTTGCGATCAGCGGCTCGACTGATAAGTTCTACTCCGTTTTAAAACAAATTTCAAACATATTCTCGCAGATGTCTCGATAAAAGAGTCGTCTTGATCCCCAGGTACGTGGACAAACATTCTTGACATCGTATATTTGACCTCGAAAACTCACAACTGAATAAATTCATTTCAACTGAAACAGATTTGAAGAAAATTCCAGGGGATGATCTTGATACCTCGGTCGTCCTAATCACCAGGTGCATTTTGGAAGTTGTTTGATATTATATTTGAAACCAGCGACCCCAAGAACCCCCCGAGTGACAAAATTCGATGCCTCTCAATAAAAACTCGCGAAGTGTCCAAGGAATGGACAACCAGGACACCCTGACCAGGTATACCGGGGAAGTACAATGCCGTGATCAGCGATCTCCGAGTGAAGATTGTGGTTGAATTTCAGAGCAAATTTAGAGAAAAACTACGGGGATAACCCTCATACCAGGACTTCCTGTTCCCCAGGTACATCAAGGAACTCCTTGAACATTACATTCATGATCAGCGACCCCAGAAACCTCGAGCAACGAAGGTGGGCTAATTTCCACCATGGATTACCGAATATTGAATTTTTTATTAATTACCTCAAAAACTACACGCGAATAAATGCATTTTTTCTATGCACAAGTGCAATTTTCTATTTGTATAAGATTAAAATAGGTAACAAATAAATGCATCAAGGAATCGAATGCAAAAGACCGCATTTTGATCCGAGTTACTGCACATTTCTCGGCAGTGGAATGCTACATTTCCTCGACTATTAGCTTGCCGCAAGGAGCTTTTAGTTATTAACCGTTCCACAGGTAAATATCCATTTACAGTGGAAATGCAAGGAAGGGCGCTGTCCTGTGGTAAAAAAGAGCTTTTTACAGCGGGCTATGAGAAAGAGGTCCAAAAGAATACTTTGTACACTCTGTATATTGGTTTATTTTGTAGTAATTAGTTTCAACTGCCGATTCCTATTCCGGGTATTTCTCTATTTCATTATCTATATTTAATACGATTTTGCAAACAGCTGAAAAAACTATCGATGAGAATTAAAAGAAAAACTATATGTAAAAATATTAATGAAATCTTTGCATTCTTTCGATAACCTGACTTCTGGTTATGCTAGCAAGTTTAAATCCTAAAATAAATGTGTCCAAGTTCTTATCTGACATTCTCATTATAACACCAGCATCCAACATAGTCCCCTACGGCTAAACAGATTAAACTAGTATCTACATGACCCCCTACGGTATGAATATTGAGTTAAAAATGAGAACAAAGGCCTGAAATGAATTTATTTACCTACCTTGTCTTAAAAAAATTTCATTCTAATGGATTACATTTTCATAAAATCTCTCATTCAGTTTCTTGGAAATGCTTAGCCTTTGAAACGTTTTTCGCCCTTATTCTGAGCTCATCAGAAAGGCACATAACGATGTTTCATGCAAAATCAAGGCAATATCCATGAATAAGTATGAAATATTTATATTTGACATTGACTGATAAAAAACAACAGATCCTCACCTATCTATTAGTTAACTAGTATTGGAGCCTATATACTCTATGCATGTTTAAAAGTGAATTATTTATTATTTGTTTGCTTATAGTAATGAAACATATTCTTTATAGGATTCTGCAAACATCGGAAAAAACTATCTATGAGAACTAACAGGAAAACTGTATGTAAAAATATTAATGAAATCGAAATAATGCAAAGATTTCATTAATATTTTTACATATAGTTTTTCCATTAGTTCTCGCCAATATTCTTGACTAAAGATGACGGTCTCGGATGATTAGTGGTCGAGCTTGAGCTCTTTGCCCCACTATTAGTTCTCATAGATAGTTTTTTTTCCCGCTGCGCTGTTTGCAAAATCCTATAAAGAGTATGTTTCATTAATATAAGCAAACAAATAATAAATAATTCACTTTTAAATATATTCTCAACATTACTTTTAAATTTTTTCAATTTTGATAAAGAAATAAACTAATATATTGACTTGCAAATGAGAGAGCGGCCCGAGGATATTTTTTAAATACCCTGTATAATGGTTTGTTTTGTATTAATTAGTTTCAATTCTCGTTTTCAAATTCCGCGAATTGTTCTATTTTATTACCTGCTCCACGTTCAGCACAGGTTCATTTTTGAGATTCATAAAAAACTGTTTAAAATATTATTTTGAATTAATACATTGAGTTGATAGAAATTAAGTTGGTAAAGTTATTAAAGTAATCAGAAAGAATAAAATAAAATAATGTATAGCTTATCTCTCTGTTGCGTCTGGTCATGTTATAGCCGGTAACGGACGATGAGCGATAATATAATATATATTATAGCTTTGTAATGGGATATAATATAATATTATATTATAAGTGCAGTGGACTAGGATATTAAATTTTTATATTTAGTGGGCTGATGTATAGTTTGTGTGTATGTGGCATTGTTTTGAAAATGGCAAATAATGTTATTAATGACATGCTATTGCTAGATACAATTGACAGCTCATCAGAAGAAGAATCAAACGCTGCATGTGATGATGTTTTGGCGATGATTGCTACAGACCAAAAAGAAAAACCAAGGCACTGGTTGTCTGATCATATCAAATTTCGAAAAGAACGAGGTGAATTTACGCTTTTTAATGACTTAAGTGACGAAAAATAAATAAGTAACAAAATATTTAATTCGAAATTATTTAATTGCCACAAAATTCACATTCAAGTCACAAGTCACATTAAAAAAAGGCCCAAGTTACTAAACGTAAACAAACACGAACTGGTTGGCACTTGCGGGCGACAAGACGCAAGAGGGGGTGAGATATTTTGTAAAATATCGCTAGGAAAGCATATTTCTACAGACACATACAGTTTGTTCATTTGTGTTGATTTATAGCAACTTTGAAGCACGTTATCTCTCTCACACTCACGTTACTTGTGATAGCACTATCTTTATTTAACTGCTTGAAGCTGCTTTAAATCAACACAAATGAACAAACCTATAATATATCGCCTGGATATAGATATAATATTATAGCGTCGTGCGCGGCGTCCTGTGCTTTCTAATGAGAAGCGATATTTTTGTAATATGTAAGATATAATATATATTATAGTATAGCTCATCGTCCGTTGCCGGCTTATTTTTATTTATTTTTATCATTTTCTTTCCTTTCTTGGGTTGATTTCGTCCAGTGTAAAAAATTAATTTAAGTCGCAACACATTTATTGCCCAGCTTTCTTTAGCGCAATAAACCACTTA
Source organism: Stenurella melanura (assembly GCA_963583905.1). Taxonomy (NCBI): domain Eukaryota; kingdom Metazoa; phylum Arthropoda; class Insecta; order Coleoptera; family Cerambycidae; genus Stenurella; species Stenurella melanura. The sequence goes on along the minus strand of OY757316.1, from coordinate 101,985,991 downwards.
ATAAGGGTCTTCAAGACGACCGTCTTGGGTGTCGAGAAAAAGTTAGGGCTGCATCCATTAAGAACATTTTACCACTGAAATGTCAGCGAAAAAGAAATTGATATGTTTTAAGATCCTTTACAGAAATAAGGTATACCCAAGTTACTGTAATTCTTCGAGTTAATTCTTCCACTCTGTATATTACATTACATACAATTCAGCTATTAGTAAAAGTACTCATACTTAATAGCGTCCGCCATAAAGTTAATGTTACCAATCTCTCAATTAAGTTTATTTATTGGATACACTTTTAGAGATTCGAAGTAAATCAAATATCCCACGTATTTGTACATCAAATTTAGTAATACATAATAAGAAGAGGTGCAAAGGAAATAAACAACTTTGTATGTTTGTGGGATTAAGTGTACTTACACTAATTTGTTGACTTTGCAGCAGCCGTAAATTCTGTTTGTTACACTAATCCCACATATTTTATGGTCGGGAGGAACACAGGAGATTTTTTTTAGTCATCAGTTGTTATGTGAGTTGGTTATAGGGTGAATCTGTGGGAGGGGGAAGGGTGTATAATTGTGTCCTGCATAACGTGTATACTATACAGGGTTATTCAAGGAAAGCGAGTATTTGACGCTTTTTGGAATCTGTTCTGTTTAGAACTTTAAAAATTGGTCTAAGCGGGTTTCTGGAAATGGCGGATCTAACGAAAATATTTTCATGCAAGTGTTACTTCTGCTTACACCGGATGTAGCACCTAACTGTTGTTTTAAATGGAACACCCTATAGCTTATTACACATTTGGATTCCTCATAAAATTTTAGCTTGGGTTCATGTACAATAATATGCTTTTAAACCTACCAGTTTTCGAAATAATTCATATTTTTGCAGATTTTTTACGGTTTCTACCCTTGTATCATGTGGCCCATTTAGAGGTTTTGTTTTCAATACTAGTCTATATCTATTTTTTGAAAATATTTTCGAATGAAAAAAACAATGACTAAAATTTTTCAAGGAAAAGTGGTTACTATTGTGGATTTACAGGGAAAAATAAATAAACCCCTGCTATAAATAATGACAGAAATAATGACATGAAATTGCCGCTTTATGGATGAGAGTATACACGTTTATCAGCGGGATGAAATGAAAATTAGATGTTTTTTGTAGTGTAGTGTTTTTGTCCGCGCCGTCAGTTTGTCGGGTAATGCTATTGTCACCGCCTTTCAAGAAAGATGGGGAGTCTTTGGTGAATAAGATGTTGTGTGTGTGTTGGGTTATCCTGAATTCGTATGTCTGTTATGTCAGCGGTAACCTCCGATAGCTGAATCTTAGTTGTAAAAAATGCCTGAGCCGTTTGCTCGCCGAAATCTCGCACCATGGCGAGATTCGTGGCTCGGTGTAATTCCACTATCGGAGTATACTTGTCTGCGTTAGTTAGTGGTCTTATTAATTTATTTTGAGTTACCTGTATCCTCTTGTATTGTGTGGTTAATATTACATTCCAGGCCGGACATGCATATGTCATGATCGGTCTGAAAATAACGTTATAAAGCATCAGTTTATCATCAATTGACAATTTACTGCGCCTGTTTAGAAGAGGATACACGGCTTGTTTAACGTAGTGTACGTCCTGTTGATTGTCTCTGTTATTCGAGGTGCGAAATTAAGTCTCTTATCCAGGGTTACCCCTAGATATTTGACCGAGTTTCGCTCCTCGTTTTGTGTGTCCGCGTCAATAAGGCTGGAATAGCCACTGCTGTATACGCTTCTCCAACGCAACGAACTCAACATGGCCGCTCGTATATATACTTAGTGGGCTAAATGATGTGGCGGTGAGATGTAAGGGAAGCGTCACACGCTACATCATTCCTCCACCAGTGACAAAGTTACGAGAAACCTGATGGAGAAGAAGAACGATGGATAAACTAGACAGGAACGAAGCGAGTACCCACCCCACTCTTTACTTTATGCACTCTTCCCGCACCAGTACACTCCTAGGAGAGAGGCTAAGCAATGCAATGCTCGAGAAGGAAATAACTCATAAACTCGAACATGCTTGTGCGCGTGTCTCCGTAAGGTGTAGAGTAGGTGTAGAACACGTTGTAAATCACGTTGCGTGTTCAGATCATGTCGGGGTCACCAATTGTGGAACTTGAAAATATTAGCGTTTCGTTCCATGGCTACTCTGTGAACTCGTCAGTAAGGCTGGAGTAGCCACTGCCTTATACGCTTTTCCAACGAGCTCAACATGGCCGCTCGTACATATACTTAGTGGGCCAAATTATGGGGCGGTGAGATGTAAGGGAAACGTCACACGCCACAACCCGCATTCCGTGAAGAACCCTGTGTATAGGTCATTTCTGATGACAACGGTTATGTGAATTTTGTATATTGTCTTATTCTCTTTCATATGCATTGTTTCTTGTTAAATCAGGTTGCCCCGTCTTGCATATATAAATTTTTTGTAGCGTTATGCAGTCCACTACTCTGAGTATATTTGGAACTCTATGCAGCTCCATGATTGTAATATATCTGATTTGAGTTGATTATGGACGTAGTATTTTGTTTTGTGTAACCATAGGTTAAAATTGGTTTGAATATTATCTTTGGGTCCTAACATTGTCCATGTATGTCTACAAAGCTTAGTGCAGCCGACGAAGCGAACTTTGAACCGGCCAAGTTAATGTATACTGGACTATAGCTCTTGATAAGCGACACTATACAGTGTGAACCTAAAGAAACACACAAAATTCATATCTTTGGTATGTGTCATTTTTCAAAAAAATCCCTGAATAGGTCGATTTTAGTTTTGTAAATGCTACATTTTGTCAGTATACCAAAATTTATGACGTCATTGGTTTTTGAGTTATGACGCCATCATATTTTTTTTAATGGAAACAGACATTTTAGTTTAATGTTTAATTTTGTTTACTGTAACCTGAGCCATTCTTTTGGGAAAATGATATTTTATGTAGAAATAGCTTACCTTTCGCAAATTCACGAGTAAATGTTCCACTTTCTTATGGACTGATAAATCTTGTTGCCTACATTTTTGTTTTAACTGGCATGAAAATATTTGACATAAAAACAAAACAAAGGAAATAATAAAAAAACAATCACCTTAACAATAGAGAGATACAGGCCTTTTTGTGTAAAATTTCGATAACTTTTTTATTCCTGCACGTGTGAATCTCAGTTTTGTGACACCTCTGAGACAGTGTAGAACTAGTGAATGAAATGCCACGTTTAAGTGAAATGAAACGCGTAGAAGTTTTGATAATGGTTGGATATGGTGATAGGCTGAGAACTCATCACGAAGCATCTGATGTTTTCAATGCGCCAAGTATCCCGAAAAGCAAATTTCTAGATCCACTGTAAGTATATTGGTGGCTAGAAATGATGAATCTGGCAGTGTAGCTGACCTCCCTCGATCTGGTCGCCCTAGCACAAGCAACGAAATCAAATTAAATATTCTTCTAGAAAGTGAAGAAAACCACCATCTTTCGACAAGGCAGCTGGCTTTAAATCATAACGTGAGTCAAACTTCTATTGTACGTCTATTGAAAAAAGAAAAATACCATCCATACAAAGAGCAATTAATCCACGAATTGAATGAGGACGATCCAGATCGGCGCTTACAGTTTTGTGAACAGTTGATGACCTTGTGCGATGAAAACCCAAATTTTTTAAAGAACATTGCCTTTTCTGATGAAACTACATTTTCTTTAAAGGGGACTGTAAATCGGCATAACTGTAGGTATTGGTCACGCGAAAATCCTCATTGGACTCAAGAGGCCCATACACAGCGACGAGGCAAAGTAAACGTGTGGGCAGGTATGATTGGTGATCGTTTATTGGGAACTTTTTTTTACACAAAATCTTACGGCCGCAAGATATTTACAGTTTTTGCAAGTTGAGTTAATGCCAGCCTTGGCAGTTACGTTTCCAAACGATGACGATGAAGATATTCCTGCTTTCAGCAAGACGGGGCCCCACCTTATTTTGGGATAGCAGTGCGTCAGTTTTTAGATGACACTTTTACTGGAAGGTGGATAGGTCGTCGAGGTCCGATTGAGTGGTCCCCGCGTTCACCGGATTTAACTCCCTTAGACTTTTTTCTTTGGAGTTACTTAAAGTCAAGGGTGTATTTTAACAGACCGGATACCATAGAAGAATTGAAGGATAGAATTGGCTTGGAGATGAGACGAATTGCTCATGAGATGATTCAGAACAGCGTGCAAATTGTCTACCCCCATCTTGGTCAATGCCAAATGGTTGGAGGGTCGCAATTTAAGCAATGGAGATGATTTATTTTCTCATAATTACTTATGTAAGGTATCCAATCAATAAAATTCAGTCAAATATACCACCAAAAACAGTAAACAAGAATGTCTGTTTCCATAAAAAAAATTATGATGACGTCATAATGTAGCATTTACAAAACAAATCGACCTGTTCGAGGATTTTTTTGACAAATGACACATACCAAAGGTATGAATTTTGTGCGTTTCTTTAGGTTCACACTGTATGTGAAGGCAGGCAAGTTATATGTGCTAACCACTGAGCCACCGCACCGTTCCAATTATGTTGCTTAATTTAATTGTAATTCTTCGATAACAATAATTATCTTCTTTGCTATTTTTAATTAAGTACTGCACAGTGGCTTTTACATATGCGAAAAGAACCGCGTGCAGGTTCTGAAACTTTACATGTAATCTATCCCATATTTAAAATAATGTATAGCTGTAGGTTTTATTATTTTCTTTTGATCTTTGCGTCTTTCCTTCTTAACGAGACCGTAGCAATATTCCATGGTAATATATTCCTTTGTTCGTCGCTGGTTTGTATCTTTTGTTCTTCAATTCAGGAACAATTTCCCAGTCTAATGTTGTGTATCTAACTTCTTAATTAGGTCGACGTCCGTTAATTTTTGTAAAAGCCTTCAGTCAAAAGAATTAAAATGTAATATATTATGCAATAGGAATTAAAAATAGAAGAGTGATGGAACTTAGACCTAAAACATTTTCCTTGTACAGGAATTAACGGAGATGATTAATTGTTATTTTAAAGTCCTTTATGGCAACGGACACCACTAACTGCCAACTAACTGAAAAATATTTTGGGTGTGATCTATAGTATGTTAATGAATATCAAGAAAAATCGAAGAAGAAATGATTATAGGACGGATAATTAAAACAATTAAATTTCGTCATCGGCACTTTCCTTAAACGAAAACTCTGTATTTTTTTACATTTTCACATAGACACTTTTTGATCAATTATAATGATATAAGGAGCGGTGGGTGTGCGACTTTTGGGAATGTTAGCCGGTTTTGCATCGTAACAAAGTTTATTCATATCTAAACTTTATTTTCTCTAATTTTCTTTTAGTCTTTTTTTTTTATTTAATGTTTTAAACAACCGTCCCTAGAGGGGTGGGATTGTTTCATTTTAAATATTTTTTTGTTTAATTACCAAACATAAAAAAATGGTTTCTTAAAAATGCAAAGGATTAGTAATTTTTTTATTTACTGTTATGCCCAAATTTCAATAAATGTTTTAACATGTTTTATTTTGTTCAACTGTGGTTTACATTGCATTCCTTAAAACAAAGTATTTTATTTATTTCATCAGTGTGCAATTATGACAAAAACAAATATAACATACAATGCAAAAATAATATGCAGGGTCGATGTGTGACCAGGGGACTTGGTAAGAATGCTTCGTGTTGATCATTTCTTACTGCACACTCCCGTCTGTATGTGCGTTCGCCTTACTATGTTCTTTAAGAGATGATTCTTATTTAAGTTAGTTATTAGGTGGTTTGAGGTACGTCAATCTGTGAATTGTATAACGAGTGTATCTAATTTATTAGTTATCTCTTGACTTGTTCTTCTCGAGATTAGGGTATCATCTTTTTTTATCCTTCTTCAATTCTTTGGGACTTCCTGCCACATTTATGTTTTCTTTTTAAGCGGTGCTCGGGGAATCTACAAAATATCACAATTAACCAGTAGGTTACTGGTAAATAACCTCTACGCCTGTGACTTTTACGTCAAAGGATCAGTTAGAGGTTGCTTTTTTAAATAAACATCACAAATAAGTATAGAAACTTGAAATTAAATATTTCGCCGACGTTTCGAAAATCTAATCTGTTTCCTTTTTCAAGGTTTTTTTTGAAAAATATTTTTTGCTGTGTATGATAATTACACAGCTCTAAGAATGTTTGTCATATTCAATATCCATAGATACTTACTATTTACATAGAACTGTTGATATAGTTAACAGTTTTTTGTTTTTATACAATGTTAAGTTTGTGAAGTTCTTCTTTTAACATTGGCAACCAAGTTGTAGAAACATCTACGGAACAATTCGACACGCATCTATCCTCGTTCAATAATATTATCGCGGATTCTTTAATTTTTCTTTTTTTGCTATCTGCCTCTTTTGTTAAAATTTTGGCCGAGTCCCAGTTTATTCTATGTCCGTTCTCCCAAGCGTGTTCGCATATCTTGGACCTCTGAATTTCAATTTTTCTGAAGAGTAAATGGTACAATTGAAACAAGTGTTTATAGAAAACCAACAAATACCAACAGATATTCAAATATCAACTCAAATCAGTCGACGCACGTTAAGAGAGGTGTTGTAAAATGTTTGTATGATAGGGCCAAAATAATTTCTTCTAATGATGAAATACTAAACAATGAGAAGCGGCTTATAAAGGAAGTTCTTATAAATAACCAACACCCTGGGGGTTTTGTCGATAAAACCTTCATAAGTATTGAAAATAACAATCAGGTACGACAAAAATCTGAAAAACGTTACACAGCGTTAATTCCTTATGTTTGCGGATTATCCGAAAAGTTGCGCCGCATCGCTGATAGATTTGATATTAGGACGGTATTTCAAACAAACAACATTTTAAGATCTATTGCGACAAAGGCGAAAGAACCACGAGCAAAATTAAAAAAACTGCATTTATAGCATTCTGTGTGAGTGTAACAAACAATACGTGCGTGAGTCATGAGAAAAAATGAAATTCAGAGGTCCAAGATCTGCGAACACGCTTGGGAGAACGGACATAGAATAAACTCGGCAAAAATTTTAACAAAAGAGGCAGGTAGCAAAAAAAATTAAAGAATCCGCGATAATATTATTGAATGAGGATAGATGCGTGTCGAATTGTTCCGTAGATGTCTGTACAACTTGGTTGCCAATGTTAAAAGAAGAACTTCACAAACTTAACATTGTATAAAAACAAAAAACTCTTAACTATATCAACAGTTCTATATAAATAGTAAGTATCTATGGATATTGAATATAACAAACATTCTTAGAGCTGTGTATTTATCATACACAGCAAAAAAGATTTTTCAAAAAAGGCCTTGGAAAAGGACACAGATTAGATTTCCGAAACGTCAGCGAAATACTTAATTTCTGGTTTTTATACTTATTTGTGTTGTTTTTTTAAAGAAAGCAACCTCTAACTGATCCTTTGACATAAAAGTCACAGGCGTAGAGGTTATTTACCAGTAACATACTGGTTAATTGTGATATTTTGTAGATTTTGTAGAAAAGAAAACATACACGTAGCAGGAAGTCCCAAAGAATTGAAGAAGGAAAAAAAAATTAAGATAATGCCAAATCACATTCAGACAATATTTAGTGGTATCATCTGAATACATGAAGATTCTGCCTTCATGTATATAGTTTGGTAGATCGCTTATATATAGCAGGAGCAATACTGGTTCTAAAACACTGTCCTCAGGTGTCAAGATTCTCATCAAATTTGTCCGAAAGAGAGTTTTCAATTTCTACTATTAGTTGTTATATAGTAATTATTAGCGCGTTATTTTAATTTTCGATGGATTGCTATAAGTAAGTTAGCTTATATTTTTCCAGAGCGCATGTATATAACATGCAATAATTTCAAATAATGGTCTTTCATTGGCTATCATGTTAATAAGTGAAGTAATGGAAGAATATAAACATCAAACACCATTTATTATTCATATATTTATCGAATCCAACATTCTCCTAAAACGTAACCAAGGCGTAACATCACAAATGGATTTTTAAAATGGTGACTATGTATCATTTATAAAATGTTATTATTACTAAATACTGCTGAATATTACTCATTGGACATTAAATTAATACATTTTCCTTGGTTTGTAACGCAGCGTATGCGAGAATCGCGGAGAAAATACCAATTTTTATTGCAAAACTTGCCCCAAGTGCCAAGTGTAAAATATGTGGACACAGAGAAATGTTTTCGGCGCTTTAGATGGCAGCCAGATGGATAAAGAAAAAAGCTAATATTTTATACATATAAGGCAAGTTGGCTCGGGGACATCTACCAGCGATTCTGTCAGGAAACTTTATGATAAGCGTCTTTGATTCAAGCGTCTGGTGTAGTAAACCGGAATTTTTATTAACACACATTGACCTCTCTGTTGAAAGTTTCTAAGTACAAAGTTTTCTTCGATGTTAAATAAACAGTTCTAGTTATTTAAATAGGAATCTGAATATCCTGAAGTACTAAAGGAAATACTGTATCTCTTTCTTCGCACAAATGTGAAGTGTATTTGTATCTGTCAAGGATATATCTAAAACTGTAAATATAGCTCACAGGGTAGTATATTTTTATTATTGGGTTTGCATCGAATTGTGGGTAATTTTTAAAATATCCTCTGCGCATACGTCACATTTCATGCAAGCAAGAAATTAATTGTGTGTCAAGGGGGTGCCTTGGAATAAATCTTGCACCAGTCATTAATTGTTTTCTCAAATTGAATTGCTCCATCTTTATCCGAAATATGCTTATTACCTTAGTGTCTATGTGACATTTGACATGTGAAGGTGAAAGGGTGTCAAAATATAAACCATTTCTTTGACTGAATTTTCGGTAACTATTGAAAGTATTAAATATTATTGTAGGAATATCATTTACTGCAACGCTCTTTACTCCTTTAGGGGGTGAAGAGGCGTAGAAGGGTGTGTCTTTGGGACTCGGGCCCGTGAAGAATTTTGATCTACTCTGCCAGTAGAGCAACGCATTTAAATTTGGGCGATTGTAACCGGTGCCGGATTTCTACTTGTCGTGTGCGGGTAGTATTTGTGAAAATGTTTCCCGAAATAAACATGACAAATATCAATTATTATTACTATGTGTTTTACAGTGAAAAAAATCATATAAAGTGTTTTACAGCAATAAACTGCACTGTACTGTTAAACTTCGCTCTAGTTATTTTACTATTGATGCAATGATCTCCAAAAATGACTTCTCATTGGTATAGTATATATGATCTCAATTGGGACAGCATAAAAATGAAAACTCAGAGTAAATCCTTTATGAGACCTAGGCGGCGGCGGGGGTAGAAATGTAAAAATGCTTTAAATACTAAATAATTATTTTTTAATTGTCAAAGAAAGGGATTTCTATAATACCTTTATTTAATAGAAGTGGTTAATGAAAAAATATATTTATCGCATTTGATAAGTCACATAAATGATATATTAAGGTTACGTCTATTGTCTAGTGACCTACCTCTCGTTCTATCTTCTATCGGCGAAGTTATGTAACCTTAGGCGGGAGTTGCATACATGGTATATAATCCTTCCGAAGGGGTGTAAAGCAGCGACTGTCTGTTTATTAAATGTTAGGCCATGATACTATGAACTTTGCAGTATCATGATGTTAGGCAGGTAGAAAATTTCTACTATTCTATAAAAGAAAGACGATAAAATTTTAAAGGGTGGACTCGTTTCCTGGAATCGGTAATGGAATCGTTGCACTATATCGAAATTGAGACTGATTTTGTATGGAAAATATAATTGTGGGTTTGTTAATGCCCTATGCTACATGAATTGACCAAACTATTGCCCAAAATTTAAACTACACCACTTTAAAGTAAAGCGCGCCGTCAGCAGAATTCCTTTGCCCCTGCTACGTCATATATTGAAAAGGCTGATGTGCTTGCGCCTGATTAATGATCGACACGTAGGCCTAGAGCATGGACCATGGTCGGACGCCAGATTTTTTAATGACAGGGACGGGCACGGATAGATCGGTAAGTTCAGACTATTTTCGGAGGCACTCGGCGTTGCCCGCACTACGTCATCATTTAAAGGGTTTAAAGAGCCACAGACCGAACTTTGATGCTAATTTACACCCTTAAAACGCATGCAACAAAAAAAAAACAAAAAACACGGGTCTAATGTTTTTTATTATATTTTCAGAATATTCATTAAAGAAAATACGTGCAACAACCCCATTAGTAGTGGAAATAGGTCGACGTTAAATAAACAAATTTCAAAAACGCTTTGTCTATGAACTTTAAATAAATATATATTTCATTCGTCACTATCCGACTTTCCAGAACTTGAATCGGTATTTACATTAATAATATAATTGGATTGATAGGTGGTAATATAGAATATTCATTTTCCTTTTCTATCACATGAGATACACACTTCCTCCATATATCGGTTTTGCCTATTTCGTCTACTATTATCTTTATATTCTTTAGGCAGACTAACTTAATTGTGGGGATTGATTATGTTGACGTAGTCTTGTTTTTACATCAGCCCACACCATTTCAATGGGGTTGAAAACGCAATAATATGGAGGCAGGCGTAAAATAGTATGATCGTGTGCTTCAAAAATTTTCTCCCTTTTTGAAATTTTGCTTTCCAATCAATTCTAATACAGCTTTTTTGCGTTTTTTTCTGGTATTTCCAAGCCTTTGCCTTTCATAAATTCAATGATATCGTCTTTTCTTGTTTTGGTGTTAGGAATTTTTGTGTGTTGCCGCGAATGGTATGACGCATTGTCCATAACAATTACAGAATTTGGTGGGATATTTGGTAACAGCTGTTCCTTTGCCCACTTCTCAGATAATTCGGCTGTCATATCCTCGCCGGCAGAGGATTGCTTGATATTTTTAGCAGACAACAACAACGCATTTGGAATAAAACCGTTTTTACTTCCAGCATGTAGAATTATAATTCTTTTTCCCCTAGAACATGACGCAGTTAAATTACACTTTTTGGTGTTATCTACCCAACCGTATTGAACTACATCATGGGTGTCAAACTATGTTTCGTCAAGATAAATTATGTCTCTATTTACATCTCGGTATTCTTTTATTTCAGGCAGGCACTCGTGTCGATGATCAACGATGCGTGCTGATTCCATAACTACCATTCGTTTTTCCAATTTTTTGTACTTAAAGCCACAATTGAGCAAAACGTTTCGCAGAGTATCTAATGATTTACAGTTATATTCTGGATAGTCGCGTAACTTATCCCCAATCATTTCTAACGTGGGCATCTTCTGTTCATTGCAAAACCCATACACAAATCGATGAATGACATATTTGGACGCGTTATCAAGTTTTTTAAGTGTTTGTCCAACTCTTTTCCGTTTAATAGAATGATCAACTACATTCCAGGCTTTAATAACCCTATAAATTGTAGTACGGTTAAATTTGCTTAATTCACAAATCTTCTTCATAATTTGATTATATGAAGAATCAATATTTTCGCCTTTTAAACACGAGTAAATATTCAAAATAACCCTTTGACTTTGAACGTGTAAGTCTTTATTTTCAAATTCCGCTTGTATAGGCTCTGTATCAAAATCGTCCGTTTCGTTGTCGCTACTACCGAAAGACCTCCAAAATGCCATTTTAAACAATTAATTGGTGTTGACAAATCAAATTCGCTAAGCATCTAATCCCACCCACGTGAACTGTAGACGAGGAGTGGTGAATATAAATTTGTAAAATTCTGTGCTCTCATTCAATGTGAAGCGGTATATTGACAATACCCCGTAATATCCGCTAGTTTCGTGCTGTTCCAATTGACTTCGTAAATACTATACCACATTAATTTCTGAAATATTGACAATATTAAATAAGATATTATAATTAAAGGACCGCGCATAAAATGCACTGTATAAGTTATACACCCGTATGAGCTAAAACCAGCTGAAATGTATCCCTTGGGCCATTCCGAATCAGAGTTCTATTGTGCAGTAGGTCCAAAAATTACCAAATTTTAAGTTACGGACACTTGAAGGTCATATAATGATTATTCACACACTCGAAGATTTTTAGTAACTCAATGTTAAGATTTCAGAGGAATTGCCCAGACCAAAAGTTGTAGGAATATGAGTAAGCTTTGTGATGATCTTGACTTTGACCTTTAGCAATATTTTCAAAGTAAATTGATCGTAAACTCTTTTCTTTTTCAATGGAACCCATATTTTGCACCTTGGATTCAGAAGAAACTCAATCTCACTTTAAGACATGAATCTTGCAAGGATAAGTTATATAGAAGGAGAAGATATTTATCAATGAAGGTAACTTGAAAGTCAGAAAAGTTACTGTTACAAAACAGTTCTAAGAATTAGTCATGAAAATGACGACGAAGATCAACTTATTGAGATCGACCATGTAACAAAAGTCAAATTAAGGGAGCCAAGTCCGGTCCCGTCGCATATAGAATCACCGTATTCCGATCTTGGTAACATTTTAAGGGTCGAGACTTTAGTACAATAACGTAAAGTACTGGTCATAGACACATCTATTTTATGTTGCAAACTGATTAATTTTAGAGGCCAGGAAACATGCGTTGTTAACTTTAGTCTTTATTAGGTATTCGACGTTAGCCACTTGGAAGCAATAAATAACCATCTAAATTATTTTATGTCCAATTCGCTTTTCTCACTTGAAGTTAAGGGACCCGTCAAACACTTGTTTAAATACGACACATCGGGGGGGTCTAGTTCAATTTTCATGACTAAGGCAGTTGAAAGAGGATTCCAGAAAACATGTGTAATAGACACTAAGATAGACAAATAAGGTAGATTTTTTCCCCTATACAAAAGCAAAGTAAGGAACAAATGTTTTTTTCATCTGCTTTAGTGGTACAAAATGTTAGATAGGCCATATGATAAATACCATGGTCCGTTAGGTAATTTCAAATAGGGGTACGGTTTAAAGTAGAGAAGATTTTAATTGGTCCAGGGTTTAAAGTTTACCGCCCACTTTTGAAACGTCTTATTTCGATTGAGATAATATCGACACTCTTGGCTTAACGTCTGATCGGTCGTCATCTACCTACAGGGTATAGTAAATTCTCGTTTTGCGAACCTTTTTCAATTTTAAAGTTTAAGTACATTTATTCAGTATTTTGCCGGTTATAATAAGCATAAATTAATGTGTTGTAATTAAAGTAAAAGTATTCGGCCGCGATTCAGCTATAGATTTGAATTTGCCGCGGACCATTTCATTTCTTGATATAGTGTAATTACTGTTTGTTAATTTATTTAGTCGTTAAATGTTTGTGATTGTCATTTTCATTTGCTTTCATTTTCTTCTGTAAATATAGTGGTTTAAGTGTTTTGAGGAATTATGTCTTTTATTTGCTTGTTATGTAATTGAGTTCATTCTATATTCAGTCAAGTTTGTTTGTGAAGTAACCTGGTTGAGGGACACCAAAAAGAATATAATTACCTAGAGAAGGAAAAGGGGTAAGCACCGTTTTGATTTCGATAGCTATACTATAATATCGACGGAGTCTACAAAAGTGATTGGGACACTCCGTACTATACCAATGGTAATGTCTGATTAAATCATGTAATTAGGGGGATAAAGCCCCAGTTATCACAACCAAAAGAATGACGAACCAGGATTTATGAGAATTTCATCTCGATTCAGAAACGCTACTCAGTACCAAGTATGGAGTTCTTTTTTTGGAGAGTATATTCGTGATGGAGATGGGGAGGAACCTATTTTTGGTTATTGTTGCACGTTTAGATCTAGGATAAAACTCTTGGAACTTGTGCTCACGTAACATCTGTATTTTGGTATCTGGGATATGCTGCACACCAAGAAAATGTAACTTATCCCTTACTTCAAGTCCTATAATCAGCTCAAAATGTAGCTATGGATTATAAATCAAATTGAAACAACCTATTTTTTCAATAATAATTAAAAAATATTTAAACCTAATAATATTCTATGATGATTCCATACTGTTAATAATAAACTTCAAGAAAACAAAGGAAAAACCCCAAGAACTTAACAGAAAAAACAAGAAACGAATAAAAAAACAAAAACGAACAAAAAACAATGAAAAAGAAAAACAAAACAATTAAAAAAAGGATTTAAACATCAATCACGTTCGCGCCGTTGACTCTGGGTAACGCTAAGAACGGGTTATATTCAGCAAAATTAAATAATTTATGTTTAAAAGTGAATTATTATTTGTTTGCTTAATTGTGTTGAAATATTTTCTTTATAGTATTTTGCAAACAGCAGAAAAAATAACTATCTATGACAACTAAAAGAAAAGCTATGTGTAAAAACATCAATGAAATCTTTACATTCTTTCGATAACCTGAATTCTGGTTATGCTAGCAAACTAAAATTAATTTGTATAATTCCTTATTTGAAAATTCTCATTCAACTAGCATCCACACAGTCCCCTACGGCCATGCTGTTTGAAAAATTCTATAAAGCATATATTTCAATAAATAATTCATGCCACAATGAATAATCTTGAAGCTGTACGTCAAGTTCTATGCCAAGGTCACCAGAGGATAGTTTATTTTACTTCCTACAACTTTTGTCTGGGTAAGTTCTTACTAAATCAGAATTTCCAAATTATGTAGTAACAATAATTTCTCTGACTTTCAAATGACCGTCATGAGTAAATATCCCCCCTTTGTATACAAGTTCTTCTTGAAAAATCCCTCTCATAGTGAGATTATACGTTTTCCCTGAATCCAAGGTGCAAACATAGGTTTTATTGAAAAAAGAAAAAGTGTACGATCAAATGACTTTTAAAATATTACTAGAGGTCAAAATCAAGGTAATCACTAGGTAGCTTACTCATATTCCTACAACTTTTGTTCTGGTTAATTCCTCTGAAATCTCGACACTGAGTTGCTATAGCTATGGAAAGTTAAAAACCTTCAAGAATGTGAATAATCATTATTTGACCTTCAAGTGTCTGTAACTTGAAATCAATGGACTTTTTAGACCTACTGCACATAAGAACTGTTGTTCGGAATTGTCCAACTAATACATTTCAGCTGGAATGAGCTGAAGCGACTGTATAACTTTACCCGTGTATTTTGTCCTTTATGTAAATTTGTGTCACCAAAGAGTTAATGGGAAAGAACTCTGGTGGAATTGTGCGCCTAACAGGCAACCACGACAATGGCGCAATGCCCTCACACGTGCAACCGGAGACCAATTAGAATAGCTCATAGATTACAAGACGTGACTAAGAAGAATGTAAACAGTGATACACACTTGTAACGTGCGGAATGCGCAAAAGCATCCTTCGTTACATTTTCTAACATTTATTAGAAAAATTTTAATAATCAAACATTTTATTCTCCTATGCTCTGGTACTATAACGAACTATTCCTAGGCAGATTTGAAATTGTCAGTAGCTGATGCTTACTCATCAGTATATTAAACGGCGCACGCTCGATAATATTCAAATTAAATTAAATAAATAAATAAAACTAACTGAAAAATGAAGTTGAGTCGAGTATTTATAATAAAGTCGGTTAGTCACATGAAACGTGGAACTATCAACATGAATATAGATCCTTTATGTAATTTAGTATTTCCTTAATAAAAGAGAACTACTTTTTGGGCGAAGCCACGTGACTGCCGGTTCGGGACATATCGAACAATAGCCGCACAACGCTGCACTAGACTAAATTCCTTCTCTTTCACTCGAGCCGTCCTTTGAGATGGACGTAATTGAAATTTTGTTAGACCCTAAAGGGGATATTAAAATGGAGGAACCTTGTAGACATAATTATAAATCGTTAAATACCATCTAACGTTTAAAAATATTGTTTTAGGTTTTTTTCTATAAAATAACAAAGTTCCTTTTAAGGTCGAAGTGATCTCAACGTTACACTTTTGCTTCATGAAAAATTACCTAGGTTCAGCTTTTCTTAACAATTAATAATTAAACTCTACAATACTACGTTTCTCTTTATTACAGAATTTTTCGACACGACGCATCATTAAGATTTTTTTACTAAGCAAATAATATTCATGTGAAGCCAAAATTTTGATACTACGTTTTGTATTATCGTTTTGTATATACGAAAACCTACTAGGTGAAGATATTTCCTTAATTTTGTCTTGGTGACAAACTATTTTGTGCATAGCACGTTTCTACGATTTCATAATCTCAAAATGAATTAAGGCGATGACATACAAATCATTTCAAGTCAGCAAAATGGAGGTCCCAAACATCAAACTACATAACGTTTAAATCCGTATTCTTCCCAGAACAGGAGCGCACTTAGGAATTTCTCTCATCAGCATTTTTAAAACAAAAGATAAGTACCTCATATAAAAGGGATTATTTTCACTTTTAGCAGTTTTTGCTTTATGAAAGCAAGGTACCTAGTTTTGATTCATAAAGCCAAGTATCTTAAGTTTTAAATCTTAGACTCAAGCGCCATTTGCAAGATTTTGTTTTTTTAATTCGTTGTAATATATTAATTCACAGTTACCTTTTATCTTGATTCGTTGTAAATATTTCACCGTAGTATTGTATATGCACTTTTGTTTGGTTATATATGGTAATAGTCGTGGTGCATTTTGTTGTAACGAGTGTATATAGAGTCGATGAATTTTGAGCTACTTTACGAGACATATTTTGTAATGTAGTTATTTTGTCTCTCGTAAAAGTATCAAGTTTACCTTGAAGTTAGGTAATGGTAAAGCCATGGGGCATTTCGTTGTAATAAATGTTTTATGAGTATTGAGAGACTTTTTTTTTGTAATATAGTTATTTTGTCTCTCGTAAAATTCTCAAGTTAACCTCGAAGTTAGGCAATGGTAAAGCCCCAGGCCTTATATTGTAATATATGATTTTTAGTATTGAGGTTACGTTACGAGTTACGAGACGTATCTTTTGTAATATATTTCTTTTGTCTCGTAAACATCTCAAATATAACTGCTGTTGAGCAAGTTATAATATAGGGTTTCTTGTAATATAGTTTATTTTGTACATATATCTGGTTGATATTTTGCTATGCAGTATTGCTGATGCTGTGATAGCTCATCCTTTTTTTGTAATATAATCTTTTGTAATATAGTACTATTGTATATATGTAACATTTGTCTTTTGTTTATCTTTATCTTTATTTTTCCTTGATTCTACTAAGTAATCATGGCGCCCAAGCCTTGAACTCACTGCCCTATTGCTCTCCTTATCTTTACTGTGCTAGCCACATTAAACCAGTGACGCTATAACCACGTCGCTCGTAGGGTGGCCCACATAAGAACAAATTAGGCAATATTTTAACATCGAATAAAACCTTTCAAAACAACGCTACACACTAAGAGATAATCTGTAATTGAAAGTCGTAGTTTGAGTATTTTGTGCAGTTTTGTAAGCATAAGGAGCTCAAATATATTGCACAAATGAGGAAACTAGATAGCATAATGCATCTACAGACCCTGTATATAATTATACTGGCATGTTACTTGGATGTATTGCAAAGTAACGTAGGCAACATACATTACAGGCACATTATTTTATTGCATCATTACCCTAAATTCAAATAATCAAAAAATTAAAATAAAATAATAGACTATTTTTACAGAGAAAGAACATCAAGTGTAAATTGTTTCGAACAGTATTCCAGGCTTTTATCAGAGAGGCTTGTAAAAATATACACGACCTGCTGCTGTGGGTAGCGCTTTTATTTATTTACTTTATCGTAAAGTTAATTTAAGTTCTGTAAATCGTTATAGATTAGTCAGATTTTTTAGTTACTTTTATTTTTAAAATTATCCATCTATTTCGGAGCTCAGATGAAATATAGCTATCGATATAAAGTGGCTACATATACATAGTGATATTTATTGAAATGCTATTAGTGAAATTAGTTGTCTGTGATACTAAGTGTAAAATAAACGTTTGATTATGTTTGAACTACATTGCTACGCAAATATATGGAACAACTGAAAAATAAGTTTTGTTTCACTATCTGTAACTCCGTAATTATGGCTTCTTGACAAAATTTATTAATAATCATCGTAGAAAAATGTATAAAAAATTGTCTCCTAACACGCTGAACCTGGATATTGAATGAAAAATATCTGTACGTATAATTCTTCTTATCTACAGGGTGTTTCATGAGGAACTGTACATACTTACAGGGGCGGTAGAGGACCACCTGGGTGGTATTCAGGAAAGGCCATTGAAATTTTTCTGTCGCTCTTAATTTCTGAGATATAGGGTGATAAACTGATTTTGAATATTATAAAATGCTCCAGTCAATAACAAAGCCTTCAGCTTTTTTTTAAAACCTCAAAAGACTTCGACATTTGTATTTCCAATGGCAGCTTATTGTACAGAGTTGTGCCAGCATACTTAGGAGATTTTTTGAAATGTTCATGATCGTGCCTTATCGTGCACATTCTGTTCCGCCCTCTAGTGCTGTAGGCATGAAAGTCACCGTTGCGCGTTGACTCGAAGTTTACTTTTATTATTATGAACAAAGGTCAACAATTTCATGAGGTAAATCGATGTAATAGTAAATAATTGTAATTTATATATGTCGGAATTGGCGAGGGGCAAGGGGCGTTTTAGGGCGGATCTATTAGATTTAGGCCACACATTGGTAAACACAATAAAATCACTTAAATAATAGTCGCGTAAATAACAAAATAACATGAGGTATGATTTATCTGAACAGGTAAGTGTCTTCGGATTAAAAATACAAACAATACCACCAAAATACTGGAGCTAGCAGTCCACTACTGCCAGTCCCGCGATTTCAACTATTCAATACCGAGTTTATCTTAAGACTAGGTACTTATCTACGGGACCATCAGGCATGTTCCACTCGCCGGGAAGAGGGCTGGTTCCCAGCGGCTCCAGACGTCATCATGGTTCACACGACCACATCTTCTAGATGTTTACTCTTTACATTCCTTAATCGGTACTTGTTGACAACGTTCTCTTGACTTCAATGAATTATGAATTAGCAGGCGTCCACAAGACTCTCGAAAGGCGTCTACGAAAGTATCGGAAGGCGTCCGCACGGGGAACGCGAAGGGGACGTCTCCGACATATATTATACATTACTCACAAAATACTGCTGGTTTGTTTTATGTTGTCTTACCTGATACCAAAACTACTAGAAACCTTAGCAGAAATACGTGAAAAATAGTTTTTGCCCCATTTCGGCTCGTGTACGACTACTGTGCAATGTTTAATTTCCTTAAAGCAACAAACACAAGTTTATAAATAAAGTAATTTTAGGTTAGATTTGCTATATCCTCGGTGTTGACTATCCCTGTGTTATTTGTAAACCTTCCTTAGTCCACGTCTTCATAAAGTCGTCAAGATGGACTCCTTGACGTGAAACGAGTGGCCCGTGTATATCCCGGTGGTGCCTAGATTGGTATGCATTGGTGTATGTATGTGTGCATTTACACGTATGTGTAGTATGTATGAACATTGTTGTATAGTTTTGTTTAAGGGTAATGCATAGGAAAAGAGACATATGACTAAAAATCAGAACACGCTGGATTAATTTTGATACATGTGCATCAATATATTATAAATCAAGAGCTACTGGCTGATGGTTCATCCAAAGCCAAGGGAAGGAGAAAAAAAGTCACCAAGGACTCGCATAGATTCTTTGTCACGGTCTAACAAATAATGTTGAGGATATAAAATTTTTAGACGTGAATGAGTACTCTATAATTTGCTTGTAATATGTTCTTTAAATCCAAACTTCTTGTATTACTTTTGAACGGTATATATCAATATCGATATTTAAGCTGACTGCATAATAACATTTCAATGGATTTAATAGCATTAATATTTAATGAGTGATTAGCAGATGTGGAAACAAAAGGCATTTCAATCATTATTAATTATATTCGTTCGATGAATGCAAATCTCTCAAATTAAACGAACAACATAATTGGGCATTGCCTCGCAAAAATTATATTTACAGCAGTTCAGTGATTCTTTGAATAATGAATTTATCAAATAAATATTAAAACAGACATGAAAATAATTAATCCATTCTATAGTAGAGCTAAATGAAGCCGTAAAAACGAAATTCTTGTCCAGTGAATGAATTGACCTGAAACCTTCAGTAATGGCTTTTGAAGTCTATGTAGGGTCCTGCTAAAAAACAAAAAACTTAGGCTTTTGTCTAAAAGGTGTTGAAATCATTCTTAAATGCAAAAAAATTATAATATGTAAAATATTATGAATTAGTCGCTGATGCTGTTCATACTTATGTTCTTGAGGTCACTTATTACGTTTATATGGTCCAAAAAATGGTCCGTTGAAAATGACACCATCAAATCACAGAGATATGTGTAGTCTTCTAGCAAAGAAATAAAACTGCAATAATTGGCGTATATGTTCTATACAAGGTGGTCCAAATTCTCTCCCCATATTTCTGTGGCTGTTAGTATATCCAAAAATAATGATAGGATCTTCTATATAAACTTAATTCCGGAGGTCGGAATTACCTATTGGATATGTGGTAAAATCAGGGTCGGCTTTAGGTGGTTATGTGTCACCGCATAAATATTTGCATGAATGTGTGAAACAATATCTTACCTTGAAATTTTTTTAGCGAATTCCGTATTATCCAAAGCTGGTAAAGTCAATATATTATAAACACTCACTCGAAGAGAACTGGAGACGTGTTGGACTAGCCTTGTGTATAGACGTGCTGTAAAGTGCTCTCAAAAGAAAGCGCTAAAAATGGTAAAAACTACGTTAAATTCGATAAAATTTAAGCCACCGGTACATCAAGAAATTCTGCGCGAAATGAAACGCTATAATAGAAGAATAAAGTTCATATGGAATTAATAATTACGCGTACGGTTTATTAAATAGAATCAAATAAAGCAAGTGTATTGTAAGTGCCTATACTTATGCTAAGACGACCGAGCACCATTTCTTAAGTGTGATAATGAAACATCTGGCAATGTAATACACCATCAGCACATCCATAAGTAAAATGCAACGGACTGGTTTCCAACGAGTGGAAGTAGTAACATAAGCAAAGCAAATGATGAACTGATAAGTTTTATTTTTATTTATTTTTAAGTTCTATTTATTGGTTTATTAATCACAGGACAGTTTATTACACAACAGGGAAAAATTTAGGGGTAATAATGAAAAGGTATTAAATATAGGTAATCAAATAGAAAATACCTGGAATTGGAAAGTGGCGGTTGAAAGTAATTGTAATGTAGAAACAAACTAAAATACAGGGTGTGCAAAATATTCTCTCGGGCCTCTTTCTCATAACTAACCCGCCATAAAAAGCCTTTTTATCGCGAGATAGGGCACTTCCGCAGTAAATGGATGTTTACCTGTGGAACGGTTAATAAAAAAGCTCCCTGCGGCGAGCGAATGCATATATGTCTTGGCATACAAACGAAGTGAACGCAAGCGGGCAGAAGGATGTGCATATTGCTAGATTCAGATCCGGAAGACTTGCAGGAAGCATAAATAAGGAGATGATGATAGATGGAAACTTAAGATAAGCATGGAAAAAGAAGCATCTCGAGAAGTATCTTGCAAACGCCTACAATTCCCATCCGACGATGACAGATAGAAACTAAAAAAGAAGCATGGAAACTAAAAAGGAGCATCTCACAAACACTTACACTTCTCATCCTATATTCCTACCCAATGCGTCATGTGGCTCTCGCTGCTGACAACAAGCATGTCCCATGTCCAACCAGCGTATGCAGCCGGTCCGGGGGTATATAAAACATCTCGAAGAGAACTGGAGGTATAAGGAAATATACTTAACACTGAATTAACATACACAAGTATTTTTCCATGGCGACTAAAAGAATAAAAATATATTACTAATATCTATTCTAAATGTTTTGAAGTTAAACTTCGGCGTCTTTCGTTGAAAATCCATTTATATTGCGAGGACAACCGCTCGACGTCGACAGATGTAATTAACTAGGACACACTAAAAATAATTACATTTTCGCAAAGTCACCATATTCATGCCCGGTGTAGCAAAGTCTACTTCTTTGTCGTTTAAAAGGTCTATTGTACCTGTCATCGTAACAAATCCGGGATTTTTTTTAAAAACAGTCTGAAATTGTCTTTGTACCCTCGCAGAAATATCTTCATGTAATTGAAAAATATATTGACGAAGATCGAACGCAACATTTAATGCATCCACTGTAGTAAAATCTGATGTAGGCTGATATTGAAGGTCCCGTATGGCTAGTAGAATTCGCGAAAAACATCCGTGTATGAACAGTTGGATCCATAAATGCCTGTTGCGCCTGTGAAATAGCAACTGCGTCATTTGGGTTTAACTGCTGTATTGCGGATTTCACATTTTCAAAATGTGTGTGTAATAGAACGATGCTGCCTTTAGCCAAGTTCGTGAACACAATTTCGTAAAACAACCGTCTACAACTTCGTGCTTTAAGAAAAACTTCCTTTACACTATCGATTAGTTTATCAACATTGAGGTAGCATCTCCTAATAGTTTCAGCAATCTTATGAAGCCCATATGCTAAACATGTTACATGCAGCAGCTTTCATATAACTCACTCCATCGATAAGAAATAATAAGAACTTGTCCTTATTTTCTGCATATTTGTCACCTCAAAAGTCTTGTAAACTTAATTTTACTGCATCCGCTATAGTGCGAGAATTTGTAGCTTCTAATGCTTTATAGGCGATCAAATGACTGCTCATTGTGCAATTTTCGTTCAATGCACCCACTAAAACATTCGCTATCTTGAACCCGCAAGCATAGATTGTTTAGTCCACGCTAAGCCAGATGTACTTCCCATTATGCTCAGAGGAAATTTTGTGTCTAATATTTTCGCACTCCGTAAATGTATATTTTTTTCTTAGTGTTGACTCCGAAGGCACCTTAACATTGCTATATTTGCCACTAATACATATTTCCAAACATTTTCTGAAAAGTGGATTGTCTAGTTTCGACCACAGTATGTTACATCCTATCATAAATTTCACTAACTACATTGCGCGTCACTGTAAGTAAAGCCACCTAGTTTATGGTTTTGGATGACCACGAAATTACTTTGTCACATCTAGTGCACTACAGTTCTCTACCACCAATATGTAAATCGGCAATATCGCGAATCCAAAAATTTACTGTAGCATGAGTTTTTAGTACTTATGTCCCAATAAATCTACAGTATTGACGCTATGTAATGTTAAATTACTCCCCTCCCCGCCTGGGATTGGGTTTCAGGTAAACAGCCAGTAGGTATACCTGCTGCAATTTAATATAATGCGTTTCTCGGTAAAATTAAGTTACGCATTAACATTGTAAAATTAAATTAAATAGTTTAGTATGTTGCATGACTTTCTGTTTTTGAACTTTGGGAATGTTTCAGTACATGTTTACAATATAATATCTGTAAAAGCCATCCGATAGGTAATTCCGAGCAGCTTATTTCCGAAAATTAATTATAAGGGAGATATACCCCTTAACTGAGGGAATAATACATTTAAGTTCTTCTACAATATCTCCAAACTCACTTAAAATATTAAATTCATATTTTAAATTTAGTCACAAGCCATCTGGACAGAATTTATTAATGAAATGTTGTAAATGCACGTTGTTTTTTAAACACAAATTACTCGAGAACGGCTTGGTTTATCGAAATGCAATAAGAATATCTATTTTATTTCCAATGATATGAAAATTAGTTTTGTACATTTATTTTTGGAAATTTGAAAAGCATTAAAAAGTTAGGAGGGGAATACTGACAATCATGTCCTAAAACTGCACCTTAAACAGAAGAGAGGGTTTGACTGATGCCATGTAAACTAGTGTTGATATTTTGAGGGAGTCGGAAAGTATTGCAGAAAAACTAAACTTTATTGTCCCCGTTTTAAGAGGTATATCTCCCTTGTTATTCATTTTCGGAAATGAGTTTATATAAAAGAATTATTATTGCATCTACTATCAGCCGCAGAAATATCGGGAGAAAATTTTGAACCACCTTGTATATTACCTTGTATGTTAGATGCGTATTGGTGCCTACTAAACCAACCTCTCAATGTATCCAAATGTAGCGCATTTACATTTTGTAGAGCCCGCAATTATGTTAATTTTAATTATCATTTAAATAACCAGGAGTTACAAAGACCTGATACAATTCAAGATCTGGGGGTGACCGTTGACAGAAGTCTAAGTTTCAATGAACGTGTTAATTTAACTATATCATCTGCTTTAAAAAGCCTAGGAGTTGTAATAAGGAATGGTAAGGGTTATAATAATACGGACGTTATGAAATTATTGTACTACTCCTTTGTGCCATCAAAATTAGAATATTGCTGACTGGTATGGTCACTGGGATATGCTACGTATATAAAAAGTATTGAAAACATTCAGCGTCGTTTTCTTAAGTATTTGTGTTTTACTGAAGATGGCGATTATCCCACAATTGGTTATTCACAAAACCTCACGTTAGAAAGATTTGATATGTCGAGTCTAGAAAATAGGAGAATAGCACACTCTGTAATATTTCTGCATAAAATTATTTACAATATGTCTGATTGCTCGTCTATTTTCGTGTACCTCGTATAGGAAGCAGAAATCGTGAAACATTCTATCTTGCTACCCCCGAACAAATTTACTAAAACTTTCACCTATACATTTTATGTGTAAAAATTATAATTCGGTGCAAAACGAGCTTGATATATTTGATTGTCTGCATATTTTTTAGAGTTATGTGATGTGTATATATGTTTTAAGTCGGCCTTCTCTTAGTATGATATTTGTATTTTGTTTCTTCTGTGACGTACTGTGAATTTAGTATATATAATATTTATACTGTTGGTGCTTACTAGTGTAACATTCCCACCCCTTAATTTATTATCTGTTGGGTGGTTGTATCTAAATAAATTAGATGAAGTAAAAAAATTAAAATTGTTATCAGAAAAATATTTAATGCCTCAATAATAATTTTTCGATGTCAAAACGGCAATCCAAATCGTCATAGTTTGAAAAGGATCATCTTCCATAGAAAATTGTATAACACCTTTCAGCCTTACAATTTGATTCTTTATTAAATACAGTGATTAGTGTTTTACTTTCCTGACCTCTTTAGAAGGGGTGAAAACTTCCATAAAAAAAACAATATTGGGAGTTCTTTACCATTAATTTCCATAGTTTTAAAAGACATTACAGAAAGAATCATGAATATTCATACATGGGATGCGAATTCTGAGATAAAAAGCTTCATTGACTCCATTATTAACAAAAATTCATTTCTAAATCTAAGCGGCAAACAAGACTCTGTTTATTGTACGAACTATTATTTATTTCTTGCTGAGAAGTGCACCTGCTGAAATAATTGAAAATAAAATATTCCTACGCAAAATAGGTATTGTGATTTCTTGCAGAGCACTATATAAAACTTTAAAACTCCACTTTGTGCCTACGAAACTTCTTGACAAAAGTATGAAAAGTCGAAATATCTGCAGAGTGTGTTCAATAAAACGAGTAAATATTTAAAAGGAAAATGTGTTTCTTTCGTTCTTCTAAAATATTAGAACCATATATCAAAAGAAACCAACGTCAAACCCAATATACCTATCGTAAGTGTTTTTTATATTAAGAATATACAAATATACAGGGTACTGGATGTCCGCTACTTTAAGCGCTTATAAAAATGATGAAAAATGTTCCTATTAATTTAGGGGTTGTGTTGTGGGTGTTATAGCTTCAATATTTTTTTAAACAAGCTAACCATTATACTCTTCGCCGATTTACTACACTTGTTACTTAATTGTTGCACATTCTGTAGGATACTCTTCGCAGTTTTTTTTTGTAAATGATATTTCAAACATTTTTCGTTTAATTACAAAACAAAAATATTTTTTATTTAAAAAATGAATAACGTTTTTATTTATTGATCGATTTTGTTCAAAATAGAGTTCTTCCTCTAGCTGACACTAACTTACTGTTCAAATTTCAATACTATCGGACTTTTCGTTCTTAAGTTATCGTGCTTAAAAGAAACGTGACGGACAGACAGACTGACCGACGGACGGACATTTTGAAAGTTGTTCAGAATTTGATCACCAACAAATGTTTAAATAACACATTTAAGAGAGTTTTTTAGCTTGCAAAATTAGGCATAATTGAGAAAATCTGCTACTTAAAATATAATTGTTTGACATGACGTTTCTGAGTCAGAAATTATTAATAAAAAAAAAATCAAATTCCACCGGACATGATAACTTTGCTATTAAAATTATTAAACAATGTGCCCATTTTCTTGCTAAGCCCTTGTGATACATCAGCTATTTCCAACCTTCTTAGGCCGGCAATCTATGGTGAATTTCGGTATTTCTACTGTTGCCTCTATTATTAATGGTATGATGGACTGTCTCCTGGTTCCACACCTTTTTATTTCTTGTGGCATTTTTCGGACCTTGTTTTCATGAGGTTATGTGCGAGGGGTACCAGGTATATCTATTAGGTAGGTTAAATTGCAAAATGTGTCCGGAGGGAGATCTCTACGGGAAAAGTTGTATTGAGCTGAGATGTAAAAAAAGAGTCTAATATACTACCAGCCCCACCCTTTCCTTAAGGGCAGAAAAAGGATGAAATAGTTTATTTTTGTATATAAATATATACAAAAGGCTTCAGAATAAAATTGTATTGCTTTGTTGAGGGATATTCTCCAGATTTACTTAAAATATCGAAAGTAATATGTATTTTTTTAGAGTGGAGATTCTAAACAAATGTGTGATTATCGTCCCATCTCTTTGTTATTTCTGAAACAATCGTATATCAAATAGTATGATTTTCAACCATTATCAAAGAGTTATAACAACTAACCTAAAAGTGACCATTACAAGATATTTATAGGATTTGAGAGGCATAGATAACCTAATTAACATTTTATTACTTATTTCTAATACAGTTACTACTAGGAATTTATGGGGGTATTATGAAATTTAGTTTGTGTATTAGTAACGTTTTTCTGTTTATTTAAGGCCTTCTTGATTTCCAAAATTTCAAGCATGTCTAACCCATTTCCCTTATTGACATTGTGCAAAAAATTTAATACTACTACCTTCGAAAACATGGTTTTTATCTATACAATGTTTTGCGAAACCAGTTGATTTTCTTATTTTTTAAAACAGATTTTTTGTGTTCATTTACCTGTACGTCTAAGCTTCGACCACTCTGACCTATATATAAAGCATCACAATCGTCACAATCTATTTCATATACTCCCGCTTTTTGTGAGTCTTCAGTTTTTTCTTTGTTGTTAATCAACAAGCGACCTAAGTTGTTTGTATTCGAGGAAATTGTATTAATGCCCAGTTTACTTAACCCATTAGAAATTGAGTTGCTAACATGTTTTACAAAATTAATACTATGCCACTTTTTAGTTTCTTTGGGTGCGTCTCGGGGTGCGTTATAAATTTTCAACAACTTTCTTTGTTTGCTCTTAATTAGCATTGTTTTTTGCTATTACTTTAACAGCCGGTTTTACAATCGCTAGTTAACTTCCAGTCAGAGTTAACTTTCAGGTTATTATAGAAATTGGGTTTTACAATAGCTGGTCATTTTCGATGTGGTAGTTATCTAGTAGTTAACTTTACTAGCAGATGAGGTGTGGGTAAACAAAAAGTTGGCAGTTTACTGGCAATATATAACCTATAAAATAACTGTCACAAAATTATTTTTTGATATTTTGCCTAAAAATGGATATGTACGAAGTAAATGCATATAGCAGTGATGAGTAGCCAAGGTAATCCTGTATAGACCTAACTTTTTCGAAGAATAAGATGGAAGAGATTTTTTAAATAGATCGAGACTAAATACTACCTACTTACTTAGTAATAGACCACTAACTCATAAATTGCTTCTGACATTTATATTTGATAGCAGGTGACGTGACGTTGGACCAAAATTCATACATTTTATGTATATTACCCATTTTTTAAGTACCAACATTATAAATTTTATTCACAACCTCTCGTTTACAAATCATCACTTAACTTTATGTTGAAAAACGCATGTGTCGGTAAAGTTATAGTTAACCTGCAAGTAAAAGTCAACTAACATGAAAGTTAACTTGCGATTGAAAAAACCGGCTGTTAGGGTTGTAACTTCTTTTTCAAAACTGACATTGTTTAACTTTAATGATAACAATCTATGGACATAACTATGAAAAGCTGACATTTTTATCTTTCAGAATTGACTACTATTTTGCATGTATGAGTGTGTCAGTAAAAGTGGGTTTTCTATAAATATCGATTTCTAAAATGCAATCAAGATGTTAATATAATGTCTAAACTCTGCAGAATAAACTGAGTTAAATTATTAATTATTTCTGTTCCAACAGAAAAACACGTTTTCGATGCAGTTACATCCTGTTAACAGGTTGGAACCAATTATGCATCTAGTTCTCTTATTAAGTTTCGGCATAAAACAATTTAGTAAGTAAACGGCTTTAAGCTTCTAGATACTTATGTAGATATGTCATTAAATTGAAAAGCTCACGTAGATTATAAATGTATGAAGTGTGAAGGTTTGGTTTCGAAAGTTTGTTGTTCTGTTAACCCAAATTAGAAGTAAAAATGTTGCCGTATGACAGTCTTCTCAGCATTTTTAGTTTGCGTAAAGGTAAAATATTTTACATTGATAGAAAATTCTACAAATTCTAGTTTAAAAAAAGCTAGTTTGATCTAATGCTTTGAGTTTCAGCATTAATTTACTTCTTGTACTGTTTGTACAATAACCGGCACGGATATTGTATTGATTACTTCTGTCTTTACCTTAGAAGATCATAATAAAACACACACTGTATTTGAAATTTGTATGTAATATATTTTTAAAACGTTCTTACTTACTTATATGTTTAAGTCTTTACGAAGTTCTACTACTTGAAAAATGTATAGGTACCAATACACTCAGGAAATATTATAAATAAATCCATGCTTTAATGGATGCAGTATACTAAATTCTCTCTGTAATGCCATTAATATTGCTGACCTGAATAAATTATCAAATGCGGGTTAGCCTGGAATTTTGCATATGATAAATATATTAAAATATTATGTGTGTGAATGTCCTCGTATTTTAACTGAATGTTTGTTGGAAGCAATAGCAATTTTAATTTATTGATGAGTAATACTAATCTATGGTAAAATTAACCATAAATAAATGTGCACTGATTGTACACATTTTATTTTAACAATTCAACAATTTTAAATTTATGTTTAATTGATAGTAGGTGGAATTTCGAATCGTCCTTTTCTCTCATTTTTTATCTTATTGGAAAATCCCTATCAAAATATTGTTAAAAATGACTTTCAATATATTAATACAGTCCACACCTTGGTCATTCCATATCATCAAACGGTACACAGAAAAAAATGTCGGTAACACTATATTCCAACTGGAGAAAATTGCATACCAAATGGGTGTTAAAAATGTGCAGGAAAAATAAATAATATATTCTTGGAGTAATGATATTGTACACTTCATACATTAACATTATTTAAATATTTTAGAAATTATATAAGCTGAATTGTAGCATGGATTCTAGGCCAAAGAATCTGTTATCTGCTTTTTTCCCGGTATCTAGAGCAGCCGAGATGCTTATTGAAGGCTAGTGCCTTTAATGCCTCTCTTATCCAATGAATATACAGTGTGTTCCAGGATAGATGTAACAAGAGGTGTAATGGACCAAAAATTTTGGAATGGTATTTGGGGATTGAGTCCTACTTGTTGTAAAACTAAAGTATACCAAAAATTACTTGATTTGGTGTTCTACAGAGTGTTTTATAAGCAAAGTTGTAAAAATCACCACTAATAAAGTACTTCAAAATATGAAAACATTCCACCAAGAAAAGTTATTTAAAATGCAATTTTATACCAAATTTCAGGAATATAAAATAATTTTTTTTAAACTTCCCATTTTTTCAATAAATTAGTATTTTATTTTGAACAATTCAATTAAAACTGCATAGAAATTATTTTTTGTTAATTAATATTTAAAGTTATGTAGAAGCTAAACGTAGGCTATGAGAAAAGCAGTGGATACACATTTATTATTTATGATTGACATATCTGTCAAACGTAGTCAATATTATCCTTAATTTCTGTTTCAAATGAACGAACTAAGCATAAAAAATTAAGTGAAGATGGTACTCACAGTGCGTGAAAAAATTTATATTGTGCCAAGCTACGGAATTGGCGGTGAAAACTCGCTAAGAGAAGTGGTAAGCCAATTTAATTTGAAATTTCCAAACACTGTTTTGTCTTGTACTCAGGCTATGAGAATAATTAAAAAGTTTCTGACTACTGGTAGTGTTCTTAACATGAAAAGAAAAATAAAAGCATATGATGAAGACAATGTTGGGGCTATTATAGCTCATGCCTCTGTTATAGAGAATCCTAGGATGCCACTAAGAGAGAGGTCAACTCCTATTAATATTAGCAAGTCTGAACTCCAAAGAATTTACATGGCAAAGAAAATTAGGGCATATAAAGCAAATTATAAACATACGCTTGAAGAGGGAGATGACGGCCGTAGGTTGGATTTTTGTTTGACATTGGAAAAAAAATCATGGAAGAGAGATTTTTTCATCATTTCATAATTGTCTCAGATGAATCCACATTCACAACCACTGGTGTTGTTTCATCTGAGAATTGTCGGTTTTAAGCTTCTGAAAATTCAAATTTTAGAATTCATTGTAGAAGACAATATCATAAAAAAGTGAGTGTGTGGTGTGCCGTTTGTTATCACGTTGGAGTTATTGGACCTTATTTCATTGAGGGAAGGTTAAACCAGCACACTTATTTACAGCTTCTTGAAAGGTTTTCTGAAGAATATTTAAAAATTTTAAGAGATATGCTTTTAGTTCATTTTCAACATGATGGTTGCCCTGGCCACTCCACAGAGATGGTTAATCGGTGGTTGAATTTAAATTTTGGAGAAAATTGGATTGCCTATCAATATTGGAAAGTATTCCTGCTGTAGCTTCCGTGTTTGTATACCAGATTAGATCATTTTGTAAAGTATTAGGAGCTCCTGTTGATGACTCATTCCTATCTCCAATGGTGATATTGAAGAGCTTGTTGAGTTTAATTTTTGACATCACGTGGTCTCAGGATGTTCAATAGAGGATCTTCTACCATATTAATTATCCTAATGTCTCCCTCCGATCTGACTCCACACCGTGGGAATTCGGGTTGTTTGAGTATTGGATGCATCCGTGCTGGCCTCCCCCTGGATCACTATACTAAGTAAGGGATTGAATAGGGCTTCCAATGGTGCTGTGGGGGTGGCTTTCATGGCATCCGTAATTCTTAAGCAGGCCAGTCTTTGAACCCAGCTCAGCTTACTCCTTGTAGTATCATATGCCCTTGGTCATTGGCATACCCAAGGCAGCATATGTAATGGTGGGTCTTATTATACTGGTAAAGAGCCAGTGCAATATGCAAGATTCAACCCCTCACGTTTTACCATATAATGTCTGTAAGTTGCCAGTGAGCCTACCGATCTATGTACAATCCTGTCTAGGTAAGTTTGGTGCCTATAATTACTACAAGATACTTGATCTCCCTTAACATCCGCAGGTGCGGATCTTGAAAGATTAGATGATCCAAACCCTCCAAATTTCTACTTCTGGTAAATGGGACGATTTTCGATGGGTTGAATTTCAGCCATTCCTCATGGATCCATTTTTGACCTGGTTCAGGGACTATTGTAGTCGTTCCCTAGCCATACTGTAGAACTTTCCCTTACTATGATTAC
The DNA here is from genome assembly GCA_963583905.1 of Stenurella melanura. NCBI lineage: Eukaryota > Metazoa > Arthropoda > Insecta > Coleoptera > Cerambycidae > Stenurella > Stenurella melanura. The sequence continues at coordinate 101,954,154 of OY757316.1, read as the reverse complement.
TTCGTCGTCAGCATATCCTTGGACTTCAAATACCTCAGATGAGTTTCTTTAATATGCTGTTAGGAATAGCAGTTGTGTTCGATGGCCACTCTCTTGCAGTTCTGATAAAGTTGAAAGAGGTATTGTCGAATGTCATCTTTATGTCGAGAAAGACACCCAATGCTTAGGTTCCATCGCCTTTTACACAAAGAGTTTAATAACTAGAGAAGACAAGCCGTGGATTTGCCGGGAGCCGCGATTTGGTTGTAGGCTTTTCGTCCTTGTCGCAGACCTCGTACTCTCTCTCTCCACTCTGTTTTACAAAGCAACTCAGCCTTACCCGGCGCGCTTTGTTTTCACAAATACCGTCAATTTTTAATCTTTGTTTTAAATAGCGATCTGCTTTATTTACAATTACACGTGTTTTCTCAAATTTTTCTTCTGTTTATAACGTTTAATCTGTTTATCACGTTTAATTTGTATATTAATTAATTATTTTTTGTGACAATAGTTTATACTTGTAAAGTTTGTAGAAAAACTAAGTCACCCATAAGTCCCAGGTAGGTATACACATATATTGTCATCTGTCATACTGTCAATGTATTGCAATCGTCACCTCCCCTCATGTACTGTGCGACAAAGAGAGAACGAACTGTGTGAAAAGGATGAAAAGCCTACAGTCTACCGCTGTTTATACATTACGCCTATGGAGCTTGTCTCCTCTATGTGTTAAACTCTTTGCTTTTACACCTTTTGAGTTAGATGGTGAAGTGAAGTGTACATGTCTGCTCTGTAAATTGGCCTCGATGTAATGAAATTCTAACCAAAGCATCATCATTCATCAATTAATTTAGCTTACTTATTTGACGCCATATTTTCTTCAATCCCTCGTATATTTGGATTATAAAATAATAATGTGAAAATTTAACCGAAAACTCCGGGATAAATCGGCTTTATCAGGAAATATTCAATACAAAAATAAATTGAATACAATACAATTAAAGTAGTTAAAATGAATGATGATGTTTTGATGGATTTTCTTCCTGCGTTAAAACATTCAATATCTCTCCTTATTTACTAGTAATCTATTTGCATGGAGGACTTGGGATGAATCGGAAACTCCACGAGTTCCGACGGATATGAGTTGGGCAAAGGTGTAGGGTAACATTTTGGTACAGAATGTCAACAGTGAAATTTAGATAAGATTTGTAGCTTCCTAGTGCAAAGTCAGTATATTAACGTTAACATTAAGGAAAAATTACATATCTAGGATAATTTATCCTGTGTATGGAAACATCGGTTGTAAACATCCGGTACAGCTTCTACATGCATAAGTACGAAAAAGTGTTTACATTCGCATATGTTCACAAATAGTTCCTAATTGAGCTACGGCTCTTTATTGATACCTCTATAACTGTTTCTTCCTAATATTTCGCTCGACAGGGAGAAAATTAATTTTTTGTCCCTCTTTTTAATGCTGTAAAATTGTTTACAAACATTTTTCAGATCTAAATGAATTTTATATATTTGTATCAAATAAATACTTTTTAATGCAATCAGATTAATGAGCGGAAGTCTACCGCTATTATCATAATTCGTGCGTATGGATATCGCCACATCTCTGCAAATAAAATAGATATGTTTATAACTACTAAGTATTAATGGAGGCATTCAATCAAAACGTCTATCAGATTATTTATTCCTCTTGAATCCATTAATATTCATTACTCATATATGACATGGGACGTCAATCCGATAATTACCGTGGTATTTACGTTTACTAAATAAAATATACTTAGTTTAGTTTAATAGGTCCTTTTGTCTTTGATCCTGCTGGGTGGTCTTTTAGTGTTTGCATAAAGTTGAGTGGAAATTGCTAGAAAATTCACTTTCCACTCTCTGCTCACATGTAACAGCTGTTATTTTAGCGATTAGACAACATTTAACTTGGGAAGCTTATGTCTTATTAAAAAACTTACTCTATCTGCCGAACATGCCCTATAAGGGTATATAGATTTATTTTCTCAGCGTAAAACATACTCTAAAAAGCATGTTACATTATTTTGTCGTTATAAAACAACATTAGAGAATAATGAATAAATTTCTTAATTTCTTTGATTCGTTCTCGACTCTCCCAGCCAATCAATGTAAATATTTGTTTAATTACCCCCAATGACTTGCAGGCTCTTACCAATATCCTTCTTGTTCAAGGACATGTGTATAAAATTTGGGTCATTGTGACTAGTTTGAATATCCTAATTGGCGACTGTATCATTTGTCAGGACGATACAGTTTGAATTGCTTAAGGAAGCTTATATAAGTTATGTGAGCTATTCTATTGTTTCAAATTTACGAACGGTATATAACATAACCTGATGAGGAATAGCCAACTCGTTGATGGCTGAACTTAGCCATCATGAATGATTCTCTCTATAGCTCGTGGTTGTAAGTATTCATGGTAGTTTCTAAAAACTGTTATATTTCGCTGCAGTTTTTATGAAAGTATTTCCAAAATTAAATTCTGCTGCAGTTTCCAAAACACTATTTTCAAGTTCAATTTAATTGTATTTCTTAAAAACTTCGCTAGAGTCCTTCTTTACACCTTTCACATGATGAATATATTTTCTATGTCCAATTTCATTACACACTTTAAAAATTCCTTGTTAGAGAAGGTTTTTTTGAGTTCTGTGAGGATTATATCAGTATCTACAAATGCTGCATCGTAATACTTATAATGTACTGTGCTCTATTTTCTTTTTTGAAAGCGGATGGCACACCTGATTTTGTAATGACAATTTTCCCTCATTTCTACCCTAGATACTACTTACATGTTCCTCATTTTCATCATTAGTGGAACTCATTTGATGATTTGATGATATTGAAACATCTTGCTTAGTTTTCTGCTTCTATTCAGCAAGCCTTTCTGTCGCTGCTGCTTTTTGACATGCTTCAGGTGCATCTGGTAAGCCAATCTGATATTGTATAACCGAACCAGTCTTGTCTCTACGACGTTTAATGAAAGCAGTATACCTATAAATAATGCACATAAATATCGGTATCATCTCTGACAAGCAATTAAGTAATTCGTATTATGCTGAAAAATTTATACACCTTATGGATTCAATTCATACAGCCTGATTTAATTTTTCGATATTTAATATGTTTATTTATTTTATTTTTGCGGCCCGTAAATCGAACATTAAAGTATCTGATACTGAAATGAAACATTACAGTATCTGATACTGTAATGTGTTACCTAGCAACTAGTTACCTATTTTATTTAAACTTATATAAAATTCACATTGGTACTATTGTGAAGTATGCACTTTGACACCTACCACATAAAAAATACTTTTCCACCGACTTTATTAAATGAAGAATGTTAGATAACTAAAGGTTAGGCTTCTATTTACAAAATTTTTAATACTTCGCTTACTTAACTAAAATTAGTAATTACTTCCACATCCACGTAGTGGATTGGAAGTATAGTAATCGCAAAAAAAATTTCAATTTTTTTTTTTCTTGAAGTAGGTTTGGAATGTCATGAAACGTCGAGATTTTAAATTTGAGCGAAAAAATTTCTGCCTGTCTGTCTGTCTGTAACTTTTTTGTCCGCACGTTTTCTCCGGAACGGTTTAAGATATTGACTTGAAATTTTGTACACGTATATATTATAACGAGATCTGGAACTGTATTGTTTTTTTTGAAGATATCCGGTGAAGGGTTGGGGGTTAAATAGGAGTAAATAGGGACAAATATGTAAAGCAAGCTGGTAAGAGTACAGAAACTTGAAATTTGATCTATGTACTACAAGCCAAGGTCCCAAATTTTTTATAATATTTTTCAATCCCCCACCACTCCTACTCCATTATTAAAGGGGTTGATAAAACAAAATTGAGATATTCATTTGAAATTTGGTATACCTATGTATTATAACGCCATCTGGAACTGGTGTATATTTTGAGATGATTCTGTTGAAGGGTTGGGGATTAAATAGGGGAAAATAAGTATAGCAAGCTGGTAAGAGTACAGAAACTTGAAGTTCGGTGTATGTACTAGAAGCCAAGGTCTCAGATTATTTATAATATTTTTCAACCCCTGAAATTCGGAAAATAAGTAAAGCAAGCTGGTATGAGTATAGAAACTTGAAATTCGGTGCATGTACTAGAAGCCAAGGCCTCAAATTTTTTTATAATATTTTTTAACCCCCACCACCCCTACTCAATTATTAAAGGGGTTGATAAAATAAAATTGAAATATTCAATTGAAATTTGGTACACGTATGTATTATAACGACATCTGTAACTAGATTATATTTTGAGATGATTCCGTCGAAGGGTTGGGGGTTATATAGTGGTAGATAAGGGAAAATAAGTAAAGCATGCTGGTAAGAGTATAAAAATTTGGGATTTGGTGTATACACTAGAAGTGATGGCCTCAGGTTTTTTGTAACCTTTTCCATCCCCCTACCACCTCCACTCCCTTATTAAAATAGTTGATAAAATTTTATTTAATTTTCACCTGAAATTTGTTACACGTATAACGATACCTTAGATTATATTCTGACATGATTGCCTTGAACGAGTGAGGGTAATTGGTAAATAGGAAAAAATCTGCTGAATACAGAAACTTGAAATTCGGTATATGCCCTAGCAGCTAAGGCCTCAGATTTCTTAGTAATATTTTTCAACCCCCCACCACCCTTAATTCATTATTAAAGGGGTTGGTAAAATATTAAGATATTCACTTGAAATTTGGGACACGTATGTATTATAACGTTGAAGGGTTGAGGGTTAAATAGGAGTAATTAGGGGAAAATAAGTAAATCAAGCTGGTAAGAGTACAGAAATGTGGGATTTGGTGTATATACTAGAAACATTATTGATGTTTTAGATAACATAAAATTGAGACATTTACTTGAAAGTTACTACACGTATGTATTGTAATGACATCTGATTGAGATGATTTCATTGAAGGGGTGAGACGTGGTAGGTTATGAATAGGGGAAAATAAGTAGGATAAACTAAAAACTTAATTTTTAACGTATATGGTAGAAACCAACGCCTCAAACTTTTCTGACATCTGCTCCAAATATTATTAAAATTCTATGACCAATAATTTCCACATACTAGAGTGCAAATCTAGTCAAGATGTTTCCTTTAAAGTGACTTGGATGAAAAATCTGGATGTGGAAGTAGTGATTCCTTAGGCAGCGGCTTTATATTCTATTTCATACTGTCCGGTAAATGACTATTTCTCGGAATTATTTGCGGCAGGTAATTCGAACATTGCAGTATCTGATACCGTAATGAAACAGACTACGTTATCAGATACTGTAATTCGTTACCTAGTAACAGTATCATATTGTTATTAGCAAGCAATTATTTTTTAGTTTTGACTTTTGACTTTTCACTTAAAAATGGAAGAAATAAATTATTTATATACACAGTTTTAGCCATTATTTAATACATGAAAGTTTATTTTCCTTCGATATCTCCTTAACACATAACGATGGAAAAATTATGCTTTTATATATTTGACAGGGACAAGCTAAAGACAATCATAATTAGTTATGAAAAACAATAGCTATAACATCGTTAAGGTCATGCGATTGTTAGATTACGAATTAATATTTTTTTAAATTTGAATAATTATAACTTTTAATTCGTTTTAAAAATATTTATAGACAGTATTCCGGACCCGGCTCCTGCGTGGCCTCGTCCGTAAAACAATTCTTACTGTAGTGTCACCTACCGGGCTTATAACGTAAATTACTATATATCAACTTGCTAAAGTTGGCAAAAAATCAGCTAAATGTTGAGCTATTACCTATTAATTTAAAATAATTTACCACTACTCTTTTTCGATAATGAAAGTGCATAAGAATTATGAATGATTTCTTATTTTCCTATAACGTTGTGTAATTTCCAGCAAAGGAATGTTCTACTAAAATAATATAAAAACAACTCACACCACCAGCTAAAACTTCTCCAACTTTCATCACGGAAAATAATTTTTTCTGAGATATGTATGTCTTTCACGAGGCATATATTTTTATTTATTTTTGCAAACACATCCTTTTATGATGTAGTATACTTCTATTGTGAGAATATTTATTTGTAGTAAACACCGGAATTTTTATTTATATCACTATAAAACTCGGAATATCTTGAAAGCATATAAGGGATAAAATGGTTCTTATACTCTTTTCGTCCTCTTCTAAATAGTTTCAGCGCAACTCTTCCTCTTTTCAATATACAGTAGTCATGGTGACATTTATTGCGTGTCGCATAGAATTTCCTAGCTGAATTTGATAATTTCTATCACCTCCGTGGAGAAAGCGAAGACAGATACAAGGGTGGTCCTATACATGTTAAGGTATTGGTCTCTAGTAGAGAAAATAAATGAAATCTTTAAAAAATGCAAAACAAGATGTAATAGAAATGTGAACAGTTTATATATTCTTATATATACATTTTTGTTTTTATTTTTTAATCAATTCTGAATGATTTCTAAAAGTAATTCTGTACGTTACTTGCGGCACCTAAAATTCTACAATAATCAAAATCAAAGCACTTGGTAGGATGTTGTAGTATATGTTCCACACATGAGTGGTTCTTTGTGTGACGGTGTAACGTCATATTTCTAATATAAAGCTTTCTCTTCTGCCAAATGTGGTTACATTGAATATAACACGAGGTGGTATTTGTTGTGCGTCAGAAATCGCTATATCTTAAATCGGCTCCTGCCAGTACGGATGAAAGTCAACTGGACATATTACATCCGTTCGTATTTGGCTGGCGCGATCTGTATTTATATACAGAGTTTTACGATGTAGCTCTTGCTGAGCAAAACAACGACCAAAAAAAGAAAAACTGAAGTATAGACATGGTATAATATTCGCCACATAGGATATATTTCCTTGCTTGGCTTATTTCGATATTCTCTATTTTGAAATAATGAGCATTGTTCAATGCATATTCCAAAAGTGTATCATTATTTAAATGTGCTGAGTGAGGGTCTACACAAGAATGTTATTGTATATTTACCTACGTATTCTAAAACAAATGAATAAATAAACAAAATAAATACATAAATGTATTGTTGTTACATCATCAGCCTCAAATTCTATCCTATATCTATATCGTTTTAATTTTTTAATTTGTATTTATGATTGTACACCCAGCTGTAATTACTATACCGGGTGGCATAAAATTATGGGAACAGCAGGATAACTTGAAAAATACGAACCCTAGAAAAAAATTTTAAATACAAAAGTCATTGGAAATTTCCCTAGCTTTCTGAGGGTGACCTTGGATTTGACATTGACCGTGACCCTCAAGGTCATCTTAAGGTCCAGTTGATTATTTCAAATGGAACCCTTTACTTTTAACCCCGAAAATGAAAGAAAGAAAAATTTTACGTTCGAATATGACCTTCGGAACTTACAAAATTGACCTATAAAGGTGATCTTTGGTTTAATTTTGAACTACAATTTTGCGCAACGAATAATGTGTGCGCTGGGATTACACCAAAAATGATAAGTAAAATTGATAATTTTCATATCTGTCTAGATTATGGTCAAACTAAAAATGTCTACTATTCTATAAAGGAAAGACTCGGAAACATTTTAAAGGGGAACTCGTTTCCTGGCATCGGTAATTGGTCTCAGTAGCGGAAATAGGTCAACGTTAAATAAACAAATTTCAAAATAGCTTTGTCTATGAACTTTAAATAAACAATATTTCATTCGTCATGAATCGAGTTTTCAGAATCGGTATTTACACGAGCAATAATAAGATTAATAGGTGGTCATATAAAATATTCATTTTCCTTTTTTATCACATGAGATACACACTTCCTCCTTCTCTTTTGCCTATTTCGTCTACTATTATCTTTATATTCTTTAAGACAGACTCACTCAATTGTGTGGATTGATTATATTGACGTAGTTTTGTTTTTACATCAGCCCACACCATTTCAGTGGGGTTGAAAACGCAATAATATGGAGGCAGATGTAAAATAGTATGATCATGTGCTTCAAACATTTTTTCAACGGCATGTTCCTTTTTAAAATGTTGCTTTCCAATCAGTTCTAATAAAGTTTTTTTTGTTTTTTTTTTTCTGGTATTTCCAAGCCTTTACCTTTCATAAATTCAATGATATCAATGATTTTCTTGTGTTGGTGTTCGGAATTTTTTTGTGTTGCCGGGAATGGTATGACGCATTCTCCATAACAATTACAGAATTTGGTGGGTTATTTGGTTACAGCTGTTCCTTTGCCCACTTCTCAAATAATTCGGTTGTCCTATCCTCGTGGTAGTCGGCAGAAGATTACTTGATATTTTTAGCAGACAACAACAACGCATTTGGAATAAAACCGTTTTTACTTTCAGCATGTAGAATTATAATTCTTTTTCCCTAGAACATGGAGCACTTAAATTACACTTTTTGGTGTTATCTACCCAACTGTATTGAACTACATCATGGGTGTCAAACCATGTTTCGTCAAAATAAATTACCTCTATTTGCATGTCGGTATTCTTTTATTTTACGCAGGTGCTCGTGTCGATGATCAACGAATTACTAGGTGAAAATTCACAGTAATAGTCATTTTATGGTTCTACTTAGGTAAATATACGTATTGAGAAAAAAAAGCTATGGCCAAAAATAATAAACATGTCCCTATCGGATGTCTTTTTCTTGGAAATCGCCACCTTAACTTCTACTTTATATTTATTTTCTTCTAATAAAAAAAAATCGCATTAAATTGTATATCAATATTTAAACTTTGTACAATTTTTAGAGTAGTTATAAAGTACAAAAGTTATCGTTGATCATTAAGAGACAGTTTTCCCCATTTAAAACTTTTTGATATTCTCAGATTGTTCCTTGTTGCCTACAGAAAATGTTACTTAATAGAAGCAAATTAAAAGTTAAAATTACTTGGGGTGTGATTAATCGTAAAAAATTTCATCGGGGAATATTTCATGATCTCGTAGCAGCCTACATTAACATCGAGTGGGCACTTAATTAAAAGATATAACTCGAGGTTTAATTACAACTGACGCTATTCTTCTTTAAATTTTTGTTCATAACAAATGGCGAAGGAAATGTCAATGTAATTGAATGCTCGAGTAGGAATTTTTAATTTACTTTATACTGTTACAAAGTTGTTGTCATATTAACAACGAAATAACTCCCACAGACTTTTTAAACACTACACGTGCAAGTCATATTCGACGAGAATTTCGTCCGGCATGTTGGCATCATCTGGAGAAAATTAAAACCAAGACGAATTTAAGAATATATCTTATAATGGTGCTAAACCATTGTCAATTATATACAATTAATTCCATCCAACTATTTGAAATAAATTCTTTGTCACTTTCTATGCTATTTTCTACATCCAGATTATCCTTCTAAGTCTCTTAAAAGGTAAACTTCTAGACTATATTTGCATTTTAGTATACAGAAAATTATATCTCTGCTTTTCAAAATCGTGAAAAAGCGGTTCCAATCCAGATATTTGTTACTTAACCATGTGGTTTTATAATCTAGGAATCCACACAATCATGTCAGATACTGAATTTCCTTTTTTGCAACTTGGACGGAGGATGTCGCTAGTAGAGGGAGTTTGGAAGTTGCTAGTTCATCGAAAGTGTGGAAAAAGTTAAAAAACAGGAGGTACCTAATTGTATGGTCTGATTCCTGTGGAGGCCAAAACAAAAATGTTTCAATTGTTTGCTCTTATTTTAAAGGGTTATTTCTAGACTATCGATCATAAATTTTCCGAAGTTGGCCACAGTTATTTGAATTCTGATGGAGATTTCGGTCGTATCGAAAAAGAACTGCGAAAACATGGGAAAATTTGCACACCAGAACAATACAGAGACATAATAAGAAAAGCCATTGGCAGAAAAACTATATTGGTAGATATGGTACAACACTTCAGAGATATCGAAAAATTATTTAAAATACTTTATCTCTACAATAGAAAAAAAATGTTCAAAATGGAAAAGTCTCATTCAGGGATGGGATTAAATGGATAAGAGTTGAAGAGGTTGTCAGTTACCTGTATAAAGAAAATTATGATGAGTGCTGCCCATTCCAAAAAGTTCATATTGTTACGTTTATTCACCTTTTAGTAAACACCCTGTATGAATCCGTGGGTGCTAAATAATTTCAACAAGAGATAAATACCACTAACACTTTATTTAACAATTTACTGACTATACAATACTTGTTTACTTAATATTTAACCTCACTTTTCACTTTTCAACTTGTTCACTTTTATAAACTGCCTTCTTAATAAAACTTCTCTCTCTGTGCCGGTAATCGCGCCTTATATACTCTGAAATTACCTCTAGATTGAACCAGAATCTTCTTCCTCCACACTCTAGAATAGTCCATGGCTCTTTCTAGAGTCTTTCCAGTCACTATTAGTAGGCATATCATCTCCAGTTCCAAGGGGGTGTAATTCATAACAATATTTTAAAAACAAACAAATAAGTGGTAAATAAGGATGTTTTGTTACTAAGATTTTTTGGCAGCTCTCCCAAGAGAAAATTGAAAATTTGAAAGAACAACTGCCTTTCATTGACGAGGAACATGATGGTTCGATAACAATATATTTTCTAATAACGTTAAAGAACCCATACAGAATAAGACGAAGAATAAGAGGAAGAATACAGGGAAGAATAAGAGGGAGAATATGGGGAAGAATAAGAAAAAGTAGATAATCAATTAGTTTTATTTATTTTTTGTCTTGTTTAATATTGAAATATGTATTATCTATTTGTTTTAAATGAACAATAAAAATGAGTTTATATCTTGTACCCCTGGGTATCTTACAAACTTTTCTTGGAAAAAAATTATTACGATTAAATTTTAAAAAGAGCTCGTTACTATTTGCCAGGTACATAACACCTTCTTTGTTTAAAGACATAACTTTAAAAAGGCAATAATTAATGGATGAAGGAGTTATCCCCTACTTTTTCCAAAAAACTTTTTGTAATTTGTAAAACTTTATATTATTAAGAAAATATAAACATATTTATCCGTTATTTGATGTTTATTTTATTAAAATATAAATATTCAAAAAGTTACCAATAAAAAACTTTTGGCCTTGTTTTTGGCTTCTTTTCTCAAAACTAACTTTTGGCTACATAGCCCCTTCATATACTTGCCCCTTCAATTGTACATAGGTTTTCATATTTTTTATTTATTTACCAGATTAATATTATATTCTTTATGTATGATTTTAATATGTAACAGTTGCATGATAGTATAGTTTACCTCCTTGTTTGCATGTTTATATATGAGTGTAAATATATTATTTTATTTTATTTGTGTATTTTGTCTGTCTATTTTGTACTTTGTAACTTGTGTATCTTAAATGGTTAATAAATGAATTGAATTGAATATGATATGGTCACCGTCTATGCCTAGCAACAGATACTATATTCAAATACAAAAGATGAACGGTGTCCTCATGGACGGAAAACTAAAATCTAATTAAAATGCTACAGCTAACTTGGGGGCTCGTTGATCAATTTTAGATCACAAAACTTCAAGAACACCTATTAAGTATCTTAATTCAGTTGGTAGAATAAATAACTACAGAACTTTCGTTGCTTGTTAATTTTATTTAAAGTAGCATAAAACTCGATTTATATTAAGGACTGGAGAGACCTTTAAATTTTAATTAAAGCAAACTGAAAACTTGTATAACAGTAGAAGGAGACTATTGTAAAGGGCAGGCATTTTTTAGTGCAGAGTGCCTAAAATATAAAATGAAATATTTACAATTGAATTTCCGCTCAGCGAACTCTACAAATCACTGCACGATGGTTTTATTAAGGACTTCGCTGTTTACAAATCATAAAAGCCGAAATAATTAAGGAAAATAAATTATTTTATTCTCGGCAGCCGTCAAATCGGAGTCGTTATGATCTGTTCTCCTATAGAACTTCTTGGGCCAGCAGCGAGGTAAAATTACATTAAACAACTTGATATAAAGGTTTATGGAAGTCACGACCGTGAAAATTTCCGATAAAATGTCTAATCTTCAAGAAATTGCTTCTTAAAACTTTATATATATATATTGGGAACAGAAAATATTCGTAAAATCAAGGTTTCTGGGCATAATTAACAGTGTGTGAGCTATAATTGAAGCAAATTATGTAACTTAAATATACAGTATTTCTGTTCTGGCATTTAATAGTAGTAATAATAATAGTGGCTGTAATTATGGCCGGCGCGGCTACCGTGTGGTATCGATCGGATAGCATGGAAGCCCTGTCAGGCAACGGAGAAACCGTAAATAATAATAACAATAATAACAATATGAGCGGTGCGTACTTTATTGGAACTACTCTTTTCCTACCGTCAGGCAAATACAAGCTAATAAGCCTGACGTAGTCCTCCTCGACCACCAACTCAAGACAATGTTTGTTATTGAATTCTCCGCCCCAGCGGAGACAAACATTGTTTTGAAAGAGGAGGAAGAACGGACTAAATATCGAGATCTTCTCTTCGAACTCCGCAGACTTTATCCAGACCACACAGTTAAACTAATGGTACTGATAATAGGATCCCTCGGTGGTGTGAGGCATACACTGCTTTCGTCATCGAGAACAATACTGGCCTGCCGAAACTCGGCAGAAAACTTGGTTGGAATCCACATCTTTGAGTTTTATGCATCCTGCCTATTTCTCCCGTAATAATGGGTGCTTGTTCACTACATGGATTCGATTCCACGCATTTTAATCTATATTTCGTGAAAATTTCATTGAAGAATGTTAAGAAACAAATAAGTTGTATATGTTTTACTGTATAATTATGCATTTTCTGAACATCTATGAATAATGTTGACAAATTCAAAAAGTACTGCGCGCATTTAAAAAACTCTAAAGTAATTCGAAAGAATATGTTTCATTGTACTTATAATCCAAAAATTAAGACTGTGCTATTATTATTACTTAAGATATAGCGAATTGAACTCCAAAATTTGGAGGTGATTGATCGATGAGAAATATACCCTCTACTTTGATCGCAAAGCATATTTTTCCAACAAAAGTAATTCGAAAAAAATGTTAATTGGATTAATATATCATTATATAAGAATATACAAGCAAAATGAAATATCATTCTAACGATTCCCGACAAAGATATGTATAAATCTGTAAATCAACTGTACAAAGTTCATTAAGTTATCTTCTGAGACTTTCTCTCCTTGATAATTTTTTTATGAATTTTGTGATTAGTTCCACATTAAAGCTGAGACTTTTCTCTACATTTCATGTTATTTTCCTTTTCTTTAGGGGCTCTGAATAGTAAGAATTATCGATCGATGAGCCCGGTTGTACGAAACTCCTGGACAATTCACAGTTTTCGCGCATTTCGAAGCGGCTTAAAACTATAAGTGGAAAACTCGATTTATCTTCTAAACGGCTTAAGTAAGACAAACATCTTTAAAGATCTTTTTTGTAGAGAAAAAGACGAGCTACAACTTTTGTTGGGAACTTCTTGCTCTATTTTCATTATTTTGGCAGCTAGAGCAAAGAAACTGAAGATCAAAAAGTTTTTCCAAATTTTTTTGAATTTTCCCGGAACTTGGAAGTGCAAAGAATGCATCATCTCATTCTCCAGGTTATTATCTACTTAAATCCCAGAGATGATCCCTTTATTAATTTTAGTTACCCTAAATTGCTAATTTGCCTGTACTAATAGACTATTAGGTTTAATTAATATTGATATAGAAAATATAGCGAGCTAAAGGAAATCGTTTTCTACTCGAAAATCTACATTAATTGGGAATGTATTTTACTCTGTAGATGAGTTTCTGCCTTCCCAAATAATTTAAATAAATAAATGCTATTGTAAATATTTGTACATAAAGTTGCCAAACTGCATTTGACGTGTTCTATATCATTACATATTCAATCATTGGAATTAATATATGATTATTATTATTATCCGCCTATTTTGTCTACTAGTACATTTAGCAGGAAAATTTACATGTAATGTTGATATTGAAGTCAATCTTGCGGTCTATGTTACATTTTTATAAACGAATTTATATCCGCAGGATATTTAAAACTACATCAGATATACAATTTTAAGAAACATATCTGCGCACGGAGGTTTATCCAGTAACATATACACGTAGCTTTGGGCCAAGTTTTACGAGATGATTTTCTGGCTTTCGTTATATAAGTGATATAGCAAAAGCATTAAATATAAGTGGTTTATCTCTCACTGCTAAATATAATCAAGATATTGTGTTTAATTGATTCTGCATGGTGCATTCAATTTCCTAGTGCAGAAACCATTTAATGCAGCCTAATCAACAGATACAGTTCTGTTTTTATTGTTGTTTTATTACTAAATGCATTAGTACTGCACTAAAATATATCCGTTATACACTGTTGCTTCAATTCGAGGATATAATAGATGAATATAAATCATGCTATGTACACATATTTTTCAAAGTATCAGTCATATCCGATATAAAGGATGTTAAAATTATTTACTTACACTTCAGTGTTTTAGATATATGCGAATTTGTTTGTTTTATGTTATTAAAATGAAGAGCTTGATATATTTAATTTGAATTGAATGGGTATGCAAAACACGCTGTGATTGGCGGTGAAGCCATGAGTTGAATCAATGACCGAAGCCGCGTTTAACAAGTGAAAAACATAGTATTTTATTTGTATTATTTATGTTTTACGTGTGATTAAATAAGTAATGTAAGTAAGATTCTGTAAAAGCTACTTCTGAAAAATGCAACCACAATTTCTCAGCTGGGTGCTGGGGAAGCTATGAAAGAGTAGCAACCGGTTAGCTCAGGGTTGGTCGAGGGTCAGTCTGTGGCGAGAAGAGTTATTTAAGTATCTATTTTAAATAAATAATTTGAATGTTACAAAAATAAAATTAATAGAGAAAGAGGGCGCCAGCGTATTCATAAAACTAATATTCCTGCAACTGTTTAAGGATGAAACAATCAAAAGCAAAATTAAACAATAGTATATTAACAACAAATGTTTAAATTTACAAAATCTTTACAAATATGTACGTGAATTAATGAAAAATTCAAAATTTACTACAATAGAAATATAATGCTTAGTGACAACGGATATTTGTTAAGAGCAAAAAAATTAATTTGAAAGGAGAAAAAAATGTTACATGGAAAAGATCAACTGGTTTACATTGTTTCTTCTGACCAAGAAAAGCTACGATGGTAGGTAATTGCTTACGTAACTTTGGGCGGCGAGTGCAGAGTTCCAGCGTGTCAATTCCTGGAGATGGCCACAGGTACCTGGGATTGAGGACTTATATTGTTTGTCCGGGTCAACGAGGAAGTTCCAGGATGACACGAAGTTGGAAATGTTCAGCTAATTATAATTATTCTCGTCCAGCCACTAGCAAAACTACCATGTGCTTGATCCGGGGTTGATCGAGAAGTTAAATTACAACGTAGAAAAAAGACTAATGATTTAAATTTAAAATGACTCTAAATAAATTATTAATCGACAGAAGAATAAAAAACTGCATACCATTGGTTTGGCCAAGGTCACGAATCTTATAAAAACTGTAAAAAAATGTTGTAATATTTAAACACTAAATTGCGAAGAAAATGGTTGAGGACCAATAAAAAAAAATCTACTACTAAATTATCAAAAAAAATTCGGCCACAAAATTACTATGAATTATGACAAGTAAAGTTATCATGAAGCAAAATTTTCCAAAGTAAAAGAAATTGTTCATAATACCAAAAGTTTCAAAGTAGAACACAGGAAATAGATATTAAGATTGAAAACAAGAAAAAACAAAAAAGAAAATACAGAATATCAGATATCTCCGTACTATTACAAAATTAATTCAAATAAATTGACTTTACGTCTCGTATTTTAATAAATTCTATAATTAGTATACTAGTCGTAAAATGAGACTATCTAATAAAGAATTTTAGAGCGACCCTAAATACAAAAAATATATATGTAAGTGTATAATAGAGCATTAAACTATTGGCAAAAATTATTGATATAGTACCTAAGCATAAAATAATCAGCAGCAACTGTCACAAAATGACAGTTAAACAAACTACTGCTGGGGCAATCCACTAACAAGTGGTTTTTATGAACCACGTTGTTAACCTCAAATAGGCTATAATAATTTAACTAAATGCCAGCTTAAAATTCAATAACAATCCAAAATAACTACGTTATTATTTTAATGCGAAAAACTTGTTACAAAAACCGGCTGCGGACGTATGTATGATTGAAGAATTTGTGAAGAAACGCCGATTTTTTTTGTAAAAATAGTAAAACAGCCACATTACGGGAAAAATACCCTTGGGTAAATTACGTACCCACTGCTAAATTGATTGCAAAATTACCGCAAAATTTATAATTGTGTATAAGCCGTTTTCTTTATAACTTCCGTTCTAATCGTCCGATTTGAACTTTCCAAAGCTCATTTTACTCGGGAAAAACATTTTTTTATTTTTTCGAACGTATTACACTGAAAAAATAACTATTACGAACAGCTACGACTGCTCGTACAACAGTACGCATGTTCAGTGGTGGGACTGATATTAATGGCATTGTAAGGTACATCTTCGCCTACCAATGTTACCGTCCGTTTTTTTCGATGCAATGCATTGGTATACATTTTTAATAAATATATCTGACATTTCCGGATTTTTTCTCTGTTCACTCTCTGTTTCACTGTTCAATCGTGTCTATTTGAAAATTATAAACACGTGATTTTAGATAACCTCACACGGTGAAATCAAGAGGAGTTAGGTCAGGAGACCGAGCAGGCATATTCCGAGAATTAAATATGCCTTGCCATATGAATGTAGCCTTATCGGTAAAAAATATTTTACTTAAAAAAATTGGAGCATTTTGCGCTCGCTCAAGCAAAAATTCACAAAAATCAATTCTTATTGGCATATTCTTGAGTTTTTCGGTAATGACACGGGTGCAATTGTTATTCATGCAGTACTCTTAAAGCGCATTGGTGGGATATATTCATTCTTAAGCCTAATCTTCTAGAACTCATCCTAGGATCTTCCACTACAATATCTAATATTTCTTTCTCCAATTTCAAAGGTTCTTGAGCTTCTTGAACGGCCCCAGACTTCCTGTTTCCCTAAGTCGATGTTCTGTATTTAAAATGTTTTGGTATGAGGAACATTTCTGTTCTGTTGATCAATTTTGATACCTCAATTTATGTTTTTGCATTTTTGCGTCTCGACGCCGACCGACGCCTAGCATCGCTTTTGTAAAACTTGTTGTTTTGATAGATATTGATACCAAGATTCATATTCTTGCATTTTTACGCCTCTACGACGACTGACGCCCAGCGTCTATTTTGTAATTTATACCTAAATTTACATTCTTGCATTTTTACTTCTCGACGCCGAACAACGCCTAGCATCGTCTTTGTAAAACTTGTGTATTTGATAAATTTTGATATCTAGATTCAAGTTCTCGTACTTTTATGAAAACAATTATTTTGTGGAATATTAATGTAAAGCCAATTACACCGAGTGATGTAACTTTTTAAATTTCTAAACCGCAGCTTAATAAGTTTAAAAATTTGTAAAACTTTTCTTTATTTCTATCCCCTGTACACTTTTTAGATTTTGTAAATATCATGTTAGGCTTCAAAGAGCCAAGTTCATTTTCAATGTTTGAACGAAGCTTGCTAAATTGCAACTTCTGTAAATTTTTTAAATACATCTGCCCCAAATATTATTAAAATTCTATGACATACTAGAGTGCAAATACAGTCAAGAAGTTTTTCTTTAAAGTGACTTGTAAGAAAAATCTGGATGTGGAAGTAGTGATTCCTTAGGCAGCGGTTTTTTTGGACGTACTATCAGCCGCAGAAATAAGTTTAGACCGCCTTGTATACAAAAATTCCACCATTTACTACAGTGTATATCATGTATTTCATTAATATATCCCATTCTGTGTATTCTTACAAACATTTGTAGTATAATACAACAATTTAACCTATAAAGATGTCAAGAAGTAGCTTTGCTTCAATCTATACTTCAATTTAAGTATTCATTATTTGAAACATTATTCAGTAAAACTGCTGGTTCTGACGAGAATTCTAATTCAATTATTACAATTCAAGATATTGCTTGAGCTGCACAAAAGTCCAGATGAACTACCAATGCATATCGTAACAGAAAGCTTTTAAGCGTTCCTGATTCCTTTATTCTCCTTAATGTGGCGTGGTTGATGCAATCATGCTATCCGAGAGAATAGGTTTCGAATAAATTAAAGTTTGCGTCCTTTTAATCACAGAAAAAATGATTTCGATATTATGGGATAAAGAATATTTGATTTAAACATTTTTGAATGAAATTGAGCAGCTTTTGGAAAAAATGTAAAAGAAAACACCAACCCGTGAAGAACGAACATTTTTTGCCTTGCAGAAACCTGATAAATGCAGTATTAGCTGTTAAAAAAAATGGCTTAACTGGGTTACAACGATATGGCTAAACCTTTTTTAGATGGTTGACCAGGGTTTGTACATCTTAAAAAAACTCTAAACGTACATTTTCTGTGTTGCACCGTTGTAGACAATGAAATGGAGTCGTCTCTTACGCTGTTCTACCCAAATCAACTTTTAGATCGTAAAACTACGGATTTTAAGATGCTCTTTTTTAAAGAATATGTTGGTTATAAAATTCTCTTCCAATGAAAATCAGTATCAAGGTCACAAAATAAAATGTATCAATTTTTAAATTAAAATTTTTATTTAACGCGTAAGCAAATGATCTGTCAAAATCTTTATTAAGTATTTTCAAAATTTAAAGTGCTAAACTGTTAATTTCCTATGGTTTTAGGAGATACTTGACAAGAAATTAATGTCAAACGTATTATATTTATGCTTATGGCAGCTGTCAAATTTTTAGTGAACTTGATGAAAATGCCATTTCTTATGTATTGTCAACAGTTAAAACCCCACTAGTTCGAAATACCGGATAATCCAAACTGGCATTTTGAGTCAGATTATATAAATGTGTTATCGTAATACTCGCATACCGAAGGGAAGTATTGTATTCGAGAAAAAAATCACCCTCCCAGATTTTTTCGGATTTTGACGTTTCAGATCACGTACATTACGAAAATATAGGTTTTTCAATTCCGTCAGTCTGTCTGTCTGTTGGTGCATTAACCAAAAAACTATTTGACGGAGAGCAGTCAAATTTGGTAGGTAGTTGGCGCTACTACCAGCGAGGAAATGGTTAAACTTTCATTGGAAAATATACAGGGTGGACCGTCTAAAGGGAATAAATAATGAAAAGTTTTGTTTTGTTCAAATTTAAAATTTCCACGTTTCATGGCATTCTAAACATACCTATTTCAAAAAATATATATTTTTTTAACATTTTTGAAAAATTTTTTACCACTAAAATAGATGTAAAAAGTTTTTTTCTTTATTCAAATTTACAATTTCCACGTTTCATAGCGTCTTAAACTCCTAAACCTATAAAAAAAGTATATTTTTTTTTACCATTTTTGAAAACATTTTACCTCTAAAAGAGACGGAAATTTTTTTCTTTGTTCAAATTTAAAATTTCCACTTTTCATGGCATTCTAAACCTATTTCAAAAAAAAAACTTCTGTTACCAACATTTTTGAAACATTTTTTGCCACTAAAATAGATGTAAAAATTTTTTTTCTTTGTTCAAATTTAAAATTTTCACGTTTCATGTTTAAAAAAAAAACTTAGAACAATTTTTTACCATTATTGAAAACATTTTACCACTAAAATAGATAGAATTTTTTTCCCTTTGTTCAAATTTAAAATTTCCACGTTTCATGACATTCTAAACCTATTTCAGAAAAAAAAATATTTGTAATTTTTTTTTACCACTACCATAGACTAGAAGGAAATTTTCCTTTTTGCTCACATTTAATATTTCCACGTTTCATGACATTCTAAACCTATTTTAGAAGAAAAAAAAATTGAAATTTTTTTACCAACATTTTTGAAAAATAAAAAAAAATTTAATTTTTTAACCGCCACTATACTTCTACTCTACTACGTGAATGCGGAATTGAAAATGTGACAGATGGCAATAATATTTGACATATGCACCTATTATACTTTTATTGAAAAATGTACAGTGTTGTCATTCCAAGAAATAATTCAGTCATGGTGGATATTTGTAAAGGTATTTGCGCAAGCCTTCCATATTTGGCACCTGTCATTTAATATTGAATTTTTGTTGTTGGATGAGCACTCTGTATATTTTTTTGACCAACACCTTATCAGGTTTTCTTTGTAATAATGGTGATAACTATATTCCGATTATTATTCTCAATGTCATTTCGTAATTATTAATTTTTTAGAGTGACGGCCATGCACAAATAAAGAGGGAAGTTCTGTGTAAATACCTTTACCGATTTTTTATTTCGTTTTACCCACTAATATTCTGAGTTATTAATTTAGCAACTTTCTCATCAGAAAAATAAGATGGCCCTGACGAGGGACGTTGAATGTTGAGTTTAAAGTTATTATACTTGACAGTTAATTTGGCAGCTGTCAACACTACAGTTTTGTCTCACTGTGGGACGTCGGATATCTTTGACATCCGTAAATTTATCTTATTTCTTTCCTTAGTATATTGTTCTCGTTACAGTTGAAAACCTATGCGCCTCTGTTCCCGTTCGGTTCGTGTTCTTGCAATTTTTTTCGTTTATATGTAAAATGTATGCTCTTTCCAAAACTATTTTTTATTTTTTCCTATCTCGAGTCATTTTCGAAATTATGGAAAAATACCGGAAAAAAAAGTTTTTGATTTTTTTTTAGTGTTGCTGCTCTGAAAATCAAGAAAACTTTATGTGACGTTATTGCTTAACATCCAAAGGACTCATTAAAAAAAATCATCAGCCTCTGATTTGTTTAGAGGTAAATATCTCTAAATGTGATACGAAAAATCATTGAAAATTTCAGAATTTCACCAATCTTCCTGACGATGGATATTGGACGAGGGCTCCCGGTGAGTTCTGGTAGTTTGCTCTAATAGCCCCTCCGAACACAGACGTTCCCTCGACTTGGTTTCACGTCTTGTTAACCTGTATAACGCTAGGGTTTTGCTGTTGGTTTGGATTGACTGGACTAAACTGGACTTGTCTAAACTCTATCAGCCATTTAACCATCAAACAGAAAGAAGTGATTTTCCTTGTGTATGTATTAGATAATATTAATAAGTATTTGTATATTAAGTTACTTGTATGTTAAATTTGTAAATTTTAAATTTGTAGTATTTAGTTAGTTGTAGTTAAACTTGGCAGCAAAACTCTACGTTTGGGAAAAAGAAAAAATGTTACCAGCACGTGTTTCAGAATTATGGTTATGTTTAGTTAGACTAAATTAGCAGAATTGAAAAATATGGCTGAAGGCTGTTAAATACTACTGAGAGGAATCAATTAAATAAATTTAATTACCTTTTATTAGATAGGTCACTAAGAGATAATTTGATAACACTAAAAGGGATCCTTATGTGACGAAGTAATCAAAAACTTTAAGTCTAAGTTAGGCTGCTACAGAATTGGAAATGGCCGATTCTGCTCTAAGTCAGCTAATAAAAATGATATCCACTCTCAATTAACATATTGTTACCATATTTTATAAACTAAAAATTACCAAGTATTTGGGTCCGCGTTCTATGCAACCCGCAATATTTCTTGCTGTATAATTGGTTTAACCAATAATTAAGAAACAGGTGCTGTGCAATATAGATATATTTACTATTCGAATGAAATCTCTGTGTTTTATAAGAGTTAGGAAAAACTGGAATTCAAAAAGATTTAAGTGGCTTAAATATGAAAATATAATAAATGTGTACATTCCTAAATTTAAACAGATTGCCTATGACAATTTAATGTCTGGGGTTTTAATTACTAGAGTATGGTAAAAAGCTGTACGTATTTTTCAAAAAAAAAGTTTAGTTTATTAGAATTTAATAAATGTATTTAAAGTTCCCAGATGTACGCAACAAGATAAACAATGCTTAGAAGGTCTCAATGTATACGTCTGAATTTTTTTTTATTTTTAAATCACATTTTTAAAGTACTACAATTTCAAAGGAAGAGGTAGTTTTTCATGTTTTTCCGGAAAAACTTGGCGAAAATGCATTTTACAGAAAAGTTGCAAATGAAAAAGTCCTGCATTTCGATGATACATTCACCTGAATTTTTTCAGATTTTTTTTAACTTTTGCGTTTCTCTTCCCCCTCTTTTAGGAATTTTCGAATAGCCATATCTCGAAATATAAGCATTTCTCGAAAGAATTAAACATAGCAAAAACATCTTATGTTGGGTCAAAAAAGGTAAACATATTGTTTTTTTTTTTAATTTTTGACCTAATTTTAAAGTTACGGAATCCATCATAAAAGGGGTGGTTTCTACCCCTTCCAATAATTTCGTACTCTAATCTTTTTTCATTAACATCATTATAAACACATTGCACAAAGCTTCATCAAAATACATTCACTAGCACTCAAGTTAGAGGTAAAACCCTCCTCCTTGACTGGACTATTATGGACCTCACTGTATATGAGCCTCACACAGAATCTATTCTAAGGATTAGTTAAGCAGAAAATTGCTCTACTTAACTGTAAACTTCTGTGGAAAAAGGTAAAGCTTTAAATACCTTGTTAAAAGTACTAATGAAACCAGTCCGCTACACTGAATTCTTCTGTGGATTCAAAAAACTTCAAAGACCCTTCCTGTTGTTTAGAAATTCTAGTTAACCGCCAATTAGATGAGTTATTTACTGTGTTCAAAGGGTTACAATATACATTTGGAAATAATGTTAAATAAATGGGAATTTTATCGACATGTTTTCTTGTATACTATTCGTGACGATTGTTACGTTGGGTACATAGTAGATAAATTTCATGGACCTAATATATCAAAACAAAGTATCACTCGTCTTTTATGTATTGTAGTGATCTTACTGATGATCATACTTGCATACTAATAATACAGGAAATAAATGCGCAGATATAAATTTCTTCCAAATATTTATCTTAACACTACTAGGAGCCAAGGCCTCAAATGCTTTAATATTTTCCACCATTAAAGGGGTTTATAAAATAAAATTGAGATAATCACTTGAAATTTGATTCACGTATGCATTATAGCGACATCTGGAATTAGATTATATTCTGAGATGAATCTGTTGAAGGGTTGGGGTAAATAGGGGTAAACAGAGAAAAATAAGTAAAGCAAGTTGGTAAGAGAACAGAAACTTGGGATTTGGTGTATATAGTAGTAGAAGTCAGATTTTTTATAACATTTTTCAACTCTGTCACCACCCCCACTCCGTAAATAACAATTAGATATTCTCTTGAAATTTGACACACGTATGTATTATAACGACATTTGGAACTAGATTATCTTTGAGATGATTCCCTTGAAGAGGTGGGGGGTAAGTAGGGGTAAATAGGAGGAAAACGCAAGCTGGTAAGAATACAGACACTTGGGATTTGATGTATTGTATACTAGAAGTTAAGGCCTCAGATTTCTTTATAATATTTTTAAACACCTCACCACCTCCACTTCATTATTAAAGGGGTTGATAGTACAAAATTAAGATATTCACTTGAAAGTTGGTACACGTATGTATGATTCAGATGAATCTGTTGGAGGGGGTTCAATAGGGGAAAATATGTTAAGCAAGTGTTCAATAAGTGTTCAGAAACTTTATTTTTGGCGTATACGCTAGAAGCCAACGCTTCAAATTTTTATGACATCAGCCTCAAATATTATATTATTAAAATTCTATGACCAATTATTTCCACACACTAAAGTGCAAATATGGCCAAGCTGTTTTCCTTTAAAGAGACTTGGATGGGAGAACTCGAGATGTGGAAGTAGTGATTCCAGTGGTTTTTTCAGTTAGTACGATATAGATGTTTATTTTCAGAAAACAGAGTTTTTGTGGTAAAGAACATATAGGCAAATTGAATATATTTTGATAATCAACAAAAAGTAAACAGAAATATTTTCTTATTAAGAGATTATTTTTCGAGATATTTTCAAATAACCACAAGTTACTTTGTAAATGACAAAGTTAAATAGAAATTATTAATATTTTTAGTTTATTTCTTATTGCACTTATTTTATTCTCATTATACTTTATTTATTTTCAGAGCTCTGACCTCAACTGTTTCGCCGGAATCGAAATTTGGCAACCCAAATAGGTAAGAATACATAAATATATTTTTAATATTCACAGAAATTAGTAACAACTATTGGAACACAATAAAATGAGGGGAAAATAAAATCGAACTCGGAAAAGCTTGGTTAGATTATATTCTCGTCTACCTTCCTTTCATCATACTAAAAGCCTTGTCAAAACTGGATGGCCATGTTGAACTTTTGAATTCTTCGATCTTTGCGGCTAATATATAACCCAAATTGAAATTTTATAGAGTCAAAATGTGTAAAAAATCATCGCTGTAATAATTTATTACTTCCCTCGCATACCGAAGCGAAGTATTGTATTCGAGAAAAATCACCCTCCGAGATTTTTTCGGATTTTGACGTTTCAGATCACGTAGATTACGAAAATATAGGCTTTTCAATTCCGTCAGTCTGTCTGTCTGTCGGTGCATTTACTAAAAAACTACTTGACGGAGAGCAGTGAAATTTGGTAGGTAGTTGACCCTACTGTCAGCGAAAAAATGGTAGAACTTTCAGTGGAAAATATACAGGGTGGACCAATTAAAGGGAATAAATAATGAACACATTTTTTTTTACTCAGATTTAAAATTTCCACGTTTCATGACACGCTAAACCTATTTCAGAAAAAAAAAATTTTTGAAATTTTTTTTTACTAACATTTTTTACTAACAGCTTTTTTTTTTCTTTCAAATTAAAAATTTCCACGTTTCCATGGCATTCTAAACCTATTCAAACAAATTTATATTTTTTTTGAAATGTTTAAAAAATTTTTCACAAAAATTTTTTGATATCACTACTTACTATAGAACAGATGAAAAAAATTTTTTTTGCTCAAATTTAAAATTTCCACGTTTCATGACATTCCAAACCTAATTTCAGAAAAAAAAAATTAGAAAATTTTTTTCACCAACATTTTTGAAAAATTTTTTGCCACTAAAATAGATGAAACATTTTTTTCTTTGGTCAAATTCAAAATTTACACGTTTCCACGGCATTCTAAACCTATTCAAACAAATTTATTATTTTTTTCAAAAATTTTTTGATACTACTTACTATAGAATAGATGAAAAATGTTTTTTTGCTCAAATTTAAAATTTCCACGTTTCATTCCAAACCTAATTCGGAAAAAAAATTGCAACATCTTTTTACCACTAGAAAAATTTTTAAGACTAGAATAGATTCAAAAAAATCTTTTTTTGCTCAAATTTAAAATGTTCACGTTTCATGACATTCTAAACCTATTTCAGAAGAAAATGTTGAAAATTTTTTTACCGATATTTTTGAAAAATTTCAAAAAAGTGAAATTGTTTAACCGTTACTATACTTCCACTCCACTACGTGAATGTGGAATTGGAAATGTAACAGATGGCAATAATATTTGGCATAAGCACCTGTTTATACTTTTATTGAAAAACATACAGGGTGGTCATCCCAAGAAATAATTCAACCATGGTGAAATTTGTAAAGGTATTTGCGCAAGCCTTCCATATTTGGCACCTGTTATTTAGTATTGAATTTTTGCTGTTGGATGAGCACTCTGTATATTCGTTTGACCAAAACTTAACAGGTTCTCTTTGTAATAATAGTGATAACTATATTCCGATTATTATTATTTTCAATGTCATTTCGTAATTATTAATTTCCTAAGTGACCGTCATGCACAAATAAAGAGGGAAGTTCTGTGTAAATACTTTTACCGATTTTTCTTTTTTCCAAATTTTGGGAAAGTAGTATGATAAAAAGAAAACTCAAAAAACTAATTCAGCAAGCTTTTACATAATTAATTCTTTCAGGGTCAAAATTAATGTCTCTTATACTCTATAAATAAAATAATTAATATTTCCTGCGTTCTTACTTAAGAGTCTTTTTTGTCATTGTTAAAAAGGGGGTATTTAATAATTAACTCTAAATGGCCACCCACTGAAAATACACAATAGTGCCCTGGAAGACAATTAGAGTAAATGAAGATTAAATTACACGATGAATTCTAAAATATCAGTATTAAGTGGGCGGACATTATCTTTATAAAAAATGCCTAAAGATAAAATGTGTCAGCTTGTTATTTAAAAAAATATGTATTAAGGTTGTATAAATGACACCGAGGTTTTAAAATATCGCTAAAGCGGTCGTTACTCTCGCCTCGAGGCCGTATTTCAATTTATGCATGGTAATACTTAATAATTTTTGGATGAAAGTGTTAAAGCTGAAGTCCATTAATATATCATCACCCAAGTAAATTTCATAATAATTCTTATTTGGTGAATAAAGTAAACTACATATATGAATTTACAAGCCTTAGAACTGATATCTACATACAAGGGCATCTCTGGTGATAGAAAAATTGGTTGTGTAGATATTAGGTCTCAGATTTAAAGGAACAGAGTGTTGTGTAAGTTAGAGCACGCTAGTTGAGTTATAAACACCCCAAAACTTACTCTTGAATGTTAATCGTTTTTGAGATACGGGGTGTATTATAATTCTTGCCTCATACTTTATTCCACCACATTTGGAATGGTTGTACATTGGATAATTGGTACAAATATTATACTATTTAGGTCCGAGCAAAAGTATAGTTTATTTTTTTCTCCAGTTGGTGATTAAAGTCGTTCATACAGCCAATAGCCAGCGAGTTTAATAGAAAGAATAAAGGTGTTTTAAAATTGTTGCAAATACTGATAATATTTTAAATAATACAGACAGTATTTCTAAGTCTAGACCAATTCATATAAATAATAATCAGATTGACCCAGTGACTGACTGAAGAAATAATAGTGCTAATACCAAAGTAAGTGTTCGAAAATTATGTTTGCAATTAAATGTTTCCAGAAGAAAAGTGAGCAGATGTCTCAAACGTAACAAATTAAAAGCATATAAACCGAACTTCCTGCTTACACTTAACAAGCGGATAGTGTAAGAAGGTTAGACTTTTGCTTATGGATATGACAGAGTATGACATAATATACATTCGTTTTACAATTTTCCGTATCTTTTACAGTCTTATAATTACATAAACGATTTCTAACAGGACGAGAGTGTAACGATGACAACGTAGCAGCGATTCGTCGTGGTGTCGATGTTGGCCGTGTCATTGGGATTCGACCTGATACAAATAACCATGAGAACCCCAGTACAACATGCTGCAGAGTACTTATCGATGTCAGATAAATAACTTACCAATGCAAGAGACCCCAGTTCAACACGCTGCAGAATCTAGCGGTCAACTTATATTATGTCCGTCGTGTTAACATCGCAATAAGTACTATGACCAGCCCAGCTAACCACGCTGAGAACCAATGCCAGAAGAGCCCTGGTTTGTATTGAATTTCCCTGTAATTTTATATCCGAAATCCTCACATGTGACCCACTTTGAAAGGATGTGCAACCTTGGGTCTAGATTGTTACATCACTACTTGGCCTTAGAAAAATTAACAATAGTATCACCGGTTAAGGTGATAACCAAAGGCAATTCAACCAACACAAAAGTAGTGACGGCGAACGGCTAGCTGATCTGGTGCGTGGCTGGGATTTCGTGGGTTCAATTAATATATATATTTTTTAAATCAGCCAGAGGTTGAACCAATATTTTTGTGATATTTTACCAAGATAGTTTGTTCCAACACTCAGAGGTAGCTTACAATGATGTAAATGGGCGTCATCCACAGACAAATTTAAGAGTTACTGCTACCCCTGTGGTGGTGAAACCAACCGCCGTGGAAAGATTTGATCTTATGGTGGACAAACAAAAAAAAATGAAAAATTGAATTTTACGATAAAAGATACTTATTTATTAATAACTTTAGGAGAATCAACAGTATAAGAACAAATCAACGAATTTAATCAATATAAAAAAAATATAAAATAATGTTATCAATTATCAAATAGAAATATTCAGTAATATTATCACAATTTCCAAGAGAATATGTTTATAGCTTAATTAATTTATCATTAAAAGAAAAGAAATATCTTGTGCAATGAAAGTTATACAGTAAATATTACACAAAAAAACATCAATGAAATTCTCAGCATCTCACCAATCCTCCGGACGATGGATAGATAGTGGTTGAGGGCTCCTGGTGAGTTCTGGTAGCTTTTCCTATCAGCCTCTTCGAACACAGACGGCTCCTCGACGTGGTTTGACTTACTAACCTGTATAACGCTAGGGTTTTGCTGTTGGTTTGAATTGACTGGACTAAGCTGGACTTGACTAAACGGAATTTCACTAGACTATGTTGAACTTGACTAAACTATGTTTGACTGGACTATCCGTCTTATGAAATCTAGCAGGCATTTAACCATCAAACGAAAGGAGTGATTTTCCTTGTGTAAATTAGGTAGATTATTTGTACTAATAATGTAAATTATTTCGGTAAATTATTTCAATAATTATTTGTATTAACTATGTAAATTTTTTATTAAGTTGGCAGCAAAACTCTTTTATTAGATAGATCACTATGAGAACGTTTGATAATAGCAGAAGTGACACAACTCGTGACTGAATGATTATCAAAAACTTAAAGTCAAAGTATATGCTGCTACAGAATTGGCTACAGAAATCGCCAATTCTGATATCAGCCAGCTAATAAAAGTGATATCCCCTCTCAAGTCTCAATTAACATATTACCATACTATAAACTAAAATTACTAAGAATTTGGGTCTGCGTTGTTCTACGCAACCCACAATACTTCCTGCAGTATATTTGGTTTAACCAATAATTAAGAAACAGGTGCTGTGAAATACAGATATATCTATCTGCTATTCGATCGAAGCCTCTGTGTTCTACGAGAGCTGTTAGCAAAAACTGAAATACAAAAAAGTTAAATGGATGAAACATGAAAATATAATAAATGTGTACATTCCTAAATTTAAACAAATTACCTACGATAATATAATGTCTGGTGTTTTAGTTACTAGAGTATGACAAGTACATATTTCTCAATAATTCATTTTGTTTAATAGAATTTAATAAAATTACTTAAAGTTGCCAGATGTATGCAACAAGATGTACAGGGTACGTGTGTGACCTAGTGAGAACGTGTGTTGATTTTAGGTCCGTGTGCAAATGCTGGATAAACAGAAATCTAGTAATGTGACATGAATTTATGAATGCCTTAGTACCTTTCAGTATAGGATTGGGTGAACACAAGAACTACATAAGGAAAAATGAAATTCAGAGGTCGAAGGTTTGCGAACCCGCTTGGGAGAACGGATAGGTATATAATAAACTGGGATCTGGCAAAAATTTTAACAAAAGAGGCGGAGAGCAAAAAGAGAAAAATTAAAATCGACAATAATACTATTGCATGATTATAGATGCGAGTCGAATTGTTCCGTACATGTATGAACAATTAGTTATCCTTCTTCCCATACTTACTTGACTATCGAACATGTGGACGTGGATTTAATTTTGGCCATTGCCATAGAGTAATCCTTATTAGAACTAACTAAAGTACCTAATCTCATTGTTGTAGCATAGAGGGTACCTGAACTACTGAAGAATTGATAGTTGATAGTTTTTATTTAGTTTCATTTGACATAATATTATAATTATTACAGGCATATTACAAGGCAAAAAAAAATGTATAAAACAGGTCAAAGGGGTGAACATTGAAAAATATAAGCCAGACACATGACACTTACTTAGTGTAAACATAAAAAGAAAAAATGCAAGCACGTTTTTCGTCCTTATTCTGGACTCATCAGAAAAGCCCAAACGTTTCAAAGGCTAAGCATTTCTAAGAAACTGAATGAGATTTTATGGAAATGTAATTCATTAGAATGAAAAAAATTTTAAAGACAAGGTAGGTAAATAAATTAATCTCAGGCCTTTGTTCTCATTTTTAACTGAATTTACATATCGTAGGGGATCATGTAGATACTAGTTTAATCTGCCTAGTCGTAGGGGACTATGTTGGATGCTAGTGTTATAATGAGAATGGCAAATAAGAATTTTTATTTGTTAGCATAACCAGAAGTCAGGTTATCGAAAGAATGCAAAGATTTTATTAATATTTTTACATACAGTTTTTCTTTTAGTTCTCATAGATAGTTTTTCTTTCCGCTGTTTGCAAAATCCTATAAAGAATATGTTTAATTACAGAATTTTATTGCAGAATAGAATAATCCTTTCTCAGTAAGAGTTAGACGGTGCATTGAAAATGCTTTTGTGTCGAGTATCACAGATTTGATTTAAGTTTAATGTTTTGAAATCAGCGTGATGATTTTTTAAATATAGTATACATATGGTCCTGGTATTGTGAGCATTTTGTTTTCCCTACATAAATACCGACACCATGATACCACCTTCAAACGACTCTAACGCAACTAGGACGTGTTTTCTGATACGTATCCATAGGAACATTTTTAACATTTTTACGAAAACTATTATCACAAAATTGGCGACATGCATTTCCAGGCACACGTACACACACTTTCCAGCTAAGTAAACTGTTTTTCAAGCAATGCGATCTAGCCTCTGGAGAGAGGATTTAAGAAACAAACATTCCTTATTTCCTGAACACAGTTATTCTGTTTACAAACACACCTACGCAGTAACACCCCAATTTACTTTATTAACGGATGCTCCTTCTTACATTCTCCTTATCTGTACATTCAAGATGTACTTTGCTTAATAAGAAAATAAAACGAAAACATTGCATACTGGGTAGGTCACTCCCTTGCGTCCTCATTAATATTCTGCAAGTACACTGATAATAGTCTCTTAAGAATGCAATATTAGAATGAATTCTGCCGATTCACTACCATATGCCAGCTAGAATTTAAGGTGGTCACTACTTGGGATTCTGAGGATAGCGTATTTTGCTTTGAAGTTGGATTTATATTAAATTCCTAATGCATCTTAAATCAATGCGATCAAACGAAGTTATAAATTTATATTAGGTTGAAAATTAAATCGATAACTAATCTAACATTTTTACCGCGACGATGAAAAGAAAAAGGAGATCGAGTGCGGACTCTCGAGAATATCTGAAATATAAATTATGTGCAGGTAATGTTTCAATCACATACATGATATCAAATAGATAGGTTTGGATACGATGTTTCTCAAAACGTAATGAAGATTTAAAGGAAAATGGAAATGCCTGTTAAAATTCTATAATACTAGACAAAGGAAGATTTAATAGAACGAGCGATGTCATAAACGTCGACCGGCAATTTTTAGAATCACTTTTTAATTATTGTAAATATTGTTTTACTACTTTATATTAAGTGATAGGCATGATGTAAATTAATTATTTATAATAAATAACGTTAGCTTAATTAACAGCTCCATAAATGATTCAATAAAAGTAAATAAATATTATTTAACCTACGGCTATGCTACCGGCAATATTAAGAATGAACGAAAAGCAGGTAACGAATTTGTAATGGCGAGACAGGTAAACAATCGACTACTATATTCATATACGTGCATCGCTTGTAATATGCAAGCACCACGGTTTCGGTGTTATTCTATCACAAAACAGGCTTTGTAATGATTTATTCTGATAGCAACGCTTGAGACTGAATTTTTGAATTAAGAATAGAAATACTATAGACAAAGAAAGTGATACCATAGTCCCGTAATGGGTGTCAACGATAGTAAATAGTCGATACAAATATTTCAGAGATGTTTCCTCTGAATCGTAATAGAGCCAACTTCAAACTTCTACTACTACTTAAGATGTTTAACCATAGTTACCAGATATTGACCATATAAATAGTAATTCTCTACTAAGTTTAGAGAATTGTCGAAAGACAACTATAGTAGGGCTAAAAAGTGTTGTCAGTAAAGTCAGGGGCGTACGGATTTACGAATTTCGTAAATTCGCACGTACGTAATTCGAAGAAAGCACTCGGATTGTGTTAATTATGCACGAGCTACCATATGTCTTAAATTTAAAATATTATGCTGAAATCTGGTAACATTATCTCCACGAAGTCTAGCAGCGCAGCCGCAAATATTTATCCGTTGCATTGAATCCGCTACTATTGTAAATATTTATGTGGCGCCACTGAATACGTTAGGTTAGCCTAGTAAAATTCGTTCCGCCAGCTTCACAGTAGTTGAACAAATTATTAGGTATAAACGCACCACATTCAAACATTTATTCTATTTGGTCGATTGTACTAGTTACACATAATGACCTGGTCGTAATTTTCATCTCTGGTAGACGGATACAACTTATATATTTCTCTCGATTGTATAGGATTATATGGTAGAACGAGGTGCCGCTTAAGTATTACATAACGGCTACTATCCTTTGACCAGAAGGCCGCTGATTTTTTGCTCTAAGGACTACTTTCCTTGGCCTTACTATAATATGCAATATTTAAATTAAGGATTTTTCGTCTACTAAAAATCATTGTATAATGTTAAAAATATACCAAAAAAGAAAATTTGTACCAAGTGTGGTTACGCTGAACATGAGTACAAGCTGGTATTTGCCCCGCGTCGGAAATAGTCGTATCTCAAATCGGTTCCTACCAGTGCGGACAAGACTTAATTGAACATACTGCGTCCGTGTCCGTATTTGACTGGTTCGATCTGAACATTTCACTAGGCCGGTTCAATTTTAAACAAAAGTTCTTTTCTGCTGCGACCGTCTTGAAAGTAGAGATTAAGTTCCCGAAACGTCAGTAAAATACGTTATTTTTATATTTTTATTCTTATTCATATCATTTGTCAGGAACACCCTTCAAGTGTCCCATGCACATAAAACTATCAACAGATATTTAAAATTATACAATTTGTATTCAGACAGAAAAACTCGACTGCTTCTCGTGTAATGTTGCGCATAAACACAAATATCACTCTACATGTACGCATGCTGCTAGCATAATACTAACTACGCAAAGCAGGGTACCCTCACTATGTACAATTACAATATCCCGCCTCTTGCAATCCGTATAATGAAGGTTCCCTACGTCTGCGTCTTGTGTAATTCCCATTCCAGGAATTAAGATTTTGTGACACTGTCAAATGGGTTTACCCTCGGTATAGAAGTGTTACTTCAAAAATAAATTTTCTTAACAAAGACATTGTTTGATATTCCATATTGTTTTCGGCTTATTTTCAGAGTTTAATATTTTATTATCATAATATATTCGTTTTGTTTGCTTGGCTATATTTTTTGACATCCTGGTTTGAGTTTGGGTTTCTATACAATTTTAG
Source organism: Stenurella melanura (assembly GCA_963583905.1). Classification (NCBI taxonomy): domain Eukaryota; kingdom Metazoa; phylum Arthropoda; class Insecta; order Coleoptera; family Cerambycidae; genus Stenurella; species Stenurella melanura. The sequence goes on along the minus strand of OY757316.1, from coordinate 101,920,769 downwards.
TAATTGTTAATCGAATTGAATTATGAAATAGCCAACGGTGGCAATACTTGAAAATTTTAACCAAAACCATGTCATATCTGCCCCGACTAAAGCGAGCTATTGTTCTATTGGAGGAATTTGTACAAAAAGGAAACAAATCTCCGATAAAAGAGCCAATCTAGTTGATTTGGGAAACCTTAGGAGGAAAGCAATATTAGATTATTCCATCTATTTTTGTTTAGAGGTCGCCCGCAGCGATATTGGATTACGTCACTTGTTGCGTTACGTTGTCCTCGGCGATATGAATCGACTTGAAAAGAAAAACAATTTCGGGATAATGGCTTAAAAGCATGTTTTCGAGCTTTCGGGGTACTCCATATATTGCCTTTTGGGTTCAATTAAATTAGATGCAAACGCCGATGACGGGCTTGCTTATTCTCATGCCAAACTTTCCGCACTAATGGGAGACGATCCGATATTGGAAGGATTAGTTTTATTCTTTCCCTTTGAAAACGCGAGCTGGAACGTTATAAAAGGATTTTTCGCTGTTACTTAAGTTAGATTAATGCTTTTTATGTAAACAGAACAGAAAATATCCGTTTCATACGGATACTCCTTATACTTCAATCAATTACATTGTGGCTGGTATAGTATTTATGAACTCAACTAGAACAGCACGGAACTAGGGGATCTTACGGGGTATTGTCAATATATCGCTTCAGATTGAATGAGAGAGCACAGAATTTTACAGATATATATTCTCCACTCCTTATCTGCAGTACACGTGGACCTTGTTCAGAGTTTTTGCATGCCATAATATATAAAACAAAAAATACGTATGAACTATTTTTATAGTATGATCTGTACGAGGCAGTGCAGTACAGCCAGGCAGCGTTATAAATTTCTCAATTCTAGTGAATATTTGAACAAAATATTAGTTTTATTGCTGTGTTTGAGTGATTTCTTGCAATTAATTGTTTAAAATGGCATTTTGGAGGCCTTTCGATAGCAGTGACAATGAAACGGACGATTTTGATACAGAGCCTATACAAGCGGAATTTGAAAATAAAGACTTACACGTTCAAACTCAAAGGGTTATTTTGAATATTTACTCGTGTTTAAAAGGCGAAAATATTGATTCTTCATATAATGAAATTGTGAAGAGGATTTGTGAATTAACCAAATTTAGCCGTACTACAATTTATAGGGTTATTAGAGCCGGCGATGTAGTTGATCATTCTATTAAACGGAAAAGAGTTGGACAAAAACTTAAAAAACTTGATAACGCGTCCAAAGATGTCATTCGTCGATTTGTGTATGACTTTTAAAAAGAACAGAAGGTTCCCACATTAGAAATGATTAGGAATAAGTTACCCGACTATACACATTACAACTATAAATCATTAGATACTTTGCGAAACGTTTTGCTCGATTGCGGTTTTAGGTACAAAAAATTGGACAAACGAATGGTAGTTATGGAATCAGCACCCGTTGTTGATAATCGATACGAGTACCTACGTAAAATAAAAGAATACCGAGATACAAATAGAGACATAATTTATCTTAACGAAACATGGTATGACACCCATGATGTAGTTCAATACGATTGGGTAGATAACACCAAAAAGTGCAATTTAAGTGCTCCATGTTCTAGGGGAAAAATAATTATAATTCTACATGCTGGAAGTAAAAACGATTTTATTCCAAATGCGTTGTTGTTGTCTGCTAAATAGATCAAGCAATCCCCTGCCGACTACCACGAGGATATGACAGCCGAATTATTTGAGAAGTTCGCAAAGGAACAGCTGTTACCAAATATCCCACCAAATTCTGTAATTGTAATGGACAATGCGTCATACCATTGGCGGCAACACACAAAAATTTCGAACACCAACACAAGAAACGGCGATACCATTGAATTTATGAAAGGTATAGGCTTAGAAATACCAGAAAAAAACACAAAAATGACTTTATTAGAACTGATTGGAAAGCATAATTTTAAAAAGGAATGTGCCGTTGAAAAAATGTTTGAAGCACACGATCATACTTTTTTACGTCTGCCTCCATATTATTGTGTTTTCAACCCCATTGAAATAGTGTGGGCTGATGTAAAAACAAGACTACGTTCATATAATTAACCCCCATAATTAAGTGAGTCTGTCTTAAAGAATATAAAGATAATAGTAAACGAAATAGGTAAAAGCGATATATGGAGGAAGTGTGTACCTCATGTGATAAGAAAGGAACATGAATATTCTATATTACCACCTATTAATCCAATTGTTATTAATGTAAATACCGATCAAGTTCTGAAAACTCGGATAGTGACGAATGAAATATTGTTTATTTAAAGTTCATAGACAACGCTTTTTTGAAATTTGTTTATTTAACGTTTATTTAACGGACCTATTTCCGCTACTGAGACCAATTACCGATGCCAGGAAACGAGGTCCCACTTTAAAATTTTGCCGAATCTTTCCTTTATAGAATAGTAGAAATTTTCTACCTGCCCAACATCATGATACTGCAAAGTTCATAGTATCATGGCCCAACATTTAATAAACTAGACGGGCGCTGCTTTACGCCTCTTTAAAAGGATTATATACCATCTATGCAACTCCCGCCTAAGATTACACAACTTTACCGCTAGAAGATAGAACGAGAGGTAGGTCACTAGACAATAGACGTAGCCTTAATATATCATTTATGTGACTTATATCAAATGTAATAAACATATTTTTTCATTAACCACTTCTATTGAATAAAGGTATTATAGAAATCCCTTTCTTGAACAATTAAAAAATAATTATTATATTAGTATTTAAAGCATTTTTACATTTCTACCGCCGCCGCCTATGTCCCATAAAAGAGAAGCCGAATTTACTCCGAGTTTCTGTTTTTACGCTGTCCCAATTGAGATCATATATACTATAACAAGATATTTGTTTATTTATGTTGTGCATAAAAAGGTTCACGCATAGAAAACCTCATAAAATCGGCAAACATTCCTATATTTCAAAAATTCCAACGGGATATCATTTCTTAATAGTTTTTTGAATTTTCTAAATGAGTTTCCCAATTATAAATGGATTTTACAAAAAATAGCACAATTGTTAATTAAGGCTTAAAAAAATAGATTGTTAGTTACTCAAAAAGTGATAAATCGATCTTGCTGAAATTCTTTGTACATTATCGGGACAACATAAACACCATCTTCATCTTTAGCTCTCAATGTGCAGTTGTTTTGGAGTAAAGGAACAGTGAAAAACAAAAGCGGGCTCAGTACGGATCCCTGGAGAACACCTAATGTGGCCAGAGTATCAAACAATCTGAAACCACGGCATTTCACACATTGACGCCTACTCTCTAGATACAAATAGAATAAATGTTTTACGACAACTGCAGGGATATTATCTGAACCTTTGGTACACTTAGGTTTGTTTTTTTAACGAATAGGTTAGATGGCGAAGGATTTTGATTGGATTTTTGGCCCATAGGCGAGATTATTGTTGGAATTGCTTCGTTTTAGAGTGTTGCTGAACATCCTAAGTTCGCTTACAAATTAGTGAACAGCTTGATTTTATAATTAACAATTAGTGAGTAAAATACGCTCCTTTTCTATATTTCTTTAAATATATCAGTTCCGTCTAATTTTTAGTATTACATATGCATTAGAAAAATTGTTCGTTATGAAATTTTCTAAAAAACGAGCACCGATAGAGATCGCTAGGTGCAATTGCTAACTTGCAAATGGCTTCCAAAGCTTTGAAAACACATTATTTTCACTATTTCTTTACTCGAAAGCAACTGCACGTGGACGACTAAAAATTCTTGAAGATGGTGTCGATGTTATCCCGATAATGTACAAAAAATTTCAGCAAGATCGGATTATTACTTTTTGAGTAATTAACGATCTTTTTCTTTTAATCCTTAATTAATAATTGTGCAATTTTTTGTAAAATCCATTTATAATTGGGAAACTCATTTACAAAATTTAAAAAAGTTGTGAAAAATGATATCCCGCGTTTGAAAAATCGCAATTTTGGCCAATTTTATGAGGTATTTTACGCGTGAACCTTTTTATTCTAGGACAATTTTTTTGAATTTGTAAAAAATAACAGCTTTTTAGATACACAAGACTGGAGTCCCTAGAGTTAAAATATAACAAGATATTTGTTATGTCGCGCATAGAAAACGTAATAACCGGATCTTGCTGAAATTCTTTGTACATTACATATACACCATCTTCATCATCTTTAGCTCTCCCTGTGCAGTTGTTTTCGAGTAAAGAAATAGTGAAAGTAACGTGTCTTGAAAGCTTTGGAAACCATTTGCAAGTTAACAATTGCACCTAGCGACCTCTATTGGTGCTCAAAACGAACAATTTTCCTAAAGTTATACTAAAAGTTATACTAAATATGTTATACTAAAAGTTATAGTCCAGTGTATGTAGACTTTTGGCTCCGATTTCCATCAAGAAGCATCAATTTGCTTGAAATTTGAACTGTAAGTAGGGAATACCTTAAAAAGCAAACACTACCCTATGCGAATGTGCGAATTTACCCTAGGGGTGAATAATACCAAAACTCGGGGTTGGGAAGTTTATTATTGAAAATCGATAGCGGAACACATTTTAAGCAAAAAATGTTCTATATAGTTTTTTCGAAAAATCAATATTTTTGGAGTTATTCGTGATTGAAAATTTCAATTTTCCTGAAAAATAATCAGATTTTTTGAAGTACTTTAAAAAACCTTTAAGATGAGATGTTGCAGAACTCTCTAGCATAAAGACTAAGGGAGTTATCACAAAAATAAGATCGATTCCTATTTTTTTCGTGGAAAAAAAAACAACAATGCTACCCTTGGCATTACTACCCTAATTGAAATTAAACGTAATCCATTTACGCTTCACTTTATTTAAGCACTAGGTGATCCAGAAGTCTGACAGGTTTAGAATGCTTAATATTAAAAAAAAAATTAGTTAAAGTGGAAAAAGCATTTTTGAAATTTAAAAAAAAATCGTCTTTCATTCAAAATAACTAAAAAACTATCCAAGATACGGAGAACAAGAAGTATCCATTGTTCTTTACTGAGAATTTCATTTTTCTCTTATTGTCGTAGTTTACACATTAACCGAGATATGGCCTTTCAAATTTCGCATTGGCGTGTTACTGGTACGGTTTTGCAGCCCTTTAAACATTGCCTGTTCAAAAATAAAGGGCTTAAGAAATTTCAAACCTTTATGAGCTCGTAGGTCATAAAATTTCCTACAAAACGGCTTTTTGGTGAGCTGACAAATTAGTTAACAGCTTGATTTTATAATTAACAATTAGTAAAGTACGCCCCTTTTCTATATTTCTTTAAATATCCCCGTGCCTTCTAACTTATAGTATAACATATGCATTAGAAAAATTGTTCGTTATGAAATTTTCTAAAAACCGAGCACCGATAGAGATCGCTAGGTGCAACTGTTAATTTGCAAGTGTCTTCCAAAGCTTTCAAAACATGTTATTTTCATTGTTTCTCTAGTCGAAACCAACAGCACATAGAGGGCTAATCATTCTTGAAGATGGTGTCTGTTTTCCCGATAATGTATCAAAAATTTCAGCAAGATCGCTTTATTGCTTTTTAAGTAATTAACGATCTAATTTTTTTTAATACTTAATAATTGTTCCATATTTTGTAAAATCCATTTATAATTGGGAAAGTCATTTAGAAAATTCAAAAAGCTGTTGAAAAATGGTATTCCCTTGGAATTTTTGAAAAATCACCCGAATCTTTTTATGCGTGACATAAACTTTAATAATAAACTTTGACAATTGTTTTACTCTTAAACACAATCAAGGAATAAAATATTTTTTTTTTATTAAAAGTACTAGTATTAAAGTACTACCTCTATTTTGATCACAGTACGACATATTATTATAATACGCCCTCACGAATTTATTGAAAAAGAAAATCAAAAATACATTCCGAGAGCAGCAGTGTACCAAGTATTGTTATCTTTGGCTTGTTGCATCGCCCCTACGGATTTTTGGGAAATGGTACTACCAGCGCTATAAAGAGCACTTTAGTCCAGATATACTGTGAAAAATTCAGATTCGTACACTTTGTAGTTTTCGAGTAAGAAAGTATAATCCGAGAGTAGCCGTGTAGCAAGTAGTGGTATCCTTGGCTTATTGCATCGCCCCTACCGGTTTTTGGGAAATGGTACTACCAGTGCTATAAAGAGCACTTTATTCTAGATATACCTTGAAAAATTCAGAGTGGCACACTTTGTAATTTTCGAGTAAAAAAATATAATCCGAGAGCAGCTGTATACCAAGTATTGATATCTTTGGCTTATAGCATCGCCCCTACGAGTTTTTGGGAAATGGTACTACCAGTGCTATAAGGAGCACTTTATTCTAGATATACCTTGAAAAATTCAGAGTGGCACACTTTGTAATTTTCGAGTAAAAAAATATAATCCGAGAGCAGCTGTATACCAAGTATTGATATCTTTGGCTTATAGCATCGCTCCTACGGGTTTTTGGAAAATGGTACTACCAGTGCTATAAAGAGCACTTTATTCTAGATGTACTGTGAAAAATTCAGAGTGGCACACTTTGTAATTTTCGAGTAAAAAAATATAATCCGAGAGCAACTGTATACCAAGTATTGATATCTTTGGCTTATAGCATCGCCTCTACGGGTTTTTGGGAAATGGTACTACCAGTGTTATAAAGAGAACTTTATTCTAGATACACTGTGAAAAATTTAGATTGGTACACTGTGTAGTTTTCGAGTAAGAGAGTATAATCCTAGAACAGCCGTGTAGCAAGTACTGATATCTTTGGCTTATTGCATCGCCCCTACGGGTTTTTGGGAAATGGTACTACTAGTGCTATAAAGGGCACTTTATTCTAGATATACTGTAAATGGGAGTGAGTACACTATGTAGTTCTCGAGTATAATGATAATACTTTATAACCGCTGTACAGATTATATAGAGAATATATCTGTAAAGGGAATATTTTAATACTTAGTTGTACTATAAATCCGCTATATAGATGAAATCTTTATCGAAAAATCTTTATAGAATATAGTCTAATCTATATAGTTCAGAAACCTATATCGCTTGGTTATACGGGTATTTGACGAATTTGTCAAACTTAAAGTTAGAAGAGTAAAACTGTAATAAATCTGAATTGTAGGTTGCTGATGTTAATTAATTTTAAATTGTTTTCGAAAATAAAAGTATTTGGACATTTTATAATGTAGTTTTTAAACCTCAATTTAAGGTTATTTTTTCTTTACTTTTCACATAAGAGGTGGCATTTCGAAAACTCGCATCATGCTGAAAAAATCTACCGCGCGGTCCTGGTAATCAGTAACGTCCGTATTCTATGTGCGTACTTAATTAATCACATTTTAACTAAAAAAAATTAAAGAGAGACCTGAACTCAGTGACTTTATGAGATAGTGAAAAACTCTCCAGCTACCTTAATAATTTAAATAAAGTGTGGAAGTGTATCCAATAAATCACAGTGCTATTTCGTCGTATAAACATTTTCACATCGCCATAAATAAACAAGCAGCCATTTACGAATTCCGAATCATAGACAGAACAGCAAGTCTCCACATCAGGCCGGAAAGTTGGCATCAATATCAACTCCATATCCAGGACGGAGTAAGAATAAAAACATATACCCAATTTAAACTTAAATTTGCAAATTAAAGGGAAAATAATTTTAAATGTTGCAACCAAAAAACTTTCACATCAAACAAGGCCAATTCAATTTAAATCCACAGTAAAAGTAAATTGTCATTTATATTGTTTATAACTTTTCCCATATGTTTATCAAGTAAATTTGTTAGTTTTGAACGGGCCTTTCTTTTTAAGTTTATAGACTAACCTTTCTTACAGAATCTCCGTAGAATTTACTCCTGAGGTGTAGATGCAGAGGTAGCAGTAAATTCTCATGTTCTGAATTGAGATAGGGAATTATTACCTTGTCGCGGGCTTAATAGTGACTGGCGCCCGTAAGATTTTAAGCAATATTTTATATTTTTTTTAACTGATACCCAAACGATTTTTAAGGACACACACTCATATCATAGCAGTATATTCACGTAGATCTTATACATGCAATTAAGTAGGTACATACCAGCATATGCACCACTAGCAATTTCCACTTAAATGGAAATAGCTGATGGTGCTAATGTCTTTTATGGACAGATACTTTATCACTTTATAATATTGTACCTCATAATAGACCCATCAATCATTGCTCTCCAGACTACTCCACAACATCTTCGACGAGATCTGGTATGAATTGCAACCTACAATGTGGTCACCTGGTGCAGCGAATATAGCGAGAATATGTAGTAATGTATACTACATGGCACAGTCTCGGCGCTGCGTAACTCCAGGGACTCTATTATACATCGCGTGCCCTTAACAAGAACATCATAATTTGACCAGAGATGGGTGTAATATATCATCCAATGTAATTTTCCAGACATTTACTGCCATCGTTTTAATTAACAATACGCTATCGCCTACTTATTAATTACCTCACTATAATTCAACTAATGGCTGGCGGCGTTGGCGTTTGAACCACAGAGAGTACACGCGTTAACGGTGGAATTTCTGTCGAATTATCTTTCTAGTTATTTACCCTTTGGGCTTACGTTTAGGCCTCAATTTCACTGCGAGTTTCTATCTGTTGACTACTATGAATAATTTCGCGCAGCCAATTTCCCCAAAGATATACACTGAATTATCCGGGCTGGAAAATCGAATGATGTTTCCAGCCATCGTACACGGTGGAGCGGAAAAATGGAAAATAAAACACTGTTCCCTTCTAAGTAGAAGTAACACAATGTAGGTTGGTAGAATAAAGGAGGTAAACGTTTAGCTATTTCAATTGTTAAATACTCACATGGTTAAAGTGAACTTCATATTTCTAAGTCAAATAAAAAATTCCCGACAAAGGAGTGAACACGGCGTGAGACACCCAAAAAAAGCCATAAAACTCGGCCATAAAAGTGTCAAAGCCGACGTAATTTATTGCGGCTCAGGACCGTACTTAAAATTATTGTGCCGTGAGTTACAATCTAATTAATTTAATGTATGGTTGATAAATAAATAGTTATTTGTTACAGTGATAATGATAAATTTAAAAAAAATATTCTGTTTTGCTTGTGTTAAGATAGGAATAATATTTCATATATTGGTGGAGCATTGATGAATTTTATTAGTCTAAATTAAAATTATACCAAATATTCTTTTGTTGGTCAGTTTCGCCAATAATAATTTAATATACCTATCGAATTATTATTGTTGCCCAGCAAGGACGACGTGGAGGTACGAGCAATTCCTTGCCAAAAAATGTGGGTTCAGAGTTAAGGTTATCGATATTATTAAAATAGGTCAAAGAAATAAAGTAACTTTTTAAATTCATCAAATAAAGAAAATATTGAATTTATGTCAATAACCCGTAATCTAATTAACCCAGATTAAATAAATAAATAAAATTCTAGAAAACAAACAAGTAATTGAAATAAATAAATTCAATTCTGAACAGCAAATAAATAACTATAAAATAAATAAATTCAGTTCTGAAAAAGAAACAAATAAATAATTATCAAATAAAATATGTATACATATAATATAATAAATAAAAATTACGTTATATTTCATTTGCTCGTATGTAAAACACTAATGAAACGATAAATTCACAATGTACACTAAATCAAATCACATATAACATTTTATTTAAAACTCTAATCACTACACTCACTCAACACTTCACAACCACTTTCTAAATCGGTATCATCGTCGGTATCTGAATCTACAGATATTATTAAATGGTCTTGATTAGAGCTGATGCTTTTTTCTAACTTAATAAATTCATCTTCAATTTTAATGACATGCTGAATACACTTTTTCCAATTACTTGGTGTTATTTCTCCCACTTTAGCTTTAATGAGGTCGACTACTTTGGCATCAAATTTGGGGAAGGTGTTATTTTTGCCAATAGTTCTTTTCAGCTAACTCCATATTAGTTCTATCGGGTTAAAAATGCAAAAATATGGGGGTAACCGTAAAACTGTATGTCCTTGAGCTTTAGCCATGCTATCAATCACATTGTTTTGGGAAGTTTTGCTTCTTAACAATTTCCAAAAGATCTTCCTTCCTAAAATTTTCTTCAAATTCCAAATTATGTTTTCGGAGAAATTCTTGAATATCTTTTTTCTTTGTTCCCGTATTTGGTATTTTCTCAGTTTGTCGCGAATGATACGAAGCATTGTCTAAAACAATTACGCTGTTTTCTTCTATATTTGGTAGCAATGAAGTCTGAAATCATGCTTCAAAAATATCCGCAGTCATGTTTTGGTGATAGTCAACGTTTGATTCTTCCATTTTTTTCCCACTTAATTTGAGAGATTATGCACCCATCCATTTTCTGATCCACAATGTACAATTACTAATCTGGTTCCTTTATTTGCAGGCATATCAACTTTACATTTCTTTGAACCATCTTTCCAGCCTTTTTTCACTGTATCATGGGTATCATACCAAGTTTTATCTAAATAATAAATAGGTCGTTGTTCATTTTGAAATTTTTTTATATTCTCCAAATACTCATTACGCCACTGCACAATTCTAAAGCTTTCCATAATACCTCCCGTTTTATTAATAATCTTGAACCTAAATCCTATCTTTATTATCCAGCGCCGAAGTGTTGCTTGACTAACTGACACTGCACCATTTGTTTTCAGTTCCATATATATTGATTCCACCGTTGGTGCCTCATTTTCCATATACTTGCTATAAATTAAATCTCTTAACAATTTCACCATAGACGAATCTAATGCTCGTGCTGCTCCTTTATCCGATCTAACTTTTCGATTAGGTACCACATCCTGAATTATTCTATAGATAGACCGTTCCGAAATTTCTGTTAAGTAGGCCGTTTTTTCCACGGCTCCTTTTTCGCCTTCACTTTCTTTTATATTTTTATAAACGCTTAAAATTATTTTTTTAGTCTGTTCGCATAAATATTGTCTAGAACTTTTCTCTGTAATTTGCAAGCCATTACCATTTCCCACATTTTCGTTAAATTCTCTGCTGGTGCTAGGTTGATGATCTTCCCAAGGCCTGAACATTATCACAATATTATTTTACCACAGCCACTAAAAAACGGCAAACCCTCGAATATTTCACCATCCGCCGGAATATTTATATACAACTACATAAAATATGCTTAAACAAACAGCAATTTCACTTATTTATCTGTTAAAATATTATACATTCTAGGCACTCACAATCAAAATAAAATGTAAACACTGAACCACACAGTGTATTATTGTATGAAGCACATAACCTATATATTCTAAATAACACAACTCGTTCGAAATATCGCGGAAGATTGTGGTCCGTCTCCGCTTAATACCTGTGCCGTTCTGCTTGCCCTTTTACAGCATTATGTATGTGTGTAAAAAAATTAAGTAAACAGTAGTGACCGTTAGATCGTAAAATATTTTAGGAGTGAGTGGCGTAGTTTTAGAAATTATAACTGATACTGGCGAGTTTCCCTTAATTTCTTATTTTAATCCATGCCCCGCTCTATCCTAGTGGTAATAGGCGGCAAAGCTTTGACATTTTTTATCTGACTTAGAAATATGAAGTTTACTTTAACCCTCATATGTTGGACATTCTGCATTTTGCGAAAGAAGTTCGAGTTTGACTCAATTGTGCTTTAAGAGATTTTAAGCGGTTTGATATGCAGCACTCTCATGGAGATACGTCCGCTTGTCGTCTATTTTTAAAAATGGTTGTCGCAAAATTCATATTTATTAACAGTCCAGTCAACGGAGCACTAAAATGACTAAGATCTCTAATTTGAGTTCTAGTGAATGGATTTTGATGATGTGCAATGTGTTTATAATGAAGTTAATAAAAAAGTTGAAAAAAAGATTAGAGTAGGAAATGATCGGAAGGGAGTAGAAAACACTCCTTTTGTCTAAATGCTATTTGTGGCATTATCTTAATTTTTTTCTTCTTCAATTCTTTGGGACTTCCTGCCACATGTATTTTTTCTTTTTCTGCAGTGCTCGGGGAATCTACAAAATATCACAATTAACCAACATGTTACTGGTAAATAACCTCTACGCTTGTGACTTTTACGTCAAAGGATCAGTTAGAGGTTGTTTTTTTAAATAAACAACAAAAATAAGTATAAAAATTTGAAATTAAATATTTTGCCGACGTTTCGGAAATCTAATCTGTTTCCGTTTTCAAGGCTTTTTTTGAAAAATCTTTTTTTGCTGTGTTTGATAAATACACAGCTCTAGGAATGTTTGTTATATTCAATATCCATAGATATTTACCATTTACATAGAACTGTTGATATAGTTAACAAGTTTTTTTAGTTTTTATATAATGTTAAGTTTGTGAAGTTCTTCTTTTAACATTGGCAACCAAGTTGTACAGACATTTACAGAACAATTCGACACGCATCTATCCTTATTCAATAACATTATCGCGGATTCAGACGTATGCATCGAGGCCCTCTAAATATTTTTTGTCTCTTGGATTTTTTTGTAACTTGCTAATTTTCCGAGTTACAGGCAGTTTTTCACCATAAACAATGTAGTTACTACATTTTTTTCCACATTTTCAATTTAAAAATTATATTAAATCTTTTGAAACTGGTATCGTTGTATTAGGTTTCGTATCTTTTTATAACAATATACAGCGTGTCCTCCGATTAAGTTTGCTATTGGTGAAATGGACAAAAAATTTTCGATTTTTTTTTTTCATATTTGGGGGTTCACCTCTGCTTATCTAAAAAGTTACTTTGGGTTTACTTTTGGTTTTTTTTTAATCACGTAGGCCATGACAGTTAAGCAAAAACGAATTTCTTGTTAGGTAAAGTACTATTCTGTAAAAGATACAGCAAAATGCCATTAAGGAAAGTTATTCAGATTAAAAAGTTTTAGTCCGGTGCAAAATTTCAGAAATATACTCCTTGGTTCACGGATGTGATCACTGTCCCATCAAGGCCCTCTTTTTGCTCTAATATTTGATTCGAACCTCCACTAGTTAACAAAATAAATAAACTCGAATTTTCAACAACACTTAAACACTATATTTACAATAAAAAACACGCAAATAATCGGTTTAGAAATATAACAAACAAGAAAATAATACTTAAAATTTAAACAAAGATAATCAAAAGGACCGTTGTCCAGCACTTAAGCAAAAATGTTACTTTGTTAAGAATGATTTAGTTTACGATAGAACATAAACTGATTAAACCTGAAGGGTGGAAAAGAAATCGATACAATTATAGTCCGGGGAAGTTAGCTTCAGTAATTACGATTTCTAGGAATGTTTTGGGACTAGCTGAAAATTGGCCTATCCCCTACAAAATTTCCACAGGAATCCGTTGGCCACTCAAAATGGCGACTCTAATTGTTACTTAACTTTTTTTTAAATTCATTTTGCAACTTAATTTTTTGCTTATATCTTCACTTGTGAAGATTGTAAAAAACGCTTGACTCGTCAATTTCTTCGTCTTGCACTCCTCTGTAAGATACGTCTACATAATGATCGAAATTTCAAATGTTAATAACATTTTGAGAAGAAACAAGAAACTGAAATAATTTAATTTTTCGATCCTTGAAATTTGAAGTAATGTAGAAGCAAATGTAAAATCGGTTTGTCAACGATACTATAAGAAATGGTACATCCTTTTACTTAAAAAAATGCGCTTTGTTCTATTGCAAAATATTAATTACTTTTTTTGCAATTATTTTTTTTTCTTTAAACTGAGACTGTTATAACAAAAGACCAAATTAATATTTCACAATTCTGCTTGGGTTCGTACACTCTATTTGACGTATATTTTTACAATCAAAAAGAATATTACAAAAAAATATTAATTTTTGACATTTTTTCGCAAAAAAACAATTTTGCAACTTCAATGAATGTAAATATGTCGGTGGATTTTGCATAAAATGTGTTCATATCTCGGCTTCAGAACATCGTCGAACAAACTTTTATGATGATTAGAATGCCGTTGGTTGCAACAATTTTATGCAAAATCCACTGACATATGTACATTTACTTAAGTTGCAAAATGTTTTTTTTGCGGAAAAAAGTCGATTTTCATTTTTTTGCAATATTCTTTGTGATTATGAAGATATACGTCAAATAGAATGTATAAACCCAAGCAGAATTGTAAAATATTAATGTGATCTTTTGTTATAACAGTCTTAGTTAAAAAAAAAAAATTGCAAGAAAAGTAAGTAATATTTTGCAACGGAACAAGGCGCAAGCTAAAAAGATGTACTATTTTTTATAATATCGTTACTTACTTCTACATTACTTCAAAATTCGAGGATCGAGAAATTAATTTTCTTCAATTATTTGCCATAAAATGTTATTTAACAATTGAATTTCGTACATTGCGTAAACGTACCTTATAGGGGAGTTCAAGACGAAGAAATTGACGAATCAAACGCCTTTCTGAGACCCTCACAAGCGAAGATATAAGCAAAAAACTAAGCTGCAAAACGATTTTTTTTTGAAGTTAAATAACAATTGAAGCCGTCATTTTGAGTGGTCAACACTATTATTTTCGGATTCCTGAGGAAATTCTGTAGGGGATAGACCAATTTTTAGCTAGTCCCAAAACTGTCCGTAACGTTTTCCTAATTTCTCCGGAGATTTAACCAACATGAAGCTAATAATTTCAAAAACTAGTTTATAAAATGTCAGTTGCCAATGGGAATGGGTTAAAATTTACTTTGAAATTTATTGACATTCAGTTAAATTTTAGAACAAAATCCTCGAAAATTACAACCGTCTGACACTAATAATAATCACGTTGAATTATTATTATTATTATTATTATGCTACCTGGACCCATGAATGCGGACCTGCCCCTTTTTAGTGCACTTAAACTAACCAGCAACTGGCGTTTTGCATAGTACAATATGGGCCAAAATAGCTTCCCATAAATATAAAACATTCCTTTAGTAAGGACTTATTATATATCCAACTCTCTAATTCCAGTGAGGTAAACAAAGAACCTTTTTTGTGTTGGCAGTACTTTCCTATTTTATCTATTCTCCAAGGGAAAAACCTCAGTGATCTCTATCTAGTTTTCAACATGATTTGGAATCGCTTGACCAATTATAACATTTATGGGTCCACCGGTGCCAAAGTTAATCTAAATATTCGCTAAAACGGTGTCGCTTTACCCCGTTCACGAGCTATTTACCCCGCGTTTGGAACATTTCTAATAAAAGAGCAATTTGACAAGGCTTAGTTTTGAGTTGATAAGTAGCAGTAATACGTACCCAATTTGAAAACATAATAAATATTACTTTATAGTTATTGCCGAAAAGGTCCTTGTCGTTGGGACGGATGGTTGTAGAGTCTCTACAAGCGTAGATCTAATTTTGAAAATCCTCTAAGATCACGTTGTCTTTATTACTTTCAATTGCCATCTCAACTTTTTTCAAAATTCCGCGATAGTTTATATAAAATGAAATTTTTCACCCTTTTATTGCATTTGTTACAGATATCCTGCCTCCAAATACTTATAATACTTTGATTGAATTCTATTCTACGTCATGGGTTTAAATTAAGTATTTTATTTAAAATTACAATTAATTTGTATCGATAACAACTATTTATTTCTTAGCTGAGCACATCGTTACTACTGCCTTATATACTTACACCTTTATTAGCAATTCTTGAGATGTTCTAGCGTAAAGTGAGTGCACTGTGCATTCACAATGTCTGATACGATTAACTGCAAATGCTGCCATTCACAGACTTGTATCTGGGACAACTCGAGTAGCACGTCATATTCTCGAAGAGATAAGTAAATTGCAGTAAGGAAGTTGTAATAACAATGAAGGTTCTACATTTACCTCTTCTGATGGCATTATTGTGCCTCAATAATTAATTACTCACTGTAATTGAGTTGTAATAATTTGAATAATTGATTATATTGTTTCACAACAGGATGTTCGTTGAGAGTTACTCCATATGAAGTTAACTGATTTAATAAACGAAACTTTTAATAATAATAATAATAAAGTGCTTTTATTGAAAATATGCACATGGTGGAGCCCAGTCCAGAGACTGCTCAAATACTGAACCAAGAAATTAACAAAATAAATATTTACAAAAAAATGGATAATAAATGGTAATAAAATTAAACTAAACACAATTTGAAATAGAGAGAAGAATGTGCCTACATTAGGTAGGCTTAACTTTATTTCTGATGCTTTGTTCACTGATCTTCAAGAAATCTTTTATAGTGAAATTTAAATGGGTTTGCCGGAACTTGCTTAATATTAACAGGAATGGGGTTATATAACGTTGATGAGGAGTACGTAAAGGATTTTTGAAATATGGCTGTCGTATGATGAGCAATTGTCAAATTCTTAGTGTATCTTAGATTTCGTTGGTAAATGGAAAACCTGCGAATGAACGGTTCTTTTAGGTATGAGGGATTAGCTGATACTACCAATTTATGAGTAAAATTTGCGTCTTGTAGCCATATTTAACCATCCAAGTCTTTTTAATTTTTGCGATACATAATATTTTTTTTAAGTCAGATGTAAATCTAATGCACGTATTTTGCACCTTTTGAATCCTATAAGCATTTGTTTGGTCGAGAGAGGAACCATATATAATATTGCCATAGTTGAAAAAGAGAAGACTAGAGATTCATTTAAAATAGTTCTTAATTACTTCCACATCCACGTAGTGGATTGGAAGTATAGTAATCGCAAAAAAAATTTCAATTTTTTTTCTTGAAATGGGTATAGAATGGCATGAAACGTCGAGATTTTAAATTTGAGCGAAAAAAAATTTCTATCTGTCTGTCTGTCTGTTTTGTCCGCACGTTTTCTCCGGAACAGTTTAAGATATTGACTTGAAATTTTGTACACGTATATATTATAACGAGATCTGGAACTGGATTGTTATTTGAAGATATCCAGTGAAGGGTTAAATAGGGGTAAATAGGGAGAAATATGTAATGCAAGCTGGCAAGAATACAGAAACTTGAAATTTGATATATGTACTACAAGCCAAGGCCCCAAAATTTTTCATAATATTTTTCAACCCCCCACCGCCCCCTACTCCATTATTAAACGGGTTGATAAAATAAAATTCAGAGATTCATTTAAAATTTGGTACACCTATGTATTATAACGCCATCTGGACCTGGTGTATATTTTCAGATGATTCCGTGAAGGGTTGGGGGTTAAATAGGGGAAAATAGGTAAAGCAGGCTGGTATGAGTACAGAAACTTGAAATTCGGTGTATGTACTAGAAACGAAGGCCTCAGATTTTTTTATAACATTTTTCAACTCCCCAATACTCTTACTCCATTATTAAAGGGGTTGATAAAATAAAATTGAGATATTCACTTAAAATTTGGCACACGTATGTATTATAGCGACATTTGGAACTACATTATATTTTGAGATGACTCCGTTGAAGGGTTGTGGGTTAAATAGGGGTAGATAGGGGAAAATATGTGAAGCAAGCTGGTAAGAGTACAGAAATTTGGAATTTGGTGTATACACTAGAAGTGAAGGCCTCATGTTTTTTATAATATTTTCCATCCCCCCCACCACCATCTCCCTTATTAAAAGAGTTGATGGAATTTAGATTTTCACTTGAAATTTGGTACATGTATGTATTATAACTATATCTGAAACTAGATATTTTGACATGATTGCGTTAAAGGAGTGGGGGGTAAGTAGAGGTAAAAATAGGGAAAAACTAAGTAAGGCATGCTGGTAAGAGTACAGAAACTTGAAATTCGGTGTAAGTCCTAGAGGCCAAGGTCTCAGTTTTCTTAATAACCCCCCACTACCCTTATTCCATTATTAAAGGGTTTGATAAAATAAAATTGAGATATTCACTTGAAATTTGGTAAACATATGTATTTTAACGACATTCGGAACTAGATTATATTTTGGGATGATTCCGTTGCAGGGTTGGGGGTTAAATAGGAGTAAATAGTGGAAAATAAGTAAATTAAGCTGGTAAGAGTACAGAAATTTGGGATTTGGTGCATATACTAGATACCGAGGCCTTAAATTTCTTTCTAATATTTTTCAAATCCCAACACCTTCACTCCATTATTAATGGGATTGTTATAATAAAATTGAAATATTCATTTGGAAGTTAGTACCACATCTGATTGAGATGATTCCATTGAAGGGCTGGGAGGTGGTAGGTTGTGAATAGGGGAAAATAAGTAGTGTAAACTAGAAACTTCATTTTTAACGTGTATGGTATACACCAACGACACCAACTTTTCTATGACATCTGTCCCAAATATTATTAAAATTCTATGATCAATAATTTCCACATACTAGAGTGCAAATCTAGTCAAAATTTCCCTTAAAGTGATTTTCATGAAAAATCTGGATGTGGAAGTAGTGATTCCTTAGGCAGCGGTATTTTACATTGAAACTATGACGATAAGAATATAATTTTTTTAATGCGCAGTGAGACTTTTTCATAAGGTTAGTAACATGTCTTTAGGCAATGTCGGCAAGATAATTTACAACATTATTAAAGTCTTGGTTTATGTATTCAATGGGCTACATAATCTGTGATGAATCAAAGCTGCTACAAATCTGGGTATCGTCAGCATAGGTTTTTAAGACATGACAACATCAGCAGTATACAAAATAATCAACAGCGTCCCAAAATTGACCCTTGCGGTACACCAGATTCAAGCATATTTGAATCAGAGAAAGACGTATCTTGACTACAACCTTTTGTTTGCAATTAGTATAGTAAGATTTAATTATTTTTAAAGCACCGTTAGAAAAGGTCACACCTATTGTATACAGGTAACTTGAAATTTCCTCCTATTTTCATAACGTTTAATTAGAAGTATTGTAATTTACTTGGCCTCCTCTTGCTACGTTTAACACTATCGGCTTATCTGTCGCGGTTACCTGTTAGGCGTACGAAGTCAGCAAAGCTCTTTTTCATCAGATCTTTTGTGACATTAGTCCAACGCTGCGGAGGGCGTCTTCTTCGTCTCTTGCTATCCGATTTTCCCTCAACTATAAATTGTTGTAAATTGCCCTCTAGGGTGATTAAAAAATAAGAAAATTCAGGAGAATACGATCCTGGAGAGTAGCATTTGAGGGGTGTATTTCTTAGGGAGTCGAGCTACAAGTACGACAGGCTGTCTGGGAAATTCGTAGCATACGTCTTCGGTTCCACATCTCGAAAGCATTAATACACCGTTGCACAGTGGGGTGAGAATAAGCAATTCTCGACCGAAATATTGAAGTCTAGGAAACTAATCCCAAATAATCTCACGATTAATATTGAAAAAATATTCCTGATAAATTGAGATGGTTGGAATCGAAGTAACTGAGTAAAATTCTGAAATAGACAAAGAAAATAACAAATATATTCAGTGAGGAACAACATTAAATAATTCACACATAAAATTAATTAAAAGCTGTCATCATAATCAGAATACCATGATTGCTCGTCACCATAATTATCATCATCATCATCGCCTTGGCATTCTGAGACAGGAGGTGTCACTATCAAATCTAAAGCGTCCTTTGGCAAGTGTTGAAGTTTCTTTTTGGGCAGCTTCCTGTAGACCATATAAAATACATTATAATTGTTTCACATGATTTGAGTTTAATAAAAAATCATATCTTCCTAATTTTTGAGCACCCAGTATAAAAAAATTACGTTTTAAAACAACGTAAATTGAAATATTTCGAAAATAAGAAACCGCTGTTTAAGGAATCACTACTTTCATTTCCAGATTTTCCATCTAAGTCTCTTTAAAGGAAAACACCTTGACTATATTTGCAATCAAGTATGTGGAAATAATTAGTAAATAAATTATAATAATATATTTGAGGCAGATGTGATAAAAAATTTGAGTTGGTTTCTAACATATTATTGTGATATTGGGATATTTTATAATAAAGCTAAACTTTGCAACAGTAAGGTCTAAATTGCAAAATAATAGATTCATAATGACAACAATAAATTGTTCCTTAATAAAGATTTGACAAAATATCAACTCATAACTTAAAATAAAAATAGTAAATTATAACTTTTAAGCCAGAAACTACCTCATCGCAGAACATGAGAGGATGTTGCACGGGCCTCGTACAACGGTAGTAAGTTTCAATATGGTAAGTTGAAATGGTAGAAAGAAGGGTTCATACAAAATGTATAGGTAATAGTAACGCGTAGTAGAAATATTTTAATTGTACTGAATACCAAATAATTGTAATTTTATTATTTCAAATATTTAACATACCTGATATTAAAAAAAGGATATTGTTACATCGTTTAACTTACAAAATGCTTATGGAACAGTATTAAGTAGCTAAACATAGGTAGAATCCTACCAGAGTGCATAGATGTAGTTGGAACTCAGCGTAGAACCTACAAAATACAAAATAAACATTTTAAAAAGAATGTATTCACAAAGAATCTTAAAATACAAATGTAATAGGCTATGAAAGTGCTTAATTAATAACATTTTAACTATAAAAATCAAATGGGAGACCGAAACTCAGTGACTTTATAAGGTAGTGAAAATCTCTCCCGCAGCTAACGTAAAGTTATATAAAATACAAATTTCAAGCCTCGTAATGAGTAAAATCAGCGATAAGATTATAGAGACTTACCAAGTGCATGTAACCACATATCAAGCACTGGAATGTGTTGATTTTAAATAGTAGAAACTTTATAAAATAGTTGGTAGTAATCTTTGGTTAGGACTTTCTCCATAAAAGTTGCATAAAACATTTCAATTAAAGAGTTTATGTAAGTTTATTCATTTTGTAATTGAAGAGACCACTTTGTAGTTTGATCTGATGTAATAGCGTGTTTCGAATACCATACCCAAGGACTGGTACATAGCATTGCATCGTAGGCATACCTGAAAAATGCCAGATTATTATTATTATTGTTACAAATGTTAAAAATGGTGTTTATATGATTTAAAACGATAGTAGGTGATTAGATTTTAAGTTAAAATGGGAAAAGTAAAGTATTTTTAGCAGTTTTAAGCAATTGTGAACAATTTTACGAAAAGTTATCGAAATTCCTAATAAGACACCTAGAGACATGTATGGGGTATCAAAATGTTCAGAAAAAGGTCAGAAAGGTTAAAACATAATCAGAGTAAAGATTTATTCAGTAAATTGCTAGAAAATTCAATATAAAAAATATAAATTTTAAATATGTCAAAACAAGATTGCTTTGGTTTTTAGAAAAGCCACATCTAAGCCAATAGAATTTAAGTATTAAAAAAAAGAGAGAGTTGTTGAAGCGTGGGTACGAAAAGGACGCCGTTTATTGAGCTCCACAAAAGTTTACAAAAATAAACTAAATTTAAATAAATTTTCGTAAATCAAATGTAAGGTGAATGTTTAAAAGTATCCATAAAGTACGAGGAACACGTCTAATATAAAATTTGAAGCAAAAAGGCATCCAAAGGTAATCAAATAACCTTTCGTAGAATTTGAAGACATAACCCTACTTTTTATAAATAATTTATGTAAATTTTATACAAGGGAGCAGTTTCGCACATAATATTGGTAATTTGTTACTTACCTTAACAAATTAAGTAAAGTTCGGAAGTGTATCCGTTAAAACACAGTGTTTAATTCGTCGTAAAACAAATTTTCACATAAACGTTCTTGCGTCAAGCAGCCATTCACAGATTTGCAGTATTGGCAGAGTAGCGGGTCTACTTACCAGGCCGGAAAGTTGGCAGCAGCAATCTCTACATTCAGGACGGAGTAAGAATAAAACATTGAAAAGGCGAAACTGAATTCATTAAAGGTTGCAACAAAATAAATTTTCAAATCAAAAAGGCCGATTAGTTTTAAGTCTTAGAATAGTAATTGTCACCCATATTCTTTATACTTTTCCCATATTTTTTTTAGTAAATTTGTAAATTTGCATGGGCCTTTCCTTTTAAAAGATAGAGACT
Source organism: Stenurella melanura (assembly GCA_963583905.1). Taxonomy (NCBI): domain Eukaryota; kingdom Metazoa; phylum Arthropoda; class Insecta; order Coleoptera; family Cerambycidae; genus Stenurella; species Stenurella melanura. The sequence goes on along the minus strand of OY757316.1, from coordinate 101,898,755 downwards.
AACCTTTATTTCAGAACACCGTAGAACTTACTCCTGAGGTAAGAGGCAGACGAGCAGTAGGTTTCTCATGTTCTGATCGAGCTAGCGAATAATACCTTGTCGCGGGGTTAAGCGTGACTGGCGTCCAGGCATAGTTAAAATTAAAATTAAAAAAATTAGTAATAACATAACAATATACACCAAAAATGAAATTTCTGAACTCTTATTAGTTAGCTCTACTTATTTTCCCCTATTTACACATCGATCAGATGTCATTACAATACACACCTGTACCAAATTTCAAGTGAATATCTCAATTTCATTTTGTCAACCTCTGTAATAATGGAGTGGAGGTGGTGGGGGGTTGAAAAATTTTCTAAAGAAATCTGAGGCCTTGGCTTCTAGTATATATACCAAGTCCCAAGTTTCTGTACTCTTATCAGCGTGCTTTACTTGTTTTCCCTGATTTACCTCTATGTAACGCCCAACCCTTCAATGGAATCATCTCAAAATATAATCTAATTACAGATATCGTTATAATACATACTTGTACCAAATTTCAAGTAAAAATCTCAATTACATTTTATCAACCCTTTTAAAAATGGAGTGGGGATGGTGGGGGAGTTGAAAAATTGTATAAAACAAATCTGAGGTCTTGGCTTCTAGTATATCCACCAAATTCCAAATTTTTGTATTCTTACCAGCTAGCTTTACTTATTTTCCCCTCCATACCCCTATTTAACCTAACCTAACCTAACTCTTTACCGCATATGTTTGAAAAACAACTCAGTTCCAGATATCATTATAATACATACCTAGGTGTACAAAATTTCCGGTCAATATCTTAAACCACCTCAGACAGACAAACAGGATTTTTTTTGGCTCAAATTTAAAATCTACGTTTGATGACATTCTAAACCTATTTCAACAAGAAAAATGTTTTTACGATTACTATACTTCCACTCCACTACGTGAATATGAAAGAAAAAATACATTTTTTTAGTATATTAAATCGAGTGTCATGACATGAACTTCACAAATGGGATTGGACGTTTATAATCATCTCCAGATTATGTCAACTTCATTGGCGAAAAGCGTCCAGAAGGTTTTGTTTCTTGGCATTTGGGAAAACTATTTATGTGCCAAATGTAATTCGCTTTTGTAGAATCATAATCATTCTATAAGCATTAAAAAATATACCCCTTTTAACAGTGTTCGTACTATTAGTCGCAATAGCTGTAATGAAGACAAATCTCAGCTTCGCACTTTTATTTAAAATTTCCGTTATGTTTCGTACACGTCCTTTTGTCCTTTATTGCGGCCTATTTATGTTCGATGAGGTTTAAGAATGATATAGTAGCGACACCCTAAAGCCATTTATCCAGACTCCTCCAATAAGGCATACAATTTATGCCTTTTATATCTTTCGGTATTTTTAAACCGGTATTAGGAATATCCGAATATCTCCGCACAGAAACGCAAGTGAGTTTGGCAGCCTGACATGGGATTTGACGGAATATTTTGAGGATAGTGCCGAGCATACTATGTATCGCATTAAAGCGTTTTCACCCACGCCGACAAAACTGGAATATTTGTAAGTTAATGATACTATCCAGGCTTCCCAATACACGCACATACTAATAGTCTTATAGAAATTTCATTAGATGAACTAACCAATTATTTTATCAATGTGACAAAGCAAGTAACTGATGAATTACATACGCCTTCGTTTAAATTCTTCAAAAAAGTTGTAGCTAAGAACACGCAACTAGAACGGTAGGTACAAAAATTTGACTTGATCCGTGAAAAACTATATCGATATATTTAAACGTGTCTTTTTCTTTCATAAACCCCATTTTATCTTCAATCATACTTGTTTCTCTAAAATTCTTTTCTAAAATGTGTTATATGAATAAAAAAGACATGAAATACAGGTGATATCATGAGTATATCCCTCATACTTATATTGAATGCTGGAGTGAAAAAAAAGCCCAAAATGCATCTTTCCGGTTCTCTTTTTGGGGGTTTGGGGGTAGTTTTCGCCCCTTGCAGGGTGCGGTTAAGGTAATTGAAGGAGATTCTCGTTAATGCATTACGACCTCCCTCCAGCCCTGTGTTCCTCATGCAGCAGGGGGGTAGTTTATACCTTTCTGGAGGCTTGGTTCCGGAGCGACATTCACCCTCTACCATATTTCCTTTGCATTCTCGAGAGCTTGTAAGCTAGAAGCTTTTATGGCGCAGTTCTATGTCCAAAAGGGTATAGAAGTGGCGCAGAGGGTGTATCAACTTCTTCTGGAAACTTGTTACGGATTCAGCATCAATAATATATAGGAAGGCCATGGCCAGTTAGCCAAATCAAAAACTTTTTTCTTGTGGGGCTGTGTTATGATTAAACACAGGGTGTAATTAATTTCATGTCATTAAAAAAACTGGTGGTAGGGAACGACAAGACAAACAAAAAAACCTCATATAACATGAGGACTAAAGCTCATAGTTTTGGAGAAAAAAAATAAACAAAAATTTCCAAAATACTTAATAACATAGTTTGAGAACTGCTGGCATATTGAGGTAGGATTTATTGCAAAAGCATGCCGACAAAGCAGTTAAAAGCGACCGACAGAGGATACCGCCATGTTTCTTGCTTCTTCGCGGCGAAATTATCTTATTACGCGTGCTATACTCTCCCTTGTAATATTCTCAAGTAATGATTTCAGTTTGTGTCCTTACTTACGTAAACAACGTACACATGACGCGACCTACCCGTTCCTTGGGTTTGTCTGTTGCTGTTGTTCTTTTCGAATTTTGTGCCACTTATGTTAAGATTTATTTTATTGGCTTATCGTTCAAGTCGTTAGTACTCGGTTACGTAAGGCACTACTTCCCGTTCGTGCTTTTTGTGTTACTTTTTGGATTTTGGACCAAGTTTTTCTTTTTGTTTTCTTTATTGATAACGTAAATTCACAGTTTAGTGTGGTGTTTTAAAACGCAGATTTTGGACATTATGGGAGATTACACTTATCCAGAGCTCGCGGATATGCACTTGGTGTATGGAGAGAGTGGTGGAAATGCAGCTGGTGCGGAAGAGCTTTACCGTTTAAGGTTCCCTAATCGACGTCATCCTTATGCTCGTATATTTGTTAGTATTGACCAGCGTCTTCGAGAAATAGGTCGTATCGATGGACATGGAGGTAAACGAAGTCCATAACGTGAAGAAAGGGTAATTGACGCAGAGGTTCAAATTTTGGAACTTGTAGAAGAGGATCCAACATTAAGCACCCGCGATATCGCGAACCATGTGGGAGTATCCCATTTTGTGGCATGGAGGACATGAGATATGAGAAAGATATGATCTTACATCCCTATCACTATCAACGTGTCCAAGCACTAGAACCTCAAGATTTTTCAGAGCGAACGCAATTTTGTAGGTGGATTTTAAGAAAACACGCGGCAGATGAGGATTTTTTAAACGTTCTGTGTTTCTCCGATAAGTCGTGTTTTACCAGAAATGGAGTGTTTAATTTTAAAAATATGCACTATTGGGCAGACAAAAATCCACGTGTAATAAAAAGGGCGCATTTTCAACGACGGTTCAGCGTTAATTTGTGGGCAGGAATTTGTAGTAATGAAAAAATTGGACCTATACAATTACCCGCTAGATTAAGTGGTGATGTATACTTAAATTTTTTGCAACAAACATTGCCAAATTTGCTAGAAGATGTACTCTTGGCTACGCGCAGAAGAATGTGGTATTTGCACGATGGCGCGCCAGTCTATTTTAGTCTGGCTGTTCGAAATTTTTTGAACAGAACGTTTCCTCGACGATGGATTGGATGTGACGGACCAGTACCATGGCCTGCTAGATCGCCCGACTTAAATTCAATGGAATTTTATTTTTGGGGGCATTTTAAATCTCTGGTTTACCGTGATCCAACTGACACTTTAGTACAATTGCAAGAAAGTATATTAATGTGCATAGAGACCATAAAAAATGATCCTAATTTATCAAATGTGTTGAGCGGAGTGCGTAAGTCCTTAGTTCGACGTGCCGAAATGTGTATACGTGGAGATGGAGGTCATTTCGATAATATTAGTATTCGCTGTCTTGTTTTGATCTGTTTATTATGGTTTACATCGATTTTCATAGAGACCAGACTCGATTTTTAGTTTCCGATACCTGATTGGGAAAAATTATGCGCTTAATTCGTTAAAAAAATCAGATTTTTTCTTAACTTAAAATACACAACTATTTTCTGTTATCCGTATCTCGGACGTTTAACTGTTCGTTTACCAATTTCATAAACTAATTACTAATTTTTTAAGCTTTTAACACAGTGTTACAAATGTTAATAAACCACTTTTAAATTTAATAAATTCTTATAAACGACCATAAAAGTTACAATAACTTTGTTCCAAATTAAAAAACACATGTAAACAAATCCTATTTAAACCCCTACAATCATGCTAGGCTTGCGTTGTGCCGAAAGAGAAGGAATTATTTACATTTTCATAATTAGTGGTATAAAAAGTTCGGTACAAGTAATCCCATCAAAGTGTCGCACTTCTTCCGGCGGGAACACAAGTCGGGTATTGCAGTTTTTTTATTATTTCTAATATGCGGAACTACAACATCCGTTGACCCTGAAAAACAGTGGTTCTCAAATGTTTCCTACCTTAACATTAAATTTTTAAACCTAGGTCAGTTTTTTCAAAGTGCCCCTAGAGAAAAAAGACTTTTTAATGATGAAACTAATTACATACTGTATGTTTTAATTTGATTGTAGTTGATTTTGATTTAAACTGGATCGACACAACCCGTTCCTGTTATATTTTTGCGGGAAATTTGAACTTAGATTCTGTTTCTAATGAAAAAACCTTATCTGCAGACTGATAGTAATTTTCATACTATCATTTGGAAAATAAATAATGAACTTTTTGTAAAAAATTATTAAGGCTATAGCGATAGATTTGTAAAATGTTTGAAGTTAAATTCTGACGTCAAATTGGTATTGTTATATGCACTACTGTAATTCTTTTACACCGGGTTGAGACGAGTTAAAATCGGACACATTTCTAGAAACTTACAAAGTTAAATAAATCGGATTTATTAGAGCTGATCGCAATTTCTATGTTCTTAAACCGTTCATGTTTACATTGAAGATTTATCGACAGATTTTTACATGTGTAGTCGTTTTCCGACTACCAGTGTTATTTTTTGTTCCATATTAAATCTATTTTCAATTTTAACGAAATATTATTAGCAAATCCTTGCGATATTGATTAATTGCTAAAACAACATGACACGTAAATCGTGGAACCGATTTATGAATAGAAATTAAGTTTTGATATACAAATGCTAAAGCTATCATCTATATTGTGGGTGAAAACGTTTATTCATACATATTTAATTGTTTCCTAACAAAAAAAAGAGACCTACCTACACACTTTGCTTTTTCGTTATATTTGCAACCAAAGTAAACAAGTTTTTTTACACATTGTTTTATAATACGTTGTCTCATTGTTATGAAAATATTTATAACTAGGACAGTGGGTTTGGTATTGCACCATGGGATTTTTCCGTCTATTTTAGGAGAATGAAAAGTTATAAAAGAAAACGATAAAGTAAAGTTACTGCTGCTTTTCCGGGTAAGGTTACATCTTGACAGGTAGACAAAGCATGTCGTATTACCTGTATAGTCACCTGCAAGAAACTGCCCTCGGGAAATCTTTCTTGTTGCTTTATGGACGCCAGCGACGGCACCGCATCTTGTCGCAAACACTAAATTCTCGGCCTTCAGCCTCGGCCTTTCATCTAATGCCCAACACATTTGCCGCCCGCTGAATTGCATCACTAACCATAACATTCCGTGTGCTGCTACAAAGGGATTTCTTTTTTTTAAAGGAACACCAAACAGTTGCAGTAAAGTAACAAATGAAAAATAGCCTCAAATGTAAAACCCTGTCAAAATTTCCATCTATAATAAAAATGTATCGCATATATTATCCAAGAGGGGTTGAAGCTTTTGGTGTGACACATTCTCTACAGTCATTTCCATAAGCTCCAAAACATTGGAACAATATTCCTCGATGCGCGTATCGCCTACCATATGAGCATCAGCAGGAGATGATTGGCACTAAGGTAAAACCAAAGTTAAATGGTGTTAAAAGAGACGACTCTTCAAATAACGCCCTAGATCTCAGCATCACTGACTTGTTGATCTTGGATAGCTGTTTCTTTAACTGGACATGGGAGTTTCTTCGCAAAATTAATAACTCTTTAAATCAGAGTCCGGATCTCAGCGATAAATAATATCAGAACCAGGATTGCCTCCAGTGGTCCAGTGTCACCGCTAAAAAATTATACAGATATACAGGGTGATTCTTTTAAGGCGGCCATTAGAATATATCCCCCTTGCAAATGAGATAGATATTTGGGATTTGGTACCCTACGATAGTCGACCATTGCGACTCCGAAAATAATAATTTTAAAATGGCAGCACTTCCGGGAATACCGGAAGTCGATTCCACCTTTGTTTAAATAGGCACACCCAGTTTTTATATCTTTTTAAAATTCGGCATTAAATTCTGAGTATAAAGCGTGTTACAGTCTATTTTCGTATCTGTACATTTAAATTTAAATATCGTAATTGTTCCAATGTTATCGTTCTGGTCGAATTAGTATAGTATAACTGGTTGCCTACCATAGCGTTCCATTCCGCGAGTTCCTAACGTTTCGATTATAACCTTTTCAAGACCATTATTGTGAATTAAACTTATTGTTTTGTTAATGGAATTACGAAATACAACATTATGTGTGGAAAATAAACGTCGTTAGGGAGATTTATCAGATTTGTGGGTTACGATGTATAGTGGTCATTTGGAACGTACCCATGAAGAGGTTTGGTCATCCCCGGATTTTTGACAGAGGTTTCCGTCTTGGCCATTTTTTGTGATTTTTTCTGTTTGCCTGCCAAAGATAAGTTGTGTCGCTGAGCACGTGTATAGTAATTTTGTGAGTTTGCTCGTTTAAACGGATATGGTGCTGTAGTGACAAATTTATCAGTATTTTATTTTGACATTTGTGTATTATTTTCTGTTGGGACCTACTGCTACGGAATTTTCCGGATAAATGAACTTGCTGGAAGCACATGGCAAAGGAATTCTTTGAGCCCACTCAACATCTAAGGTATGCCTCTGAAATCTCTTTGGAAAATAGTTTCTTTGTAATGTTCGTTATTTCTTTATTGCAGGGCTTTTAGTTTCATTTTCACTTCTACCTTTACGTTACTTTTATTTTGGATTTTTACTGGTATCGTTTCCTGTATGTTTGACCCTCCGCCTTACCTTTTTGGTTATTTATACATTTGAGGCTGGATTGTATGTGAACTTTGGTTTTGCTGAAACTTGGTTGTCAAGTTGTTGGTTGGATTTGAAATCCTGAGTTGTACCGCTGAGATTCTGCTGCCTGGTTCCATTGGAAGCTACGCTCCCCTGGTAGGCCTACTGTACTGTAGGCCTAGACATTGCGAAATCTACTGGAGGTAAGCGTCTTTAAATAGAATAACGAGGAACCTGATGTAACATCCCGCCTTCTACGTGAGGCATAGAGAGCCCGTCAGGTTTTTTTGCGGTACTAGATTGCTGTCATTCGACCTACGTAACTACAGTTTTTCCACATATTCCACTTAATATTTTACACATTAAATTCAAATTGTCAATAAATATTTTACACATAACCAATTAAATTTTTAGTAGTTTTGAACACCACGCTTGCAATTTTTTCACTTTTGTCAATTTAACCTATCGTCACTTACCTAGTTCACATTATTTTGTTCATTTTACGTTATTATTCAGTATTTTAATATAATTGTCTAAGGGCCGGTTTTTCAATGTCAAGTTAAATGGATTAACTGTTAGATAAAATTTATCTGGCAGATAAACTGTTTTTCAATATGCAGGCAAAATTTACCGGAGGGTTAAGCTCACCATCTGAAAGTAAATTTAGCAGAGAGTTGAAAGTGCCAGTTAAGGATTTATTCCACTGTTAGTGGATTTGCACATGCGCAGTTGGTTCAGTTTCTGACAATTCTGAAACATTCTAACCTATAAATGTGATTGATTGATATGTTCGTTTTTAATTTGCGATTCATATTAAATATATTACTGCCAATAATAAATTATAACAATAATAAAATTCTGGATATGAGCGATGATCATGATGAAATTATACAATTTACTGAGTATGAAAGAGGCCATATACCATAAGGGAACGAGAAAGTAATTTTGAAAATTATGATGATAAAGATTTTTTCATAAGATTTCAACTGCGTAAAAAAACTGTTTTACATATCATTGAGATGATAAAGAAATTGAAACCATTACGAACAGGTAGGGGTACTCTGCACTCACATCATTTAAATACTCCACTTGACTTATCTGTAGTATAGAAATAACATCATCAACACGCTAGACGCTACACAACGTAATGAATTTTGAGGTTAAATTAGATAAACTGTCACTAAAACACGCGCGCAATTAGAATTAAACCAATTGAAAGCATCTTCAGGTAGAATCAGTAGTGCCAACATAACTAAGAAAGAATTGAACTCGTGGATATGTAGCTGGCAGTTAAATTACTGTTGATAAACTCTACCATAGATATATGTGCCAGCTAAGCATAACTAGCAGCTACCTACCAGACACTATTAACTGAACATTGAAAAACCGGTCCTAAGCCAGTATATTTTGGGAGTCATATATTGCATACTATTAGTTAAGATTATATTAGTTTTAAGTTGTCGTACATTTTGTGTTAGGTTAAGTGTGGGCCACACATCTAGGTGTATTGATTGTGTGTAATATTATTTCTGTGGGATATGGTTGTAAGCGTACCTAAATGTAATCATTAAAACTGTTATAGTAAGACGCTTATTTGTTTTCACCAGCATACATCCAACTCCGATTTATCGAATTCTCCCCCAAGGACTTGACTAGTCGGCCGTGTGAGCCTCTTCCGCCACCAATTGAATGCAGAGAGGGGATTGCACGTAAAACATAAAAATGTTGTTCAGGGCACAGGGTGACCACCCTGCAGTATAGCTGATACATCAGCCTCTAAAGTTAAATGCCTTGCAACAAGCGGTCAGGTTTTCGGTACTTATCTGTAATGGTTTCTTACATAATATGTTAATTTTTCTCTTAAATTTTAGAGATGCAATAGACCATTGAGTATGTCCAAAATTAAGGGGTAGAATGGAAGAATTGCGTTAAAGGGATTTTATTGTTTAATATGTTAGTTTAACACCTAAAAACGATAAAATCACAAAGTGCTACTAATTTCGTGGTGCTTTCTTGACAGCCATCCGAAGAAGCCCATTTTTAGTTTTTTCAAAATAACACAAGAATAATGCAGATTTAGAGATCTTTACAAGAATACTTCTACATGGTTGAAAATTTAATTTCCTACTGTTAGTATTAAGAATAATTAAAGAACAAAGTTAAAAATTTACGAAAAAGTAACTTTTTTTTCCTTTTCCAGCAATTCGTCCATAACTTTTTTTTTACGGCATCCTAGGTATATACCATTAATAATAGGCCATAGTGCAGGGGTAGATTCTTTGGGCCGGAATATGAGGATATAACCTAATATGCTTTGGTAAAATGTTGCTGTGGAAAAAGATACAGGTTGTCATATTTCAAATTAGTTTTTCGTTTTTTTGCAATAATTCAACAACCTCTTGACTGATCTGCGCCAAATATGCGAGATAAACTTATTCTATTCTAAGAAACAATAATTTATATATTACATCACGGTAGATCATAGAGGGCGTCGCAGGACCTGTATCTGATGATGAATTTCTTTCATATTTTTTTGGAGGAAACGTTGGTATTGACTCCAATACTAGTTAGCTAATAGATAGGTGAAAATCTGTTGTTTTTTATCAGTCAGTGTCAAATATAAATGTTACATACTTATTCATGGATATTGTCTTAGTTTTGCATGGAACATCATTATGAGTGGCTTTAGGCTTTTCTGATGAGTCCACAATAAGGACGAAAAACGTTTCAAAGGCTAAGGATTTCCAAGAAACTGAATGAGATTTTATGAAAATATTCATTAGAATTAAAAAAAATTTAAAGACAAGGTGCGTAAATAAATTAATTTCAGGTCTTTGTTCTCATTTTTAACTGAATTTACATATCGTAGGGGATCATGTAGATACTAGTTTAGCCTGCCTAGCCGTAGGGGACTATGTTGGATGCTAGTGTTAAAATGAGAATGGCAAATAAGAATTTTTACTTGTTAGCATAACCAGAAGTCAGGTTATCGAAAGAATGCAAAGATTTCATTAATACTTTTATATATAGTTTTGCCCCTTTAGTTCTCATAGATAGTTTTTCTTTCCGCTGTTTGTAAAATCCTATAAAGAATACATTCAAATTTAATAAAACAAAGTGTATTTATTGAAAAGTGTGCTTTGGTTACGTTTCAGTTCTATCATGTACCTCATTTAATCATTTTATTTTGTTCTTGTGTTCCTCGAGCTAATTTCTTTAATTTCTTCATTTAAAATGCCTCGGCATAATAATTTTCCAAATAGGGAAATGAGGGATATGATGTGTTTACGTACAAAAAAATTTTAGTGGACATGTTGCAGCGAGGAGATACTCATTTCAATATCCAAATAGAATGCAGCCAGACCATAAGATTTTCAAAGATTTGTTTCGTCGTTTGGAAGAAACGGGTTCATTTCGCCATAAAAATGATGTAGGATGACCGAAACGAATTACTCCAGATTAAGAACTAGAAATTTTAGTTCGTATGGATGACGATCCTCAAGTCAGCTCAAGTCGTTTATCAGCGGCAACAGGGGTGAGTAAACAATCTGTTCTGAGTCTTACGCAAAGAACGCTTCTACCCATATCACTTCACTCCTGTACAAAACTTACTTCGAAGGGATCTTCCACAAAGGCTACAATTTTGTCAATTTTTTCTAAATAAACACAGAAATTTTGTTAAGGACATTTTAGTTACCGACAAAGCAACTTTTACTCGCCGAGGCATTATTAACTGGAGAAATACCCATTACCAGGAAGTAGAAAATCCTCATGCCGTTAAAGGAAGGCATTTTCAGCACGAATTTAAGATTAACGTTTGGTGTGGTACTATCAGCGATCAGTGTGGTACTATCAGACCATTTGCCCTTCCTCCAAATGTAAATGAACAGTCTTACGTGTTTTTTCTTCAAAATACCCTTACTGATATATTACATGCTTTCATGCTAGACATACGGAACAGAATGTGGTTTATGCAAAATGGAGCTCCCCTCATTTCTCTACTGAAGTCAGGAATTGCCTTGATGAGACTATCTCACGCAGATGGATCGGTCGAGGAAGTGAGTTTGCTTGGCCACCAAGGAGTCTTGATTATAATCCTTTGGATTATTATGTGTCGGGACATATGAAGTATTTAGTCTAAAATACTACCTATTCAAGAAAAAACTGTGGGACGAAATACAAAACATAGCCAATTTTATTAGAGGACAGGAAAATGTATTTTTTAATGTAAGATAATCTTTTATGAAAAGAATTAGAAAAGGCATAGAAGTAGGTGGAGACCATATCGAAAATTTACTCTAAGTCGCAGCAATGGGTTTTTTGCATGGAAGGAAAGTTATACAATAAATACTAATATTATTAAGTCAATTTTTGTCATTTGTTGGTCTTCTAATAAGATCTTATTTTACACAATCTTTTGATTTATGTATTTATCTCAACACGATGAAAATACTCCATCAGTTCATAAGAAAGTGAGAAAGAGTTTACGCTGTTATTACGATTTTGTTTTCTCTTACGTTTTGTACTTTTTTCAATAAATGCACTTTGTTTCATTAAATTTGAATTGTCTTTAAAAAAATTATTCAAATGTTTACCGGCAATTTCCTCGAAAACGGTTGGAGTTATCAAGTTCTACCAGGTGTACCTTTTATACGTGGAAATGATGCCCTTATCAAATTTTCTGGTCAGAAGTACCACAACGTTTGGTACAAAAAAAGGTGTGAAAAAATCCATCATCAAATACAGGCCCTGCGGCGCCCTCTATGATCTCATTATTGTTTCTTAGAATAAAATAAATTACTCTCTAGCAAATTTGGCGAAGATCAGTCAAGAGGCTGTAGAGTTACGACAAAAAAACGAAAGAATAATTTGAATTTGATTTTGGTCATATCCTCATATTTTGGCCCATAGATCTATCCCTGCACTATGGCCTATTATTAATGGTCCACCATGTATAAGTGTTCAGAGGACAAAAAAGTTCTTGAACAAACAAGGAAATTGTGTTTATGTGTTAAACTAACATATTAAACAGTAAAAACCCTTTAACGCGATTGTTCCTTAATAAAGGACATATTCAATAAAGTTCAAGGAATGATTTAAGTGGCCACGATAAGACTAGCGAAGTTTCCGGTTGATGCTGCAATTTTTTGAAAATAACAATTAAAAAATGTGAAAAACTCCATTTTTTTCAAATGTCACGTGCCAAATTTTATTATGGCAATCTATGTAGAATTAAATTTCAGGTGGACTTATGTCAGCATGTCCCATACCTAACACATGTACTTTTTGAATGATTGACAGTTTTTTTTTTGAAAATTATAATTTGTCCAAAAGAGAACATAGATGTTTACAATTAGGTGTTTCCACTATGTACAAATTTGCTTTTTTGATATTATTAAAATGAAGTACTTGTTATACTAAAGCACTTATTGATATTTAAACAGCATTCTATCGTCCATCAAATTAAAATTTCAACAAATAAATAACATAAAGTTCTAATAATTGAGCGACTACGCAAAACACGCGGTGACGTCATCGGTTATATTAGTGCGTTTAAAAATTGTTAAACACATTTTATTCACTTTATTTACGTTTTACATGTGATTAAATAAGTAACGCCTACCTAATACGGGATTTGTAAAAGCTACTTTAGGAAATTTATCTGCAAAATAACTTGTTTACAACATAAAATGACACTGACAATATAACTGATGGCGTCATGAGTGCGTAGTGAATTGATGTAGTGTTTTTGGCGAAAAAATTTCGGCACAAAATTAAAATGGCTTATTGTAAGGTATCATTCGACTGTTCCTCAAAATTCAAGTGATTTCAACTATAATAAAGCATTATCTTCACAGTGAAAGTGAATTTAAAATTTGTGAAAACGCCTAATTGAAAGCTGAAAACTTCCTCCTTAAGGTGTTTTCTTTCTGTATAACAATTATACAGGCACACACAAGCAGAGAGGTCATGAAAATTTGAGCAGAGCATTGGATTGAGCGACTCACTTTCGTTTCGAGTTACCTGCAAAAAACAATTTTTCTGCTGAAGCAGTCCACAAGTGTACAGACATTTTTAACATTCAGACAAGTAACTACAAGATACTCGTATTTAAATTTTAATTTTGTTTGCTTTAATAATACTTAGCAAAACACTGCATTCTGTGTTTCAATATATGCTTGATAAGTGTAAGGATCTGACATATTAACATTGTTTTCAATACCAGACTTTAGACAAGATGAAAATAAAAACAGTATTCAAACGTCAAAGTATACAAAAAACCGAACTTAGCTCGGATAAGACACAAGTTATATCTGAAGCTTGATGTATAAAATCAATTACTAAGTTTTTTCCGCACCAAGCATCATTTTTCACTTTACGTACTTCATTATTTGATAATGCGTTTTTTTAGAGGACAGAATATCGATTTATCAGACTACAATACTTTCATACTTCTATTAAATTTCAAAAGAGGGACCAGGTACTCTTGAGTCACATATTAAAATTATTAAAAACAAGGAAAATAAAACATCAATTGTATTAGACTTGTCCTGAAAATACTGCACCGCAATCATTTTATTATTTTTTATGTAAAAGTTACAGCTAAGTACTGAAAAAATAAATTTTCGACTTTTCTTTGTTTCTTCTCTCAAATATCATGAAAATTAAGTAAATTATCAGTCTTATAAAAGAGACCGATACAAGGTGTCAATTTATTTTTAGTCAAAGACATTCCTTATGGTGTAAAATCATAGAAATAATATAATAACTAATGGAAGTGTGAAAACAGTAAATGTTTTGTAGTGTAGAGTAGAGAATATAAATTCGAGCCACAATAAGTTATTTCTATAAATTAATACTAAAATCGGCCCTTATGCTAGGTGGAAATACCCCTATAACTCAAACGATGCAAGTGAGTGTGAATAACATGTACAGAAACCAATTTTTTGTAACTCTTAGTGCAAAATATTTGACTCTGGTGCGACACCCAGTCATTACTCTCAAAGGGTTGAAACTCGCCCCTATGAAAGCTAAAACTCCCTCCACCGACAAAGAAATCTCATAAGTTTCAAAACCGGGAAAAAATTCTGGCTTTTGTAGTTTTAGGCAAAGTGGGCAAATATGAAGTGAATTCGTTCCAACCACCGACACAGGACTAGAGACTACCCTTAAAGGGTGGCAAGATATGCTAAAACGATGCATGTGTTTGCGATTAAAATTCGGAAAGGGTCAAATACTTGTAGCTTATTGTGCCAAACGTATAAATCAAGTACGGCAACCACCCAATCTTCTTAATAAAGTCGAAAATCACCCCTATTGGGAGGGGGGTCAAAACTACCTCCACAACGGACGGGTCTCATTAGTTCTAATATCCCGGAACAGAAATTTCGGCATTTCTAGTTTTAGGCAGGGTTGACGAATATGGAGTAAGTTCATTCATTAAGCATTAACCAGTTGTGTTCTGCTTATAAATAAAATACAACTGGTTAAGAAAGTATAGAACAAGTTCATTAAGTATTAACGAGTTCTGTTTTATTTATAAATAAAACATAACTGGTTAAAAAAATATGGAGTAAGTTCATTAAACATTAACCAGTTCTGTTTTATTTATAAATAAAACAGAACTGGTTAAAAAATATGAGTAAGTTCATTCATTAAACATTATAGACCAATAGCTAGCGACACTCAAACCGTACCGATTTCATTGTGAACAAAAAAATTACAGAATGTAGTACTAACATTGTATAATATGAGATCGCATGCCTGCCTGCTCGGATCGGTTGCTCGTCCCTTTCCTCAAAATTGATACGGCCTCCACTCATATAATAGATTGAATAGAAGCGTGTTCATCTCAGTCGCAGCTAACGTTTCGAGTGCGTAGGGCGTATATTTTTATATGAAAATAGAAAATGGGTGAAAACGAGAAATTCTGTGTTTTTTGCGAAGTACAAGACCAGAATCTGATCTTGTTCACATTATCGACTTTAAAGAAGTGCGAGTAAAGTTTTAAGTGTCGCCAAAATCATAAGTTAAAGTTCAATGACGTGGTTAACACAGGAAATGAGTTACGCCAGAAATTGATCGAGGAGTGTAGCGTAGACAAAGACAGATTCGAGCAACCAATCAAGAAAGGGAAAGTTTTGACATTCTTCGATGCGCAGCCAAAAATAGAAGGTTGCAGGGAAAGTTCACGATGCAGAGAGAATTGTTTGGTAGGCTTTTAGGGGTGGCAGTTGATCAAACATTAGACCTGAGTGCGGTTTTCCAGTTCCCCTTGACCCCGATGCCTTTATTGCTGTTACATAGACGGTTCCATACATAAAAACCGACAAGTCTGCGCTTATGAAGTCATTGGAATCATAAATTGAAAGTTGTGGGCCAAGTA
Source organism: Stenurella melanura (assembly GCA_963583905.1). Taxonomy (NCBI): domain Eukaryota; kingdom Metazoa; phylum Arthropoda; class Insecta; order Coleoptera; family Cerambycidae; genus Stenurella; species Stenurella melanura. The sequence continues at coordinate 101,883,055 of OY757316.1, read as the reverse complement.
ATGTCCGTCTCGTGGTCATTGATGACTTTTTTGTGTTCTCCATAAAACCAGGGAAATTCCTGTTCAGTATGAGAAAATCGCCAGCAAATGCCTAAATCTTTTTCTGAACCACAATGCGAAAGAAATAGCGGTAATGTTCGACTCTTACTTCAATCCATCCATCAAAGACAATGAGCATTTGATACCAGGTAATACAGAAGATCGCCAATTCCGAATCTCAGGTCCTGAGCAAAAGCACTGCACCGATTTTACAAAAGATTTGAAGAACATAAATTTTAAAAAGGCTTTTATTGAATTTTTTGTCACAAATCTTAAGTTGTCAACGGAAAATTCGTTTCAACAATTTTTGAAGAATTGTCTTGCGAAGAGCACGAGGAGGCTGACACAAAAATCGTATACCATGTTTGCAATGCAAATCAAGATTCAAACGTCGTCATGAGATGTTCAGATACCGACATTCTTATGATAATGCTTGCAAACATGGAACACTTAAAAATGAGAACAAAGATTTATATGAATGTTGGCGTATCGAATTCTCAACGCTATGTAGATGTCACGAAATTGTATTCACACTTGGATCCCGATCTATGCAAGTCGCTACCTGGATTTCATGCTTTGACAGGTTGTGACTTCAATCCATCTTTTTTCAGGAAGAGGGAAAAAGGTTTGAAAATATTGAAAAATTCAAAGGAACACCAATTAGCGGAAAAAATCGAAGATTTCGTATGCAAATTGTACAGCGTGAGAGACGTGCGAAATGTTAACGAGACACGCTTATCAATTTTCTTAAAAAATTTCAAGGTCAATGATGTGTGTGAGATTTTTATAAAAAATGCAACAAATTTCGATGGATCCACTATTCCCCCATGTAAGGCAGAGCTTCAACAACAAGTTTTGCGAGCAACCTACATCGCAAATATTTGCAGTAATACACACTTAAAAATACCAACGCCTCTTTTCCCTACTGATTGCGGATGGCTTGAAAAGGATGGAAAGTACACGTCAAACTGGTTCGAAGTGGACCAAGTCCCACGATTCGTCCAAAACATAATCATCCATTTTCTTTATAGGATTTTGCAAACAGTGGAAAGAAAAGCTATCTATGAGAACTAAAGGAAAAACTATATATATAAAAATATTAATGAAATCTTTGCATTGTTTCGATAACCTGACTTCTGGTTATGCTAGCAAGTAAAATTCTGATTTGCCATTCTCATTTCCAAGAAACTGAATGAGATTTTATGAAAATGTAATTCATTTGAATGAAAAAATTTTTAAAGACAAGGTACGTAAATAAATTAATTTCAGGCCTTTGTTCTCATTTTTAACTGAATTTACATATCGTAGGGGATCATGTAGATACTAGTTTAGCCTGCTTAGCCGTAGGGGACTAGGTTGGATGCTAGTGTTAAAATGAGAATGGCAAATCAGAATTTTACTTGCTAGCATAACCAGAAGTTAGGTTATCGAAAGAATGCAAAGATTTCATTAATATTTTTATATATATAGTTTTTCCTTTAGTTCTCATAGATAGCTTTTCTTTCCACTGTTTGCAAAATCCTATAAAGAAAATGTTTCATTACTATAAGCAAACAAATAATAAATAATTCACTTTTAAACATAATCATCCAGCCCCAGACATCAATTCAAGGTATTAGTTCCGCATTCGCTGCTATTCAGTAATATTGATAAATTATTCATTTTAGAGAGGAAACTGATCAGCCGGAAAACGATGCAAGCATTGAAGAAAATGAGAATGGCAGCGATGCGGTAGAAAGCGATAATAGCGAGAACCTTTCCGATGAAGAATACTTGTGCGAATGAATTTTTAATAAATTTTTCTAGAAATAAAAACTTGTAAAATGGAAACGTATTTTCTATAGTAGTATCTCAAAAATTGATAAAGATACAAGTTTGCCAACAATATTTTTTGAAGGGGAAAAGCACCCATTACTTTTTATGCACTGAAGTACGCGATAAGATAACTTCTTTTTTTTCTCATGCAAAATACCCTATTTTCCATTTCAATATGTATTATATATACATTTAAAATAATAACAAAATAATTTAACAGAGAAGAACATATTACCGGGCTGAACGAGGTCGTGCGGCCTTGAAGAGCTGGAAGGCGGCATTGTGCATTATATTCGGAGAGGCAGACGCTTTTTCTAGCTTCTCTTAAATTTTGGTGCACATTGAAATGCCCCCGATCAACTTTCAACGGCGCCGATCGCGCGACTTTCCAGGGGCTGGCAGGCACTTAGAACAATATGATGGACAAGGCAGGCACTCGAAAATGAATTTTGAATGCTTTAAAGTATCTCGTGAATTTTTTTCGTGCACACTGCGATGAGCCAAATAATGCAATTTTTGGAACTGGTTTTTTAATTAGCAGGCGGGATTTCGCAACCGATTCCGGCGGGCAGGCATTTGAATTCGTATTTAGTAGCGTGTCTAGCAGCTGTATGAAATATTTTATCCACATTGCGATGAGATCATTAATACATTTTGATTTTTTTTTTTTAAATAAAGGCAACCGATCCGAACAGGCATGCACGCGATCTCATATTATATAATGTTAGTACTACATTCTGTAATTTTTTTGTTCACAATGGAATCAGCACGGTTTGAGTGTTGCTAGCTGTTGGTATATTAGTTACGTGTGTTTTATTTGCCCACTGCCAATTCTGTTAATTATACGGTAAATGTTATTGCCATTTGTCACATATTTTTCATTATTTATTCTCTTCAGACAGTTCACGCTGTATGTTTTCCAAAAAAAATCTACCCATTTCTCTGCTAGCAGTATCGTCAACTCTCTACCAAATTTGGCTGTTCTTAATAGTTTTTTAGATACAGCGCCAACAGATAGACAACATTTACAAATAGACAGACTGAATACTTCCATTCGGTAAGCGAGGAAAGTAAAAAATGCTGGTTAAGTTGGTAAACGTTTCGACTTATTATTTCAACCATTTTTGAAAATAATCTCTCGAATTATCAGAGTTTAGAGAATTTCAGAAACAAAAATATAAACGCATTGGACTATTTCTTCTAACAACTACATTCTTAGTACCCGAAATCCATCATTAATAATCCTTTCCAATTTTCATACAGACATAAAGAACCCACCGTAATCCCATTTCCAAATGTATCACCGTGTATTGGCCCGAGAGGGATGTGGCTGAAATATTACGGAACGCCGGTTTACAATTTACTATTATTAGCTGGATATAAATACAGGGTTCCACAATGTATTGCGGGTTTTATAAGGTTGTTGTTAAAGAAAATTTAAGCTTCCTGCTTTCATAACAGTTTTTATAGAAGCATTCTCTTAGAAATATTGCGGGTCGTATTAGAAGACTTGAATGCACTGCACGAGTCATAACAGTATTCAGCTTGAATGCAGACTTCCCTTTATGAAACTAATGACGTTAATGCTTCAAGCAATTTGAATAGATCGTGGGATAAGGCAAGAGGAACAATGAGATGTATATAAAGTTAGCAGGTCAATTTTTGCGAATAGGTCTCGCTATAGCATAAACATTTGCCGCTTTTTAGCCGTTAATTAATCGTAAAAGATAAAATGTTGCCACTTTTCATTTTTATTTTAATATCGGGTGTCATGCTAAGTTCATATGAAGCAGGTCACATAAAAAAAATTGAGGTAGCTTAAAATGACTCGTTTTCTACCTGAGAACTTGCCGTTCGACTCGTTTGGTTTATTCGTGGATTCTGTGACTTTTTTCAAAAATTGTCTATCGATATATATAAACGATCCCAACTAGCAATTTGATATTTTATAAAAGTTGTAAGAATGTTTCTGACACGAATTTTATAAAGCAACGTTACTCTCAGAAACACTTTCATAACGTTTTCACAGCAGCTATAAATGCAAAATTGGCACCATCCTATAAAATATTTCAGTCACTGTTGATATTTTGTAACGGCTATTGGAACCATTACAAAATAATTGTATAAACATTTCAATGAGCCTTATGAAAATTTAGTACCATCACTATACCGGGTGAGTCACGAATTGCGCTCGCCCCGATATTTCCTAAAATATTTGGAATAGAAAATTGAAATTTGGAGGCCTTATTTCACGACTAAAATTCCATCTTTTCAATAAAAAATCAAGTTTGGTGCACATCCGGTTTGACCGGAAATGCCCACAACTTTCGATTTTTAAATGGAACACCCTATATATTTTTACATTTTTGGAATCTAGAGGAAATTTTGAATACAATACATCCATTTTGGTCACTTTTTGATAAACATTAAAAATTTTATTAAAAAATCTTTTTCTGAATCCAGAGTGCTGTGGTGCCCAAAATATATTTTAGTTTGTGTGCTACGTTACTATAAAAATAAAAAGAGCAATATGATTGCATTACTTAATTCTCTAGAGGCGTTTAAAATTTTTAAATGTGATTTTTACCCACTAACTCGGTTTTTTAAATGGGAATTTAATCGTTCACCAACATTTTTAAATACCTCATTTTCATACGAATCTAATGATACCAAAATTTTGAAAATCCGCTCAGAAATATTTGAGATTTCAGCCAAAATACAATGCAACCAAGCTTTTGGAAACATGCGGCTAATAGATAATAGATTAGTGGGCTTTGGAAACTAAAATGGCACATTTCTGTGTAAATCTGGTAACTTAATAACATTGGAAAAATCATAGTAGCCATTGAATGTAATAAAACAATATCAGCTGTCAGAGATACAAAATAAAGCGTTGCGTATTTATGTTCATTTAAATAAAACTCTGAAAACCGAACTGATGTCGCATTCTATTGCAAATGTCCTTGTGGATGTAATTGTGTTTACCTCCGCATACCTATGCTGAACTTAATTGTAACGTTCTTTGCGCTCACAATTATTAAATGTTTGATAGCTCAAGATTGCCTATAACTACACGAGTCTGTCTGACAGCTGATATTGTTTTATTACATTCAATGGCTACTATGATTTTTCCAATGTTATTAGGTTACCAGATTTACACAGAAATGTGCCATTTTAGTTTCCAAAGCCCACTAATCTATTATCTATTAGCCGCAGCACTCTGGATTCAGAAATAGATTTTTTAATAACATTTTTAATGTTTATCAAAAAGTGACCAAAATGGATGTATTGTATTCAAAATTTCCTCTAGATTCCAAAAATGTAAAAATATATAGGGTGTTCCATTTAAAAATCGAAAGTTGTGGGCATTTCCGATCAAACCGGATGTACACCAAACTTGATTTTTTATTGAAAAGATGGCATTTTAGTCGTGTAATAAGGCCTCCAAATTTCAATTTTCTATTCCAAATATTTTAGGAAATATCGGGGCGAGCGCAATTCGTGACTCACCCGGTATAGTAGTTGTATTAAAGGTTCATTTAATAGTACTATGGAACACACTTTACTGTTTGTTAAATTACTGCTATAAAACAACTAAACAACTGTATTATAAAATCTTTTAATTAGTCATAATCTTACAAAAATGCTACTTTATACACACTAATAAAATAAAATAATTTCTAGAATGTATCCTATAAATTGAAGAAGTATTTTTGACACTAAAAGAATGTGGCATTGTGATTTAATACTAGGTACCTAATAACCTATAATAATTATTTAAGAGACTTGTTCTGGCTTACAACAACTGCAATTTTTGATGCGGAGAAAATTTTGCTGTGAACTATGGGCAATATTTTTAATATATTGTTACACATTTATAGATGATTTATAATAATTTTTGAAATTTTATAAACATCGATTTTATGAGTTTGAGTCCTTTTACAATGTAACTTACACTAATTTGTTTTAGTAGTCATAACTGTATAGTTAGCACGCTTCTCACTCCATAAATTCTAATAAACATTTGATATTTTAAATTTTCATATCTTGTCATATTTACCATATCACGAACGCTGGTCTTTCAAGATGGCCTCCCTCTATAAAACACTTTTGTGTTAGTAGCAAGCATTTCACGATATTTAAATTATTAGACGATTCCTATAAAACATCTATAAAATAATGCGCTTTAGTGTAACTTTTTCGTGAATCTTATAAAATAGATCTCTCACTTTCGTGATACTTTTGTAGCTCTTATGATAAATCTGTTAGGACTGAGTTGTAAATGCAACCATGGAAACAGAATTGGTTCAATTTGTATAAATATAACCTAAAAGTTAGTAGTGAATCACCTTATTTACAGAGCTGTTTATTTATGGTTTATTTATTGCCAAAAACACGTAGTTACTTTTACTAGTGGAACCAACAGTACTTTAGCATATGACCTGATACGTTAACAGTGCAGTGAGTAAAATGCGTCGTTTCATTTTACAGCAGTATAAACTGTGTCTTATTGCCAAAACCACTACGCTGTTAATACATGTACCTAATATTTTTACAGCCATTTTTTAAGTTTCTCCATTGTCCTAAATCTGATGTTCTTAGTTTGGCCGTTATATGATCTGTTAAGATCTACACCGCTCTTGTCAATGTTGGTAACCAAAATTTTGGGAGAATAATTTTTTTATAAACTTGTGTACTATAATTATGACAAATTTTCATTAAAAGACAGACTTTAATTATGACTAAATAAAGCAGGAAATCAATTATCAAATGTTTTGGTGTATTATTAGCCACCACATTTTTATGCTTAAGGTGGCCATTCCCTAGAAAGAGACATCCGATAGGGAAATATTTACTATTTTTAGCTATAACTTTTTTTTCTTACTACGTATATTTATAAAAATTATAAGAGTACCTAAGTAGAATCATAAGAAGACTATTACTATGAATTTTCACTCAATAATTTTAGTGGTTTGCAAAATAGCTCGATTTAAAACTACGAAACAGGAAGATTAACACAATTTTTAAATTTAAATCGAGCTATTTTGCAAACCACTAAAATTATTGAGTGAAAATTCATAGTAATAGTCTTCTTATGATTCTACTTAGGTACTCTTATAATTTTTATAAATATACGTAGTAAGAAAAAAAAGTTATAGCTAAAAATAGTAAATATTTCCCTATCGGATGTCTCTTTCTAGGGAATGGCCACCTTAAGTAAACAATTTTGTTTTGTAATGACTTTATTGCTGTTTCCATATTACAGCAAATGCAATGCTATATAATAATTATATAATATGGAACAACATTTATTCTTAAAAGCAAAAATGCTCACAAATAGATCTTTAATATAACTGTTTTGTAAGATGATAAGAAATAACTATAGAATAATACGAACGATTTAGTTTTATAAGATGAAATATTTTATAACTTAGTCACGAACACGTTTATAAAATAATTTCTTAACTCCATTATAAGATATTTTATGATTTTGCTGTGGAAACGTTTTAATGATAAATTTATAAAATAGTTCAGTTGCAGACAACAAAATAGTATTTTCTGGAACTCTAATATAATCAATCGGCATTTAGAAGCATTAATAGAATAACAATAAAACAAAATAATCGTAAAACATTTAAATTATAAAACAAATTTGCTGGCTGGACGGGTGGGGCATTTAAGTTGATAAATTCGAATAACTTCAAAATAAAGAATTTTCAAGAAAAGTGTTTCAGACAAAAGTTGCATCATTTGAAAGGTGGTACCTGATGGCTATATTTTTTAAGTTTTGGGAGAACTTATAGGTCATCCAAAGGTCAGCTTTGGTTTCTTACATGCAAACCCCTATTTTCTCTACAGATTCATATTCTCTTAAAAATAAACAACTTTCGCTTCTGCCATTTTTTTATTTGATCTCACTTTTTGCGAGTTAATTACTCATTAAACGTGGCAGTTGTACATCTCTTTAACAGGGAAACAAAACATCTTATGGAAAAGTAATTTAGGAATTATTGTAAATATCCAATGTGTAATGGCAGTAATAATTAATAATTTTAATAATGCAAAAAATAAGACTTATGTTTATCAAGTTCTATTGTCAGAAACAAATCTGAACTGTGGATGGGACAAGGTGGTCCAGTGGCCCCGCACGATCTCCTGACTTAACTTCAACAGATTTCATTTTGTGGGGATATTTGAAACAAAAAGGTTACGAAAACTCAATTACCTTGATAATCATACAGTCTTATTTCGTGCAATATTAGAATTCTCAATTGTTACTGCCATTAGACAGTGGAGGTATTTACAATAATTGCTAAGTTATTTTTCCATAAAATGTTTTGTTTCCCACTTACAGAGATGTGCTACTTCCACGTTCAATGCCTAATTACACGCAAACAGTGAGACCCAATAAAAAGTGGTAGAAACAAAATGTATTTATTATTTAGAGCCGAACATAAATCTGTAAAAAAGTAGGGGTAATAGGGTATAAAACCAAAGTTGACTTTCGGATGACCTTGAAGTTCTCCACCAAACTTAAAAACCGCTGCCTAAGGAATCACTACTTCCACATCCGGATTTTTCATTCAAGTCACTTTAACGGAAACATCTTGACTAAATTTGCATTCTAGTATGTGGAAATTATTGGTCATAGAATTTTAATAATATCTGAGGCAGATGTCATAGGAAATATTGAGGCGTTGGTTTCTACCATATACGTTAAAAATGAAGTTTCTAGTTTGTAACTCCCACCCCTTCAATGGAATCATCTCAATCAGATGTCATTACAATACATATGTATACTAACTTTCAGGTGAATATCTCAATTTTATGTTATCATTCCCATTGATAATGGAAATCTGAGGCCTTGGTTTCTAGTATGTACACCAAATCCCAAATTTTTGTACTCTTACCAGTTTGATTTACTTATTTTCCCCTATTTACTCCTATTTAACCCTAAAATCTTCAACGGAATCATCTCAAAATATAATTTAGTTCCAGATGTCATTATAATACATACGTCTGGGAAAAATTTCAAGTAAATATCAATCTTATTTTATCAACCCCTTTAATAATTGAGTAAGGGTGGTGGGGGGTTGAAAAATATTATTAAAAAATCTGAGGCTTTCGTTTTTAGTACATACACCGAATTTCGAGTGAATATTTCAATTTTATTTATTAATAATGGAGTAGGGGTGGTGCCGTACCAAATTTCAAGTGAAAATCTAAATTTAATTTCATCAACTCTCTTAATAAGGGAGTGGGGGTGGTGGTTGGATGGAAAATATTATTAAAAACCTAAGGCTTTCGCTTCTAGTATATACACCAAATCTCAATTATCTGTATTCTTACCAGCTTGCTTTACTTATTTTCCCCCATATACCCCCATTTAACCCCCAACCCTTCAACGGAATCATCAAAATATAATCTAGTTCCAGATGTCGTTATGATACATACGTGTACCAAATTTCAAGTGAATATCTCAATTTTATTTTATCAGCTCCTTTAATAATGGAGTAGGGGTGGTGGGGGGTTGGAAAATATTATAAAAAAATCTGAGGTCTTGGTTTCTAGTACATACACCGAATTTCAAGGGAATATTCCAATTTTAGTTTATCAATCCCTTTAATAATGTAGTAGGGTTGGTGTGGGGGTTGAAATATATTATTAAAAAATCCGAGGCCTTGGCTTCTAGTACATACACCGAATTTCAAGTTTCTGTACTCATACCAGTTTGCTTTACTTATTTTCTCCTATTTAACACTATTTAACTCCCAACCCTTCAACGGAATCATCCCAAAATATAATCTTGTTCCAGATGTCGTTATAATACATACGTGTACCAAATTTCAAATTAATATCTCAAGTTTATTTTATCACCCCCTTTAATAATGGAGTAGGAGTAGTGGGGGGTTGAAAAATATTATAAAATATTTTATAAAAATTCGCTTGTAGTACATACAAATAACTACATACAAGTTTCTCTGTTCTTTCCAGCGTGCTTTACATATTTCACTTTATTTACCCCTATATACTCCAACCCTTCACCGGATATGTTAAAAAAACAATCAAGTTCCAGATCTCACTATAATATATACGTGTACAAAATTTCAAGTCAATGTCTTAAACCGTTCCGGAGAAAACGTGCGGACCAAAAAAAAGTTAGACAGATAGAAAAAAACTTTTCGCTCAAATTTAAAATCTCGACGTTTCATGACATTCTTCTAAACCTATTTTAAGAAAAAAAAAATGATTTTTTTTTACGATTACTATACTTCCAATCCACAACGTGGATGTGGAACATATACCCATTAGATCCCACTTTTCAAATGATGAAACTTTTGTCTGAAAGATTTTTTCCGAAAATTCTTTATTTTCAAGTTATTAGCGTTTGTCAACTTAAATATCCTACCCGGTAGATTGTTCCACAATTATATGAATTTTTGTCATTTTATGAAATATTTTTAATTTTATCAAGTCAAGCCTACTCTCGTTCTCTCCTTTTATCTACAGATCCGACTTGTCTACCCCCACAGCTGCAACTGTTTCATTCTTAATTCGTGCACTAAAGTAAGGGTTTCCTTGAAAATTCAGCTTGGCCTTACTTTTCGTGAAGAAAAACCATAAAGGTGTCGGACAACAGCAGAGAGAATATATATCTACCTATTAAATACCAAAACAGGGTTCATAAAATATACATAGCAGGATACTATGTGTGTTAATTAAAATCACAGGCAAAGGGATGTCTTAACCTCTGTTTTATGGTCTAGAATTCAAAGGCACCTCTCAACCGTGAATAAATTGCTTGATTAATATTGTATGAACATTTTCATTGCTGTCTTTGTGAGATGTCTTATTGTAGCAAAGTCTGCACTAATTTATGGCTATCGTATGGGGTTAAATCCTACGTGCCGAACTATAATACTCTTGTGCATATTAATTCATCACAAAAATCTCCGCTCCCGTTCAAATATGGGAAACTTAAGCTATTAAATTGTGTTAGGGAGCCATAATCTGACTTGAATACGATGGAGGTACTAAATGCGGCTTCCTTTGATATATTGTTCGGAATGAGTTGGGCGCAGATCTATTAATGTGTGTTAAATTGTACGAAATTGATATAAATTGTTAACATAATGAATTTGATTCGTAAACAAAAGGAAAACTAATACAATTGAGGTGAGGTTTAAACACACGTGGTATAGTATTTACGAATTAAATTGGAACAGCATGGAACTAGAGGATATTACGGGGTATTGTCAATATATCGCTTCACATTGAATGAGAGAGCACATAATTTTACAGATTTATATTCACCACTCCTCTACAGTCCACGTGTACTTCATCCCCCTGTCACATAGAAATATAGGTGGGATTAGATGCTTAGCGAATTTGATTTGTCAACACCAGCCTTGTTCAGAGTTTTTGCACGCCATAATGTATAAAACAAAAAATACGTATGAACTATTTGCATCGGATGTTCTGTAGGAGGCAGTGCAGTACAGCCAGGCAGCGTTATAAATTACTTAATTCTAGTGAATTTTGAACAAATTATTAGTTTTATCACTGTGTTTGAGTGATTTTTGCAATTATTGTTTAAAATGGCGTTTTAGAGGCCTTTCGATAGTAGTGACAACGAAACGGACGATTTTGATACAGAGCCTATACAAGCGGAATTTGAAAATAAAGACTTACACGTTCAAATTCAAAAGGGTGAATATTTACTCGTGTTTAAAACGCGAAAATATTGATTTTTTATATAGGCAAATTGTGAAGAGGATTTGTGTACTAACCAAATTTAGCCATACTACAATTTATAGGGTTATTAGAGCTGGAGATGTAGTTGATCATTCTATTAAACAGAAAAGAGTTGGACAATAACTTTAAAAAATCGGTAAAGGTATTTACACAGAACTTCCCTCTTTATTTGTGCATGGCGGTCACTCTAAAAAATTGATAATTGCGAAGTGACATTGAAAATAATAATCGGAATATAGTTATCACTATTATTACAAAGAACACCTGATAAGTTTTGGTCAAAAAAATATACAGAGTGCTTATCCAAAAGCAAGAGTTCAACACTAAATAACAGGAGCCAAATATGGAAGGCTTGGGCAAATACCTTTATAAATGTCCACCATGACTGAATTATTTCTTGGGACGACCACCCTGTACATTTTTCAATAATAGTATAATAGGTGCATATGCCTAATATTATTGCCATCTGTCACATTTTCAATTCCACATACACCTAGTGGAGTGGAAGTATAGTGGTGGTTAAAAAACTTCATTTTTTTTCAACTTTTCAAAAATGTTTAAAACAAAAATTTCATTTTTTTTTTTTCTAAAATTGGTTTAGAATGCCATGACACGTAGAAATATTAAATTTGGGCAAAAAGGAAAATTTCCTTCTATTCTACAGTGGTATTTTTTTTTTGAAATTGGTTTAGAATGCCATGAAACGCGAAATTTTAAATTTGAGCAAAGGAAAAAAATTTCCATCTATTTTAGTGGTAAAATTTCCAAAAATGTTGGTGAAAAAAAATTTTCATTTTTTTTTCTCAAATGGGTTTAGAATGTCAATCATATCAAACGTGAAAATTTTAAATTTTAGGAAAAATAAATTCCATCTATTCTAGTGGTAAATTTTTTTCTAAATAGTAAAAAAAGGTTTTTTTCCGTAATAGGTTTGGAATGTCATGAAACGTGGACATTTTAAATTTGAGCAAAAAAATGTTTTTCATCTATTCTGATAAATAGATTAAAATTTTTTGCAAAATTTTTTTTCAAAAATGGTAAAAATAAAAAAAATAATTTTTTTCTTCTGAAATAGGTTTAGCGTGTCATGAAACGTGGAAATTTTAAATTTGAGCAAAAAAAATTCTTTTCATTATTTATTCCTCCTAAACGATCCACCCTGTATATTTTCCAGTGAAAGTTCTACCATTTCTTCGCTGACAGTAGTGTCAACTGCCTACCAAATTTGACTGCTCTCCGTCAAGTAGTTTTTTAGTAAATGCACCAACAGACAGACAGACAGACAGACAGACAGACAGACAGACAGACAGACAGACAGACAGACAGATAGACAGACAGACAGACAGACAGACTGACGGAATTGAAAAACCTATATTTTCGTAATCTCCGTGATCTGAAACGCCATAATTCGAAAAAATCTCGGAGGGTGATTTTTTCTCGAATACAATACTTCCCTTCGGTATGCGAGGGAAGTAAAACTTGATAACGCGTCTAAAAATGTCATTTGTCGATTTGTGTATGGCTTTTACAATGAACAGAAGGTGCCCACATTAGAAATGATTAGGGATAAGTTACGCGACTGTCCAGATTATAACTATAAATTATTAGATACTTTGCTTAAACATTTTGCTCGATTGCGGTTTTAGGTACAAAAAGTTGGACAAACGAATGGTAGTTATGGAATCAGCACGCATTGTTGATCATCGACACCTGCGTACAATAACGGAATACCAAGATGTAAACAGAGACAGAATTTATCTTAACGAAACATGGTGTGACATCCATGATGTAGTTCAATACGGTTGGGTAGATAACACCAAAAAGTGTCATTTAAGCGCTCCATGTTCTAGGGGGAAAAGAATTATAATTCTACATGCTGGAAGTAAAAACGGTTTTATTCCAAATGCGTTGTTGTTGTCTGCTAAAAATATCAAACAATCCTCTGCCAACTACTTCGAGGATAAGACAGCCGAATTATTCGTGAAGTGGGCAAAGGAAGAGCTGTTACCAAATATCCCATCAGATTCTGCAATTGTTATGGACAATGCGTCATACTATTCGAGGCAACACACAAGAATTCCGAACACCAACACAAGAAAAGGTGATATTATTGAATATATGAAAGGTAAAGGCTTGGAAATACCAGAAAAAAACACAAAAAAGACTTTATTAGAACTGATTGGAAAGTAGAATTTTAAAAAGGAATATGCCGTTGGAAAAATTTTTGAAGCACACGATCATACTATTTTACGCCTGCTTCCATATTATTGCGTTTTGAACCTCATTGACATGGTGTGGGCTGATGTAAAAACAAAACTACGTCAATATAATCGATCCCCACAATTAAGTGAGTCGGTCTTAAAGAATATAAAGATAATAGTAGACGAAATAAGCAAAAGCGATATATGGAGGAACTGTGTATCTCATGTGATAAAAAAGGAAAATGAATATTCTCTATTACCACATATCAATCCAATTATTATTAATGTAAATACTGACTCAAGTTCTGAAAACTTGTATAGTGACGAATGAAATATTGTTCATTTAAAGTTCATCGACAAAGTTTTTTTGAAATTTGTTAATTTAACGTCGACTTATTTCCGCTACTTTGACCAATTACCGATGTTAGGAAACGAGTTCCCCCGTTATAGAATAGTAAAAAATTTTACCTGCTTAACATAATGATACTGCAAAGTTCATAGTCGCTGATTTACGCCCCTTCGGAAGAATTATATACCATCTATGCAGCTCCCGCCTAAGATTACATAACTTTGCCGCTAGAAGATAGAAAGAGAGGTAGGTCACTAGACAATAGGCGTAGCCTTAATATATAATTTATGTGACTTATCAAATGTGATAAACATATTTTTTCATTAACCATTTATATTGAATAAAGAAATCCCTTTCTTTAAGAATTAAAATATGATTATTTATTATTTAAAGCATTTTTACATTTCTACCGCCGCCGCCTATGTCCCATAAAGGAGATGTCGATTTTACTCCGAGTTTTCGTTTTTGATCTGTCCCAATTGAGATCATATATACTATACAATACAATGTATCAGTTTGTAAATTCCCCACCCTCCTTGATCTTTCTATTACTTCCACATCCACTTAGTGGTATGGAAGTATAGTAATCGTAAAAAAATTCAAGTCCCCCGCTGCATTATTAAAAGGTTGATGTAACAAAGTTGAAATATTTACTTGAAATTTTGTACACCACGTACGTATTGTAAAGATATCTGAAATATATTTTGAGATGATTCTGTTGAAGGGTTGGGAGTTAAATAGGGAAAATAAGTAAAGCAAGTTGGTAAGAGTACAGAAACTTGGAATTTTGTGTATATACTAGCAGCCAAGGCCTCAGATTTTTTGAGCATTTTTCAACCCCTCCACCACCCGTCCACTCCATCACTAAAGAGGTTGATAAAAGAAAATTGAGATATTCACTTGACATTTGGTACACTAGCTTAAGAGCCAATGTGCAAAATCGACTTATTTTGAATACCTCCTAACAAGTGTGGTATACTGAGGAGAATATTACACTAATCACCGTAGGCCGGGTTACAAGTCCCCAGAGTAGTTTGATTTTGGGCCCGGGGCCATGGAATAATAAATATTGTTGAATTGAATGAATACCTGTTAACAACTGCGGTATACGATAGTCTGTACAATTCTGAGTTGATAAGAAAAAGTTACAATTTCTTGCTGGTACAGGAAAAAGCGCGGCAAATATAAAAATTGGTCATGATCCAATCGAATGAATACCACTTCTACTTCGCGTCAAAACATTTGTTATAAGTATTTGAGACCATGTACAAAAAGTTACAGTTTTCTCACGGTTCAAAAAAGTTACAAGGCTATTTTAGACGTAGAATTAAGCCCTATAAAATGGAAAGTTCTAGACGGAAAACGCTAGAAATTGTAGACCTTCGGGATATCATAAGAAATGACATGACATACATCCACTACGTGGATGTGGAAGTAAAATTAGTTTCAGAACAACAATAAACGTTGTTCTTTTGAGCAGAGAAATAGCGTCAGCTCAAATAAATACTGATTCACAAATAATACATGAATAAACTATGGTACACGGAATATTTACTTTACTTGAACCGCCCGGGGATAGTTTGTTTCTATTACTCCGAGCTTCTATATGCACTAAAATATACTTCGTTAGGTGAGCTTGGAGAGAACTAAAATAACATATTGTGCGATGTACATTTCTAACAATTAATTTAAATTCTGTTAGAGGCAGAAGCGTGCTGCTTTCATAAAAATTTATAGTGATGATGTCGAGGAAATTCCCATAATTTACAGTTAAAAGTACGGAAGAAGGAAGTCTATTAAAAAGCAATAATATGCATTTATGAACAATCATGGGAAATTGCATTGTTCAATATTTACGACAGAATCCCCATTCTATTAATAAAGGCCCAGACTCGCATCTGTCTTAGTTGCATTCTCGAACGCAAGCAAATATTGTAAGAAATAATACCAGATACTGTGGACAAACTTACAAAGTTGAGACCACTAAACAAACATGTGGTCTTTACTTGGGTGAAGGGACACTGTGGTATTAGTCCGAGCTCAAGTGGCAAAAAACATGCAATTGTTTTTCCTCTGTCACGGGAAATAAACCGTAGAGGAGGAGGGGGGTAAAGTAAGGGATATACGCCTGAGTGTCCGAAGTATATTAGCCTGACAGCTCACGACGCCGAGGGTGAAAGAGCTTTGTAAACTCAAATATTTATTTAATAGTTTATTTATTTATCAGTTTATTATAAATAATGGTCAGCTTGATAGAACAGTGTCGCTGGAGAAGCAAAATCCTCGGACCACTTACTTAGGCGGCCGCTATCTCACTTAAAAATTACCGGAACATATCGTGCTCTACATCAAAGGATTGGAAATTTAATTTCCAGTCGGTGAAGTACAAAAAAAGGGGACGTCATTTTTGTCTAGAAAAAGATAGAGCGGTTTATGCGACGAAATGTCTAAATCGTATACATTTTTTAATACTATTGTATCTTGTCTAAATGTTATTTGTGGCATTATCCTAATTTTTGTTCTTTCTTCAATTCTTTGGGACTTCCTGCCACATGTATGTTTTCTTTATAAGCGTTGCTCGGGGATCTACAAAATATCTCAATTAACCAGTGTGTTACTGGTAAATAACCTTTACGCCTGTAACTCTTACGTCAAAGGATCAGTTAAAGGTTGCTTTTTTAAATAAACAATACAATTAAGTATAAAAATTTGAAAACAAATATTTCGCCGACGTTTCGGAAATCTATTCTGTTTCTTTTTTCAAGGCTTTTTTTGAAAAATCTTTTTTGCTGTGTATGATAAATACACAGCTCTAAGAATGTTTGTATTATTCAATATCCATAGATACTTACTATTTACATAGAACTGTTGATATAGTTAACAGTTTTTTTTAGTTTTAAGGCAATGTTAAGTTTGTGAAGTTCTTTTTAACATTGGCAACCAAGTTGTACAGACATCTACGGAACAATTCGATACGCATCTATCCTCATTCAATAACATTATCGCGGATTCTTTAATTTTTCTTTTTCTGCTATCTGCCTCTTTTGTTAAAATTTTTGCCGAGTCCCAGTTTATTCTGTGTCCAATCTTACACTAAAAGGTCTGGATGACTCACCCACTTATTGTTTGTTGCACTCACACGGAATACTATAAATGCATTTTTTTAAATTTTGCTCGTGGTTCTTCGGTTTCGTCTTTGTCAGAATAGATCTTAAAGTGTTGTTTGTTTGAAATACCGTCCTAGTATTAAATATATTACTGATGCGGCGCAACTCTTCGGATAATCCGCATACATAAGGAATTAACGCTGTGTAACGTTTTTCAGGTTTTTGTCGTACCTGATTGTTATTTTCAATATTTATGAAGGTTTTATAGACAAAAAAAAAAAAAGGATTTTTTTTTCAAATATTGTGCAATTACCTCAGTGTGGTCTATATTAACCTGAGATGCGAATGGCAGACATTTCTTTTAAGTGCCGAAAGAGTTGCAATGCAAAAATGTGTTTGGCGATGTCGTCAAAATAAGCTATTTATGGAAAACGACGTTATATCGGTACGAAAGGTCTAAAAAAGGTTTCTTCACTTTAAAATCATTTGTATATCAACTACAAATTGATACTACTGGAGGATTTTTCTACCTCGTGGTTCCACCCCATTCACCCTTACATTAACCTATATATGCATCACATGTTTTTATAACCATTTTTATATATAGGGTGGCTTGTAATAACAATAACAGGTTTAAATTCAACAAATTAAACATAAAAAATAATTTAAAACATATTTTGCCCCCACCCCCATCCTTAGTGAGAGCACAAAAGGATACATCGATAAATTTCGTGTTTTACATTGTTTTAGGCGCTTGTTTGTATTAGGATACACGTTTAAGGATTTCAATACATTTATCATAAGTTCAACACTCTATTGACAACCCAAACCTACCCCTGGCGAGTAGAAAATTAAACCTAGTTGAGGCACTTTGATTAAATTTTTTATAAATGGTTTGTTGGTCCCTTTCAGGGGGTAGGGGTGTAAAATTCTTCATGTGTTATCAATATCTATATTTGGCTGCCCTGGAATTGAAACTTTAATCACAAATTCTTTATTAGCGACCCAAAAAACCTCCTTCTATAAAATTTTATTAAAATCCGTCCACTTAGATTTAATTACTTCCCTCGCATACCGAAGGGAAGTATTGTATTCGAGAAAAAATCACCCACCCTCCGAGATTTTTTCGGATTCTGACGTTTCAGAACACGTAGATTACGAAAATATAGGTTTTTCAATTCCGTCAGTCTGTCTGTCTGTCTGTCTGTCTGTTGGTGCATTTACTAAAAAACTACTCGACGGAGAGCAGTCAAATTTGGTAGGTAGTTGACGCTACTGTCAGCGAAGAACTGGTAGAAATTTCACTGGAAAATATACAGGGTGGACCGTCTAAACGGAATAAATAGTGAAAAAAATTTTTTTTTGCTCAAATTTAAAATTTCCACGTTTCATGGCGCGCTAAATCTATTTCAGAAAAAAAAAATTTTGAAAATTTTTTCAAACATTTGAAAAAATTTTTACCAAGATGAAAAAAATTTGTTTTGCTCAAATTTAAAATTTCTACGTTTCATGACACGCTTAACCTATTTCGGGAAAAAAAAAATGAAAATTTTTTTCACCAATATTTTTGAAAAAATTTGTACTACTAAAATGAAATATTTTTTATCCTTTCTTCAAATTTAAAATTTCCACGTTTCATGGCATTCTAAGCCTGATTCAAAAAAAATTTTTTTGAATTTTTTTCTTACCATTTTTGAAAATTTGTTTACCACTAAAATAGATGGAATTTTTTTGTATTTCTTCGAATTTCAAATTTCAAATCATGGCGTTCTAAATCTATTTAAAAGAAAAATTAGAAATTTTTCTTACTATTTTTTAAAAATTTTACCACTAAGATAGAATTTTTTTTCCTTTCTTCAGATTTTAACTATCCACGTTTCCATGACATTCTAAAACTATTCAAACAAATTTAAAAATGTTTTTGAAGAATTTTTAAAAAAATTTGAAAACATTTTTAATCCATTTATGTATCACTACTATAGAACAGACGAAAAAATTTTTTTTGCTCAAATTTAAAATTTCCACGTTTCATGATATTCCAAACCAATTTCGGGAAAAAAATTTGGCAACATTTTGTTACCAGTTTGGAAAAAAAATTAACACTAGATTGCTCAAATTTAAATGACATTCTAAACCCAGGTATTTCAAAAAAAAAAATTTGAAAATTTTTCAAAAAGATTTTACCACTAAAGAGAATTTTTTTTGTTTGCTCAAATTTAAAATTTTCACGTTTCATAGCATTCTAAACCTATTTTGAAAAATACATAATTTTTAATTTTTAAACTTTTTTTAGCACTACTATAGAATAGAAGGAAACTTTCCTTTTTGCTCAAATTTGAAATTTCTACGTTTGACATTTTAAACCTATTTCAGAAGAAAAAATTTTGAAAATTATTTTACCAACATCTTTTGAAATTTTTTTTAAAAAATGAAATTTTTTAACCACCACTATACTTCCACTCCATTACGTGAATGTTGGATTGAAAATGTGACAGATGGCAATAATATCTGGCATATGCACCTATTATACTTTTATTGAAAAATGTACAGGGTGGTCATCCCAAGAAATAATTGGTGGACATTTGTAGAGGTATTTGCACAAGCCTGCCATATGTGGCACCTGCTATTTAGTATTGAACTTTTGCTGTTGGATGAGCAATCTGTATATTTTTTTGGCCAAAACTTATCAAGTTTTCTTTTTAATAATAGCAATAACTCTATTCCGATTATTATTCTCAATGTCATTTCGAAATTATTAATTTTTTAGAGTGACTGCCATGCACAAATAACGAGGGAAGTTCTGTGTAAATACCTTTACCGATTTTTTTTCATTCGAATGGTTATAATCATCGTTAGGGGTAGGTTTAGGGGATAATAGAGTTTTGCATTTATGATAAATGTATTGTAATACTTAAACATGTGTATCTTAAATCAATGTAAAAGATGATAATTTTCGATAAATAATTTTGTTTCAATATTAGGTGTGAGGGTGGGAGCAGAATAGGGGACAAATGATACTTTATGTTTAATTTATTGAATTTAAACTTACTAGATAGATTACAATTGCCTCGTATTAAAAAAATGTTGTAAAAACATGGGATAAATATATGGGTGAATGTAAGGGTAAATTGGGTGGAGCCACAAGGTAACCAATTCCGCCAGTGGTATTAATTTGCAGTTAACAGTCACACAAAGAATTTTAGAGTAAAGAAACCTTTATTAGACCTATGGTTCTGATATAACGCCGTTTTCCATAAAAATGACCTATTTTGACGACATCGCCAAATACATCTTTGCATATTTAACCATAAACCCAATTTAGGAAATTCAACAAGGGCGAATGGCTATGCCGGACCACCCAATTTATTGTTTTGAATGTTATATTTATATATTAAGAAAATTTAGTTAGGAAGAACAAAATTTCAATGAAAATATTCATTTAAGGAGCGTAAAAAAAATCATAATCATAATTGTTTATGATTGAATTCACGTTACATTTTGTGCAGAATTTTATTTCGCATCGGTTGCTAAGCAAATCGCCAGGCAACAAATGCGATATGAAATACCTATTTCGTGTTCGGGTTACTGTAAATGAAGGTGAAGAATATAACGACCAGCTACGAAGTGATGAAATATCGCAACATTTTTGTAGGTATAGGATAATGCTTTTGCGTGTATTTTGTGCTTGTTGCATAATTTACTATTAAACTGATAATAATAATAATATGAAAACGATAACAAATGAGTACATGCTACACGATTTGCAAATATTTCTTGAGGTATTCAGGACCACGTTAATAAATATTTATAGAACCAAAAGTATAAACAGACGACGACTGTTGTTTACAATGTTTACGTTTATTGAATCTTTATCCATCTATCGTTTCATCCAACTGGAGGGCCCGCCTGTCGCATGTCTCTTCACTTATGTTTAAACGATCCCATATAGCGTGTATATGGGGATCGTCTATAAGTATTATCAGTACTAAAAATCAATATTTAACCTTTTAACAAATATCACACATCAAAAGCGTTTCTGTAAAATTCGACATTAACATTTTACATACTAGCACCTTGCCTCAAGGATTTATTTGTAGTTCAGTTCTAAACCAAACATATTCAACACCTGTTCACGTAAAGCGTATTATTCGGCAATTTTCTGTGCTGCTAATAAGTAATTGAAGAATAATTGGCCATTTGTACAAGCAAGCCTTTGTATTTCCATTGTTCATTAAAATAAAACAATGTAAAGCACAGTAAGCATAACGAAAACGAATGAACGTAATTATGATTTAATTGAAAAATTCCTTTTTGTATTTCATTAAAAAGCAATTTATAAGGCAAATATGTGGAAAAACGTTGAATAGAAATGAGGTTTAAAATAACACGAATGTCACGTCTCACAGTGTATTTAGTAACGTTAATTAATTTAAATATTTAATAGCAAATAGAGATTAAATTCTGGTAGCGGAAATTTCATTTACGATATGAATTATTTTTAGTATCTAGTCACATTTATTTAAATGAAAATTATTGTTCTCTGAAGTGTGTTTTGTGGCTAAAATTTTAATACACTCACAGTTTTGGAAAAAAATGAAGCAAACTATCAGCGAGGAATGATACATGGTATGCTACAAATTAAATCACAACCACGCAATAAACAACGGCTCAGATACAGAGGCTTTAGGCGAAACTTAGTTCAGTTCATTAAATTTCTGTGAAAGCTTAATACTGTAACAGTCCATACTTCATATCGCAGATTGATTATTCAGCACAATATTCTGACTCTTTATATGTTTACCACGCTGGAGAACCACTGTAGCTCATATGCCTGAGACAAATTTAGTTTTAATGTCGTCACTGAATGATTAAACTATATCTAGCTCTTGCTTTAGTTAACCATTATTCTTACAAAAACAAATTCAAGGTGCTCACATTGAAGAGGTGGTTTACTCTAGTATTATCATTGATTTCCAAGCCTACTCTCTATTCAATTGGCTTTACAGGAGGACGAGCGCCAAGTGAGACAGTAAGGTAGATAGCCTTTCCCTGGAAAATTCCTCTTTTGATTTGTTCCCTGTTCTTATGTGACATTTCGAGTGATAGAGCCGCATTTTCACTTCATTCTGGTCTGAACGAAGTCCGGTATTGTTGGGTACATACGATGATCGATGGTAAGGTGTTTGGCTTGCGACCACGGAGTCCCGGGTTCGAATCGTGGCCAGGTTTGTCATTTTTATATGTACTAGATAGTTCACAATAGCAAGGTTGGTTACAATTTCGGAAATAGAGATTGGCACGGCTGTGCGGCAGGATAATAGAGTAGTGGGTGAAGCATGGTGAAGGTCGACGATGTGAATGATCTAAAAAGTTGCAATATTGAAAAATCGGCCTTATTAAATTGTCCATGTGGTCTAATATGTAATAAATCATTACATGCCATCAATTTATGTTCTGTAAGTTTGTTATAGCAACAATGAACTGGATAACTAGTGAAAGCAATTCATAAGAAGCACGTGATTATGAATGTATCAAAATGTATCATATCTTGGGAAATACCCATCTTTGTTTATCTTTACATATGCTATCCATTTTATCATTATTGATCAAATTATTTTCGTATCTATGATGATTATTTTTCTCTATAACTTTTAAGGTTGTCATTCGTTGCCACGTATGTTGCCTAATGTTTTTAGTTTACATGTCGACAGCGTTTATTGGTGTACTTGTAGATCAACTCGCAATATATTGTTATTGTTAATTAATTTGTGTTTTTTTTATTTTTGACTTTTGCCTAAAATCGTTAGTAGTCATTTTCAACCGCTTTCTCTATAGCTTTTACGGGAGATTCAAAACATAGTGGCGCCCATTAATTTTATTTTTGTCATTGTTTGTATTAACTTCTGTTAATTAGGATAGAAAAAGCACTTGGTGACAGGTTTGAATTAATCGTACCCAGTTATCTGTCAATTAGCTGCCAGATTACTCCCACTTTTTAAGTAGATGTCTCTGAGTCGTGGTGAGTTTTTAGTGCCTTTCATATTGAGGTAAAAAAAGCGTTGCAGGGTATGGATGGTAGTGGTGTTTTTCATGTGTTACCGAGACGGTAACAGTGGGCTAGACTGCTGTTGAGGGACATGACATTGTGACGTTTCGTTCCCTCGTCGGTTGAGGGGCGTCACTTTGGCACTTGAGCTCTGTGCGGTTACGGTAAGCTCGGGCGCCACCTTTACAGTTTTTTTATCGTGGTGTGAAGGACCCACACTAGCCTCTTGACACAGTTGCAGTAGGGCTGGGGTAGCGTCAGAGGAGACACGGTACGTTCAGGGGTCTAGGGATAGTAGACTTCACGCACACCAAATAAAAGGCCAGTTCAGATCCTACATACAGATATTTATTATTCCTATTATGTATAATGCTACCTAACCTATAACTGGCCTATAACTACTACGGTTAATTATGGTTTTAGTAACTACGGAAGCACAGCGGGGTGACGGTGGCGAAGCAAGAGGGCGGCTATAAGCAGGGTACGAGTTTAAAGAAACGGAGCGGTAAGTCGGAGCAACTACCACAGATATAAAAGCGGACAGGGTAGCGCAGATACCAGGCGGAGGAAAGAAGAGCACATAGAACAATAGAAAACAGAATACTCAGACAACTTGGCTAAGGCGCAATGCCTAATGTTAGTACACACTCCTGGTCACGGTTCCTTGTTGGTGCAATCACCCCAAAGGACAGATTAAACCAACGAGGTTCACGGGCGCTATTTTTAATTGGCGGATGTCTTTGTAGCTTTCCGGCTGGCGGGGACTAGGCCAGAAAGCACACAGCTTTCCCACTACTTGCTTGTCCTCCAGCTGGCGGGGACTAGGCCAGAGGGCAAACACGAGTCCGGTTATCAGCGGAAAATTTCCGAATCACACACTCTCCCAACTTGCATACTGGCTAACTTCTGTTGGCGGTACCCTGCTGGTTTAATCCCAACAGGACCCAAATACTTGGTCAGGGATGACATCTTGGTCTGCTAGAAGGCTTTGTGGTTTTTCGGCTGGCGGGGACTAGGCCAGAAAGCTCAAAGCCTTCCAAGTACTCGTTTGTCCTCCAGCTGACGGGGGCTAGGCCAGAGGACAAACACGAGACCTGTTGTCAATCAAAGTATCCTCACAGACACAAGGCGGAGCAAACTAGGATTAGTACACAAGATGGCACTTAGTCCCAGCCAAGCTGCTTATCTACAATCTGATTTACTCTCTCCTTCGTAAATGGGCTTTCCTCGACGGATATCGATTTCGGTCGGCCGGTAGTTGCGTACTAGTGAAACACACTACTGAAAGTATCCAACTCAATGGACCCAACGGATAGCGGTTTCGGCGGTCGCACGGTAGTTTCGTATTAGTGAAACACACTACTTAAAGTATCCAAATCAATGGACAATATTTCGCAGGCTGGGCCAAGTATTCGTTAACAGGGAAGCCACTTGTGTCAGTAGTGGAGACAGTGGCTCCACCTGGCGGAGTGTATTCCTATTTGATAATTTAACAATTAAAGTATAACACTTATTTATGCTCTGTATCGACATTATAAAACATTACTATTCAAAATACGAAAATAGACGGCGGTTTTGGGTGTAATTTCCACACCAGAAATTATGTCTAATACCTGTAATATTAAATATTTATATGCTAAATAGAAAAATAGACGGCGGTTTCGGATGCAATTTCCACACTATAAAAATGCTTCATTACAACATGTCTAGTCGCTGTTATCTCTTCTCGAGTCTTAGCTGCAGCAGATGGCAGTATCGCAGGGAATGGTTATTGTGTTGATGTCTATATTTACGTGTCCTGGTCAAGTGGTGGAATAGCATTAGCTAAATTCCGCCAGGAAAAATCAATGATTATGTATGGGTGCAACAATAATTTTCATTATCATTATGATTACCACGGTCACTAATTAATACATTAGCCAATTACCTGACACATTTATGTAAGCTAAGGACATTGACTTGAAGCACGGTAGACAAGAAAAGCGATATGAGAATTGTTTTTAGTTCATTTATAAACGAAATTAATTATTGAAAAAAATCAGCTTGCCATTTACTAATCATTGCTTTAAAGTGGGCAGGTTTAAAATGGTATTTAATCGATAGCAAAGAAATCAGCTTGATGCTTTTTTGTCACGCCCATTGACAACCTGCAGGTTTAGAATGTCCGTCGCTGGACCTTCACTAACTGGGATGTGTACCAACTGTATTTTTGTATTCACTAGGTGGCTAGTAATCGATAAAAAAAAATCGCCTGATACAAGTACCTGTCACAACTTTAAAGACATATGGAGTTATTGCGATAATCGGCCTTTTGTGTCAGTTCAAAGAGCGATGACACACACAGCGGTGTTTGTGCCGACTCGGCCGCTGAGTCGGCAGATAAGTATGTACTTTCAAATGGTGTAAAACACACACTGCGGCCATCGTAGTCTGGCGGCTGTAGAGCCGTCTCGACACGTCGTTCAGGTTTATGAAATATTCGCCATTTGTTTGCTAAAATTCCAAATGCACATACAATGTATCGTCTGGCAATGGATAATCGTTTATTAAAGGTTTGTTTATCTTCTGCTAATTGTTTTCCGCTGTACGGTCTCAGCAAGTTTTCAGACAAGGGGAAATCTTCGTCACCTATGACGTACGGAAAATTTTCAGTCGAATTTGGTACAAAACGTGGTCGTGGAATTTCGAGCGAATTGTCACATAACTTACCAAAAGCATGGAATTTTTGAAAATTCCGCTATCATTCGATTTGCCGTAGGATCCCACTTCTACTATGTAAAGCAGAAATTGGCGTCGCACATGGCAAATAACACAGTAGAAAAATACCCTTTGAAATTAAAATACTTGGAACCGCTATTAGGTGGCTGTTTAATTCGAATATGCTTTCCATCGATAGCGCCAGTCACATTAGGAAAGTTTTTAGCAGACACACTTGTTCTGATCGCAACGACGTACTTTTTACGGCCGCCTACTGCCGGGTCGGCACAAACCGCTGTGTGTGTCATCGCTCTAAGAGCCATGACACAGCAGTTTTGGCCAAAGAGTTTAATAACTAGAGAAGACGAGCTGGCCATTTGCCGGGAGTCGCGGTTTGGTTGCCTTGGAGACGGTAGGCTCTTCGTCCTTGTCACACACCCGGCACACCTCGTACCCTCTCTCTCCACTGTTTTACAAAGCAACACAGCCTCACCCGGCGCTCTTTGATTTCCAATAAATAACGTCAATCGTCGCCACCCCTCATGTACTATGCGACAAAGAGAGAACGAACCGTGTGAGAGGGATGAGAAGCCTACAGCCTCCCGCTGCTTATACATTACGCTTATGGAGCTTGTCTCCTCTATTTGTTAAACTCTTTGGTTTTGGCCGAGTCGGCACATGGTCCTGTGCTTTGGTATTATGTAAACCATACAGAGCGGTGGACGCCGTCACGCTTTTTTTAAACCGATTGGACAAATCATCTTATGCTTGAGCCACTAGCTGCTTTATTGCTTCAGGCGGCTTTACTTTACATTGTGTTAGATGTGCCTTGACGGCGAAATATTTTAGTTATGTATACAAAAACGGACAACATTGATGTGGAGATATTATATATAAATGCAATTGAATTAAACTATTCGTTAATTTGGTTTCGAATTAATCCATATCATTTTTTAATAAATTTTATATTTCTTTGTTAGTGTGTGTCAATTTTTAAAATGACTTGTAAACTATGTTGTTGTTTTGCTACAAATGTTGGATCTGTATATAATGCGGTCAAAATAAATATCTATTTGTCTATCATTGTCATTATCGTTATCATTGTCATATTATTATCATATATATTTACAAATCTAATATTATTTTAGTCAGTTGTTGCAGAATTATTCCTGAATGTAATTTCTACGTCGATATTAACGAGGTACATAACGATTCCATTACAGCGGCATTATTACGACTTTATCAGAACAGTCGATGAAATGTTTCTGCCTTAATGAAACTATATTTCGGTTACAAAAACGCGAAATAAAATATTCGATTACATGTACCATATAGTAATCATATATTTCCCTTTACAGCAATTTGAAAATTTTAAAATGAGTGAACGTCGAACTGATTTGTTTATTTTGTGTTGTTTGAAACATAATTCGCAACAGAACACCGCAATATATGTTCTCGATAATTGAATGACGTAATGATGTTCATCTGAAAGCTCTGAGGGATTTGAAATCCCTATATCAATTTCAAGGCATCGCACAGCATGCAAGTTGGCCTATCATGTCTAACCCCGCATGTTATTAATAACTTATCGGCAGGCAGAAGAAATATAATTATTCTCTCAAGTAAACAATGTTTAGAAAAATCGTTCTGTAATAAGTGTAATGCGTTCATCCTCTGTTGTTTTAAACCACACTGCTGGTCATTAGAAACTAATAGCGTAAGTTTACAGGAAAACTTAGTAGAATGTGTTGAAAGCAAAAGAAGGTATAAAGATGCGGTTTTCAGGAATTTGTTGCAAATTTCCTTTAGAGTAAACTGAATTAGCCATGACAAGAGAAAACGATGCAACGTTTTATTGGTTCCGAGAATGCAAATAGAAGGTTTCGTCGTCATATACAATGATCCATAGACAAACTGGTGAACTGATAAATACAATGATATCTGTTATCTTCGATGTGTCTGGATACATTTTTTGGAGAATAAGTACTGGATGGAACTATATTATTGCTCTTTGTCCTTTTAGAGCAACAATTCATATTGAAGTTTTGGTTTAATATCAAATAATCTGGTTCGAAAGATAAATTTAGGTTCGGAATCAGTGACTTTGAGAGCTTGAATGAGGCTATCCTAAACGTTGATTAAGGGGGTGATAAAAATAATAATAATTATAATTATTTTATACCATTCATAGAAAATGTCTTAGTTTTGCATGGAACATCGTTATGAGTGGCTTTAGGCTTTTCTGATGAGTCGACAATAAGGACGAAAAACGTTTCAAAGGCTAAGCATTTCCAAGAAACTGAATGAGATTTTATGAAAATGTAATTCATTAGAATGAAAAAATTTTTAAAGACAAGGTACGTAAATAAATTAATTTCAGGCCTTTGTTCTCATTTTTAACTGAATTTACATATCGTAGGGGGATCATGTAGATACTAGTTTAGCCTGCTTAGCCGTAGGGGACTAGGTTGGATGCTAGTGTTAAAATGAGAATGGCAAATCAGAATTTTACTTGTTAGCATAACCAGAAGTCAGGTTATCGAAAGAATGCAAAGATTTCATTAATATTTTTATATATAGTTTTTCCTTTAGTTCTCATAGATAGCTTTTCTTTCCACTGTTTGCAAAATCCTATAAAGAAAATGTTTCGTTGATTAAGGGGGTTGTGCTGTACAGTACATGTTTGTGGACCTGGCGCAAGAGTCAGTAGGCTTTTGATTTTGTGATACTTCGTGGATGCGGCGTCACATTCTGTTTAGGGTTGAAAAAGAGTTTTAATTTTAGATGAGGCTGATGTATTCAGAAAAATACCATTCTATCTGTATTAGTTAATGAATTGAAAAGGCCAAGGTGGCACTTGTAAGTAATAACAAAATTATGTTGCCTATTTCTGATATTATTGAATGTATAAAAAGAATGTATTTTCAAAGACGACGGAGCGCATCAAAATAATGAGTTTCTAGAGAAAAATTTCAGAGTATTATTTTTAACTTGATTTTAGCTCCTCCACCATTCAAACAGCTACATCTCTAATAGGAATTTTTAAACATTTTAGAATATAAATAATAAGTGGGGACGTTTTTAAGATAAGTGGCAAGTTTCGCTTGGCCCTTCTCTTTACACCATGAAAGGTCAAAGCCAGTAAACGGAATCTTGGCGGAACCGAAATTTAATAAAAAAATTTTTTCCAGAATAGCGTCGTCATTCTCTAAAAACTTCTATACACGTTTGATAGCTCAACTATTCTAGAATACTAACCAAAAAACAGAATGAAAATATCCTTACTGTGTGGCAGTGGCATGCAGAATACTATCCTAGAGTGGAAATTTTCAAAAAAGGGCCCACATCTCGAAAAGCGTAGGGTTTCCAATAAGGCCAAGCGGTGATATTCTGATAGGTTATGGCCATGCTCTGAAAACTGCAGATACGCCCATACGTGATAAAAGAGACGATATCATCGACGTAGCCAGAATCTGCAATATTTAAACATCATTCTATCTTAGCTATTAAGCGAAATAGAAATATATATTCACCCTGAATTTAGACGATTATATGATGGTAAATTATAACATATATCTAGGAAACTGCGAGAATATAAAAACTGCAATATATCATACTCTGTTATTTTCATTTTGAACCAAACTTATATTGCCTGCAGTATGTAGCAAAGTATTAAATATACGTATACATTACACAATTTTCCACTATATTATAAAACTAAACTGCTTTGCTCATTTAAAAGTTTTCTCAACACTATCTGAATAATATATTTCAGACTTGGTTGATTTTTCAGTAAGAAGTTAACTTTTCTTATCTCTTGTTAAAATTTCAGAAAGCTTCTCATAATACTTGCAATTTTCTCACGTTTGGGTTGCGAACATTAACAATATAGACAAAACTAGGCATTTGTGATGAAAGTATTTTTTTTACCTAGGCTTTAAGAAAGGTTCATCAAAGAATCCATACAGAGTGTCTCGTGAGGAACTGTACGTTCTTTTAAGGGCGATAAAGAAACCCTTGCCTGTTCATGAACGGTTATAGGAAATTGTTGATGGCGCTTAAATGCAGGGTGATACATTGCTGGTTGCCTATATAATTTTTTCAAGGACATACTGTTTATCAGAATTTGTTTAAAATTTCTATACTTATCACAGTTGATCATTATTACGATTTAACAGTTCCACGCTAGGACTTTATAAATATCAGTTACCTTATTTTCATAGAAAAGATAATCGTATATTTTTTTCAGTATTGGGTAATAATCTGTAAAGTCCATACAGCAGTGAACAAAACAAGATCAGTAGATTTTTGTCGCCGTTTCTATTTATTTCTTTGCAAACGTTCTAATTTGGCAAAATAGAGAAACAAGAAATTAAAAAATTATAATTTGCTGAGATAAATTATATAATGGTTTATCAAGTACCTTTGAATAAACTACAAATATTCAGAACACGTTTTCCTACATTTCTGTTGACTTTTATTTAAATGGCCGGTAGATTTTCTAATTACTGCAAGATTGTTTGCAAACGTCACAATAATGATGAATGCGCTGAAGTACACTGTAGATTGTAGTTTTGCTATATCCCAGGCGTGATGTCCTCCTGTTCATCTGTTTGGATACTGACTATTCTAATGCTTCCTAACTTCAATACCAAAATGAGGACGAGATCTGTCATAGTGCTATTGCTCCTCATTATTCACATTTTGCATTAAATTAGGCGAAATACTTTCCAAAAAATCTAAATATATTTCTACAGTTAACCTTCCCATAACGTTATGATTATTTCTGTTATTACAAACTCCGTTTATTAACCGTCACCTCACCAGAGAAAAGAATCTTGTAAAGAACATTTGTGTATGCATTTAGTTTGTTTTATGTATCTTGCCAAATCGTAGGTAAGTAGGGAGACCTCTAAGTCTCCGGGTGCAGCGAGTTAATTAAGCACATTTTGAGCCAAAATACAAGGCACATCATGCATGTCACTGTGCGTGTCATTGTTTATTACACA
The DNA here is from genome assembly GCA_963583905.1 of Stenurella melanura. NCBI lineage: Eukaryota > Metazoa > Arthropoda > Insecta > Coleoptera > Cerambycidae > Stenurella > Stenurella melanura. The sequence continues at coordinate 101,852,036 of OY757316.1, read as the reverse complement.
TTTTACTACAGATAAACCAGATAAACTGAATTCGAATTGGTCCCATTGCTGATTTTTTTCCCCGAGAAAACGAGACAACCATTTTATTTCCATCATAACTTCGTAAGTTTTTATGCGAACAACTTTTACTAAAGGTCATTTTAAATGTATTTTCAAGTACTTTAAAAAGGGTGTGACAAGTTTTTCACCAAAAATTCGTCGTTTTTCCGCTATTTAAAGTTGGAATGTTTGAATTCAGTTTTCGGCGAACAAACAGTCACTTTCAATGAGCCATGACTCAGTTCGTATTGCGTCTACAGAAATATAAAAACGATGGATTTGCTGTTTTATAAGCTTCACTTTTACTCTTGATGATTTTCTTGATGAAACGTAAGGTTTTCGAGTTATTCGTCAAAAATCTCTCTAAAACATGCATTTTTTAGATGAAAAATCATTTAATTTTAATTTTCATTCAAGAATAACACGAGAAATATTCATAGTACATTTTTTTCTTAGAATTCATCCCCCCATTGATTTCTGTGGTTGTTTTGAGTTTACCAATTTCCACCCCCAAGAAGGGGGTAAAAGCTCACCTTTGGACTATGTAGACTTTGAAATACTATCAATTGCGAATCGAATGCCGTTTATTTCATGAAAATCGATCTTTCTTAACGGGAGTCCGAAGTTTTGCACTTTTTTTTGTCTTTATTTATTACTAAAGCAAGCCAAACAATGACAGAAGCCAATTTTACATCTCTTTCTACACCTATTTTGTTAATTGTATGACAATTATTAGCATTTCTTTGGTGAAAAATTGTACCTATAATTCACTGTAATGAATTATCGATTCATGATTCACTTAGTACAGGCAAATTAACAATTTAGGGTAACAAAAATTAATAAAAGGATCATCTCTCGGATTTAAGTAGGTAATAACCTGGAGAATGAGATGATGCATTCTTTGCACGTCCAAATTCCGGGAAAATTCAAAAAAATTTGGAAACACTTTTTGATTTTCGTTTTTTTTGCTCTAGCGGCCAAAATAATGAAAATAGAGAAAGAAGTTCGCAACAAAAGTTGTAGCTCGTCTTTTTCTCTACAAAAAAGGTCTTTACAGATTTTTGTCTTACTTAAGCCGTTTAGAAGATAAATCGAGTTTTCCACTTATAGTTTTAAGCCGCTTCGAAATGCGCGAGAAATGAGAATTCTCCAGGAGTTTCGTACGACCGGGCTCATCGATCGATAATTCTTACTATTCAGAGCCCCTACAAAAAATGAAAATAACACAAAATGTAGAGAAAAGTCTCAGCTTTAATGTGGAACTAATCACAAAATTCATAAAAAATGTTATCAAGGAGAGAAAGTGTCAGAAGCTGGCTTAGTGAACTTTGTACAGTTGATCCACAGATATCATATCTTTGCCGGGAGTCGTTAGAATGGTAATTCATTTTGCTTATACATTCTTATATAATGATATATATTAATCCAATTAACATTTTATTGCAATTACTTTTGTTGGAAAAATATGCCTTGCGATCAAAGTAGAGGGTATATTTCTCATCGATCAATCACATCAAAATTTTGGAGTTCAATTCGCTATATCTTAAGTAATAATAATAGCACAGTTTTAATTTTTGGATTATAAGTACAGTAAAATATATTCTTTCGAATGACTTTAGAGTTTTTTAAATGCGCGCAGTACTTTTTGAATTTGTCTACATTATTCAAACACGTTCAGACAATGTACAATTACACAGGAAAACATATACAACTTATTTGTTTCTTAACATTCTACAATGAAATTTTCACGAAATATAGATTAAGGTGCGTAGAATCGAATCCATGCAGTGAAAAAGCACCCATTGTTACGGGAGAACTAGGAAGGATGCATAAAACTCAAAGATGTGAATAAATCAACTGTATAAAGTTTAGTAAGACATCTTCTAACACTTTTTTCTCTATGGTAAAAATTTGTAGGAATTTTGTGATTAGTTCCACATTACAATAATTTTACAATAATTTTTAATTTACAATAATTTTTAATTTATCCCTAAAATGTCAGATATTTCCTGATATGTGGAAATATTCTCGTTTATGTCCCGTTTACAAAAAAGGCAACAAAAATAACGCGGAGAATTATAGGCCAATAACAATCATTTGCAATTTTGCGAAAGTTTTTGAGTTTACCTTGAGTATGCCACTAACAAGGCACGTGCAAGGTCAAATTGTAACAAACCAACATGGATTTGTATCCGGCAGATCCACTGAGACTAACCTCACCTGTGTCACGCAATACCTTTCTGAAAAATTGGATAATAACAAACAGGTTGATATTATCTATACGGATTTTTCCAAGGCGTTTGATCGCCTGGATCATGGTATTCTGATACAAAAGCTTAGCAATTTCGGACTATCAGCGTCACTATTAGATTTAATTACCTCGTATTTAGGAAATAGGCGGCAGTATGTAGAATACCATGGTTTCAGGTCATTCGACGTCTTGGCTAGCTCAGGTGTCCCTCAGGGATCTGTACTGGGACCACTTTTCTTTAATATCTTTATTAATGACATTGTCACAAATATTGACGTTGAAAGCCTGTTATATGCGGACGATCTAAAAATCTATTGTGTAATTGAAACTGAAGAAGATTGTGACAAGCTTCAAAATAACTTGAATAAGATAAATGATTGGTGTCTACTAAATCAACTACCTCTCAATGTATCCAAATGTAGCGCATTTACATTTTGTAGAGCACGTAATTATATTAGTTTTAATTATCATTTAAATAACCAGGAGTTACAAAGACCTGATACAATTAAAGATCTGGGGGTGACCTTTGACAGAAGTCTAAGTTTCAATGAACACATAAATTTAACTGTATCATCAGCTTTAAAAAGCCTAGGATTTGTAATAAGGAATTGTAAGGGTTTTAATAATACGGACCTTATGAAATTATTGTACTACTCCTTTGTGCGATCAAAATTAGAATATTGCTCACTGGTATGGTCCCCGGGCTATGCTACGTATATAAAAAGTATTGAAAACATTCAGCGTCGTTTTGTTAAGTATTTGTGTTTTATTGAAGATGGCAATTATCCCACAACTGGTTATTCGCAAAACCTCATGTTAGAAAGATTTGATATGTCGAGTCTAGAAAATAGGAGAATAGCACACTCTGTAATATTTCTGCATAAAATTATTCACAATATATCTGATTGCCCGTCTATCTTGGAGCAACTGTGTTTCCGTGTACCTCGTATAGGAAGCAGAAATCGTGAAACATTCTATCTTGCTACTCCCCGAACAAATTTACTAAAACTTTCACCTATACATTTTATGTGTAAAAATTATAATTCAGTGCAAAATGAGCTTGATATATTTAATTGTAGTCCTGCATCAATTAAAAGATTACTATGCGTATAACCCCATATCCCTTATTGCCGTTTCATGTTTTTTCTTAGAGTTATGTGATGTGTATATATTATCTTAAGTCAGTTTTTTCTTAGTATTACATTTGTATTTTGTTTCTTCACAGTACGACACGTACTGTGAATTTGGTATATATAATACTTATACTGTTTGTGCTTACTAGTGTAACATTCCCACCCTTTAATTGGTTTTCTGTTGGGTGGTTGTATCTAAATAAATAAATAAATAAATAAATAAATAAATTAAAGCTGAGACATTTCTCTACATGTTACGTTGCTTTTATTTTTTTTGCGGCTCTGAATAGTAATAATTATCGATCGATATGTCCGGTCGTACGAAACTCCCAGAGAATTTTCATTTTCCGCGCATTTCGGAGCGGCTCAAAACTATAAGTGGAAAACTGGTAACTGCTAAACGGCTTAAGTAGGACAAAAATTGGTAAAGACCTATTTTGCAGAGAAAGAGACGAGCTGTAAATTTTGTTGAAAACTTTTTTCTGTATTTTCATTATTTTAGCCGTTAGAGCAAGAAAACCGAAAACAAAAAAGTTTTTCCAAATTTTTTTGAATTTTACCGGAACTTGGAAGTGCAAAGAATGCATCATTCCATTCTACAGGTTATTAACTACTTAAATCCCAGAGATGATTCTTTTATTAATTTTTGCGAGGTTTTTACAACATTTTGCCTTAATTGCCTGTACTAACTGCATATTCGGCCAGTCACAAATACAAATTCAAAAATCGCTGTCTCGCTGATCCAATGATATTTTAAATCGACTGCGATCAACTCAACAATCAACTCGCTGACACCGACAAGAAAGTGTATCGCCATATTGTTTGTTTACGTTTTCCACTTCTTATGAGTAGGTACGATTAATGCTATGAAATTTCAGTCTAATTTATTTGTTTAGTATATACCATCTTCGTGAATAATGGCTATCATAATCGCTCATATAATAATATACAATTTGTGTAAAGCATCGTACCTATAATTCACTACATCGGACCAATCACAAATACACATTCAAAAGTGAGTGGTTCGCTGATTCTATGATATTTTAAATCCACCATGATCAATTCTTGCTGCGGCTGACAATGACAGTGATAACCAAGTGTATCGCCATATTATTTGTTTACGTTTTCCAACGTCTTACGAGTAGGCACCGATTAATGTTGTCAAATTTCACGATTATGATCATTATTCACTCGGATGATCTCCGTCATTCGCCTACGGCTCGTGGGCTCAAACATCATCTTCGTGATAATGGTTATCATAATCGCTCATATAATAATATAATATTATTTATCAGGAACCGCGGTTGCGAAAACGTAAAATTTTAATACGTTATTGAGGTATTAAAGACTTACAAGTAGTATCTCTTTTGTGATATTCACTCTGTAGAAAAGGTGGAAAAAATGATCAAAAATTAAAAAATATATCTTATATTCAGAGGGCAGTCATCATTTTTCTGTCAAATATTCCTCATATGTACCTATTTAACCTATACAAATTTGAAAGTTTTCTAATGATATTATCATTATTGTTATTTTGTTTACGCGTTAGCGATGCTGGACAGTTCTCCCGTGTTTCCGATATTCTCACGGGGGAAAGCGCCAGTGAATTATTTACAATCACTCCCCACATCCCGCAGGGTTAGTGGTTGTATATTCCAGAATCGTGTGCCCTAAGTAGATGCAGGAACCCCAAGACGACTGCCTTCTGCATTTGGCCTGCCAACCATTCGGCTCATTTTTGGCAGGCCGGTATGGTCTTCAATGCTGAGAGCAGCGTAGGCCTCATCCCACCGAGAACGCCGATTATATATATATGGGTATAGCCCTCGGAGCTCATACCGGAGATCTCGGTATTTAGTCCGTTTCTCCTCCTCCTTCAGGGTGATGTTTGTCTCGGCAGGTGCCGAGAACTCGATGACATACATCACCTTGGTCAGGTGGTCGAGGAGGACTATGTCGGGCTTGTTGGCTTGAATCAGCCTGACGGTCGGGAACGAGTAGTTCCAATAAATTCGGCACTTCTCGTTCTCGACAATGGACTCGATCTCTCCGGGCACATAAGGCAGCACTGGTGTTTGGTCTACCTCGTACGAGTGCCGAAGATGGTAATACAGCACTCGTAAAGCCACGTTATGTCTGTGGATGTAGGTCGAAGTCGCGTAAATCGGACATGCAGATAGTAAATGCATGATTGACTCCAGCGCCTGATGGCAGGTCCTATAATTTAGGTCGGGGACCTCTACACCCATAACACGACTGCGGTAGATCAAGGTGTTAATAACACCATCTTGGCAGACAAGAGGCCACAAGAAATCCCTCGGTCTCTGACTTTAGCCCTGCTGACCTCATGAATGCGAAGGTCAGCTTTGTCGATAAACCAAGTGTCTCTATGTTGTTGTAGAACACTCCATGCATGGATTTATCGACGTGCTGCCTGAACAGATTTCTCTGCTCGGCAGCTTTAATTTGGGTTGCCAGGCGATTTGGCGGAAGCTCAGTTACTGATTGTGCATCAGCACCTCGCCTGCCTCTTCGCCTGAAGTCGAAAACGAGACCGAGATCATCATCATCATATTATTATTATTATTATTATTATTTTTTTTGTTAAAAACCAGTCACCCTTCTCTGTGGCTCCGATCCTCACCGAGGGGAGCTGGTAGTACCGGTGGCCACTCCCCATACCGTGGGGTAAGTGACTACTGGGTCCGGGAATCGTGTGCCCTGAGTAGACGTAGCGAACCGAGGATGACGGCCTTCTGCATCCTACCGGCTAAGATCTCTGCCGAGTTTCGGCATGCCGGTATGATCTTCAGTTCCGTAAGCAGTGTGTGCCTTGTTCCACCTAGAATTATTATTATTTTTTAATTATTATTATTATTATGAATGAGATCTCCACTAGTAGTGGGCGCACAAACAAGTATCGGCCGCAGCAAGATACTTGTGATTACAGGGATGAATTTAGAAATGAATGGACTATTGTAGTAGTCGACAAGATCACTGCTTTCTGGATGGCTGCAATGTTGTCGACAATTTCAAGCTTTGTTAAATTGGCAACAAGAGTTTTGGGGATTACTCCGGTGGTAGATATTATTAATGGAATTACAGTCACCCTTTCTTGATGCCATATTTGCTGGATCTCTTGCCCAAGCCTCTTATTATTATTATTATTATTATTATTATTACTATTATTATTAAATCATTGGAAATTACCTAAAAGTATATATTAAAAATTATTCTTAATAAAAATAGGCCATTTACTACTTTACAGATTTGTAAAATAACAGGATGTGGATATATATAAGTTCTTTATGTACTTTATGTACCGCAAAATTTATATACAGAAAACCGGTACTTCGAGCATTAAACAAACATGGTTACTCGACTAAACGCTGTCATATGGCTGAAGTTATGATCCCAAAACCTAATAAATCTTTGTTTCCGAGACAAATTACATATTAAGGGCCAAAGATTTATAATATGCTTCCATTAGAAATTAGAAGGGTTAGTAACCACAACTTATGGACTGAAAAAGTATCTGTTTATATTCGAGGCAATTAAATAGAATTTCTTAAGTAATTATAGTGTAACATAATTAGGTGGTAACTGTAACTTTCTCCAGTTTATGTTTTACTCCCCTCGCATACCGAAGGGAAGTATTGTATTTGAGAAAAAATCACTCTCCGAGATTTTTACGGATTCTGACGTTTCAGATCACGGAGATTACGAAAATATAGGTTTTTCAATTCCGTCAGCCTGTCTGTCTGTCGGTCTGTCTGTCTGTCTGTCGGTGCATTTACTAAAAAAACTACTTGACGGAGAGCAGTCAAATTTGGTAGGTAGTTGACGCTACTGTCAGTGCAGAAATGGTAGAAATTTCACTGGAAAATATACAGGGTGGACCGTCTAAACGGAATAAATAGTGAAAAACATTTTTTATTCGCTCAAATTTAAAATTTCCACGTTTCATGACGCGCTAATCCTATTTCGGGAAAAAAAATTTGAAAATTTTTTTCACCAACATTTTTGAAAAAATTTTTACCACTAAAAAAATTTTTTTCCTTTGTTCAAATTTAAAATTTCCACGTTTCATGGCATTCTAAACCTATTTAAAAGAAAAAAATGTTTGAAAATTTATTACCAACATTTTTGAAAACATTTTTACCACTAAAATAGATGGAATTTTTTTTCTTAAAATTTTAAATTTCCACGTTTCATAGCGCTCTAAATTTATAAAAAAAAAAATTGAAAATTTTTTAAAAATTTCGAAAAAAAATTTACCACTAAAATAGATAGAATGTTTTTTCTTTGTTCAGATTTAAAATTTCCACGTTTCCATGGCATTCTAAAATTATTCAAACAAATTTAAAAATGTATTTGAAAAATTAAAAAAAAAAATTGAAAACATGTTTAGGTAGGTAATCTATTTATCACTATTATAGAATAGACGAAATATTTTTTTTTCAAATTTAAAATTTCCACGTTTCATGACATTTAAAACCTATTTCGGATAAAAAAATTTGCCACATCCTTTCACCATTTTGGAAAAAATTTAACACTTGGATAGAGCGAAAAATTTTTTTTTGCTCAAATTTAAAATTTTCGCGTTTCGTGACATTCTAAACCTATTCAAAATAAAAAGTTTTGAAAATTTTTTATATTTTTTAACCACTACTATACTTCCACTCCATTACGTGAATGTGGAATTGAAAATGTGACAGATGGCAATAATATTTCGCATATGCACCTATTATATACTTTTATTGAATAATGGCATCCCAAGAATAATTCAGTCATGGTGGACATTTGTAAAGGTATTTGCGCAAGCCTTCCATATTTGGCACCTGTTATTTAGTATTGAACCTTTGCTGTTGGATGGGCACTCTGTATATTTTTTTGACCAAAAGTTATCAGGTTTTTTTGTAATAATAGCAATAACTATATTTCGATCTGTATTCTCAATATCATTTCGTAATTAATAATTTTTTAGAGTGACCGCCATGCACAAATAACAATAAGTTCTATGTAAATAACTTTACCGATTTTTTTACTTTTATCGAGTTGACGTCTTTTCATGTTGATGTGTGTTCTTTAGGTTAATTTTTAATCTGAATGGAGCCCTAGACATTTTCCTTCTGATTTCACTGGTATGGGAGCGTCGTTTATTCTCACTTGCGGACAAGTTACTCTTTTGTGGTAAAGGTTATTTGTTAGGATTTATTAGTATTCATGTTGATATTCCAGTGTTCGAGCCAGTTTTGAAATAGGTTCAGGTGATTTTGCAATTTCTTGGATGCTTTTACCGGATCAGAATCTGATGAGAGAATTTCAGTTTCATCCGTGAATGTTGTTATTAGTGTTACTGGGACGTCCGCTATGAACATTAAACTCAAGAAAGGCTATTTTCTATGGGGTTATTTAAAATCGAAAGTCTACTTTACCATACCAAATAACGTCGATGACTTGAAAGATAGAATAAGGCAAGAAACTAATCAGATGACCCAACATAACGATTTAGAAGAATTTCAGCAACGCCTTTATTGTTGTCAAGAAGCAACGGGCGCCCAGGTTGAACACTTGATTTAAACTGTTTCATGTGCTTTTGTTTACTTAGTAACAATAAAAATGTAATACTTTTCAATAAAAAAATTAGAGAAATTCAAAGAATCTTATATTGTTGGATAGACAATTAAAATCCGCTCAAATGAGCTATCACACGCAACCTCGTTCCATTCAATTTTTTTTTTAATTTGAAAGGGGTGTATAAAATTATGGTGAAAAAATTTCATTTTAGAATTAAAAAAACCGCTGCCTAAGGAATCACTACTTCCACATCCAGATTTTTATCCAAGTCACTTTAAAGGAAACATCTCTTGACTAGATTTGCACTATAGTATGTGGAAATTATTGGTCATAGAATTTTAATAATATTTACGGCAGAAGTCATAGAAAAGTTTGAGGTGTTGGTTTCTACCATATACGTTAAAAATGAAGTTTCTAGTTTACTCTACTTATTTTCCCCTATTGACAACCTACCACCTGCCACCCCTTCAATGGAATCATCTCAAACAGATGTCATTACAATACATACGTGTACTAATTTTCAAGTGAATATCTCAATTTTATGTTATCAATCCTATTAATATTGAAGCGGAGGTAGTGGGGTTTGAAAAATATTAGAAAGAAATCTGAAGCCTTGGCTTCCCAAATCCCAATTTTTTTTATACTTACCAAATTGATTTATTTATTTTCCCCTATTTACCCCTATTTAACCCCCAACCCTTCAACGGAATCATCTCAAAATATAAGCTAGCTCCAGATGTCGTTATAATACATAAGTCTAAGTGAATATCTCAATTTTATTTTATCAACCCCTTTATTAATGGAGTAGGGTATTGAAGGGTTGAAAATTATTATAAACAATCTGAGACCTTAGCATCTAGTACATACACCGAATTTCAAGTTTCTGTACTCTTACCAGCTTGCTTTACTTATTTTGCCCTATTTACCCCTATTTAACCCCCAACCCTTCAATGGAATCATTTCAAAATATAATCTAATTCCAGATGTCGTTATAATATATACGTGTACCAAATTTCAAGTGAATATCTCAATTTTATTTTATGAACACCTTTAATAATGGAGTAAGGGTGGTGGGGGGTTGAGAGCTATTATAAAAAATCTGAGACCTTGGCTTATAGTACATACACCGAATTTAAAGTTTCTGTATTCTTACCAGCTTGCATTACTTATTTTCCCCTATTTAACCCCCAACCCTTCACCGGATCTCTTCAAAAAACAATCCACTTCCAGATTTCGTTATAATATATACGTGTACCAAATTTCAAGTCACTATCTTAAACCGTTCCGGAGAAAACGTGCGGACAAAAAAAAAGTTAGACAGACCGACCGACAGACAGACAGACAGACAGACAGACAGACAGACAGACAGACAGAAAAATTTTTTCGCTCAAATTTAAAATCTCGACGTTTCATGACATTCTAAACCCATGTAAAAAAAAAAAATTTGAAATTTTTTTTACGATTACTATACTTCCAATCCACTACGTGGATGTAATTAACGTGTTTTAGAATTTTACTCATAAATTATAAATTACATTGATAATGAATTTATCCGTTGGACCTCACTCCATAATTATTATAAAATTAATAACACAATTATTTAAATTAACTAAACTGATAGCAGAATTGGAAGTACTTGAAGAGGCAACTGAATAGTTTTCAGTATAAATCGCTGGCATGTCCATGGTAATACATTCTTCGCCAATCAGGCTCTTTTTCGTCTATGTCTTGTTATTGATATCGGAATACATTCTTTGCCAATCGGGATATTTTTCTTATTTTCGATATTATCTTCTGCTAGAGTCTTACACTTGATTTTAAAAAATAGTACTCATTATTTTAGCAATGTAAACAAGACTCTTGCAGAAAATATTACATTTTACTTGTTGTTTAAAATATACCCTGTAGTAAGTTTGGCTTAAAATTTTAATGGAACCACAATTGGGAATTAATAATCGCTAACTCAATTGTTCAGTTCAAAAAAAATAATATAATACACCACATATTTTTGTGTTTATGTTTAATAAAACTAAGCGCTGTTTTAAATTATGCCAAAAACCCAATTATTTTCATAATAACAGCCTAGATAAAGGAAGCTCAAATTTAAAAATTATTCTTTTAATAAATACAAAATTCAATTACATAAATTAATTATTTGAAATAAACGAGGCGCGATGTTGAATATATTTCAAACGCAAATTATTATCCTACATTTACACAAGCTGTTTGCTTTATAATTCACTTGATATCATATTTGGAACAGTATTTTCCGATTTGAATTATAATTGAATTACCCCTTTTCATACTACTATTGTCATTCTATTGTTATGTATTCGCAACGATTCCTTGCAAACAGAATATAATTGGTATACACGGAGTAGTGATGCGGAATATTCGACAATTTACTTTTGGACAACGATCCTCTGGAAAAATTAAGAATAAACGGAATCTAACAAGAATAAACGAAAACGAACAATAATAAACGAAAAATATAAAGGAACATTTCTTGACTTTATTTGCACTCTATAGTATGTGGAAATAATATGTCATAGAATATTTTTTAGGGCACATGTAATTGATGTAATTACTCCCCCCCACCCATTCAAAGGACTTATCTCGATTATTATAACACATTCGTGTACCAAATTGCAAGTGAATATCTCAACTTTATGCTATCAACTCCTTTATTAATGGAATGGAGTTGGTGGGGGGTGGGGGGGATTGAAAAATATTTAAAAAAATCTGAGGCCTTAGCTTTTAGTATATCATTTTGCATAATTTTGAATTAGGTAACATAACCAGCGGCACTTTCTATGATCTGACAAACGCCTTCGATTGTGTGTCTCATAGCATTCTTTTAGATAAACTAAGTCATTACAAATTTGATGAAAATAGCATATCACTGATCGATTATTACCTATCAGACAGGAAATAATATGTTTCTTATAAAAATAATGATTCCAATCATACAGTCATAAAGCATGGTGTCCCACAGGGTTCAGTACTTGGTCCAGTGCTATTTATCATATATGTAAACGACCTTGCCAATTGTGACAACACGCCCCTTATTTTATTTGCTGATGATACAACAGCTCTCAATGTTGACAAAAACTCTGATCATCTCGCCAAGCAGATTGTGAATACACAATTGAAAATAAAACAGTGGTTCCTAGCAAATAAGCTTACCCTAAATCTAAACAAAACACAAACAATGACGTTTACTCTTCATCACACTGTCGTCAATCAGTCCTCAAATGTTGACTCAGTGAAATTTCTTGGGGTATACATCGATCCATTACTCAGTTGGTATAAACATGTTTTGAAGCTATCTAAAACTTTATCAAAGAAAATATTTCTGCTGCGAAATCTAACAAATACTGTTTCAAGGCAAGTTCTTGTCTCAGCTTATCATGGTATTTTTCACTCCACTATGACATATGCTGTATTAATCTGGGGACACTCATCCCACAGTAAAATAATTTTTAGTCTGCAACGCAGATGCTTACGAATTATGGCAGGTTTGAACTACAGAGACGACTGCCGTGATAAGTTTAGAGATTTTAATATCCTCACCATGCCATCAGCCTATATACTTGAATGTCTTCTGTAGATTAAGAGTAATTTGCAGAAATTTAATAGTCAGGGTGATTCGCACTTATATACCACTCGTCTCCGCAATAATATTGCGCAGAATTTTTTTCGACTTGCAAAATCAAGAGTTGGCACTAGCTATTACTGTATAAAATTTTTTAATGAGCTACCTGACAATGTCAGAGGCTTGGATTTTAATATTTTTAAGGAAAAAATTAAAATATACCTTCTCAGGAAGGCCTTCTACAGCTGCGATGAATATTTAGAGGAACGTTTCTGCGACATTTAGTTATACATTTTTTTATCTTTTTTCTGTTTTTTAATTTAATTTTAAGATAACTGTATATTGTGTTTTAAGCTGTCACTGTCTATTTTAATGATATACTTTCTACCCTGGACTTGTGTAAACATTTTGATGTATTAGCACCAATAAATGATTATTATTATTATTATTATTATTATTATTATTATTATGCCCCAAATCTCACGTCTCTGTACTCTTACCAGCTTGCTCTACTCATTTTCCTCTATTTACCTCCACTTCTTCAACGGAATCATCTCAAAATATAATCTAATTCCAGATATCGTTGTAATACCTATGTGTACCAGATTTCCAAGTGAACATCTCAATTTAATTATATCAGCCCCTTTCATAATGGCGTGGGGATGGTGGAGGGGTTGAAAAATATAAAAATATCTGAGGTCTTGGCTTCCAGTATAAACGCCAAATCCCAAGTCTCTGTACTCTTACCAGCTTCTTTATTTATTTTCCCCTATTCACCCCTATTTAACTCCCAACCTTTCAACGGGATCGTCTCAAAATATAATTTAATTACAGATCTCGTTATACATGTTCCAAATTTTAAATGAAGATCTCAATTTCATTTTATCAACCCTTTTAAGAATGGAGTGGGGGGGGGGCGGTGGAGTGGTTAAAAAATGTGTGCATATCAAAAAACTTAGGTCTTGGCTTCTAGAACATACACCAAATCCTAAATTTCTGTCCTCTTATCAGCATGCTTGACTTATTTTCCACTATTTACCCCTATTATTTACCTTCCAACCCTTCACCAGATAAGTTCGAGAAACAATCCAGTTCTAGATCTCGTTATAATACACATGTGGATAAAAAAGTCAAAATCTCAAACGGTTTCAGAGAAAACGCGTGCACAAAAAAAAGTTACAGGCAGACAGACAGACAGACCAAAAGACAGAATTTTTTTCGCTCAAATTTAAAATTTTGACGTTTCATGACATTCTAAACTCATTTCAACAAAAAATTTTTTTGATTTTCTTTTAAATTTTTTACACTTCACTACGTAGATGTGGAAGTAACTATTCAAGATTGCTATGCAACAAATTTATGGTTTTTTTGAGATAGAAAGGGCGAGAAACAAATATTAGCCCGGCCGGGCCAACATTTGAGGTCGATATTTTAGGTGCATCCAAGTTTTTCTATTTAATTGTTGCTTAAGTTCTACAGAGGCAAGTTGAACTAACGCTCGTATCTCGTAAAGTATTGATCCCCGAAAAAAAATGAATAGGAACTTATTTGTAAAAAATTTCATATAGTTTAAAATATATTGTTTTTCGCTAGAGGGTGTGGTTTTCGAATTACTGAAGTAAAACGTGAAAAGGAGACCTTTAAACTAAATCCGGTGAACGCGAGGGCCACTCGAACCTCGACGATCTATCCACCTTCCAGTAAAAGTGTCATCTAAAAACTGGCGCTCTGCTATCCCAAAATGAGGTGGGGCCCCGTCTTGTTGAAACCAGACATTTTCAGCAGGAATATCTTCATCTTCATTGTTCGGAAACATAACTGCTAAGGCTAGCACTAACTCAACTAGCAAAAACTGTAAATATCTTGCGGCCGTAAGATTTTCTTAAAAAAAGGTCCCAATAAACGATCACCAATCATACCTGCTCACACGTTTACATTGCCTCGTCACTGTGTATGGGCTTCTTGAGTCCAATAAGGATTTTCGCGTGACCAATACCTGTAGGTTATGCCGATGTACAGTACCCTTTAAAGAAAATGTAGCTTCATCAGAAAAAACAATGTTCTTTAAAAAATTTGGGTTTTCATCACACAAGGTCACCAACTGTTCACAAAACTGTAAGCGCCGATCTGGATCGTCCTCATTGAATTCGTGGATTAATTGCACTTTGTATGGATGGTACTTTTTTTTTCAATAGACGTACAACAGAAGTTTGACTCACGTTATGATTTAAAGCCAGCTGCCTTGTTGAAAGATGGTGGTTTTCCTCACTTTCTAGAAGAATATTTCAGCTACACTGCCAGATTCCTCATATCTAGCCACCAATCTACTTACAGTGGATCTAGAAATTTGTTTTCGGGATACTTGGCATTGAAAACATCACATTCTTTCTGATGAGTTCTCAGCCTATCACCATATACAGCCATCATCAAAAGTTCTACGCCTTCTCTTTCACTTAAACATGGCATTGCATTCACTAGTTTTACACTGTCTCAGAAGTGTCACAAAACTGAGGTTCCACACGTGCCAGGAATAAAAAAATTATCGATACTTTACACAAAAAAGCCTGTATCTTGTAACATCAATTCCTGCCCCTGAGTGGAATAGGAACGATGAAACTACCCGGTTCTCATTTATTTTGTGGAGGCTGGGTCGTGGTTCGAAAATTAATAAAAATTTAGAATTGTTAGGCGCCAATAGCCAATTGCTCGATACCTATGCCTTACTGGTTTTCAAAAATGTAATACTGTGGCTATTCAGTGGCCTTAATGTTTACATAGGTATCATGAGTTTTTAGAAAGTTTATTATGAAAAACACAAAGTAAGAAAAATAAGTTGTATATTAAAATTTTAATGACAAAACTGGAAATGGTAAATATTTGATATAAATTTAGATATTTTATTAACAAAAAATTGAATTTAGAGGGTAGCTACCTTCCTTACATAAATTATATGTAGGAGTAAGAATGTTATAAGGCTGACGGCCGATGAAAAGTTAAAGATAAAAATTTACATTTGCTGAAGGCTAAAAATTATATGTTAAATAAAAATTCCACAAGAAGTTGAGCGTGTTGATGTTCAAATGAGAATGACACTCTCACCACAAATCCTGTTTACGAGCTGCCAGAGCGCCTCGTCCCACTCAAATCTCTTCTTCCCCTTCCTCTGTTTGCTTCGTATTCTGATAAAAGTTGAAACTTAGATTGATTACCATTTAGTCGCTATTCAAACTCCATATTCAGTGACATGTGTGGATATGGACAAACAAATTTCCTCCTGGGCTAACAAGGTTATCCTCACAGGACCATCACCATCAAGCTGGTCACTTAAATTGACACCCAAGGCTTATTATTGGCTGGTCATTACCACCTCTTCAAGCTGGCACTTAATAGCTCATCAGGCTGGTACTTAATACCTCGCAGGCTGGTACTTACTACCTCACACCTAAAAGAGTCCATCGTGTTACTCTACCTTGCATTTACTTGTTTGAAAAGGCACTCTGGGTGCGTTAATACCCCACGTAATGCTTTAATACCTTAACGTTTCTTCTAAAAATGCCCAAATATCCCCTACCAAATTCCAAGATATTTTTATAACCTTACAAATTTTAATAAAACCGCGTTCTACTATTGCCCAAACCTATATTTAAATCGCGTTTAAAACTTTAAATTCACAATTAATTCCCCTTAACAATAAGCAACAGAATTAAATGTAATTCCTTATCCAACATAGATTTTAGCTACTGACGCTGTTTTTTATGGCACGCGTGCATCTCTATCCAAGCACTTCAAAAATTAACCTATTAAATATCCCTTAACATCGGGTTGAATGCTGGCAATTTTACAAATTAAATACATATACTTTAATCAATAAATGTCAATGATTATAATTTAGTAGATATTGGTTTATTTAATTACCTATCTCCAGGAATTTGAGGCTTTAAATCTGCGGCAAGACAGCACAAGCACGTCTTGTTCTTAGCTTCAAGAATCGGAAATGCCTAATTTATTGTCTCCTATAAAATAGCTTTCAATCGTTGCCAACCGCAAAATGATAAAAAGTATTTACTTAAAATTCTGTTTTTATTATCAAATCTACTTAATTATTGCACTATTTTACTTCCCATTAATAATTCTCATTTGTTACTAAATTTCTATTGCTTCAATTTATTAATCAAGGTTTATTGTTTAATTTTTACCAAACTATCTAGATTTCTAACTAGTAAGAGCCGGTGGTTTGCTGGTAGAATAACAGATGGCGCTCGGTGTATATTTTAAAGTTAATTCAAGTCTACTCGTTAAGAATCGGTTGGGTTTGCTTGTAAAGTACAGATGGCGCTCGGTGTATATTTTAAAGATAGATCTTTGAGTGGGGGTGAGGACTTCGGCAGCTCTAGGTTTCTGTGAACAAAAAGTTAATAAATTTAAAGTATCTGCTATTATAGTGGTTTTAAGAACCCCATAATTAAATTATATATATTCTGTAGCGTCCTGGAACTTTAGGACGGTACACTTTCTCTCTCCCTCTACAAAAAATATGTGTACTTCCATACATGTATTTTTTCCTATAAATTGAGACTTCAATTTCTACTTATCCGCTGATGGATATAACTAAAGCTAACTTAAAATAATTGAGATATGGTAACTTAACCATAAATGATTATAAACCGAATTGTGACTAAATTAAGCTATAAGACAGCTACGGTTCCTAGACCTTAACTTCTTACTAAATAACTAAAAGTAAATATCTTACATACTAGTGAATGCTGCTATAAGAGAGGATTTAGTACTCAACAGTAGCTTCGCGTACTACACGCCTAATATTTCAGGGACAAAATCAGTAACGACAAATTCAATAAGGACAAAATTGGGAAAGACACAATCGGTAAAGTCAATGTAGTACTAATCCAAGCCATATTAGCATATACACTATACATATTTCACTTACTTCAGAGACCGAGAGGCTCCAAAAACATAATCTATTCAATACCACATTCCACCAGATATAAAATATCCCCTGAATACTAATTATTCAGACACAAAATTGGAAGTAGAATTAAATCGATATAAAGCTTGTATAGCATTTCACATACAAGAAACCCTTTGAAGAGAGTTCGGAAAGGAAACATAAAATGTTTTAGGAGAGGACCCAAACATCAGTCTCCACAGACACTGTGGTGTAGTGCCTGAGCAGCGTTGTAGCGGCTGCCAGTGCTGAAATTGGAGTAGACATAAGCACATCTAAACCACGATACAGGAACCAAGTTCTCTGCCTATCCTTAACAGTGGGATAAAATATCCAGACTGTTAATAAATCAAAAAAATTTATTTTGGATGTAGCTCCAAAGGGCTGAAATTAGACGTACGTATCAACTAAAATACTTTGGATATAGCTCCAAGAGGCTGAACTAGAAATACGTGACGACTAAACAACAAAAAGGACCATTGTTCTGGAAAGCTCTTGCTTCAGGCGCGATGAACAGTGTTTCGATCGAGCGATTGGCCAAGGGCTGAGGTGAAGCGGGGAGGCTGAGATATGTCTCTCGAAGACCGTCAGACGACCTAGGTCACTCCTGACTGACAAGCTCCCTTACCCATGTTTACGCTCGACCCTCCTTAACCACCTGTCATTCAAGACAGCCCGGCCGAAACTAGTCCATCCCCATCCCGGAACAAGTTCCTTTAATGGCCGTTAAATATCCTACGAACTAGGATAATGATTACTTCTTACCTGTAAACATCTAGAAAATATAATACTAAAAGTAACTAAAGTTTAAACAAACAAAACTAGGACGAAGTTAGTCAGAACACTTAACCAAAATTAAGATACTAGAAGATTTCAAGTAGGATGTTCTCCAGAAACGTCAGAAATACAAAAGGAATATACAAGCAAAGCCTAATCTTTTTGAGTCAGGTTTGGTAAAGACATTACTCCTGATCTAACGAAAGGAAAACTAACTCACTGTTTATCAAGGGGCAAATTGACCATCCAGGAAAAATATTCCCTCCAAACAAATTTCCCTTGACTTTCAAACCACAACTGAACAATTATATTTATTTACCAGACCACGAGAATGCATTAGCAAGACTGGCAAATAGAATACAATAAATATAATAAAAACTAACAGGTAGAAGGTTTCCCTAACGAAATTCAGTCTGCCCTAACCCTTCCTCAAACATAAACCTAAGTAGAGTAACACAAAAGAATTATAGAAGTGGAAAAATAGAAAGTATAGATGAAAATAAGGACAACACAAAGAAGAATGACGATGTTCTGTCATTTATTGATATTTTCCAAGCGCATGAAAATCACCAAAATGTCGTATAATCACAAAAGGCTTAACCGTTACTACATCGGATTCCAAATCCTCGAGACAAATCTTGCTGAGTTTCACTTGCTTGGTTCACATCAACTGCGTGGCGTGCAGACGTTGAAGACGCTACACCCACTAAACGTGGCCCACCCTTCAACCCTTGGATAAAAGATATCCAGCCGGAAAAATATTTCCGAAGTTTACTGACAACAAACTACACTACTAGAAAACTACTATCAACGCAAGACAAAACCTTCCAGGTATCTTAATTAAAATTAGTGCGCCTAATCTAAATTTATGGGTAATTAACTTAATAGAGAATGCATTATAAAAATGTTTACCCGACTGAAACGTCAGAGTTTGATCCATAGTACGTTTTTAAATCTGAAACATGCCAGTGACCTGCATCCGATCCGTCTGCATGGTCTAATGCATATACTAATTTAGAAATTTTCTGGCGAACTGTGCAAAGTACAAATTTGGGTGCTAACTTAGCTGAAAAATGTTTGGAAGCATCTGACAAAACCTTATTTTTCTTCCATACCTTATCACCTACTTCATATTTAACTTCCCGCCTACGCAAGTTATATGTTTTCTGATTTCTCTGGTAAGCATTATTTAACCGCTTTACTACATCTTTATATGTATCCGAAAGATTCGATATGTCATCACAATACCTATTCCTATCACCCGGGGCTAGTTGAATGCCTGATGTTGACTCTACTTGCCCGTAAAAGTCTCCTGAAATGGGAACTTTACGGCCGAAATTCAAGAAAGCAGGAGGGAAACCAGTTACTTCGTGAGTAGCCGTTCTGATTGCGTGAGCAACTCTGAAAATTTCTACATCCCAATCCTGATGATTATCTTGGATATAACTGCGTATAGCTGTACCTATCGTAGCGTTCGATCGCTCGACTGGATTTACTTGTGGGTGATACAATGCATTAAACCAAATTTTTTGTACTTTGTACCGATCGGCCAGTTTCTTAAAAACTGATGAAGCAAACTGCTTCCCGTTGTCTACCATTATGAACTGTGGAACACCGTAAATTAAAAATACGTCATTCTCCATAAATTTAGATATAGTCTGAGCTGTGGCATTACGCATGGGATGTACGAGAACATATTTAGTAAACCAATCTAAAACTACTAAAAGATATGAAAAACCCCTTTTACTTCTTGTTACCGGGCCAAAAATATCTACGCTTATGACTTGCCATGGAAATTCTACTTTCTTTTCTTTCCCCATTAAACCGTAACGTGAAAATGACACTTTTTGCGAACCGCAAGTCTTGCATGACTTGACATATCTCAGTATATCCTTACGCATTTTAGGCCAATAGTAGTCTTCACAAATTCTCTTAAGTGTTTTAAAATACCCCAAATGTGCTGCTGTACTTTCATTGTGACATTGTTTTAGAACATTATTCCGTTGTGAAAGTGGTACCAAAAGTTTCCATTCTGTTAAATTAGTTTTCACCGGTAATTTATTAGCAACATGTTTAAAGATTAAATTATTCTCTACCTTAAAAAATGGATACAAATTTGGATTTGCCAAAATTTTTGTACGTAATTTAATATACCAATCATCTAGATTCTCCTGATTAAGTGATAATGAACCTACTGTGAAATTTTGTTCTTCATTATCTGACGGTTCGTCCCGCTGCACTCTAGATAAAGCGTCAGGAACTACATTTAAATTACCTTTACGGTGCACTAAATTAAAGTCATATTGTTGCAACTTAACCATCCAGCGAGCTAATCTGCCGGTAGGTGACTTTAACTTATGCAACCAGCTAACCGCTAAGTTATCAGTTATGACTGTAAACTTCTGACCTTCCACGAAGGGCCGAAATCTCTCTAAACTAAATAATAAGGCTAATACTTCTAACTCGTAAATACTGTAGTTTCTTTCTGCCTTATTTAGTGAGCGACTGGCAAAAGCAATTACCTTTTCTTCTCCTCCCTGTACTTGTGTCAAACAACTACCTAATCCTGTACTAGACGCGTCGCACTGTATAACAAAATTATTTGACTTAAAATCAGGACTAGTTAGGATTGGAGTAGAGATAAGCGCTTGCTTAAGTGCCAAGAATGCTTGTTCTGCATTTTCATTCCACTTAATTGGTTGTCTTTTACCACGTTTCCCTTTTAGCAAATCATTTAACGGAGCAACTAAAGTCGAAAAATGAGGTAAAAATCTCCGGTACCACGAACACATGCCTATAAATCGTTTTATCTGAGTTGTATTTGTAGGACGAGGATAACTGATCATCGCTTCTACCTTCTCAGGGTTTGTACGTAATCCACCTTCAGTATCAATTACATAACCTAAATATTTTAGAGATTTTCTAAAAAACTGACATTTTTCATAATTTACTGTTAGGCGAGCATCCTTCAACCTATCAAACACTTCTTTTAAAATTGATACGTGTTCCTCAAAACTAGAAGCGGTGACAATTATATCGTCTAGATAAACAAAAACTTTATTTTCTAATTTTGGTGTTATAACAATGTCCATTAGCCGTTGCATAGCCTGTGCAGCGTTTGCAAGACCAAATGGTAGTACTTTAAAACAAAATAAGCCCCTTCCCGGAACAGCAAATGCGGTTTTGGGTTTGGAAGTTTCAGAAAGTGGAATTTGCCAAAAAGCGCTTTTCAAATCTATGCTACTGATATATTTAGCGTCCCGTAACATACTCAATATACCGTCTACAAAAGGTAAAGGATATGAATCCTTAACAGTTACTGAATTTAAAGATCTACCATCAAAACAAAATCGATAATTTCCATTATCCTTTTTAACTAATAAAACTGGCGACCTCCATTCACTAAAAGTAGGTTCAACTACATCTTGTTCTAACATTTTGTCAAGTTCTTCATTTAAAATATTCATCATATGTGGTGATAAAAGATATTGGCGCTGCCTGATAGGTTCAGCATTTCCAGTGTCTATATGATATACCATCCTATCGGTAAGGCCTAACTTCCCACAACTAAGTCCCTTGAATAACTGCTTGACCTTTTCAACTTGCCGGAGCTGAACTCCAGTTAAGTCAGCCAAACCGCCATCATTGGTCTCAACTGTGTTCACACGACACAGAGCTGAAACTCTTATGCTACCAACTTTATTTACCCAAGTATTTGATTCAAAATCTAAATGAATGCCAAATAATCTACAAAAATCTATACCAAAAATAAAAGAACTAGGCAAAGATGGAACTATATAAACCTTAAGTATTCGAACTATGTTGTTAATCTTGAGCGGTAAGTGAGCTATACCTGTGACAGATTGAGGAGTACCGTCTGCTGTCGTTACATATCTTAGATCTGACGTTACAAATTTACATTTAAATTGTTCTAAAATTTTCACACCATTGCTTCCAACTACAGAACGATTACAACCAGTATCCACTAAAGCTAAAAATTTCTTATCGTATAAAAAAACTGAAATGTAAGGTCTATCGTCACCATTTTTAGACAACAATAGAGGTGTTACTTGTACTTCATCACTAACTCTACGGTAAGTTTTGTAAAAATTCCTTACTTTACTTAACCAAAAATTCCAATCTGATTTGTTAGTCACTACATTTTTAAACTTACTATAACTACGGGGGTTTGGACGTTGACTAACTTTACGTGGCCCCCTTGTTAGTTTTTTGAACATTTTTTACACTCTTTAAATGTGACATTTGATTCACCACATTTAAAGCAAAATTTATTTCTTTTAGCTCTACATTGTTTAAAAACATGATTTTCACCTTTACAATTAAAACAGATTACTGGTGTCTTGGTAGTTTTGATTTCATTAACATTTGATTGCCCAGGTTGACTTCTACGATTAGGTTTAAAATTTGATTTTGGTGGTGATACAGACTTAACAGACTTTTCATGAGATTCCCTAACATTATTCTTATCTAAAGAAGGCAACCCAACATACAAAAGATCCTTTTCCACTAAATTACTTCTCATAGGAGGCGGTATATATTTTTTTGTACTTTCTTCAGCGTATTCTACTTTTTTGCACTTTGAAATTAATTCTGAAATTGTATCTATAGTCAATAATGCTAAAGGAGTAGCAAAATATGGCAATAAATTCTTTCTAATTTGTTTAATGCGTTCTTCTAAACTTGGTTTTGTTTTTAGTCTATTATATAAAGCTTCCATGATTCTAATATAAATATGTACTGGCTCATCCACATGTTGTGTTCTCTTTTCAATGTAATCACTCATACTCTTATCAAAATCCTCATGTAAAAAATCATTTTTCAACTGTTCTACCAAATCTTCCCAAGTTCTAACCTCATTACTACCTCTAACAGATCGATACCACTGTAGAGCTGGTCCCGAAAAAAGATCTAACCCTGACTGGAATAATTCTCTTTTAGTGACGTTTCGAGCTATTGCTAACTCTTCAACTCGTTCAATAAATGAAATTACATTATTAGGCTGACCATCAAACGTGACACCCCACTTATAGATAGGTACAAACTTAGTACTAGGACTAGTTGCTATATTTACACCAGTGCCTACTTGTAATGCTAAATCATCTACTACTTCTAAATTCAGTTTATCATAAAGATCTGCTTCTAGTAAGTAAATCGTAGCCCTCGACTCGTTTTGAAATGTTACCGTCTCCTCAGAATTTTGTTCTGGGATAGGCATTCTATTTATTCGTACCATAATATGTACCAACTGTGACTTAACCTGTTTTACTGGCAAATCATTTTCCGTAGGATTATCTAAATTGTTAATTATATTTCTGATGGAATCTAAAGTATTGTTTACTTGTACTTTCTCTGTATTAAAATTAAATAATGGATCTTTCAGAGATAAATCATTACATGGTTTGGCTATTAGAGCTCGTGTTAAAAGTCTACAGCATGTTTCTGTGTCCCTAACTGTAGTACAACCTCTTACGCGTAACTCATAATCAACCTGATCAGCTTGTAATAACGTTGGTATGAAAATTTCAGACATTTTGTTTACTTTTGATTAACTCAACTATTCAAATTTAACAAACTGCAAGGTATATCAAAATTCAATTCACTGGCTTACTAAGTATTTATAACCCCTGTGCCCCTGTATTATTTTTCTAGACTTTCTCAAAATTACTACGATAACTCGTATTTCACCCTACGATTATCTTATTCCTACAATAAGGACTCAAAAATTTTCCTGTAACTGTCTTACCGCAATGTTTAATCTTCTTTAATTTAACCCAAAAGTATACACGACTTTGCAAAACTAATCTAATCAAATCTTGAGGTCTCAACCATAAACAATACACATAATATCAGTAATACACACAAATATATAAACAGTAAGAAAATTCAAAAAATTAGGACAAAATTAAAAATGTGACAATTTGTCTCAACAGCTCAAAGTTTATTTTATTTTTTTTTTTTTAATTTGATAACACTCAACTTCTATACTCGCAAGCCCCACGTTGTGAATGCGTCACTTTGTAACATCAATTCCTGCCCCTGAGTGGAATAGGAACGATGAAACTACCCGGTTCTCATTTATTTTGTGGAGGCTGGGTCGTGGTTCGAAAATTAATAAAAATTTAGAATTGTTAGGCGCCAATAGCCAATTGCTCGATACCTATGCCTTACTGGTTTTCAAAAATGTAATACTGTGGCTATTCAGTGGCCTTAATGTTTACATAGGTATCATGAGTTTTTAGAAAGTTTATTATGAAAAACACAAAGTAAGAAAAATAAGTTGTATATTAAAATTTTAATGACAAAACTGGAAATGGTAAATATTTGATATAAATTTAGATATTTTATTAACAAAAAATTGAATTTAGAGGGTAGCTACCTTCCTTACATAAATTATATGTAGGAGTAAGAATGTTATAAGGCTGACGGCCGATGAAAAGTTAAAGATAAAAATTTACATTTGCTGAAGGCTAAAAATTATATGTTAAATAAAAATTCCACAAGAAGTTGAGCGTGTTGATGTTCAAATGAGAATGACACTCTCACCACAAATCCTGTTTACGAGCTGCCAGAGCGCCTCGTCCCACTCAAATCTCTTCTTCCCCTTCCTCTGTTTGCTTCGTATTCTGATAAAAGTTGAAACTTAGATTGATTACCATTTAGTCGCTATTCAAACTCCATATTCAGTGACATGTGTGGATATGGACAAACAAATTTCCTCCTGGGCTAACAAGGTTATCCTCACAGGACCATCACCATCAAGCTGGTCACTTAAATTGACACCCAAGGCTTATTATTGGCTGGTCATTACCACCTCTTCAAGCTGGCACTTAATAGCTCATCAGGCTGGTACTTAATACCTCGCAGGCTGGTACTTACTACCTCACACCTAAAAGAGTCCATCGTGTTACTCTACCTTGCATTTACTTGTTTGAAAAGGCACTCTGGGTGCGTTAATACCCCACGTAATGCTTTAATACCTTAACGTTTCTTCTAAAAATGCCCAAATATCCCCTACCAAATTCCAAGATATTTTTATAACCTTACAAATTTTAATAAAACCGCGTTCTACTATTGCCCAAACCTATATTTAAATCGCGTTTAAAACTTTAAATTCACAATTAATTCCCCTTAACAATAAGCAACAGAATTAAATGTAATTCCTTATCCAACATAGATTTTAGCTACTGACGCTGTTTTTTATGGCACGCGTGCATCTCTATCCAAGCACTTCAAAAATTAACCTATTAAATATCCCTTAACATCGGCAATTTTACAAATTAAATACATATACTTTAATCAATAAATGTCAATGATTATAATTTAGTAGATATTGGTTTATTTAATTACCTATCTCCAGGAATTTGAGGCTTTAAATCTGCGGCAAGACAGCACAAGCACGTCTTGTTCTTAGCTTCAAGAATCGGAAATGCCTAATTTATTGTCTCCTATAAAATAGCTTTCAATCGTTGCCAACCGCAAAATGATAAAAAGTATTTACTTAAAATTCTGTTTTTATTATCAAATCTACTTAATTATTGCACTATTTTACTTCCCATTAATAATTCTCATTTGTTACTAAATTTCTATTGCTTCAATTTATTAATCAAGGTTTATTGTTTAATTTTTACCAAACTATCTAGATTTCTAACTAGTAAGAGCCGGTGGTTTGCTGGTAGAATAACAGATGGCGCTCGGTGTATATTTTAAAGTTAATTCAAGTCTACTCGTTAAGAATCGGTTGGGTTTGCTTGTAAAGTACAGATGGCGCTCGGTGTATATTTTAAAGATAGATCTTTGAGTGGGGGTGAGGACTTCGGCAGCTCTAGGTTTCTGTGAACAAAAAGTTAATAAATTTAAAGTATCTGCTATTATAGTGGTTTTAAGAACCCCATAATTAAATTATATATATTCTGTAGCGTCCTGGAACTTTAGGACGGTACAATCTCTGCTGTTAAGGTGATTGTTTTCTTATTATTTTCTATGTTTTGTTTTTATGTCAAATGTTTTTATGCTAGTTAAAACAAAAATGCAGGCAACAAGATTTACCAGTTTATAAGAAAGTAGACTCGTGAATTTGCGAAAGGTAAGCTATTTTTACATAAAATTTCATTTTCCAAAAGAATGGGTCAGGTAATATCATTTTTTTATATCACCAGAAAACTAAAGGAATATACCACCAAAAAAAGTAAACAAAAATGCCTGTTCATATTGAAAAAAAATTATGATGGCATCATAACTCAAAAACTAATGATGCCATAAATAGTGGTATAGTGACAAAATGTACAAAACTAAAATCGACCTTTTCGAGGATTTTTTTGAAAAATGATATATACCAAAGATATGAATTGTGTGCGTTTCTTTAGGTTGACACTGTATATCGACAACTCAATTGTATTGTAACCATGAATCACTCTGTATAGCAATATTTTAGAAGCGTCTTTCTAAAGGTTAAGTTCCTGACTGTAGAAAAAATATCGCTAAGCCGAATTAATATAAAACTAATAAAAATAACTCCAGCTTTCAATATCACATCATACATAAAAAACCGTTTGTCACAGAACATCCCAATCTACTCTGTGTCTGTTAAAGCGCCCGCTTATGATAAAATCAATACCGATTATAATTATTGCAAAAGCTCATGACTGCTGGTACGTGAACGAGTACGTAATAATCGTGGGGTTTAGGTAAACATTTTCTAGACGAATGCACACCCTCACTCTGCAGACTAAATTACCATACAGATCGAATTAAGTCTACATTAAATGATTTGCACAACTTATAAATACATATTCATGGATATACCGTGTTGATTTGTGCTAAGTAACTCGCCATATTTCTTGAGAAGTTTTAAGTGGGTGTAAGAGAGCGTTTAATAGGCAGTTCGAGTATAGAGCTACTTGCAGATAAATCATCTGAAGTTAGTTTCAAAGAGGAAATGTCGGCAATGAAGCGAGGCGATGGACGATCTGGTTCGTAAACTGCGCCCAATACTTTGACATTTATGCCTGTCGATCTGTCTACTTTTAATCTTCAACCTTTTACGTCTCGTTATTTGCGTTTATACTTAAAATGTTCACTGATGACAATGAATCGATTTCGCCGCTTGCTTCGTTTGATTGCACATAACTTTCAACAATCGGTAATAATGGTGACTCTTTGTGGTCAGCAAGGTTCCCACTTTATTGGGGTCATACAGAAAAGTTTATTAATGGGCATTAGCACACTAAACCATAGCCTATCAATAAAAATGTATTTTATGTTTTTAACTAATTAAAAAACGAGGAGGTTGAGGCGGTAGACGAAAATAATGAAAGACATCTGAAATAAAGTTTTTTTAATAGATTTTTATATGACACAATTTTCTGTAAAAAATCCAAAGTCATTAGGAAACTCGTAAAGTTGAAATTTTAAAAAACTTTTGCATGTAGTCTTATGGAAAATATGTCAACCCAGCATGCAAACGATACATTTTAACACAAATAATAAATAAAACACTCTACTATGTTTTCTACCACATAGTGGTAGAAAACATAGTACTGTGTTTTATTTAGTTATTTGTGTAAAATGATTAACTACCACAGAGTAACGGCTCCTTCAATCAATTTTTTTGGTACATTTTAATTTATAGCGAATAACCAAATAATGTCAGCAGTTCCGGATACTAACTATGTAAAGCGTTGATGTCTTACGCAAATTTTAATATTATTTCCAATTTAATTAGGAGACTTTTAATAAATAGAAAAAAATATTAAAGATTTGTAAACTGTCAATTTTTTTTTTTCGTTAATGATTTTTAACTGACTTTTAAATTATTTAATGATTTAATTTTAATTTTTACTGCTTCTCATTTTTTTAAATTATTTGCTGAAACAAATTTGTAAAATACAGTTATTTACATGAATTTATTTAGTTTTTTTAATAAGCTTGGACAAAACATCCAAAAGTTAGTTCATTAAGTAAAACAATTAAATCTACTTTAGTAATTGATTAATAATAAAAAATGATTTATTTATGCCTTTATGGCAATAATTGGCTTGTTCGGTATTTTTTTTTTTATTTCATAAATCGAAAGTACAAGTATAAATTAATGAATCTGCAAAAAATCCGAATCTTATTCGCACGTTTAGTATCTTAAAAACTATTTCAAATCTCCATCTCACGAAAATTGGGCGTGGCCAGGCGCTACGTCACTATACGCATATACTCGGCGATCTCGATAGACTTGATGCTCCTTACTTGTTATAATTATAAGTGTTTTCGAAGTATTGTTTGTCCACGACTATTAAATAATGTACTCATTATGTATGTGCTTCTTCAAGGATAATGCTATCGATTATTCCCTACAGTGAATGATTTCATTATTCACTGATTGCAGTGAATAATGAGGACAGTCAGTTGTTCATAAGAACTGACATTTTACTAAAAATTTAAAATGTCAAAATTGCAGCAACCAAAAGACAAGTGTTGTCTCTCTAAGTTTTTTAGGAAGCACTCAAATGGTACATGCCGAAGAGGTACTTTAATGAACACTCAAAAACTACATTAGTACGTTTTTTTCAAAGCATCATCTATTAGCAACACGCGACAATCCCCAACATTGTTTTTGAAGCCATTTATCTACGTGCCTATTGTATCATTTTATTAGTAAGCCATGACGAAGCGAAATTCTGTAATTGATTTGAAACGTCAACATTTGTACGATTTCAACGCCAACGTTATTTACAACAATTTTACATATTAGGTATTCAAGAAGGGTAATATAATTAGATAAATGGATACTGAAGTGAAGATGAGATTTCTTTGGCACCGACAGAGATAAAGAAAGCTGCAAAAATCGCATCATTAAACCTGTTGCCCGAAAAACTGAAAAAATTATATATGATGACATATGAATCTTTCTTAAATAGGAGAAATGAAATGGAGATGAATTAAGTAAATATTAAATATTTATTAGTCGTGGACAAAGTACAGTATTCTACTCGCATATAATGCCTATTATTCACTCTGATGATTTAAAACACTCGCCTGCGGCTCGTGTTTTAAACTTCACCCTTGTGAATAATAGCCATCATTATATGCTCGTTAAATAATATACTATTGTTTTGCTTATTACTTGACAGTAGGGGAGTACAATGTGGTGAAATGTCAAAAAATTACAATTTTCTCTCGCTCCTGCCGGGACGAATTTTCGATTTTGACCCTGCAATTTACGATTAGAATTCATCGCCGACCTTCTCCTTTCCGTAGACACATAGAACGAACTTCCACTCGACGTGTTTATTTAGTTACCAGCGTTTAAAAATTTCGTGTTTTTCGACTTTTCAGGTTAAATTTGAAAGGTCCCAGAAAGCCATTTTTCTTTCGTCACTTGCGTATAGTGACGTCACAAATGAGCGCTCGGTTTTTGCAACTATTACTAATTTCAACTCCTTATATCTCGAGAACGGAAATTTTAAGTATATAATGAGAATATCGAGTACTATATGAAAAAGTATAAAAACCATATAAAAAGAATATCATGGAACAAGCCCATTATTGGTATCATCGACTTATAATTTTCTGTAAAAATTTATTATGGAAAAGTTCCGGACGGAATGGAACACCCTGTGTATTTCCCAGTATTTTAGAAATAGAGATCAAAGGAAGCCCTATAACTTTTATTGAAAACATTTTTTCATGTTTCTTTTAATAAGCCAGATATTGAACTTCCTCGCACTATTGGGCCACCCTGTATACTCACGACAGAAATTCTATTATTTCTTGCTAAACTCAGAAATAAAATAATGTTTGCGCCATCTACAGTTATATTTTCTTTTATTGTTGTCATTAGTGGTTGAAGATTTTGGACAGCTGAATAAGATGGTCTGGTCCATTTTACCCAATCTCGTATCGTTGTCCAATTATTAGGGCACGAATATAGGCAGAAATGGGCCTTGTAGCACTTTTCGGTTAGGCTTTCTCAAAATTGGTAAGTGATGGCTCAAAACCGCATCGTATTTAGTACGTCAAAAACCTTCGGATTCACTTATTTGGGTTAAGGAAAAAAAACCTTGCGGGTCAGTGTAATTTATCAAAGTTTACTGCATCTACCTTCATTATTTTTAAAGTTAAAAATTAATTAAGAGACAGCGTTTTTTAGCAGTATTCTGTATCTTGTTAAAAACTAATTAACCGACTTTTAGGCGCTTGGACTAATTTTGTAGATATCTTTAATACCTACGACTTCTTCCGTCGACGTATTGTTGTAAAACCTAAAGATAAATTTATACAAGCCAAAGACACTCGTTTTCCATAACTTTACTTGTTAATTTAATATAGACGCATTAATTTGGAGTTATTGAATTTTAGGTACAATAGTTATACATACTGAAAGATACATATTTCCGCTGAAAAAACCCGGTTGGCACTCCTTTTTTGAAACAGACCTTTTCTTGTTCTTATGCCTAGGCTAACGTTGCTCATTGCCGAAGTGAATTCATAACGATACATTCAATCCAACCGAAGCACACTTATACCTAATAAACTTACCAGTAATGTTTTATTTACTTTTTTCCTTCTTCAATTCTTTGGGACTTCCTGCCACATGTATGTTTTCTTTTTAAGCGGTGCTCGGGGAATCTACAAAATATCACAATTAACCAGTATGTTACTGGTAAATAACCTCTACGCCTGTGACTTTTACGTCAAAGCATCAGTTAAACGTTGCCTTTTTTTTTAAAAAACAACACAAATAAGTATAAAAACTTGAAATTAAATATTTCGCCGACGTTCCGGAAGTCTATTCTGTTTCCTTTTTCAAGGCTTTTTTTGAAAAATCTTTTTTGCTGTGTGTGATAAATACACAGCTCTAAGAATGTTTGGTATATTCAATATCCATAGATACTTACTATTTACATAGAAATGTTGATATAGTTAACAGTTTTTTTAGTTTTTATACAATGTTAAGTTTGCAAAGTTCTTCTTTTAACATTGGCAACCAAGACATCTACGGAACAATTCGACACGCATCTATCCTCATTCAATAATATTATCGCGGATTCTTTAATTTTTCTTTTTTGCTATGTGCCTCGTTTGTTAAAATTTTTGCCGAGTCCCAGTTTATTCTGTGTCCATTCTCCCAAGCATGTACGCAGATTTTGGACCTCTGAATTTCATTTTTTCTTACGTAATTTTGATGTTCGCCCAATATTACTCTAAAAGGTCTGGATGACTCACCCACGTATTGTTTGTTGCACTCACACAGAATGCTATAAATGCAGTTTTTTGAATTTTGCTCGTGGTTCTTCGGTTTAGTATTTGTCAGAATAGGTCTTAGAGTGTTATTTGTTTGAAATACTGTCCTAATATCAAATCTATCACCGATGCGACGCAATTTTTCGGATAATCCGCACACATAAGGAATTAACGATGTGTAACGTTTTTTAGGTTTTTGTCGTACCTGATTGTTATTTTCAATATTTATGAAGGTTTTATCAACAAAACCCCCAGGGTATTGGTTATTTATAAGAACTTCCTTTATAAACCGCTTCTCATTGTTTAGTATTTCATCATTAGAAGAAATGATTTTGGCCCTATCATACAAACATTTTACAACACCCCTCTTAACGTGCATCGATTTGAGTTGAAATTTAAATATCTGTTGGTATGTCTTGGTTTTCTATGAACACTTGTTTCAATTGTACCGTTTACTCTTTTAATTAAAACATCTAAAAATGGTAATTCATTTCTAGTTTCCTTTTCTAAAGTGAATTTAATAGAAGGTTCTTTATTATTTAAATGTTCTAAAAAACTATCTAGTAACTCAATACCATGAGGCCAGATTGCAAAGATATCATCTACGTAACTCCACCAGATAACTGGTTTGTATGCACAATTTTGAACATGGCTAGTCTCAAAATCCTCCATAAACATATTGCTTAAAATCGGTGGCAATGGAGAACCCATTGCCATACCGAAATCTTGCTGATAGAAATCATTTTCCAATTAAAAATAAGTTGTTTTTATGCACATAGTTAAAAGTTCCATTATGGTATTTACGCTCAATTTAGTGTCAGCTTCCAAATTATTTTCATTTAAGAGTGGGTATGCCGTCTAAAAATCAGAAATAAATTACTCTCAAACGCCGCCCCGTCCGCGACAAATTATAATTAGACCATTGCAATTACGAAATTTGTACAGGCGAAAAATAGAAGAAAACATATCAATCTAGGTTTGTATCTTTTTAATATTTTGAAAAAAAATGGTATTAATTATTAAGATTTGTTTTAATTAGCAGTAACTTTATGATTTTTTTAAAAATATTTAGAATCAAAATATGAGAAAAAGGACTCGATACAAACCTTCATTCATGTTTTCTGTGTATCGTACTATTTTTATTTTTCCAAAAAACATAATACTTTTTGCAAAAACATGTATAGCACGGAACCGTGCGAAGGCACATTTTGCAACAAATGTTACACTGATACGAGCTCCCTCTGGATTTATTATTGTTTAAGCTCCGCCCTTCACCCAGAATTATTTTATGAATGAGAAAATATAACAAGGGAACGAAATAAGAAATTAAACCAAATCATTTCTAATAACACGGGACGCCCAATAAAATATCAAATTCCATTAATTTACTATTATACTTAACAGGTACTCTACTCTTTGATTATACTACAAGTACGGAATTATAACAATATAGTAACTAGATATATGTAGCCACCCATGCACTAACAATAATGTGTAATTGTGTTTCAATTCTTCTTTATAAAATGGTGGTATGCTGGTATATTTGAAAACATTTACCTATTGGACAATACAATTGATACTAAATTTTAAAGACGTGTTCTTGTCGTAAACACATGAATATAGAATTATAAGGGGCGATGCGATTTGCAATGAAAGGAGTTAGAAACACAAGAGTAAAGCGCACATTTTCCCATTTTCTCATCAAGTCACACGCATCAGTTTGTTGCATTAGACCAAGCAACAGGATTTTTTTCATAATAACTTTTATTTCTGGGAAAAATAGAAAGAAATGTTTGGGATAAAAACTGTCGGCAGTAAAGTTATCTATCGATCTGTCAAAATAATGAAATCTAGGCTCAAAATGTAAAAAGAAACAGAGAAACCAACTTACTCCTTTAAACCCGAAAACATTTTCCAGAAAAAATCAACTTTCGTGAAAATTTAACAAATCAGAGCTAAAAGTATTGTCCAGAAGGTGATGTGGACCGATGTTGAAAATATTTTCTTGTTGAGATCGCGCACCAATGTAGACGTTCTAAGACTCAAGTTGCAGGTTTTTATCTCTGCTTTCAAAATTTGTAGAGAAAACATTTTGGAATACAAATTTTAGCCATCTTTTTTACTTTCAAAATTTTGCAAATTTTTAGAATCGCTCTGACATTCGTATTTTAAAAAAATGCACTATTAAATTTCGTTGATACAAATAATTGATGCTTTGGATTTTTAATATCTAACCAGTAAAACCAGAGATATCCATATTTTTGAGAAATAACCTACTATGTCTAAAGTTATTAATATTTTGATGCGGGGTTTAGTTTAAAACATCTATCGTTAAACTTTTGTCTACTATAAAAGCAAATTTGTAAGTTCTCCCCATCCATATATTTTTAAAGAAAATATGAATAATAATTCGTAAAACTAAGTGTACACCAGGCAAGTTATTTTATATAATATGTGATATGTGCTAAGTATATAACACTAGTTCCTTGGTCAAATCGAGAACTACTACTCCTAGAAAGTAAAATTTCAAATAAAAGGTTGCCTCTATCCTTAATCTTTATTTATTCTCGATATATTTACTTGTTACTGACTTCGAAAAATTGGCATTTGCTTGCTACATTTACGTCTGCAAATTTCAGGTTAGGGTTGTAAAGAAATTCTTATTTTATACTATATACTATCAAAACAGTACCTGAGAGGTCAACCACTTGTAGAAATTACACGAACTGCCGAGACTGCCTTGCCTGCGGCGCCTGCGTAACTCCAACCAGCCGCACTTGCGGGGCTTACAATTATATGACCGCCACTGCCATGGCTGCCGACAGCCTGCCTAAAATTCGGAGAACGAGTGCCGACGGTGGTTTACCTCTCGATAGACAACTACTGAATTTCATAATGATCCATTGAATAGTTTAATGCTTATAAATAATTACTTATCACTGACTTTCTGCGAATCATTTCTCTTATTCTCGGCGTCTATTGGATGTATAACAATAATAATTAAAATTATTTTTTTGTTTAACTTGCCATAATTCAAAAAACGAAAACATTAATGGATCTCAATTTTACTATGTCATCACTACATATTTATTAATGAACTGTGGTAATATGAAGGTCAAATTATAATAATTGTAAAAAGTATGTTTTTTTTCAAAAACCATGTCGATAAAATGTGAGTATTTGCAAGGATCAGTTAACGAACGGTAAACCCTTTAAGTCTATGCTGAGAAGAAATAAAGATGGAGACACCTTTTTTATTTGAAACTTTTTTTCTGTTTAACAGTTTCTAAGAATATCGCGTATAGACAAATTAGACCAATAAATAACTGATACTATACGCATAACACTTATTGGATAAAACAACTTGCGTGGTGTATATTTTTGATTTTAACAATAGTTGCTAATTTTTGTTTATTGGTAAACTACCATAATTTGAGGGAGACTACAAAATAAAAAATCAAGAAGTCCTGAGGAATCCCCTGAGGATCCAAGAGTTTAAATTTTGATTTGTTGAATGATGTGACAGCTAAAGCTTTACACATACGAAAACTAAACAACATTAAAATGTTAAGTTTTCCATTTAGTTATAAACAAGAATTAGTACTATAATAACAAACAAAACGCAGCTACGGACACGTATTTCGGAGTTATTGCTCTTCATATATGGCACATGAGGTACGAAGGTACAAAATAGAGTACCTACAATATACTGTGCTTTCCTATCTTTGTTGGTCTTGCTTTTAACAATATAACAATATTATTTATGCCATGCTACGCTGATGAGGAGCAATAACTCTGAAACGTGTGTCCGTAGCTGCAATATTGCATACCACTAATTTTTGTTTATAATTTTTATCGGACCTCATCAACTCTTATTATTTTTATTTATTATTATTATTTCCTTATTGACGATTATTATTAATTAATGCAGATTACTAATTATTGAATATCTTTTCCATTATGCAAAAATATAGATATACTCGTATACTCCATATTACAAATTAAAATTCTAGGGAAGCATAATACCTAGCCGTTTAAATTATAAATACTGTATTTATTGAAGGAATAATAATATGTTAAAAACGCATTTAGGTTAGAATGATAGGATATATGTGTCGGCATAACCTTTGAGCTTTGGCAGGTAGAATTTATATACAATCATGAACTAATTTCGAGCTTATACGTAAGTGGAATCGCGGTCATTCATTTCTATTTACTACTACATAGTACTATAAATACATAAAATAATATTTTATCGTTTTTAAAGGACCGCCCACTGGAGTTTCCCTTTCACCTCCCCTGTTGCAAATTTTAGCAGCTTGTCGAGGCATATCTACTCTTAACAATTTGTATTTGATTATTTTTAAAGTTTTGTCTACTCGGACGTTAGTGAACAGACTAACTACGTCAAAGCTAGCCATCACATGTGTATTTTGAATATTGTTTTCATAAACGTTTTCGATAAAATGTTTACTATTTTTTATATACGAGTCAGTATTTCCAGATAATGGATTAACAATTTTAAGCAAGAATTTTGCCAAATTGTTTAATGGCGAATTAATGGAACTAACAATTGGTCTTAATGGGACATTCTGTTCATGTATTTTTGGTAAGCCATAAAAACGAGGAGGCTTGCTATAATGCGGTGTAAGCTTCCGTCGTTTAAAGTCATTAAATTCATTTTTGTATTTAAATAAAGTTCTATAAATTTTGCCCTCAATTGATTTTGTTGGGTTTTTTACTTAATTTTGAGTATGGTCCTTCATTGATAAGTGTCATGATTTCCTCATCATATGTATTTTTTATTTATAATGACTGTGGCATTACCTTTGTCCTCTGGCAAAATTTTAATGGATCCACCTCTCTTCAAAGAGGATATTGACCGTTTTTCTTCTGTGCTTAAATTGGTTTATCAAATGTCAAATTTTGGAACCGATTTTGGGTTTATTGCCTAATTTAAACCTTTTAACAAGACTAATTTATCTGAAAATGTTAAAATTCGTTCTGACATATTAATGACAGTCTTGTAAATTAGAAGACTATTATTTATATTATTCAATTTCCTAATCTGGTTTTCTCTCATTAAAGGACCCCGCTCGTTTCTTAGGTAAAATGGGTTTCGGTGAATTTTTCCCAAACCTGGCGGAGTGTTCCTTTTTGCATGCCGAGTAAAAGTTTCAATGGCCATGAAGCTCAAAAACCCCTTCTTTTGGCGCTGCAGCCGCCCAAACATGTATTTTTAACGTATGGGGAATGCGACCTTGCAGTAAGGATAGATGCGGCAAGTACTCTAATTAACACACTGTAATTCATGTTGGTAGGGGGGAAGGGTGAGAGCACTATCTAATACCTGCGTAATTACCACCATTGGTCACGTGATAACCTCCGACTGACCACGTGACAGTTTACATATGAAGAAAATGTGTTTCGGTGAATTTTTCCCAAACCTGGCGGAAAGTGTTCCTTTTTGCATGCCGAGTAAAAGTTTCAATGGCCACGAAGCTCAAAAACCCCTTCTTTTGGCGCTGCAGACGCCCAAACATGTATTTTTAACGTATGGGGAATGTGACCTTACAGTAAGGATAGATGCGGCAAGTACTCTAATTAACACACTGTAATTCATGTTGGTAGGGGGGAAGGGTGAGAGCACTATCTAATACCTGCGTAATTTCCACCATTGGTCACGTGATAACCTCCGACTGACCACGTGACAGTTTACATATGAAGAAAATGGGTTTCGGTGAAGAAGGGGTTTTTGAGCTTCGTGGCCATTGAAACTTTTACTCGGCATGCAAAAAGGAACACTTTCCGCCTGGTTTGGGAAAAATTCACCGAAACCCATTTTCTTCATATGTAAACTGTCACGTGGTCAGTCTGAGGTTATCACGTCACCAATAGTGGTAATTACGCAGGTATTAGATAGTGCTCTCACCCTTCCCCCCTACCAACATGAATTACAGTGTGTTAATTAGAGTACTTGCCGCATCTATCCTTACTGTAAGGTCACATTCCCCATACGTTAAAAATACATGTTTGGGCGTCTGCAGCGCCAAAAGAAGGGGTTTTTGAGCTTCATGGCCATTGAAACTTTTACTCGGCATGCAAAAAGGAACACTTTCCGCCAGGTTTGGGAAAAATTCACCGAAACCCATTTTACCTAAGAAACGAGCGGGGTCCTTTCTGAATTTATTTATATTCGTACTTTTCTGCAAATTGAAATGTTTGTTATAACTAAACCTGATGTTCCGGTGTAGGTATATAGTCGAAATCTTGTTCCACGACGCTGTAATATAATTCGTTTTCTCTGTAATCTTTGTATGATAGGGCCAAAATCAATTCTTCTAATGATGAAATACTAAACAATCAGAAGCGGTTTATAAACGAAGTTCTTATAAATAACCAATACCCTGTGGGTTTTGTCGATAAAACCTTCATAAATATTGAAAATAACAATCAGGTACGACAGAAAACTGAAAAACGTTACACAGCGTTAATTCCTTATGCATAGATTTGGTATTAGGACGGTATTTCAAACAAACAACACTTTAAGATCTATTCTGACAAAGACGAAACCGAAGAACCACAAGTAAAATTCAAAAACTGCATTTATAGTACTCCGTGTGAGTGCAACAAGCAATACGTGGGTGAGTCATCTAGACCTTTTAGTGTAAGATTGGGCGAACATCAAAATTACATAAGAAAAAATGAAATTCAGAGATCCAAGATCTGCGAACATGCTTGGGAGAATGGACACAGAATAAACTGGGACTCGGCAAAAATTTTAACAAAAGAGGCAGATAGCAAAAAAAGAAAAATTAAAGAATCCGCAATAATATTATTGAATGAGGGTAGATGCGTGTCGAATTGTTCCGTAGATGTCTGTAGAATTTGGTTGCCAATGTTAAAAGAAGAACTTCGCAAACTTAACATTGTATAAAAACTAAAAAAACTGTTAACTATATCAACAGTTCTATGTAAATAGTAAGTATCTATATAGATATTGAATATAGCAAACATTCTTGAAGCTGTGTATTTATCATACACAGCAAAAAAGATTTTTCAAAAAAAGCCTCGAAAAAGGAAACAGAGTAGATTTCCGAAACGTCGGCGAAATATTTAATTTCAAGTTTTTATATTTGTGTTGTTTAATTAA
The DNA here is from genome assembly GCA_963583905.1 of Stenurella melanura. Lineage (NCBI taxonomy): Eukaryota > Metazoa > Arthropoda > Insecta > Coleoptera > Cerambycidae > Stenurella > Stenurella melanura. Next base: position 101,813,291 of record OY757316.1, on the reverse strand, counting down.
AAAAAGTAACCTTTAACTGATCCTTTGACGTAAAATTCACAGGCGTAGAGGTTATTTACCAGTAACATACTAGTGTTGTGATATTTTGTAGATTCTTCGAGCACCGCTTAAAAAGAAAACATACATGTGGCAGGAAGTCCCAAAGAATTGAAAAAGGAAAAATATTAAGATAATGCCACAAATAACATTTACACAATATTTTATTTACATTACACCAACCCGACACATGCACAAAATTAAATTCAACGAAGGATTTGTTGGTTTCAGAATATAAGGTATTAACCCCCGGGGAGAGTGCAATGGCGTTATGGATGGCGAAAACCGCATCATCTTAAATGTTGGTGGGATCCGCTACGAGACCTACAAGGCTACGCTGAAAAAAATCCCCGCGACCCGACTCTCCCGTCTCACCGAGGCGCTCGCCAACTACGATCCAATACTGAATGAGTATTTCTTTGACAGGCATCCCGGCGTGTTTGCGCAAATTCTCAACTATTACAGGTGAGTTGGTTTTGTTTGTTTTTCTGTGTATTTATTTTTTTGAAGTGGATTTTCGAAACCAGTAAAATGTCGGCAAGCTGTATTTCCAGAGAAGGGATGTGGTGGGGTGCATTTAGACTTAAAAGAGTAATTCATTAGGAAATGGATTGGATTTGATAGCCCAGTTCTCAGGGGAATAAATTATAATGTCCGTCACACTTGATAATACTACGAACTATACTAGGAACGAGTACTGTCTATGCAGTAACTAATACATACTAAAGAATAATAATACATCATTATAGTATAACTTGTAAAGAACAATGAAGGTATTGCTAAAGACAACAATAGATTCAAAATAATACTGGCGATATCAATAAACTGTTGTAACGGTCTTGATGTACTGACTTAAACGTGTGCTAAATATATCACATTGACTGCTAAGCTTGCTATATAGATCCATCATAGAGTAAATGGGGGAATTTTTGAGAATGTTTGTACGGTTATTGGGACAATAAAATAGAGTATCTTGACGTGTGTGGGGTAAAACCGCACAATATTTATGTATTGTAAATAACAAACAAATCAATATCAACAAATACACATTTTATCACATTTAATGATGCAACATTATTTCCTTACATCTTAACATCTGTCATATATCTTATTTATATTATTGTCTTCTTTTTTCTTTTCCCTTTTTTTTCTATGCTCGCCACCTCTGCATGAACTATCCCGGTGGCGATGTAGTGTTGACTACATATGAGAGAGCATCCCACAATACTCCCCCGGTAAGAAAAAAAAACTCAGCCTGTCAAACAATCAATATTAAACCTAACCTTTTTTTTGGTTGTGGCGACAGGCGAATCAACAGAATCCCCTAAAACATACGCTGGTTTAACGCGATCTAAACTGAGAGTGACATTCTTATCACGAATCAACAGAGTAATGACTTTACTAGTTCTAGAAATTACGCGAAAGGGCCCCTGAAACAGTGGGGTGAAGCATTTTTTAATCCTATCTTGTCTAACAAAAACATAATCACAAGTAGACAAATCAGGACTAACGAAAACTCTTCGGAGATCACACAGCACAGATTGTTCATTCTCGGCCAGAAATAATGTGCCGCAACTAGCTTGCGCGAATGCCTGCATGTGTCAAGTTGTGAAAAATGTAAAAAATGGATCGGCGTAAGACTTTAGGGACAAAAGGGCGATAGTGTGAAGTAGATACGTCACACCATATGCGATTTTTTGTATTAGGAATAGAAATGTGTTCTAAAACATACCTCGATTGTTTACATTTAGTTTCAGGACTTTTAGAAATTAAAGTTGTAAGTTCTTCATCCTTTAATTATGAATCACAAAGCAATTGCAAACTAAAATTGGTTGATATGTCCGAAATACATCTGGTAGGTATTGTACTAGATGCAATTATCGTTGAAACGTCATGAATCCGTGACAAGTCGTCAGCTACTGCGTTTGATTTACCACTTATATGTTGAATATCGCTGGTAAATTGGGAAATATATTCAAGGTGACGAATCTGTCGGGGAGATTTGTCAGTTGTTGAAAACAGTGCATTGACCAAAGGTTTGTGATCAGTATAACACGTAAAGACACGGCCTTCTAATATATACCTGTAGTGCCTGATGGCTGTATATAAACTTAGCAATTCTCTGTCAAAAACAGAATAATTCTTCTCGGCGGAAGATAATCTTTTTGAGAAAAACACTAAAGGAGTAGAAATGCCATGTAACCTTTGTTCCAAAACGGCTCCCATTGAGGTATTGGAACAGTCGGTCGATAAGGTAAGCAACATTTGGTCACCGAAAGCAGGGTGTGACAAAAGGGTAGCATTAGCAATTTTGTCTTTGACTAACGAAAAAATAATGTCACACTCTGATGGCCAGTGTGAGACAATCTTAGCGTGAATTCTTGCTAAAGAAGTGCTGAAGTTATGCAAGGGTTCTAAAGTTTGGGCAAAATGCGGAATAAAACGATGATAAAAAGTAACCATCCCTATGAAACGTTGTAGTTGTTTCAAAGTTGTGGGAGTTGGAAAATCTTTAATGACTGCAATGCGTTCTATTGTCGGCGAAATTCCGTCAGATGAGATGCGATGTCCGAGGAAATCGAGAGAATTTTCGTCAAATATGCACTTGGAAGGTTTAATATTAATTCCATATTTTTCTAAGCGCTGGAAGATGACACGCAAATGTTGCGAATGTTCTTGATGATATTTACTTGCGACGAGTATATCATCTAAGTAAGCGAAAACGAAAGGTAAATTCCTTAATACTTCATTCATGAAACGCTAGAATGTCTGACCAGCATGCCGAAGGCCAAAAGGCATTCTATGGAATTGAAACAGCCCGAAAGGAGTAGTTATGGCAGTTTTATAAATGTCCGCTTTAGCAACCGGAACTTGATGGTATGCACGTACTAAATCAATTTTAGAATATGCGGTGCAACCGTGCAAATGAGAATTAAAATCGTGTATGTGAAGCAAGGGATAACGGTCTGGGACAGTGACAGTATTCAACTGACAGTAGTCGCCGCAGGGACGCCAATCGTTCGGCTCTTTTTTAGGTATCATATGCAATGGGCTTGTTCCATGATATTCTTTTCATATGGCTTTTATACTTTTTCATATAGTACTAGATATTCTCATTATGTACTTAAAACTTCGTATTATTAACTTTTTCCGTTCTCGACATGAAATTAGTAATAGTTGCAAAAACCGAGCGCACATTTGTAACGTCACTATACGCAAGTGACGTAAGAAAACTGGTTATCTGGGACCTATCAAATTTAACCTGAAAGGTCGAAAAACATGGAATTTTCAAACGATTGTAATTAAATAAATACGTCGAGTGGAAGATCGTTCTATGTCTCTACGGAAAGGAGAAGGTCGGCGATGAATCCTAATCGTAAATCGCAGGGTCAAAATCGAAAATTCGTCCCGACAGGAGCGAGAGAAAATTGTAATTTTTTGACATTTCACTAAATTGTACTCCCCTTCTGTCAAGAAGTAAGCAAAACAAACACTACTTCGAAAACACTTATAATTATAACAACTAAGGAGCAGTGCCGAATTTGTGGATGAGTTTATATAGTCTGCAAAGTCCAGTTTAGATAGACAATATATACAAAAACTCTATAAAGCTTATTTTACGCGTATACATTCACTTTCATGTTACTAAGAAGTACAGATACATGATGGTGGCTCCAAAATGGCCCAACTTAAGACAGTAATCATGCAATGTGCAAATGTTGATTCAATTCAATTATTAAATATGTTACAATATTGTGACGTGGAGGGTCTATTATTCAAAAAAGAACATTGCCATAAAAATATAATTTGTAGAAAAAAAATTTGAATAATTAAACATAAATGAAATTCTGTTTATGTTTTCGTTTCAATCTTCGTCTTCCTCTTATTCAGAGACATCCTCCTCTATAGAGAACATATAATCCTCAATTCTCATGTCAACTGTTTGCTGAGGGCTCGTGTGAGTTTGGCCAGAATCGCGGCTTATCACGTATGAAACTTGGATGGGAAATCTAGATGTGGAAGTAGTGATTTAGGCAGCGCTCTCTTTTTCACATTCGAGTAGCTATGGAAGAAATTACAATTAAAATAAATAATCTCCGTTCCGTTTGTTCGTTTTTCACTTTTTATTACGAATAGCTAAAGTCAGACTCAAATTCAACTAGTTGAATAAAAGTTTATTATAAGTAGGTATATTTTGATGCAATTCGACTTGCTGCTTCCATTACTGATATAAATTGTTACTAATGTAATACCCATACGAAAATAGTTGCATGTTAAACACTATTCAGACTCCTAATTTTAAAATTTGCTTGAAATATACCTTCTTAGGCACAGACGAGACTATTTACGCCCATGTATTTGAATTTCTCACCTTGCTTTCCTTACGCTGCGTATCTAAATAAAGATATTGTCTATAGATATGTTAAGAAATAATACTTTCAGTTTTTAGCCATGATGAAATGAAGAGTATCGAGAGGTCTTTACTTATTTCTCAGAAATTATTAAATCTCTGCTTTTTGTTGTTTGTTATTTAAGCGTTTAAGATACTGATTTGTAGCGTATAAAAAATGCCAACCTTCCAAAGAACGCGGGAGATGTTCCACAATAGCGTTAGTTTTTACGCATCTCCCGTTTTATGTACTCATAGCGCAAAAAACAAGATCGGGGTGATACTACACGAACATAATACTATTATAAATAGCGTGCCAGTTTTTGTTATTTATATAATAATTATAACAGGTTTTGTCCTAAAGTTAAGGCGTTATCTCTTACAAATCCCGAACATTTTTCATTCATTATGCCTGCAAACAGATTTTTTTTAACAGCTGAAACAGAATTATATCTAACCCAGAGCTATGTCGAGCATTAATAAAAAAGATTTGAGCATTAAACAAGCACGGAAAAATTGTACAAACACTTCGAAAATCGAATCGTCGTTTTTTTAGGAAAATCAAGTCGTACATCAAAAATTTGTATTTCAGATTATACCTAGTTATGTTCTTTGTGGTGGTACAAACAAAAACAAATTTTAAAATTTTTAATACCGAAAAATGTTATTGATTGCTTATAAATGGCCATAATATAAAAAAATGTCACATCTAGGGTCCCAATTGGTGTAGATAAAACTATTTTTTTTAAATAGTTTGTTTTTAGTATTGAACAGTACTGGGCGCATGATATAGGACCCATCTTACGAAAAACGTATCGAGAGCGACAGATCTGTCTAGGCTGCTGCGCCGGCCTTGTAACCGTACCATTCACTCAACGCCATGCTAGTATGGATATCACGTTTCAATAACAATCCAAGCAGTATCTCTAAACTAAAATATAAACATAAACACTCCTAAACTTAATGGTCTCTTGTGATATATGCAGACACTGCCATATCGTATGTCACTTAGTTTGCATAACTTGCGTTATTTCTTATAGAAACCCGTCACTTTCAAATTAACATTAAAAAACAAAATAACCCAATAAAACATGGACTAGCTTAATTCGATCGTATGGACAAATATATTTAAAATTATGTAAATAAAATTATCAAACACATCTAAGTATGATATAAAAAAGTACAGTACAGGGTGTTCTACAAGCTTTATGACAAAATTTGACAGATAGCTGGGTTAATCTAAGATTTTTTTATCAATGAACATGGGTCCAATTACAATGAACCCAAGTGGTATTATGAAATTTGATAAAGGTTTTTATTTTTTCTATTTTATCACTAATCCCTAATGGTACCTAATGCAAATGCTGAAAATACCTATCATCCTAGCCATCCACCCTAGGACTCCAAGAGCGGTATAGTTGCATTTGGTATTTTCAATACGCTTAAGATTCTTGCGAAAGATTCAAGATCTGTGAATTTTTATATACTTTTAATATATACCAATAATTATTATTTTTGGGTAAAATATCGATGAGTACAATTCAAATAAATTCAGTAAAAAAAAGAAAATAGAAGAATTGAATAAAATTGGTTTGAAAAAATTTAAAATTTATTTTTGTTTATACCACCACAAAGGTCATAGAAAGAACTATAATCAGAAATTCAAATTTTTGGCGACGACTTGATGTCGATGAAAATGAGCTGCCTAAAATGTCTTTATGTTTTACGACTTGGCAATTTGACCAAAAAGTTTAGAAAAAATCTACTAGTCGTAAAATAGAGAAGCGTTCGATTTAATAAAGACATGACGTTCGTCTGTTCGACAAGAACAAGAAATATTAGAATTTTGCTTTTCCATCAAGGTTACAAATAATTGGGGACACATAAGTAAATTATCTTGCTGATTAAATTTGATTGGATAAAGTTCATTTGAATACTTCTTGTTAGTTAAATATTATTGAATAACAGGCATGTACACTTGCTTGCAAACAAAATAGTACATTATTAATATTATTATCTAAATTACCGGCTACTGTGCAAAAAAACACGAGTAAAATTGGACACAGAAACTTTTGACTCGAAACGCTGCCAATACCGTTAGAGTTATGAAAAAAAATGGACATAGACATATGCCATCCCTGACATTTTTATAGAAAATTTAATTCTCCATAAAATTGTCTTCAATGCTTTAGGCGTGAGAGTGATTGAAAGTTGAATACAAAATTTACAGTTGTCCAGTGCGCGACTTTCAACCATCCTCTCGCCAAAAGTATTTAATATAGACATATGCTACCACTGACATTTTTATAGAAAATAAAATTTTCTATAAAATTGTTTACGTCCATTTTTTTCGTTACTCTAACGGATTTTACAGCGTTTCAAATTAAACGTGCAGGTGTTCAGTCATTGATGAAACCGTGGTGGAAAGACAATTCTTCCAAAAGCGCAAGCCAAACATTCAACAGTGTTGTACGTCTCTATCTTCGTCGTTCAGCTGCATTAAAATAAGCTAAAGGAGGTACAGATATTAATGACAGATGTCGTAGTAATTGCCTGCATGCCTACAGTGTAAAAGAAAGAGATTCACTTGTGAACGACATTTCGTAGCTTGGTTGGACACTTTTACAAGTCAGAATGCTATAAGTTTGGTACAGTGTATACAGGTGCTAGACTCTGCAGTTACTCTCGTTAGTAATTTAATGGTTACGTTTAATTCGTAGGAGAACAACAAATCAGTAAACAGGATAACATTAGAATATACATTTAAAAAGTCGAGATTGAAATCTCCGCCTTATAATTATAATTACTAATTTATTGTTGTCAACAATTCTATTAAGCAAGCCATTAAAAAGGCTTAGAAATAAATGAAAATTGTTCAAAGGTGAAGGATAAATGACAGCTAAAATAACTTTTTGAGAAACTATTTCAATACAGCAACATTCTAAAATACCATCTTTACAAAAATCTACAATAGGAATACAGTAGCAATTAGCCATTAATTAATATATATTTTAAAAAGTACTGGCCTCAATTCTGTACCCTGTGGCACACAAATATGGATATTTCTTTGTGTTACGTAATACGTTTTTAATTTTAACGCATTGAGTACTGTTTATTAAGTAGGATTCAAAGACTTTCAGCACAATGTTGCTAACACGACAACGTTCAAAAATGGATTAAAGTAAAAAATATGATTCTAATTTGAAAACCCACTGAGTTTTAAGTGTGTTTCATAGGGACACTGAAATGTGTAAACCAACCAAGTTTCAAGACATCTGGACTTATTCGAAGGCAGAACTATTTTGCGCCCGACTTGTAAAGGAACATTCGCAGATGCCAGCTAAATTAAATTTCATGATATCAAGGTGGAGCCATGGTAGGGAATGTGGAACTGTGGTCAAATACTTTTCATGAACATCAGAACAATTAAAGTCATTTCTGTACCTTTTCGATAGGAAATTAATTGTTACAGGCAGTTCTTTTATTCGTTTTACGTTTGTCTGCGTCTCTACATCGCACAATTAAAAGATCAAAGGCATGTACTGAGAAATTATCGGAGCCCATTGTAGTGAAATTCTGCGAAGGAAAATCAGGCAACTGTAGCCATTGTTCTAGAATGCGAGATATAATCCATAACGCTTAATATTTACCCCACTGAGATAATGACAATTCGATCTGTGGGTATTACGATTATAATTGAGGACGTTGATTAGAAGCACTTCCACATTTATGAAAATCGATGGGTGCAGTTTGGGATTGGAAATTGGGTTACACAACTGCAGTGGGAAAACCAAGGAAGGAGACTGCGAACGCGATTTTCAATTAAATATTTATTTAATAAATCCGATAGAATTTACATTCGTAGTGCAGGGGGAAATATGAAAAGATGTGGTTCCAAACAATTCTTCCTCTTACTGATATATTGCCAAACCTCTTGTGATCTACGCAGTATTCTAGTTGGATTTCGCTTGCTGTATAGTACGTCTAACAGCGTCATGCATTATGTCGCGGCTGTCTACAGAAATGATGACTGATACAAACTGACTACATTTATCGTCGAGGCTAAATGTTACAGCTGTTAATCATTACTTACGTAGCAATAAATGCGAGATAATTTTAGAATCAGACATATCTGCCAAAAAGTTTAAGGTAAATAAAGAAAAAGTACTCCGGTACGGGACAGCGAGAAGTCTGCTTGGAATCTGAAATGGAAGCCGTTGCACAGTGAGACAAAACTGTAGTGTTCCACCCAAATCAGATGGTAAAACTAAAGATAATATGTAATAAAAATGTTCGTTATGAAATTCTCTATCAATCCCTTCAACCGGATTTTCGATTTTGGTTACCAATTGTTTATAATCTTCGTCTAAAAACGTATTTTTAGCAAGAAATATGGGTTTCTTCCAATGAAAATCAGTGTCACAAATTTATAAATAGTTTCGATTTTCATTTCAAATAAGCAAATGTCAAATATAATAACTTTAATACTCTGTTATGTATAAAAAACCGCTGCCTAAGGAATCACTACTTCCACATCCAAATTTTTCCTCCAAGTCACTTTAAAGGAAACATCTTGACTAGATTTGCACTCTAGTATGTGGAAGTTATTGATCATAGAATTTTAATATTTGGAGCAGTGTCACAGAAAAGTTTGAGACGTTGTTTCTACCATATACGTTAAAGATGAAGTTTTTAGTATACCCATGGAAAAACGCCACAAACATCCATACCCTGACCAGGATTCGAACCCGGGACTCCGTGGTCGCAAGCCAAACACCTTTAGCATTGCGCCACGGAGCTCAACTTCACGTGAATATCTCAATTTTATTTTATCAACCCCTTTAATAATGGATTAAGCGTGGTGGGGGGTTGAAAACTATTACTAAAAAATCTGAGGCCATCGCTTCTAGTACATACACCAAATCTCAAATTTCTATACTCTTACCAACTTGCTTCACTTATTTTCCCCTATCTACCACTATTTAACCCCCAACCCTTCAACGGAATCATCTCAAAATATAATCTAGTTCCAGATGTCGTTATAATACATACGTGTACCAAATTTCAAGTGAATATTTCAAATGTATTTTATCAACCCCTTTAATAATGGAGTAGGGGTGGTGGGGGTTGAAAAATATTATAAATAATCTGAGACCTTAGCTTCTAGTACATGCACCGAATTTCAAGTTTCTGTACTCTTACCAGCTTGCTTTACTTATTTTCCCCTATTTAACCCCCAACTCTTCAACGGAATCATCTCAAAATATAATATAGTTCCAGAACACGTAATACATACGTGTACCAAATTTCAAATGAACGTCTCAATTTTACTTTATCAACCCCTTTAATAGTGGAGTAGGGGTGGCGGGGGGTTGAAAAATATTATAAAAAAATTTGGGTCTTTAGCTTCTAGTACATACACCGAATTTCAAATTTCTGTACTCATACCAACTTGCTTTACTTATTTAAAAGTGAATTATTTATTATTTGTTTACTTATAGTAATGAAACATTTTCTTTATAGGATTTTGCAAACAGTGGAAAGAAAAGCTATCTATGAGAACTAAAGGAAAAACTATATATATAAAAATATTAATGACATCTTTGCATTCAATCAGGTTATCGAAAGAATGCAAAGATTTCATTAATATTTTTATATATATATATATATAGTTTTTCCTTTAGTTCTCATAGATAGCTTTTCTTTCCACTGTTTGCAAAATCCTATAAAGAAACTGTTTCATTGCTTTACTTATATTTCGCTATTTACCCCTATTTAACCCCCAACCTTTCAACGGAATATTTCAAAATATAATCTAGTTTCAGATGTCTTTATAGTACATTTCTTTACCAAATTTCAAATGAATAGCTCAATTTTATTTTATCATCCCCTTTAAAAACGGAGTAGGGGTGGTGGGGCGTTGAAAAATATTATAAAAAAAATCCGAGGCTTTTGCTTCTAGTACATACACCGAATTTCAAGTTTCTGTATTCGTACCAGCTTGTTTTAATATATTCCCGTATTTACTCCTATTTAGCCCCCAACCCTCCAACGGAATCATCTCAAAATATAATCCAGTTCCAGATGCCGTTATAATATATACGTGTACCAAATTTCACATGAGTATCTAAATTTTATTTTATCAACCCCTTTAATAATGGTCTAAGGGTGATGGGGGGTTGAAAAATAATATAAACAAATCTGAGGCCTTGACTTCTAGTACATACACCGAATTTCAAGTTTCTGTACTCTTACCAGCTTGCTTTACTTATTTTCCCCTATTTAACCCCCAACTCTTCAACGGAATCATCTCAAAATATAATATAGTTCCAGAACACGTAATACATACGTGTACCAAATTTCAAATGAACGTCTCAATTTTACTTTATCAACCCCTTTAATAGTGGAGTAGGGGTGGCGGGGGGTTGAAAAATATTATAAAAAAATTTGGGTCTTTAGCTTCTAGTACATACACCGAATTTCAAATTTCTGTACTCTTACCAACTTGCTTTACTTATTTAAAAGTGAATTATTTATTATTTGTTTACTTATAGTAATGAAACATTTTCTTTATAGGATTTTGCAAACAGTGGAAAGAAAAGCTATCTATGAGAACTAAAGGAAAAACTATATATATAAAAATATTAATGACATCTTTGCATTCAATCAGGTTATCGAAAGAATGCAAAGATTTCATTAATATTTTTATATATATATATATATATATATATATATATATATATATATATATATATATATATATATATATATATATATATATATATATATATATATATATATATATATACATGTTTTCTATACAACTCGAGATCCTTTTGTTTTATAGACAACCCGAGATCCCCTTTAAGGATTACATGTTTTAGATAAAACAAAGTACAAAATGACTTTAAAATGTATTCTTATTAAGGACATCAAAAGAGGGGAAACAAATTTTACGATTTGGTTATACATGAAATATATAATGCAAATAGAGATCTGTATTAAATTATGTCAAGGTGAGATCCTAAGCAGTATATTTTGTAACGCTTCGTACATGTTGAGGTCCAGCTACGTTGCCAGTTCTAATTAGTGTCTCATTGCACGTTTCTGGTGTGTGTTATTTAAATGACTTCGATTTTCATGCGCACTATCTGATTAAAACGTACTAGATGGTACCTGAGAATGGGAAGTTTTCAAAACATCATAATTTTGAAAGTAACTATACTTATTTGAAATAAGATATAACATTGGCTAGTTAATTATATGCATTTTTTATTTCTTAAAAATAATTCCAGGTAAATGACTTCCCCTTATCTCTACGCACTCTTGAATACGATTGGTGAAATAGATAATTCAATTTAATAGAAAATTTAATTTAATAAATCTAAGGGAATATTGGAAATTTCTTCATGAATTTCTATTGTCAACTCCTGAATATTTCTTGGTTCACCAACAAAAACTCTATGCTTCAAGTAGCCCCACAAGAAGTAATCACGTGCCGTAAGGTCTGGCGACCTTGGGGGCCATTCGATGTTTCCACGCCTGGAGATAATGCGACCAGGAAATAATCTCTGCAAGGCATTTATTGATTCTCTTGTGGTAACTTTATGGCATGAGAGGAAGGAATTCTCCCGTGACGAGAAATCTCAAAGTGTAGTCGAAATTGCCGCTGCATGGCAACTACACTGTCGTTATTTTTATAATACGATTTCATTGCAAAAGTACGCTGCTCACCAGACCATTGTTGCATGAATACCAAATGGCATATAATGACAGACAATATGACGAATGAATCCATGGCCAGCTATACATGTTACAAAATAACATTTTCAAAACTTGCCGTTCCCAGGGACCACCCGCTATATACCACGGACTCTGTCCGCCATTTTAAAAGTTCTACGGTCAATTTTAATTTTCAATTTACAGTGTCATGACCCACTAAAAATTGTAATGTTCATAAATAATTGAAGAAAAATAGGCATTGGATTTTTTTGTTGTTTATTTGTGTTACAGGAAGGTCCAAAGTTGATATAATCACATTTTTCGAAATTACCAACTTGTATAACTTGCAATGTTAGTTAGTGTGTTTGTTTAGGTCAAAATTCGACTAGTTCTAATTAAGCTTTGAAATTTTGCACACGTGCATAAGTGCGGTGACACTGCAACATAGTATAGCCATTATTGGTCTGAATCCAAGCGCCATCTTGGGACGTCCGCCATGGACGTCCGAAGATGGCGGATCATCTTTTTCTTCACAACCTTCTTGATATGGGTATCACATGAAAGGGTTTGGCGAGTCAAATGCGATAAACTATGTGACGTCATTCTAAATTCAATATGGCGGAGGCCCCTAGGTGGCGGAATATCTTTTCTTCTCAACCCCCTTAATATGGGTATCACATGAAAAGGTTTGGCGAGTCAAATGCGATAAACTATATGACGTCATTCTAAATTCAATATGGCGGAGGTCTCAAGATGGCGGAATATCTTTTTCTTCTCAACCCCCTTGATATGGGTATCAAATGAAAGGGTTTGACGAGTAAAATCCGATAAACTATGTAACGTTATTCTAAATTCAATATGGCGGAGGCGCCAAGATGGTGGAATATCTTTTTCTTCTCAACCCCCTTGATATGGGTATCAAAAGAAAGGGTTTGACGAGTGAAATACGATAAACTATGTGACGTCATCCTAAATTCAATATGGCGGACGCCCCAAGATGGCGGAATATATTTTTCTTCTCAACCCCCTTGGTATGTGTATCAAATGAAAGGGTTTGACGAGTAAAATACAATAAACTATGCAACGTCATTCTAAATCCAATATGGCGGACGCCTTAAGATAGCGTATTATTTTTTCCTCTTGATATGGGTATGAAATGAAAAGATTTGACGAGTAAAATATGATAAACTATGTAACGTCCTTCTAAATCCAATATGTCGGATGCCCTAGGATGGCGGATTATCTTGTTCTTCACAACTCTCTTGACATGGTTATCAAATGATAGGGTTTTGTCTGTCTGCCTGTCTGTAAAATACCTATTTTACTTAAAGACTAAAAAGTGGAAAATAAAATTATACAAAAAAAATATTTTTAAAAACTAGCTTTTATTTAAAAAAAGTGTACTAAAAAGTAATAAATAACTTTTTAAAACTTATGCATGTGGAAACCAAAAGCTTTGGGGCGGTCAACTGACCAACTGTTCAATATTACTATATGACCGTCCCCAAAGCTTTTGGTTTCCAGATGCATAAATTATAAAAAAATATTTTTACTTTTTAGTACATTTCCTTAAAAATAGTTTGTCATTTTATTTAATCTGCTTTTGAGACTCGTTATGCTTTTGCACCGCCAAGGAATCCCAATTTTGATAACCCCACAGAGAATGGCATCTAAAACTATTAACCCATGCTCTCCGTAGATGATCCATGAGAAATCTACTCGCTACTTGATGTATATTGATGCAATTTTTCTTAATTCACCTTTCCAACTGTGAGGGGAAATAGCAAAGTTTTGCAGCGTCATCCTTCGAAAACCCACAACCTGATTCTTCAAGGTATTATGATACGAATTATGATTCGTCCCAAGTGCGCGTGCACACTTTGTGCAAAGCACTATCAATGACTTGAAGTTAATTTCGTGTTTATTTGAGGGAAAAAATAATACTACCTGCGGCGCTGATAATTATTAACAATTAGATGGTGAAATAGAAATCAACATATTGAACCTAACCAGCCAGTAATGACGTCATTGATCCGTTATAGCCATCATATTTTTAAGTAAACGTTTATTTCCCACTATTATCACAACTATTAAAATAGATAATGCCTGTAGACTTATAATGTGAGCACAAAGAAACCTACTTAAAGGTGTAGGGGAAAAATATTATAAAGCAATCTGGGGAGCCTCATCAGCTTCTAGTATGTATACCAAATCCCAAGTTTCTGTTCTCTGACTAGCTTGCTTTACTTATTTTCTCTTATTTACCCCCACCCCTTCAACGGAATCATCTTTAAATATATTGTACTTCCAGATATCGTTATAATACATACCTGTACTAAATTTCAAGTAAATATCTCAAATTTATATTATCAACTCCTTTAGTGATGGAGTGGTGTTGCCGGGGGAGGGGGAGGGGGATGAAAAATATAAAAAATATGAGGCCTTGGTTTTAGTATATACACGACATTCCAAGTTTCTGTACTTTTACCAACTTGCTTTACTAATTTTCCCCTATTTAACCCCCAACCCTTCGCCAGAATTAGCGCAATATATAATCCAATTCCAGATCTTATCATGATACATATGTGTACCAAATTACAAGTCGATATCTTAAACCGTTCCTGAGAAATCGTGTGTACAAAGAAAAGTTACAGACCGACAGACAAATTATTTTTTTGCTCAAATTTAAAATCTTGACGTTTTATGACATTTTAAGCCTATTTCAAACAAAAAAAAAATGAAATTTATTTTACGATTACTATACTTTCACTCCACTACGTGGGTGTGGAAGTAATTAAAAAAACCGCTGCCTAAGGAATCACTACTTCCACATCCAGATTATTCGTCCAAGTCACTTTAAAGGAAACATCTTGACTATATTTGCACTCTAGTATGTGGAAATTATTGGTCATAGAATTTTAATAATATTTGGATTAGATGTCATAGAAAAGTTTGAGGAGTTGGTTTCTACCATATACGTTAAAAATGAAGTTTCTAGTTTACCGTACTTATTTTCCACTATTTACAACCTACCAATGGAGTCATCTCAATCAGATGTCACTACAATACATATGTGTACTAACTTTCAAGTGAATATCTCAATTTGATGTTATCAATCCCATTAATAATGAAGCGGAGGTGGTAGAGTTTGAAAATTATTAGAAAGAAATCTGAGGCCTTGGTTTCTAGTATATACACCGAATCCCAAATTTCTGTAGTCTTACCAGCTTGCTTTACTTATTTTCCCCTATTTGCCCGTATTTAACCCCCAACCCTTCAACGGCATCATCTCAAATTATGATCTAGTTTGAGACGTCGTTATAATACATACGTGTACCAAATTTCAAATGAATATCTCAATTTTATTTTATCAACCCTTTTCATATTGGAGTAAGGGTGGTTGGGTTGAAAAATATTATAAGAAAATCTGACGCTGTGGCTTCTAGTACATACACTGAATTTCAAGTTTTACAGAAACGTCTTACCAACGTTTTACTTATATTCCTCTATTTACCCCAAATTAAACCCCAACCCTTCAACGGAATCATCTCAAAATATAAACTAATTCCAGACGTCGTTATAATACATACGTGTACGAAATTTCAAATGAATATCTCAACTTAATTTTGTCAACCCCATTAATGGGGTAGGGGTGGTGGGGGGGGTTGAAAAATATTATAAAAAATCTGAGGCCTTAACTTCTTGTACATACACCGAAATTCAAGTTTCTGTACTCATACCTGCTTGCTTTACTTATTTCCCCCTATTGACCCCTAAATAACCCCCAACCCTTCGACGGAATCATCTCAAAGTATAATCTAATTCCAGATGTCGTTATTATTCATACGTGTACCAAATTTCAAATGAATATCTCGATTTTATTTTATTAACCCTTTTAATAATGAAGTAGGGGTGGTGGGGGTTGAAAAATATTATAAATAATCTGAGACCTTGGCTTCTAGTACATACACCGAATTTCAAGTTTCTGTAGTCTTACCAGCTTGCTTTACTTATTTTCCCCTATTTACCCCTATTTAACCCCCAACCCTTCAACGGAATTATCTCAAAATATAATCTAGTTCCAGATGTCGTTATAATACATACGTGTAGAAAATTTCAAATGAATATCTCAATTTTATTTTATCAACCCTTTTTAAATTGGAGTAGGGGTGGGGGGGGTTGAAAAATATTATTAAAAAATCTGACGCTTTGGCTTCTAGTACATACACCGAATTTCAAGTTTCTGTACTCTTACCAACTTGGTTTACTTATATTCCTCTTTTTACCCCAAATTAACCCCCAACCCTTCAACGGAATCATCCCAAAATATAATCTAATTCTAGACATCGTTATAATACATACGTGTACGAAATTTCAAATGAATATCTCAACTTTATTTTATCAACCCCATTAATGGGGTAGGGGTGGTGGGGGGTTGAAAAATATTGTAAAAAAATCTGAGGCCTTAACTTCTAGTAGGTACATACACCGAATTTCAAGTTTCTGTACTCTTACAAGCTTGCTTTACTTATTTCCCCCTATTTAACCCCCAACCCTTCACCGGATTTCCTCAAAAAACAATCCAGTTCCAGATCTCGTTATAATATATACGTGTACAAAATTTCAGGTCAATATCTTAAACCGTTCCGGAGAAAGCGTGCGGACAAAAAAAAGTTACAGACAGACAGAAAATTTTTTTTTCGCTCAAATTTAAAATCTTGACGTTTCATGACATTCTAAACCTATTTCACGAATAAAAATTTTTGAATTTTTTTTTGCGATTACTATACTTCCAATCCACTACGTGGATGTGGAAGTAAAACTAATTATTTTATGAGTTTGATTTTGATCTACATATTATATTATATTTGATATTATATTATATTTGGTGACCAGGGTTTATTATTCTCTGAAGTTAAATTGGTTGTAATATTTTTTAAGTAGCCTGGTACTTAGGAAACATCCCAACTCGTATATAATTTTAATGTCGACCTGCCTAATAAACAAAATAAAGTTAAACAAAAGCTGTTTTCGTTCAACAGAGTGATTCGTAATCATAATAAACAGGATTTCAATGAACAGTAATTATATGATACAAAATTGCATGGTAGGTACAGAGACAACACATGAAACAGGTACCTTATGATTACGAATCACTCTGCTGAACGAAAGCAGCTAAAATTCCAATGCTATCACGAGATTTGCGATGTTGCCGTCGTAAACGGAGCTCACCTTCATCTAAAAGTTGAATCATGTAAAATAAAGCCAGACGCCCTCTGGCGTTGGTAGGGTGAACTAGAGGTGTATAAGATGTGATAAATTATGAAAATATGAGATCCGACCAAAAATTTTAAAATCAACGGTTATGGTCTAACCAATTAAAATGGCGGCGATATACACGCAAAACAAGACGAGATCCAAAATCGGATCTCACCTTTCAAAACGGATCTCAGGTTGTTAATGAAACTACTAAAACAGATCTCGACTTGTAGCGATATAAGTATATATATATATATATATATATATATATATATATATATATATATATATATATATATATATATATAGTTTTTCCTTTAGTTCTCATAGATAGCTTTTCTTTCCACTGTTTGCAAAATCCTATAAAGAAACTGTTTCATTGCTTTACTTATATTTCGCTATTTACCCCTATTTAACCCCCAACCTTTCAACGGAATATTTCAAAATATAATCTAGTTTCAGATGTCTTTATAGTACATTTCTTTACCAAATTTCAAATGAATAGCTCAATTTTATTTTATCATCCCCTTTAAAAACGGAGTAGGGGTGGTGGGGCGTTGAAAAATATTATAAAAAAAATCCGAGGCTTTTGCTTCTAGTACATACACCGAATTTCAAGTTTCTGTATTCGTACCAGCTTGTTTTAATATATTCCCGTATTTACTCCTATTTAGCCCCCAACCCTCCAACGGAATCATCTCAAAATATAATCCAGTTCCAGATGCCGTTATAATATATACGTGTACCAAATTTCACATGAGTATCTAAATTTTATTTTATCAACCCCTTTAATAATGGTCTAGGGGTGATGGGGGGTTGAAAAATAATATAAACAAATCTGAGGCCTTGACTTCTAGTACATACACCGAATTTCAAGTTTCTGTACTCTTACCAGCTTGCTTTGTTTACTTTCCCCTATTTACCCCTATTTTAACCCCCAACCCTTCAACGGAATAATCCCAAAATATAGTCTAGTTCCTGATGTTAATATAACATATACGTATACCAAATTTCAAGTGAATATCTCATTTTTTTTTATCAACGCCTTTAATAATGGAGTCGGGGAGTGGTGGGGGGATGGAAAATATTATAAAAATGTCGAGGCCTTGGCTTCTAGTACATACACCAAATTTCAGGTATCTGTACTCTTGCCAGCTTGCTTTATTTATTTCCACCTATTTACCCCCCAACCCTTCACCGTATTTGTTTAAAAAACAATCCAGTTCAAGATCTCGTTATAACACATATGTGTATAAAATTTCAAGTCAATATTTGAAACCGTTCCGAAGAAAACGTGCGGACAAGAAAGTTACAGACAGACAGACAGACTGGCAGACGGAGACCGACAGACAGACAGAAAATTTTTTCCGCTCAAATCGAAAATCTCGACATTCCATGACATTCTAAACATATTTCAAGAAAAAAAAAGATTTTTTTTTACGATTGCTGTACTTCCAATCCACTACGTGGATGTGGAAATAAAATTAAGCACTTACTGCACTAACCAAATAAAGGTATCTGCCGGCTCGTATAATATAAAAACGCTGGATTTCTAAACAGCAAACCTGCAATTTTGTAGAATTACATTTTATTTACTCCACCGAAGGGTACCTCATATATGTAATTTGGCAAGTTTCCGATAAGTGGTTTAAGCTTATACGTTTCCTGGATACTTATAAACTTCTAAACAAGTTTCTTAGAGGCCATGTTACGACGATACGTATGCGCTGTCTGCTGTTAATTGTGCCAAATTTAACGGATTACAGGATTTTATCTAATTAAAGTCGAGCCTGGAAGTGCGCTTGACAATATTAACTAAATAAATTTAAGAACTGCCGTCTTCCAGGTCTGAGGTCCCATGTAAGAACTAATTTTCAAATTGGAGTATTTCCATGTACAAGATATTTTATACCGATGCACAGGTAATGCATTGAGAACTAGAATCATCATTACACTCTTAGTCGATTTATCGAACCATGTTTATAATTACTGTCCTTTCTATAGGATGATGTTCAGAGTTTTTGAAAAATAATATTAGATTTAGAAATTTTGAATTTTGATGTCAACCTAATTGGCAAAACCATTGTTAGTACAGGATAATGTAAAAAACCGCTGCCTAAGGAATCACTACTTCCACATCCAGATTCTTCATCCAAGTCACTTTAAAGGAAATATCTTGACTATATTTGCACTCTAGTATGTGAAAATTATTGGTCATAGAATTTTAATAATATTTGGGGCAGATGTCATAGAAAAGTTTGAGGGGTTGGTTTCTACCATATTCGTTAAAAATGAAGCTTCTAGTTTACCCTACTTATTTTCCACTATTCGCAATCTACCACCTCCCACCCCTTCAATGGAGTCATCTCAATCGGATGTCACTACAATACATACGTGTACTAACTTTCAAGTGAATATTTCAATTTGATGTTATTAATCCCATTAATAATGAAGCGGAGGTGATGGAGTTTGAAAAATATTAGAAAGAAATCTGAGGCTTTGGTTTCTAGTATATATACCGAATCCCAAATTTCTGTACTCTTACCAGCTTGATTTACTTATTTTTCCCTACTCCTATTAAACTCAACCCTTTTACGGAATCATCCCAAAATATAGTCTAGTTCCAGATGTCGTTATAATACATACGTCTACCAAATTACAAGTGAATATCTCAATTTTATTTTATCAAACCCTTTAATAATGTAGTAAGGGTAGTGGAAGTGTTGAAAAATAGTATCAAAAAATCTGAGGCCTTGGCATCTAGGACATACACCTAATTTCAAGTTGCAGTACTCTTACCAGCTTGCTTTACTTATTTTTCCCTATTTACCTCTACTTACTCCCACTCCTTCAACGCAATCATGTCAAAATATAATCTAGTTTCAGATATAGCTATAATACATAAATGTACCAAATTTCAAGTGAAAATTTAAATTTAATTTTATAAACTCTTTTAATAAGGGAGTGGGGGTGGTGGGGAGATGGAAAATACTAATAAAAAACCTGAGACCTTCCCTACTAGTATATACACCAAGTTCCAAATTTCTGTACTTTTACCAGCTTGTTTTACTTATTTTCCCCTATATACCCCTATTTAACCCCCAACCCTTCAATGGAATCATCTCAAAATATAATCTAGTTCCAGATGTCGTTATAATTCATACGTGTACCAAATTTCAAATGAACATCTCAATTTTATTTTATCAACCCTTTTAATAATGAAGTAGGGGTGGTGGGGGTTGAAAAATATTATAAATATTCTGAGACCTTGGCTTCTAGTACATACACCGAACTTCAAGTTTCTGTAGTCTTACCAGCGTGCTTTACTTATTTTCCCCTATTTACCCCTATTTAACCCCCAACCCTTCAACGGAATCATCTCAAAATATAATCTAGTTCCAGATGTCGTTATACTACATACGTGTACCAAATTTCAAATGAATATCTCAATTTTAATTTATCATCGCTTTTCATATTGGAGTAGGGGTGGTGGGGGTTGAATAAAATTATAAAAAAATCTGACGCTTTGGCTTCTAGTACATACACCGAATTTCAAGTTTCTGTAGTCTTACCAGCTTGCTTTACTTATTTTCCCTTATTTACCCCTATTTAACCCCCAACCCTTCAACGGAATCATCTCAAATTATAATCTAGTTCCAGGTGTCGTTATAATACATACGTGTACCAAATTTCAAATTAATATCTCAATTTTATTTTATCAACCCTTTTCATATTGGAGTAGGGGTGGTGGGGGTTGAAAAATATTATAAAAAAATCTGACGCTTTGGCTTCCAGTACATACACCGAATTTCATGTTTCTGTACGCTTACCAACTTGTTTTACTTATATTCCCCTATTTACCCCAAATTAACTCAAAACCCTTCAACGGAATCATCTCAAAATATAATCTAATTCCAGACGTCGTTATAATACATACGTGTATGAAATTTCAAATGAATACCTCAATTTTATTTTATCAATCCCATTAATGGGGTAGGGGTGGTGGGGGGTTGAAAAATATTATAAAAAAATCTGAGTCCTTAACTGCTAGTACATACACCGAATTTCAAGTTTCTGTACTCTTACAAGCTTGCTTTACTTATTTTCCCACATTTGCCCCTATTTAACCCCCAACCCTTCACCGGATATCCTCAAAAAACAATCCAGTTCCAGATCTCGTTATAATATATACGTGTACAAAATTTCAAGCCAATATCTTAAACCGTTCCGGAGAAAACGTGCGGACAAAAAAAAGTTACAGACAGACAGACAGAAAAAATTTTTTCGCTTAAATTTAAAATCTCGACGTTTCATGACATTCTAAACCTATTTCACGAATAAAAATTTTTGAAAATTTTTTTGCGATTACTATACTTCCAATCCACTACGTGGATGTGGAAGTAAAAGGGAATAAATCACTCATTTGTATCCCGAACATGCGAATCTGAACTTTGAGTGTTCATCATTTACCATTTAAACCAAAACATAACCACTAGACAATCAGTTACAACTTTAATAAGGTGTTAGTATCTATAATATAATGTGTCTGGCCTAAAACCGTAATTCGTCGGTTGGATATATTATTATGAAATGTATAATAAAAGTAAAATATATAAATGAATAATGATGGGAAATAAAATTTCATACATTCAATTACAAAACTCACAGATTGAGAAGACAATTTCTAGATCGGCAATAATAATCCAAAGAGTCGATGCTATTGGATAATGCTGATAATTCTGAGAGTCTATAACTTGAAAAACGGACATGTACTTAGCAATTCTTCATAGAGCAATATTTAATTAGGCAATTGGTTGGAACAACATGATTAATCACTGTTAGCAAATTCTTACCTCTTCAAAAACAAGCTTCTATTTTTGAAATTCCTTGAGAGAACCGCACTCACTCAAAATTCTTGAATGCCTAGAACTCATCCTGTTGGGCATGCATTTTTCTTAAAAACCAAGTAATTTACAACATTCCCGTGTGGTATTTGGAAATATATCAATACTTGTATTAAAATATTCTTTTCTAGATCGATGGCACCTACCGTTTTCATATACCTGAACTCCGCATAAGATAATTCATTACATTATAAACTAACCGCCGTTTTGACAAACAAAATTAATGATATAAAAAAATTAATCATAGTTATAGATGTAAAATAATTATATTTTAAGTTCCTTAAGATTCTAAATGTTATGACGATAACTCACGCGACCCATAATCGCAACATAACCTATAATGCATATACAGGGTGTAATTAGTTTCATGTAATTAAAAAAACCTGGTGGTAGGGAACGAGAAGACAAACAAAAAACATTTTATAACATGGGATCTAAAGCTTATAGTTTTGGAGAAAAAAATTAAACAAAAATTTCCAAAATACTTAATAACATAATTTGAGAACTGCTGGCATATTCGGGTAGGCTCTATTGCCTCGCGTCTTGTCGCACATGATACTCTGACATTCGTGCAAATAAGTATAGTGAGCCTAAGAGATAATTATGCAGCGGCGGGGGTCATCGAGAAGCATGCCGACAAAGCAGTTAAAAGCGACCGACAGAGGACACCGCCATGTTTATTGCTTGTTCGTGGCCAAATTATCTTATTACGCGAGCTATACTCTCCCTTGTAATATTCTCAAGTAACAATTTCAGTTTGTGTCCTTACTTGATAAACAAAGTACACACGACGCGACCTACACGTTCCTTGGTTTTGTCTGTTCCTTTTGTTCTTTTTGAATTTTGTACCACTTACGTTAAGATTTATTTTAACTTATCGTTCAAGTCATTAGTACTTGGTTACGTAAGACACTACTTCTCGTTCGTGCTTTTTGTGCTACTTTTTGGATTTGGGACCGAGTTTTTCTTTTTGTTTTCTTTATTGATAATGTTAATTCACAGTTTAGTGTGGTGTTTTAAAATGCAGATTTTAGACATTATGGGAGATTACACTTATCCAGAGCTCGCGGATATGCATTTGGTGTACGGAGAAAGTGGCGGAAATGCAGCTGGTGTGGAAGAGCTTTATCGTTTAAAGTTCCCTAATCGACGTCATCCTTGTGTTCGTACATTTGTTAGTATTGACCAGCGTCTTAAAGAAACAGGCCGTCTCGATGGACATGGAGGGAGGAAAGCGAGGTCCAAACGCGAAGAAAGAGTAATTGACGCAGAGGCTCAAATTTTGGAACTTGTAGAAGAGGATCCTACTTTAAGCACCCGCGATATCGCGAACCGTGCGGGAGTATCCCATTTTGTGGTATGGAGGACATTGAGAGATATGAACTTACATCCCTATCACTATCAACGTGTCCAAGCACTAGAACCTCAAGATTTTGCAGAGCGAATGCAATTTTGTAGGTGAATTTTGAGAAAACACGCGGCAAATGAGGATTTCTTAAACGTTCTGTGTTTCTCCGATGAGTCGTGTTTTACCAGAAATGGAGTGTTTAATTTTAAAAATATGCACTATTGTGCAGACGAAAATCCACGTGTAATAAGAAGGGCGCATTTTCTACGACGGTTCAGCGTTAATTTGTGGGCAAGAATTTGCAGTAATGAAATAATTGGGCCCATACAATTACCCGCTAGATTAAATGGTGATCGTTACTTACATTTTTTGCAACAAATATTGCCAAATTTGCTGGAAGATGTACCCTTGGCTACGCGCAGAAGAATGTGGTATTTGCATGATGGCGCGCCAGTCCATTTTACTCTGACTGTTCTAAATTCTTTGAACAGAGAGTTTCCTCGATGAAGGATTGGACGTGGCGGACCAGTACCAGATCTCCCGACTTAAACCCGATGGATTTTTATTTTTGCGGGCATTTTAAATATCTGGTTTACCGTGAACCAATTGACACTTTAGAACAATTGCAACAACGTATTTTAATGTGCATAGAAACCATAATTTACTAAATGTGTTGAACGGAGTGCGTATGTCCTTAGTTCGACGTGCCGATATATGTATACTTGGAGATGGAGGTCATTTCGAACAATTTTTGCGAAAAATTCAAAAGAATTGTTCAGTTATTGGGTGTTACCTATTGGGCAATAAAAGTATGATTATTATTATTAGTATTCGCGGTCTTGTTTTGATCTGTTTATTTTTGTTTACATTGATTTTCATAGAGACCAAAGACTCGATTTTTAGTTTTCGATACCTGTTTGGGAAAAACTGTGCGCTCGATTCGTTAGAAAAATCAGATTTTCTCCTAACTTAAAATACACAACTATTTTCTGTTATCGTATCTCGGACGTCTAACTGTTCGTTTTTCAATTTCATAAAATAATTACTAATTTTTTAAGCTTTTAACACAATGTTACAAATGTCAATAAACCACTTTTAAATATTATAAATTCTTATAAACGACAATAAAAGCTACTATAACTTTGCTCCAAATTAAAAAACACATGTAAACAAATCCTATTTAAACCCCTGCGGCCATACTATGCTTACGTTGTGTCGAAAGAGAAGGAATTATTTACATTTTCATAATTAGTGGTATAAAAAGTTCGGTACAAGTAATCCCATCAAAGTGCCGCACTTCTTCCGGCGGGAACACAAGTCGGTTATTACAGTTTTTTTATTATTTCAAATATTCGTAACTATAACATCCATTGACCCTCAAAAACAGTGGTTCTCAAATGTTTCCTAGCTTAACAATAAAAATTTAAACCTAGGTCAGTTTTGTTCAAAGAAAAAAGTCATATACGATTTGGATTTGTCCACTCGGTCCCTATTACCAGTTCTTTTTAATGGCATGAAACTAATTACACCCAGTATAAGATAAAATAACTATAATATTTACATTTTTGAGCATATTCCATAGCAGAAGTTCTCTAGATAAAAACAAAAGAACATACTGTGACGTACTTTACAGTCTCCTTTCTGGAAAGTGTCACTTTGGGATCCAAGCGTCGATATTTATAGTAAAAACGTTGCTCGGATGCCAGTTCTGGATTGTAGTGGAGGAAATACAACTAACCTACAACCTGGTGAAGAAGGGAAAGGTGGACTTTACATACATAGCAATAAGGTACAATTCAGAATACAGCAATATGTACTTTGGTAAGACCCACTGCTTACAATATAACCAATAGTTAACAAATAAACAAGCACTCAAAAACAAAGACCTAAACTACAGTCAGGTTACGGCGGGCTGAGGCAAAGCCACACTTTACTTAGAACTAGGGCCGCGGTTATGATACATAAAACGGACAAGCGGTGAAACGATGTTGTAGACAGTGCACGAATATCAGGAGTAGGAAGTAAAACCACATGTTATCGACGATATACAGTGAAAAAGTACTAACTTATATTACCAATTCACTTAACGCTGCAGTAACTTCGAGCTAAGCGATAAATTATAATTACTGCGGAAGGTAAATCTAGAAAAAAGGTTATAATTAGCTACGGCATACATTTCAATTCATTTCGACTAAAAACCGCACCAGATTAACTGAACGCCTATTTAGAGGTCATCAAGGGAAAATTAATAAGGAACATTTACCCTTTCAGCTCTAGAGCTGAAGAGGTAAAGAATGATGCATGATTCCCAGCATTAGCAAAGGCGCCACTTGTGTTCTTACCTTGTTTATTTTAATCAATTTACTTATTTTACTTACTCTACTTTCTTTACTTACCCTACATACTACTACTCCACACGCTTTATTTGCTTTACTTATCTTACTTGCCTTACTTACGTTACTTTACTTATTCTACTTATTTTACTTCATCTACTTGCTTCACGTATCTCACTTACTGTGTTTACTTTATTTGCTTTACTTACGTTACTTACTTTACTTTACGTACTTTATTTTATTTACTTTACGTACGTTACTTTACTTATTTTGATTACTCTATTTACTTTACCTACTTAATTACCTTATTTAATTTACTTACTTTACTTACTAACTTACTTACTTTACTTACTTTACTTTACTTTTTTTTTATAGAGGAGGGGAAATCTTGCATAAGACTCCGGGAGTGGCGGATTCCTACCGACTAAAACCCCTCCCTCTGCATCCCGCTCCTCACATCGGAAACCGCTTTCGCATTACTTCGATGTGGGGGGCTGTCCAAATACTATCTTCCTTTGATTTTTTTCAGCTATCGGCTTTCCTTTTCTTTGCTTTCTATTATGTTCCGTACTGCCTTATATGCTATCTCCCAAGTTTCCTCAGATGTTGTCAGGCTTTCCATCATGTTAGCGGCGTTGAAGGGGCTTCCTGCTTCCGCAGAGAAGTTATTTTTGATCTCCTCCCACCTGGGACATGTGAACAATGTATGTCCGACGTCGTCTATGTCTCCACAATAAGACCACGCTTCCGACTCAATTTTCCTTCGGTCGTATAGATATTTTCTAAAGCACCCGTGTCCGGGCAGTGCTTGGTTGAGAAAATAGTCGACTTCTCCGTATGGCCTTTCTATCCATCTATAAATGTTTGGTATTAAATGCCAGGTCCAGCGCCCGTAGGTGCCAATTGTCCACTTTTCCTGCCACCTAAGCATGAGATTAGTTTTAGCGGCCCTCTTCTCTTTTCCGTTGTATATTTCCACCCTTTCCTGGATCATAAGGTCTATGGGGGGGATGCCTGCTATAATCCCCACCCCTTCTGTTGATACTGTCTTGTAGGCACTGCATATTCGTATAGACACCAGCCGCTCGCTGTATTCTGGCTAGTTTTCTCGTGAGTTTTTATTTTGCGTTACCCTATGCCACACAGGTGCAGCATACAATATTTGTGAGTGAACCACGCTGGCTAACAACTTCCTCTTAGATGCTCTGGGTCCTCCTATATTAGGCATTAGGCACGATAGGGCTGTTGTAGTTCTTTCTACTTTTTGCACTTTTGGTTTACGTGTTCGGCAAAAGTGTGTCTAGCCACACTTTTGTGTCTAGCCACACTCCTAAATATTTTACTGCTTTATTTGGGGTGACTATCATATCCTGGATGACAAAATTTACTGGCATCATCTTTCTTTTCTTCGTGAGGTGTACTGCTTCAGTTTTTTCAGGTGCCAACTGAAGCTGTCGACCTTTCATCCAGTTTGTAACTCGCTTGAGGGCAGTGTTTGCCGTGTTCATAAGAGCCTCTTCGGTTCTCGCCACAACGACCAGGGCTACGTCGTCGGCGAAGCCTATCAGTGTTGCCCCATCACGTCGTTCCATCTCTAAGAGGTCATCATATAGGACATTCCAAAGGGTCGGGCCCAGCACAGACCCATGAGGGATGCACTGTTTATCTGTCTCAACTTACTTTACTTACTTACTTACCTACTTACTTACTTACTAACTTTACCTACTTCGCTTTACTTATTTTCTCTGATTGTTGCTTCAGATAGCTACTACACTTTCAACGGCGGAGGAGTGCAAGAGATTGCAGAAAATTTGTGCACTAGCGTGTAGTAACGGATTATGGATTAGAACAATCTTGAGACGATTACTTTTGGTACTTACACGGGCGGTTGATATCAGTGCAGTATTTATTATCTACGTGTTTCCTCTCGAGCAGCTGGTCACGTACTGAATTTAATATTCACCTGATTACAGTGGATGGCGTGCTTCACGAAGGAGGTTGGGCACAGGTTTATATTTGGAAAATCTTAATTTATGGATTATCTGTGAGAGAGCTGGATTTTACCCACGTCTGCTTCATAGGGTCGATTCACGCAGACGGCTATAACTTTTTTGAAAATTAACTACCTACGTGAATGTCTCTATGGTTCGGCTCACACCACTCTAAGTTAATACATTGGAATGAAATAACTTCTTGCTGCCTGATGTTACACTTAATTATTACTTGAAATATATAATTAAATGATAATTAAATAATGCATGCTGATACTAATTCCTATGAAATATTTCCAGGGGAAAGATCCGTTACATGTATTTCTAAAGCAGTTTGTAGCGGACCAACTAACTCACAACGATATCGTTACTTCAACACGTAATCGCGCAAAAAATCGATTACAACTCAACCGTTTTTAATGCTCCAATGCGTTATCCCTAAGAGGCAGATGACGCATTTTTCTACCTTATGGTAAGCTAGGTCTGGAAAATTCTACACATGTGTTTATCACTTTTATAAATTAAAAGAATGTTGGAAAAATAAATTTTGTATGTTGTTGCTATTTCTAAAGTTGGAGTTCCTTATTCTCACACACTGTAAAAAGTAATCCACAAAATCTGTCGGCTTGATAAATTGTTCCAAATTACATGAACCCTAATGTGGTTAAAACGTGTTTCGGGATGCCAAAACAAATGAAATCCGATGTTAGACATTAATATTCCACCACACAGAGAGCATGACATACTATAAATTAGGCAGACCCTTTTTATTCCTTTCTCATTTTGTACCGTTGACGCTTAATTTAGAAAATGATGAATTTTTGTACTGCTAATGAATATTTCTTAATGAAATTAATAAAAGGCATGATTATAAATAAGCTGATTTTATGGTCTTACAGAAATTTATCATAATAATTTAGCGCAAGCCATTTCAATATTTAACATTAAATTTTAATGTGTTTCCCAAATAGTTCAGTGATTGTACTTTTAGTTCGTAAAAAAATTTCAATTTTTTTTCTCGAAATAGGTTTAGAATGTCATGAAATGTCGAGATTTTAAATTTGAGCGAAAAAAAAGGTCTGCCTGTCTGTCTGTCGGTCTGTTTGTAACTTTTTTGTCCGCACGTTATCTCCGGAACGGTTTAAGATATTGACTTGAAATTTTGTACACGTGTATATTACAACGAGATCTGGAACTGGATGGGACTTTGAAGATATCCGGTGAAGGGTTGGGGGTAAATAGGGGGAAATATGTAGAGCCAGCTGGTAAGAGTACAGAAACTTGAAATTTGATGTATGTTTACAAGCGAGGGCCACACAATTTTTTACAATATTTTTCATCCCTCACCACCACCCCCACACTCCATCATTAAAGGGGTTGATAAAATAAAATTGAGATATTCGCTTGAAATTTGGTACACGTATATATTATAATGACATGAGGAATTAAATTATATTTTTGAAATATTCTGATGGAGGGTTGGGGGTTAAATAGAGGTAAATAAGGGAAAATTAGTAAAGAAAGCTGGTAAGAGTACAGAAACTTGAAATTCGGTGTATGTACTAGAAGACAAGGCCTCAGATTTTTAAAAAATATTTTTTAACCCCCACCACCCCTACTCCACTATTGAAGGGGTTGATAAAATAAAATTGAGATATTCCCTTGCAATTTGGTAGACGTATGTATTATAACGACATCTGGAACTAGATCATATTTTGAGATGATTCCTTTGAAGGGTTGGGGGTTATCTAGGGGTAAATAAGGGAATATAAGTAAAGCAAGTTGGTAAGAGTACGGAAATTTGAAATTCGGTGTATGTACAAGAAGCCAAAGTCTCAGATTTGTTTACAATATTTTTCAACTCCATTATTAAAGGGGTTGATAAAATAAAATTGAGATATTCACTTGAAATTTGGTACACGTATGAATTACGACATCTGGAACTAGAGTATGTTTTTAGTTGATTGAAGGGTTGGGGATTAAATAGGGTAAAATAAGTAAAGCAAGATGGTATGAGTACAGAAACTTGAAATTTGACGTATGTACTACAAGCTAAGGCCACGAAATTTTTTGTAATATTTTTCATCCCTCCACCATCACCCCCACACGCCATTATTAAAGGGGTTGATAAAATAAAATTGAGAAATTCGCTTGAAATTTGGTACACGCATGTATCATAACGACATCTGGAACTGGATTATACTTAGAGATGATTCCGTTGAAGTGTTGGGGGTTAAATAGGGGTAAATAGGGGACAATAAATAAAGCAGGCTGGTAAAAGTACAGAAACTTCAAATTCGGTGTATGTACTAGAAACCAAGGTCTGAGATTTTTCATCCCCCCAATACCCCTACCTAATTACCTATTAAAGGTGTTGATAAAATAAAATTGAGATATTCACTTGAAACTTGGTACACGTGTGTATTATAAGATATCTGGAACCAGATTATATTTTGAGGCGGTTCCGTTGAAGGGTTGGGTTAAGTAGAGGTAAATAGGGGATAATAAGTAAATCAAGCTAGTAAGAGTACACAAATTTGGGATTTGGAGTATACACTAGAAACCAAAACCTCAGATTAATTTCTAGTATTTTTCAAACCCCGCCACCTCCGCTCCATTATTAATGGGATTGATAACACAAAATTGAGATATTCACTTAAAAGTTTGTATGTATTGTAATGATAACTGATTGAGATGATTTCATTGAAGCGGTGGGAGGTGGTAGGTTGTGAATAGGGGAAAATAAGTAGGGTAAACTAGCAATTTCATTTTTAATGTATATGGTAGAAAATAATGCCTCAAACTTTTCTTAGACATCTGCCCCAAATATTATTAAAATTCTATGACCAATAATTTCCACATACTAGAGTGCAAATCTAGTCAAAATGTTTCCTTTAAGGTGACTTGGATGAAAAATCTGGATGTGGAAGTAGTGATTCCTTAAGCAGGGGTTTTTCTCTTTTCGTTCTTTGTTATACTAAAGCTTATATAGATTTACATAAACTGGCTGTTTAACCAAGTCGAACATATTTTTTTAAACGAAGATACAATAAATTTGTAGTACCTCCAGTGCTCAAGCAAATTACGAAAGAAGAGCTTAATAATTCGGAGAGTCTACCGTTTTCTCCTAATAACTCGTAATATTTTTTTCCCATGGTCGATACATTAAGTCACCTTGTCGATTGTCTTTACAGATGCTCCATCACCCAATAATTTTTCATTCCGCAGGAAATCAAATAGAAAATTGTCTTACGGAAATAACCACATCTGCAATGAAATTAAAAATATATTGTAAAAAAAGTTGATAAGTTGGTAAACTTTCATTATATCTTTGAAAGTAGAGATACCTGTAAGGCACTTCACTAATTTCGGTGAAACTTTTTGAAACCTAGTAGTATACATACCTCATGACATTTTTTCGATCGCTAGAGACAGGTATTAACAGCACACAACAATAGTTTCAAATTCTCGAACGCAGTTAACAACTTGCTTGGACTAGTATTGGTGGTAAACCGGTCGTGGACCTGCCTAAATACTTTATAGGGTCACAACTTTATAGACGTACGATATAAACCAAATATTCTCTTGGTTTACCATGTTACGGTATCGGCATATATATTAATTGTGAGTGTTGGATAAATTTAATTCTCGTAATATTGTCTTCCAAATATTGGCAAACCCAATGAACAATTTTGCTCACTTAAAGTAACTGTTATTTTTATAAGTGGTTTATTAAGATTGTGAGTTTATAAAAATGGTTTATAAGATTACTAAAGAGTTGCGTAGTTGCATAGTAGGTATCTAAAATTACTAAAAGTTTTAAAACCTTAGGTTTTATGAAACGGCAACGGAAACATTTCCATCACAGACTTATACAACTTTTAGTAACTGTTACTATAATTTATATAAAGAATTTTTATAGAAGTTGTAGTCACAAATTTATAAAACTAAAAGTTTGCAGTTCCTATATAGGGGTTGGCTCTGATGAATATAAAACTTCCTCGTCTCACAATAAGAACAATAATTGTTAACATAACCGCAAATTCTACGTTTTTGTAAGTTTATTCCCTTTTTAATGTTTTTATTCTCATTTCTAAACTAGAATTAGTGTGACATTCATAAACTCTCATATAGTATACACATTTTTTAATATTGTTGATTTTTACAGGTTGGAAATTCAACTTATAATTAGCGTTCAGAGCCTGAATTTTCATGGTCATTGCAGGGCCGGATTTCGTTCTACTGCTATTTAATTATATTTAAGTTACTTTTACCCCAAAGTAATAATCGAGATAAGTATAAAGATGAAATAATTCGCAAAACTTAATAACAATAAATATCTAAACTAACCAGGGACTAACGCAATCTAAAAGCTGCACTTTAAAATTACACCTAAACCACTGTCTTTACTATACGTAAATACCTATAAGTAGGTAAACCTGAACATCAGTCTATAAATTAATACAGACTTTAATAGCATTTGAAATTGCAGCATATCTGGCTTTCTGTTTGTGAGCGTCCAGGAAAAGGTCGACGATTTTTCTGCCATTGTAATGAGTACATATTACCAATATTTCATCGCGTTGTCATATGATTCGTCAATCCATAAAGGTATATTTGTAGAAGGACCGCTGACGTTACATATTTTTGTGGAAACGCTTTAATAAATTAATTGAATTTTGATAAATTTTATTAGATATTGATAAATGTATTCAAGTCCACCCCTGAAATGTTCAGGGAAAAATCCAACCACCACATTCTTGGTTATATAGAGGCACAGAAGTTCCATAAGAATCCTAGAAGTTTCTTTTTAGATTTATAGTGGCCTTTTGGTATTTTCAATATGGATGCCGTATTTTCGATCCTGTCAGTTGACGCCATATTGATACTTTTAAGAAAACTGTTGAAAAACACGTTGAATATTCGACATACTCAGCTGATACTACATTTTATGTAAATATAAATATGTACCATAAGTTAAAAAGTGCAGTTTTCTATGAAGAATCGAATGTTGTGGAAATTAAAAAAAAAAAATGTTTAGTTAAAGTTTTTAAATATATATATAATTTCGGTGGCGCCTTTATTTTTTCGAGGTACAAATGTCAATTTTACAGTAAAAATGCATTTGCATGAAAATTTCAGAGGCATGTTTGCCATAAAAGTCAAGTATAATACATTTCTAATTGAAGTACGTATATTTCATACACAGAGTAAAAGTCTCCATATTGTTAGAAAGAAAGATGTAATAATTTCATCATCATCATCAACTAAAGAAAGAGAAAGAGGTTTGTGGTGAAAGAAAGAGCGAGAAGGAGAGATTCTGTATTTAAAGTTTGTAAGCAAGTTTATAAGAGTAACAGTTACATTTCTATTACTTCTTACTATAAAACTTGGAAATGGGTAATGGTGACCCTTATAGAGCGCGCCATTTAAGCTCTTTAAGTGGTATAAAGTGGTAATTGAAAAGTTTTCACGGAAAATATACATTACTAAAGTGTTTATAATTCGGTGATGGTGATATTCAGAGTACCTTTACAAAACAAAAATTGTTCATTGGGAATCGACGATTGTGCGACCCCTTAAAAGATCTACAATTTAGGAGGGATCAGATAGTGTGCGTCTGTCTTCGTTTCGACATAGCCTAAAAATTTGTAAATAACTATAGCCTCGGCAATAAAAAAATACTATTTTCTTAATAAGATTAAATTTATCTTCCACTTTCGAACGGGATAAAATATGTACAACCAATTTCTTCATTCGACATTCACTATTTAATTAGTTGAACAGTTTGAGTATTCTAAAGCACACATCGATCGGCTTATCTAAGTTATGTAGGTGTTATACCTTTAAATAGCAGACCTTGTATATACATGATGAAAAACTGTAAGTATTTTTAACTTTTTTGAGACGTCATCAAATTCCAACCAAAATCATAAATCTATATCTCCCCGCCTGTGAAGCTGACTCCACGGTTCAGCTCCCTTACAAAGCGAACCCCAATAATTGTGTGTTGCGGAGCAAAAAAACAAATAAAATCCCAATTTACACTTTAATAATCCACAAAACAAAAGCCTCGAGAATTTCAGGCCTCGATTTATAAAAGCCGCTAGCCCTCTATTCAAAACAATCAATTATCTATTACCTCATATGATTAATTATTTCGCAGCTTTGGATACACTAGCAGTGAAATCCGGCGTTCCCGTGCCCGTAAATTAACCAGTTTTAGTCCAGGAATATTAGTATTTCACTTTGAGAGACTTTCTAACTGGCCCAAATTTATAGTACACCAAACGATATTTGGTTCTATAAAAAAATTGGCAAAATTGTAGAGTAA
Organism: Stenurella melanura; assembly: GCA_963583905.1. NCBI lineage: Eukaryota > Metazoa > Arthropoda > Insecta > Coleoptera > Cerambycidae > Stenurella > Stenurella melanura. The sequence continues at coordinate 101,778,974 of OY757316.1, read as the reverse complement.
GAAAGTAGTAAGGTATATCCGCAAATTTAGCGATTTTGTATGTGGTTAAATACATTAATATTGTTTAATTGATAGTTGTAGTTGCAGTGCAATTATTCAGTAAGTATATTATTGGAAAATAATCTCGGCTCCTGAGACTTTTACGTGAAAGGAACAGCCAGAGCGTATCTTTTGACGAATGATATAAATGAGAATAAAAATATAAAATACATGTATTTTGCTGAAGTTTTCGAGATCTAATTTATTTCGATTCTTAAAGCTTTATTAAAAAATCTAATACACAGGGTGATTCTTTTAAGGCGACCATTAGAATATTTTCCACTTGCAGATGAGATAGACATTTGAGATTTGGTACCCTAACATAGTCGACCATTGCGAGTCAAAAATTATTAATTTAAAAATGGTGGCACCTGAAGTCGATGCCATCTTGAATATTTTAAATGGAACACCGTATATATTTTCGACTTTTCGAAGTGACCATAAAATTCTCAATCGAAATATGTAGCACACCCTATACCTAAGCCGAGCAGTTTCGGAGATATTTTATAGAAAAAGTGACAGGTTCAGCGGTTTGCAAGAACCGTTATAACTCTCTTCATGTAGGAGATCCGCATTTGCTCTTTGGAACGTAGAAAGAACATAAAATGAGCTATTCTCTACAGTAAAAATAAATTCCACAATAGTGTACCTGTTTTTTAAGCTACATTTTGTCAAATTCAAACCTCAAGAACTTTTTTATTTCAAATGGAACACCTTATATTTTTTAGATGAAATTTTGTAAAATTAATTTCCATTTTTTCTATTATAGGCATTTTAGGGGTTAAAGTTAAAAATTTTTGAAATATTGGCGATTTTCTGAAATGTTGAAGTTTTTAATAAAATTTGCCATCAACTTAGCCATTAATGTCAGTCATTCTCTTATGTCAAAAAATACCATCACGATTAAATTACACCCACGAAGACTTTTTAGATTTGTTTATTATTTATGGAGAATTTGATAAGGTAATATCAAGAATATGTAACACATTTGCAACTCGATACCCACAAGAACAAAAACCATCACCATATACTTAAAACGCATATTGGATAATTTTAGAATATTTTTATCTGTCCATGTAGAAGAAAGCTTTAGACATATTAGCCGAAGAAGAAATCTTTTTTACTATATTCCCCCAAATATTGTAATGTCACCACTCTATCGTTTCTCAAGGCACAGTAAACATTAAACTGCTCATGTTCCAAATACTCCAGTAATGGGAATGGGCTTGTTCCACGATATTAATTTTATATGGTTTTTGTACGTTTTTATGTAGTACTCGACATTCTTATTATGCACTTAAAATTTCATATTATTAACTTTTTCCGTTCTCGAGATATATGGCGTTGAAATTAGTAATAGTTGCAAAAACCGTGCGCCTGTTTATAACGTCACTATACGCAACTTTGAACTCGGTAATCTACGACCACTAACAGCTGTTCAGTAGTAAGTAAATACGTGAAGTTGAAGGCCGTTTTAGATGTCTATGAAAAGAGAAAGAGTGGCCCTTTTTCTTATACCGAAGTGAAGGCGCAAAACCGGAAATCCGGCTTGGCACGGGCGAACGAAAGATGGCTTTTCTGTAAAAAGTTGGAAAACATTGATTTTCCAAAAATTCATAACTAAGTAAATACGTGAAATGGAAATCCGTTCTAGATCTCTATGGAAAGAACAAGGTTGGCCCTTTCTCCTGCTGTCAAATTGTATAGAGAAATTCGGCTCTGCAAGAGCGAGCAAAAAATGCCTTTTTTAGAAGTATTAAAACGTAACAAAAAAAAATCAAAAACATCAAATTTTTAAACGTGCATATGTAAGTTAATACTCGTAGTGGAGGATTCATTTTGGTCTCTATTAAAAAAGATTTTATCGACATCGTAAGTGTCACAGTGGAAATCGGAATTTCGGCTAGGTCTGTGGGAAAGAAAATGGCAATTTTCTTAAAAATCGAAAATTCGGCCGTCATATTTTGACATTTGGTAAGATTTCGCCAAATCATATATTCCCTACAATCCCTCGACTGCATGTCCCTAAATTTAAGAGGCGAGAGAGATAACCGACTTTTGCGAGTTAATTACTCAAAACCCATTAAAAAGAACGCCTCCGAATGTATCCTAAACAATGTAGAATTAATTCCCGAATTGAATGAAACCGGCCGCTTCCCAAAAAGCCACCCGCACGAAAAGCCTTTGATAGATCCGATCCGCAATTTTAGAGGGGCGCAGATCAACACGATAAGTATATAGATAAAAACAACTAAACAGCATCGAGTCGACTGAGATCGCCGAGTCTATGCGTATAGTGACGTAGCGCCTGGCTACGCCCCATTTTCGCGAGGCGGATGTTTGTAATTGTTTTTAAGATACTAAACGTGCGAATAACATTCTGATTTGTTGCAGATCCATTATTTTATACTTGAACTTTTGATTTATGAAATAAAAAAAATGCCGAACAAGCCCATGTATCGACTAAAAAGTTAATTTTTGATAAATATAGCATCATCTGTCCATATAATATTTTCCAGAAAATAGTTGTGTCAGTATGATATTTTATTAAAATAAATTCTCAAAAATTTTCCCTCGTCAGGAAATCTATTTCTTTTAATTGCTGAACTATGTGAAATGAGAATGGATTTATGTTTTGACAAGATTCTTGGGACTTTTGACACATTATTATTATTATTATTATTATTATAACCAATTAACGAAGGTACATACCCAAATTCAGCTCACTTTAATTTTTTTCGAAAAATGAACCTTTTGCCCTCCCCATGTTTCCGGATTATTTGAGCACTTTCATAGCAAGTGATTAATTTATGAAATAAGCTCACTTCTGAAAACGTTATTAATTAAACAGACCATACATTTCCGCCGACCGCGGCCGCCGCCGGAACGTATTACTGTCAGAAGGAGATTAAGGCAGAGTGGACGTTGTGTAGCGCGCGAGATTAAAAGTGATTTATGAAAAGTTTAATATGTTGACAAAGAGAATTTATGAGAAGTAGCTTCCACTACAAATTTTCTACGAGGAATTGAATTATATCCAACTAAATAGTTTTATTATATAAATTGTGTAAACAAGCCAGACCTCAAGACCGAAAGAATTTACTCAAACACGAAATGTTTCCGAATAGAAACATTGTGTGATTTTTAGTGTATTTGGATGTCAAAAAAGTGCGCCTAGTTTTACAGAGATAAAGTCATCGAGAAACGAAAGGAAAAAGTATGCTGTACCACCTTTCGCTCTGTAGATTGAAAACTGTTGAAAATATCGTAATATTTATTTTCTCATTTTTCTACAAAGAAAATTAGCTACTTCTGACTTTTCTATAACACATATTTTAGGAGTTATTCTAGTTTTAAGTTACAAAATAGCGCAAATCTCTCAAGAATATCCCTTTCTAGGTCTTGTTTCATCAAACTTTCTATTATTCGGACATTACAAAATATGATAGAGTATTCCTGTATATTCATTATAAATAACACACCACACATAGTAGACAACCCCAGAGTCCGTCGTCATCATCATCTGTTTGCCATTTTGTATAGACCATCTAATAAATATTTTAAATAGCTGCATTCTTGATGGCATATTTCCTAACTGCTGGAAAAAGGCAATTATTAAACCACTCGCAAAAATAGCTAATCCTACAGAATTAAAAGATCTTAGACCTATTACTACCTTATCTGCAGTTTCCAAAATTTTAGAAAGACACGTTCATAACCAAATTTTCCTTTACTTCAATGAAAATTATTTGACTTGCCCAACGCAATCGGGCTTTAGAAAAAATCATAGCACTTCTACTGCACTAATAAAAGTAACTGATGATGTCTGTCAAAACACAGATAACAATAAAGCAACATGTTTAGTTTTAATCGATTTTAGTAAAGCCTTCGATACATTGAATCCACTTATTTACTCTTTAGTTGCATTATTTCGGGTTTTCTAATGATTGCATTAATTTCTTTAAATATTACTTAAACAGTAGGGAGCAATGTGTCGCTCTAATAGACAATAAAATTACCAAATCCACATATGCACCACTATATCAAGGGGTGCCCCAAAGGTTCGTCTTGGGACCCCTGCCATTTTTAATATACATCACAGACATGAATGGTGAAATCCAATATTCTAGTATCATGCAGTACGCTGATGATTCCCAGTTAACTCTCGGTGTGTGCTCAAGTAATCAAGTAATTGCAAAAGAAAATATTACGACAGATCTACAAAAAATTCAAACGTTTTCCTTGGATCATAAATGAAGCCAAGAATCTAGGTGTAATCATGAATTTCAATCGCATATTTCCAATAAAGTAAGATTGACATTTCGTCGCTTAAAAGGTTTATACCCATATAAAACTTGCATGTCACCTATTGCCATATATCGTTTATGCAGCAGTCTCGTACTTTCAATCCTTGATTATGGTGATATAGTATATAATAACTTTATTATTGCCGCTACATGTCGTCTGATACAAACAGTTCAAAATGCTTGCATGCGCTTTGCATATAATATTTCCTTTAGAAATCACATTACTCCCTACTTATATCATAATTCTGTCATAAATATGAAAAACAGACGTATATTACACATGTACGGACTCATTTATAAAGTAATGAGAACTGGTGAGCCCCACTACCTACGAAACAGGTTCTTAGTCCGGAATCATGAACAAAATAGATGGCAGATGAAAGATTTGAAAATACCGAAGCACACATCCTCCGCTTACCAAAAGACGTTCACATATAATGCAATCTATATGTGGAACAGGCTGAATCCAAACATTAAAAAGTTATGTGCAAAAACATTTAATTGTAAAATAAAAAGTATGCTGCTTTTGGTTCAAAATGTTGCCACCTAAATCAGCGGTACCCTTCCCTGCATACACCATCTTAAAAACATCTCTACTTTAAACTGTTCTGATTGATCCCCTCCCCTGCACCGGTGGTGTGACATCGTAGCACACTTTCATATTTTTATTCATTTGTTCCCTTTCTTACTCTCATTGTACTTAGTTTAAGTTGTAAATTATTTCCATTTTGTCAGGGCCATTGGAAGAGTACCATCTAGGTGAAATGGTACCTATTTACCGTGTATGTTTTATTTGTATGGTGAATAAAGATATTATTATTATTATTTATTTTAATTCTCTCAGCGTTTTTATGCCGGTATTGGAAAGAAGTGCGGGCCTGAGCCAAAACATCTTCAATCATTTAAGAATTTGCGGGTGATGCGTGTGGTGTTCAGAATGACGGCTTTCTGCATTACTTTGAACAGATTTGAGTCCAGTCCTAGGGCTTTGATGTTATTTCGTAGGCCTGACGGTATGATTCCGGTGGTCGAGATTACTATTGGCAGAATTTGTACTTTGTCTAACTTCCAGATTCGCTTAATTTCAAATTTTAGCTCCGTGTATTTCTGCATCTTCTCGTCGAGGGCAAGCTATGTCGATTAAAAATGCAGTTTTGTGTCTCTTATCCAAGAATGTGATATCTGGTCTATTGCAATGCACGGTCTTATCAGTTGTTATTGTGCGGTCGTAGTATAATTTGAAATCTGCACTTTCCAATACTGCTTCTGGAATGTATTTGTAATATGGCACTTGTTCCGTTAAGAGACTGCTATGGTTAGCCAACTCTTGGTGGATTATGTTGGCTACCTGGTTGTGTCGATGAAGATAGTCAGTCTGTGAAAGTCTACTGCGTGCTCCCACTATATGCTGAATGGTCTCGGGCTTCTCGTGACATTTTCTACATCTGTCGTCTGTTACGTGTGCGTTTTTAATTATGTGTTTTTGATAGATTTAGTATCAATTACTTGGTCTCGTGACATTTTCTACATCTGTCGTCTGTTACGTGTGCGTTTTTAATTATGTGTTTTTGATAGATTTAGTATCAATTACTTGGTCCTGGATCGCGAGGAGAAATGCTTCTGTCTCTGGAAATAGATGACCGCATATTAACCACGTGTTCGACGCACCTTTGTCGACCTCATTGCGATCAAGATCATGCGGATGTCTACCACTCCTGTATCTTTTCCCCGTTTGTTTGGACGATTTCGTTTACCTGATGGTCGGTGTTATTGAGGTTGAGAGGTGTGTAGGAATTGTCTGCCAGACAAATGCTTGAGTGAAGACTGGAGTCATGCTTTCTTTGATGGAAATATGTTCTTAGAGCTTTGATCTGACTGTTGTGCAGGTTACGAATGTCACTGATTATTATTATTATTACTATTATTATTATCATCATCATAACAAATTTATTAAAATTCATAAAATACAATGTTGCCTCCCGGATCGCGATCCGGAGGCAACCAGACAACCACGTCGCACAGCGTTGTGGTGTACGTAGGGTTGGATGGATCACGACCGGTTCTCATATTCGTATCGAGCGTATGCTATGGCAGAGTTGGAAGTAACCGATAATGCGCGATCTGTTGTTTGAGATAAGCCAAAGTCGTCCGTTGAAAATCAGTAGGTTGTGTCCGAGAAGGGCAAGGAACATTTGTGCCGTTTTTGAAATTTAAAATAACTTGTGAAAACGACGCAAATGTTCCTTGTCCTTCTCAATGCTAAAAGTTAAAATACAAAATTAAAGTGCCATTTTAAACGGATCTAAGGAGCCTCAACGAGTGCGCATTATTGCACAGATGCTGCGATTACACACGCTCGATGTGCACCAATATTCAGCTACTACTAATATGCGACCGGTTCGTCTCAATCAAATAAATCCACTACAAATTCAGTTCAAAGTAATAATACTTTTAATGTTGTAGATAGCTAGCAATATTTTTTTTAACCAAGTAATATTTTTGTACAAGGCTAATAATATTCTTCCATTTCAAGCAGACTGTAGAAGGAAACTACAGCTGAATAAACACGACTCTTGGCTGATATTGTTATCTGTATACTGCTATTAAATTCTCTCGAATCATGAGTCTCAAGAAACAATCCGTCGTGTAAATCTTTAAACAGAACAATACATCTTGTCCATGTCAAACAGTGATTCCCTTGTTTTAAAACTCCCCAAAGATACTACTCGTCTCAAACTGGGAGAACGCTTTTACCCCAGTCAAATTAGACTAACAAAGAACCAATCTGCGAAAACACTAACATATGGCTGGATTTCTGTATGCAGAGAGATATTGCTATTTTTAACAATATTTCAAGTCCCATTGACATCCCGTAAGCATAATTTTTTACAGGAATTGGATAAATATTTTCCGAATATCCCGCAAAATATTGATTTTTATGCAGTAGTGGCTCAAACATAATTTGTAGCATTTGCTACAAAAAAGATCCAATTACAGAAAATACCCTCAATCATAAGACCTTTGACGACATATACAGTGTGTCTCATTTAAAATGAAGACACCCGGATATTTTCGTAATTTTTTGAAATTCAGATTTGAGCTTTGGTACAATTGTAGTCCTATATAAGACGTACATTTCGAGACTACCAACTTAAATTTAAGTAACAAACTGAGGCAACGGCAGTCCCCCAAATGGGGCCCATTCCCGATATTTTGCTTTGCGCTGAAGATATCGAAAAAACTTATTAGAAAAAGTTGTTCAGAATCTTATTTTGAGCCCCAATACCATTATGAAATTCCCATTTTCAGTTTTTTAAATATTTTACCGTAAAGCCCACACACGGTTACAATTTTGGTTTTCAATTTAATAGGATGCCATGGAAACAGAAACTATGATTAAAATAAATATCAATCTGACAAAACTTTGAGTTATAGAATAAAGTTCTAGTGTACAATCGTAAAATGCGTCTTTATTTAAGGGAAAAAATCGAAATAAAAAGGTTATTTGGTGATGGGGTTCGTACTAGCAGAGAAGTAGCCACCGAATTTAACCGACGACATCCTTTACGAGTCGATATTACTCATGGAACTGCAACCACCGTAAATGCTCGTTTCAATGAAACTTGCAGTGTTATTAAAAGGCCTCAGAATGATCAATCCCATCGAATACATCCGCATCCTGAAGATAACGTAATCTTAGCTGCAAATCAAGCGAATCCAAGAGCGAGTCTATGAAATTTAGCGTCTCAACTGAATATCGACAGGGAAAAATTTAGAAAATGTTTCGTACGACATAAAATCAAGCCTTATAAACCAAAATTTTTATATACTTTGATAGAAGGTTAGATTATTGCTATTGGGCCCAGGGAAATTTTTTAGACGACCGGAAATTTCTAAATAAAATTTTGTTTACTGTTGAGGGTACATTTACCACTAATGGGGTGGTAATTTTTCTAGATACTGGGCCACAGAAAAGTCTTATTGGGTTATTAATTGTAAAAACCAATATTAAGAGAAAGTAAACGTATGGTGTGCAGTTTTAAGAGACCGAATAATTGATCCGTTTTTCTTTAATAACTCGTTAAATGGTGAGCGTTTAGTTAACTTCTTCGATACGGAATTATGGGATGCAATTGAAAATCTTCCACTTAATGTACGACAGGAGATGTTTTTTCAGCTAGATGGTGCGTCAATACATTATTCCATAAAAATGTTCGTCAGTGGCTGAACGAAGATTTTCCAATGCGCTGTTAGTTGAGAAAGGCCGCATCCGATATAATTAATTAAAATTTTCAGTTAAATAAATTTAATGAGTAATTATTTCAAAAACTAATTGTTACTTTAAATTGTTATTTTTTTACTTACTTCAGTTACCAAAAGTTAATTGTTTGTTTTATTTTCTCCTAAAATGTATGTTTTGTCAAGTCGACACTTGTTCAATAAATCTTTTTGCAATTCGATGGCATCCTATTAAATTGAAAACCAAAATTGTAACCGCGTGTGAACTTTGCGGCAAAATATTGAAAAAACTAAAAATGCGAATTTCAAATGGTGTTGTGGCTCAAAATTAGATTCTGAACAACTTTTTCTAATAAGTTTTTTCGATGTCTTCAACGGGAAGCAAAATATCGGGAATGGGCCCCATTTTGGGGGGGGGGGTCTGCCGTTGTCTCAGTTTGTTACTTAAATTTAAGTTGGTAGTCTTGAAATGTACGTCTTATATAGGACTACAATTGTACTAAAGATCAAATCTGGGTTTCAAAAAATTACAAAAATATCCAGGTGTCTTCATTTTAAATGAGACACCCTGTATTAATTACACTCTGAATCATTTTGGTTCTAATGGAACTATTGTATTTGGCGGATAGATAATAATAAACATACAAAGGAACTACGTTGTCGATCTGCTAAAATTGCATCTATAGAATCCCACTTTGATGCTTCAATGACAGCTGCAACGAGTGAAGAAAGGTTCACGTCTAATAAAAGTAGGTTTATTTCTATGTCATTTGAAAAGTTGAAACTGCTAATATTGGCGTGAAACGAGTTCATGATAACAAAACGATTGTTGTCGGCGAATACGATTGTTTATTATTAATATTGTTAGAATAGAATAGAATAATATTTATTGTGTAAAAATCACAAAATTATTTACACAAAAGGTAAGAGTTCGGCATCGCCGTTCTTCCACTCCCCCTAAAAATATACAAAACATACTACTCACTGAAACTACTAATAAAAGTAAATAAGGCAAAATTAAATATAACTAAATTTAGACAAATTTAACTCTATAACGTGATTTTTACATTTTCTTTAAATGTTTCTTTTGACAAGGAAATTATTTTTATAATCTTATTTAAAATCGTGGGTGCCATGTAAGAGAAGCATCCCTCGAATTTTGACGTACTGTGTTGTGGCACTCTATAATTATTGTCCTTACGTACGTTCACATTATGCATATCCGTTCTTTTTATTAATTCATCATACAAATACGGTGTTATTTTTGTCTCAATCAGTTTTTTCAAGTTCTTGGTTAATAAAGAAATTTATTTTCTAATGCCAGGAAAAGGCAAAGTTCAAATACAATTATAATCATCAAAAAGCTTTGATATTCGTTCACAAAAGGTAAAGAATATATTTTGTTTCTACATGCAATAACTGATTGGGATACGACGTCTGCATTATTATTGAATAAGAGCACAGCAAAGGCTTTGACTAATTGAGAGATTTTCAACAGTGGAATACGCTTTATTTTAACATTGTATGGTGTTCCATGTAACGAAGTATCAATTGATAATTTCAGATTTCTCGTTTGTACAATCTACAACATTTAATAAGGGTATAAATTATAAACACTTCCTCCAACATCTAGTGCTGCACAGCAGCATTTATGCCGAGTGTCGTATCAAATACAAAAATGGCTTGGAAGCCACCTTAATACCATCATAATAATCATCATCATCATCATCATCATCATCATCATCAAACAATTTATTAAAATTCAACAATACAACATTGCCTCCCCGGATCATGATCCGGAGGCAACCAGACAACCATGTCGCATGGCGTTGTGGCGTGCGCAGGGTTAATAAAATTCACAAACAAGTTAAAACTCCTGCCACCAATGGCGGCTTAAAATTACCATTAAAATTACACTATGTCTGGCCTATACTGAAGATATCACCTAAGACATCTATGCTCACACCGATTGAAAAATATATCCAATAAACTTGGTGGAAGCTGTAAAAATGCAAGTTAGCAAGCAGATTCTCCCTAGAACTGTTAGCCCCACGAAAAAAAAGTAACTGAACCTTTCTGGTAGCAAATTTTATAAGCTACAAATTATGTCTGAACCATTTTTGTATAAAAATCAATATTTTATGAGGTATTCGAAAAAAAAAAAAAAAGATCTTCAACACCTTTCAAGTCCTGTAAAAAATAATGCTAACGATGTATAGATGGGAACCTTTGACAGAAATCCAGCGAGCTTTTTCGCAGACGATAGCTAGCTGTACTGGGCTATTGTAGCAATCTGTTTCTCTTTTACAGGACGGGCAAACTTCATTACCCTACCAACGTCTGCGGTCCGTTGTTCGAGGAAGAGCTGGAGTTCTGGGGTTTAGATTCCAACCAGGTGGAGCCGTGCTGCTGGAGCACGTACAGCGTCCACAGGGACACTCAGGTGAGATGCCGGATTGCACGTTTGTTTTGTTGATCCTTTATTTTGCGATTGTCGACTCACGGGAATGAATTAATGAATCATTGGAGTGTCTGGGCTCGTTTAGCAGAGACGAGTTCGGTAATTTGATATCAGGCTTAATTTATTCCTGGGATGGAATTAAATACTGACCTAATAAGCAAATACAGTGTGTTGTAAGAAATATTACATTAAGAATAAGACATTGAAACTTTCAATAGGATAAAAAAATGGTTATCTAACAATATTAAAAGTACAAATTGACGGGTGTAACAAGGACTATATTTAAAAGTGAAATATTATTTATTTGCTATTCTTTATAGAATTTTGCAAACAGCAGAAAAAATAACTATCTATGATAACTAAAAGAAAAACTATGTGTAAAAATATTAATGAAATCTACTAGCAAATTAAAATCCTAAAATGAATTTGTCTAATTACTTATTTGACAATTCTCATTGTAACACTAGCATCTACAGTCCCCCACGAAAATGCAGATTAAACTAGTATCTACAAAATCCCCCACGGTCATGAATATTCAGTTAAAAATGAGAACAAAGGCTTGAAATGAATTTATTTACCTACCTTGTTTTAAAAATTTAATTCTAATGGATTGCATTTTCATGAAATCTATCATTATGTTTCTTGGAAATGCTTAGCCTTTAAAACGTCTTTCGCCCTTATTCTGGAGCTCATCAGAAAGACAAGAAGTAACTCATAAAAATGTTTCATGCAAAACCAAGACAATTTTCATAACTAAAAGTAATCATTATTTGTATTGTAGCATATTTTATTTCAATTAAAACGCTTACAACTGCGGAAAAAGTAAAGATTCTTAGAATAGTAAGTGATAATTCTCGAAAAACGAGGGAAGTTGCTACTCAATTTAATAATAGGCATCCAGATCGACCCCAAATAGATTTGTCGAATTAATCATTTATTCAATAGAACTGGCAAAGTGTGCAACAAATAAGAACAACGTGTAATGGCACAGTTAACTTTCAAAATACCAGATAGTGGTCCGTTGAAAACTCTCATTGGGTTGTACTGTCGACGCCAGTATCCAGAAAAGGTGAATGTGCGGTGCGGTATTTTAAATGAACAAATAATTGGGCCATATCTCTTTGAGGGAAATTTGAATGCGGAACATTTACTAATTTTTTGCAAACTGAATTTTCAATAGAAATTCAAAACTTGCCCCTTATCGCATACAACAATGTGGTATTTCAACTTGGTGGAGCCCTAATTCACAATGAAATAGTAGTACGAAATTGGCTAAACGACAACTTTCCCCAGAGGTGGATTGGGGAGGGAACAGCTCTTTTATTCATTGGCCTCCGAGGTCACCTGACCTCACGCCCTTGAACTTTTATGGTGGTTTTTAGATAATGAAGTCTACAAAACGCAGCACTACAAATCGAAAACCGGATTAGGCAAGCTTGCGTTGAAATTACGCCTGCAACCTTCCGAAAAGTTATGAGCAATAACAGAAAGCGTTTTTATTTAAATGCCTCAAAAGAATTTTTTCATCAAGACCTCATTTTTTTTAAACTTAACTAAGCTTCGGATTTCAGGGATTCAGGGTTTTTGAATGATTTCGAACAAGTTTTGTTAACAATTTTTTTTTTTATAAAAAATGCCTATCATTATTTTTAGATTTTTTTCATACAATATAGTAAGTATCGCCTTGCATTTAAAGATGGAAAGTAATTTTGTAGTCTTAAATAGACCTTGAACTCTGTTCAGTTTGATTCAAATCGGACATAAATCAAAAGAATTATTACGTTGTTACACTCTTAAATGAGACACACTGTATAATATACCCATAATAAGTACTTACTGAGCAGAAATTTATAGGTACCTACAAGAAACGCATATATATGCAATATCATATAAACTATTATGTTATTACTACATTTAATCGTTTTTCGTGTATTAGTAATATACGTTTAACACCGGTACATTTTGACGTATATTTAACGTATAGGTACAATGGTTTATAATCTTATTTTGTTACACCATTTTTAACACATTGTCGAATAACATAAAGTTTTCGCTGTAATGTTGCAGATGAGAACAATTAGATATCGGGTTGTCATTACCTGCCAGCTATAAACTTCGTTTTGGTGAAAATTGGCAATTCTAAGAGCTTGATCCTACTCGATCAAGTTGCTCCAGTCATTAGCTAATGGTTGGCGTCAATCAATATGTTTCTTTAGCACACAGTTTCACCTAAACATCTAGACTTTTAGCTGTAGCAGTAGATTTTCGAATGTCTCGGTTAGTAAAGATATAAACGAATGATGGCGAGCGGTGGGGGTAGAACGCTCATTTAGTGTTTAGAATAAAATATTTTGCGCTAAGGTTTCTCAACAGTGATGTAAGTCAAATGAGTTCGATTTGTGCAGGGAGTTGGTTTTAGACTGAAGGCGCTGAAGAGCAATACCGTCTCATATGTGCTACAGCAAGTAGAGAAGCGGACTAAAGACCATTTACTGTGTACCGTCCTAAAGTTCCAGGACGCTACAGAATAAATATAATTTAATTATGGGGTTCTTAAAACCACTATAGTAGCAGATGCTTTAAATTTATTTACATTTTGTTCACAGAGAGTCCTAAGCTGCCGAGCATTCTCGTTTCCACTTGAAGATACCTAGCTCTATCACCAGTATGAATAAAACTTCAGAACATACGTTATTTTACAAGCAAACCCAACCGATTCTTAGCGAAGAAATTCTAATTAAATTTAGAACATACACCGAGCGCCATCTGTTATTTTACAAGCAAACCACCGACTCTTATTTAGAAATCTATATAATATTGGCAAATATTTAAGAACAAGCTTTAATTAACAATTTAAATGAATAGAAATTTAGTAACAAATAAGAATTATTAATGGGAAGTAAAATGGTGCAATAATTAAGTAGATTTTATAATAAAAACACAATTTCAAGTAAACACTTTTTATCATTTTGCGGTTGGCAGAATTGAAAGCTGTTTTAACGGAAGCAATGAATTATTAAATTTTATTTCCTATTCTTGAAGCAAGCAATGCAGACGTCCTAGGTTGTACTTGCCGCAGATTTAAAGCCTCAAATTCCTGGAGATAGGTAATTAAATAAACCAATATCTACTTAATTATAACCATTGATGTTAATTGTTTAATGTATATGTATTTAATTTATAAAATTGGCAGCATTCAATCCGATGTTAAGGGATATTTAAATAGGTTAATTTTTGAAGCGTTTGGGAAGCCATGCACGTGTACTATAAAAAACAGCGTCAGTAGCTAAAATCTATGTTGGATAAGGAATTACATTTAATTCTAGGTTGCTTATTATTAAGGGGAATTAATTGTGAATTTAAAGTTTTAAACGCGATTAAAAATAGGTTTGGGCAATAGTAGAACGCGGTTTTTTAAAATTGTAAGGTTATAAAAATATCTTGGAATTCGGTAGGGGAGATATGGGCATTTTTAGAAGAAACGTTAAGGTCTTTAAGCATTACGTGGGGTATTAACGCACCCAGAGTGCCTTTTCAAACAGGTAAATGCAAGGTAAAATAACAGGATGGACTCTTTTAGGTGTGAGGTATTAAGTACCGGCTTGAAGTCGATGTTAATGACCAGCCAATATTAAGCACCGGTTCGACGTCAAGGTTAAGTACCGGTTGATGGTCGAGTTAAGAGCCGGTTGGATGTCAATTTTGGTGACCGCTTAATGGTGATGGTCCTGTGAAGATAACCTTGTTTAGCCCAAGAGGAATTTTGTATTGTCCATATCCACACATGTCACTGAATATGGAGCTTGAATAGCGACAATAGAAGTAATCAGTCTAAATTTCAACTATTTTCAGTAATCGAAACGAACAGAGGAAGGGGAAGAGGAGATTTAAGTGGGACGAGGCGCTCCGGCAGCTTAAGAAAAGGATCTGTGTTGAGAGTGTCATTTGAAAATCAACACGCTCAACTTCTTGTGAATTTTTATTAACAGTTTATAATTTATAGCCTTCAGCAAATGTAAAATTTTATTATCTTTAACTTTTCATCGGCCGTCAGCCTTACAAAATTCTTATTCCTGCATATAATTTATGTAAGTAAGGTAGCTATCCTTTAAATTCCAATTTTGTCAATCAAGTATCTAAATTTCTATACAAATATTTACAATTTCAAGTTTTTTTGTCATTAAATTTTAATATACAACTTATTTTTCTACATTGTGTTTTTATAATAAATTTTCAATAAACTCATGATACCTATGTAAACAATAAGGCCACTGAACAGCCACAGTTTTACATATTGAAAACAAGTAAAGCATAGGTATTGAGCAATTGGCTATTGGCGCCTAACAAAATACTAAATTTTCAATAATTTTCGAACCACGACCTAGCCTCCACAAAATAAACGAGAACCGGGTAGTTTCATCTTTCCTAAACCACTTAGGGGCAGGAATTGATGTTACAACTGATACTTTAAAACAAGTATCTTATATCTATTGTGCTTGCTATATAGTAGATAACAATGAACTAAAATGAGAAATCCAACCGCATATAGTAGATAACAAAACTATGTACCCTTAAAACTAACCATTTAATTGTTTATTTCAAATCGAGAAAAATGTCGAACAGCGATGGAAATGTTTCACATAGCCAAGCAGGGCTTATAGCGCAGTGTGTGTTTAAAGGCCGGTTTAAATTTTGTGGCATAGAGCTATCCTATCTTTCACATATCCCCCATATGAAGAAATCTGGAATTGTGAGCTCTGGGGATCGAGGCCCTATGCTGTAGGACCTCCCCTTCCTATTCAACGATTTCCAAAGGTGGCATTCAGGGAATCTCTAGTTATCATAGCATAATGAGGCATAGCACCGTCTTGTTGGAAATAGACAGTCGTCAACAAATTATCCTGTTCAAGTTGCGGATAAAAGAAATTTTCTAACATGTCCAAATATGATGGGGCCTTGACAATTGGATTGTTAAAAAAAGGGACCGTAAATTTTTTGTTTTGATATCGCACACCAAACTGAGGATCTGATATACTGATGGAAATCTCTGGGATTTGCTAATGCCCAAATTACTCCAATTATTCTTATTCACCTTGCCATTTAAGTGAAATGATGCTTCGTTTGACATGATTAACTTGTCAAGAAAATACCTATCTCTTCTACGTAAATGAAGAATTTGTCTACAATACCCAGATAGCAAAAACATAAACTTATGTTATTCCTAAGATATTCCTACAGAATATTTCATTATTCTTAGAATAACACGAAAATAATTATTATCTTTTAAGGATATTCCTAGAAGTAACAAACGGTACAACTATAGGTCTCTTTAGAATAATTTCGGAATAATTCGCACAGTATTCTCTGGAGAATCTAGAATAGTTTGAGAATATATTTTTATGGTTAATCATAGATTATATTTTCAAGTTATCTTTATACTAACCACAAACTATATGTGTATAATATTAAATTATTCTTAGGATATTTTTATGTTTAATCTTGGATCATATTTTCAGGTTATCTTTATATTAATGCAGAATAATATGTAATATTTTTGATCATTACTTTTTTCCTTAGCACGTACATTTAAAAAACTATAAGACTACCTAAGTAAAACCATAACAAGACTATTACTAGAGTTTCCACTCAATAATTCCATTCGTTTCCAATATTGATAGATTAAAAACTACGAAATAGGAAGATTAGCATACCTAATCTTTAAATTTAAATCTAACTATTTTGCAAACTGAAATTATTGAGTGAAAATTCATAGTAATAGTCTTGTTATGGTTCAACTTGGGTAGTCTAATAGTTTTTAAAATACACGTGCTAAGAAAAAAAGGTTATGGCCAAAAATAATAAAGATTTCCCTATAGCATGTTTCTTTCTAGGAAATGACCTACAAGAGTAACGACAAATATTTTCATTTTGGAATAATTTGTTATACAGAATGTTCAAACACGGACATTTTTAACTTATTCTTTAAAAAATACAATAATTACATTTCAGGCAGTTTATAAATATTTTAGATAAGAAATATATAGATTACATAAAAGCAAAATGAGACACTCCTAATAATTGGGTTAAAGATTTATTTGTTAAATATTTACTCTCGTAACATTTTCTAAAATTCCAATAACGGAACAAAACTTAAATAGTAAATTCAGTCGTTGGAAGAAGAATGATATAATAAATATACACTTCAGTCCATGTAGGTCTCTGCTAGGTTATTTGAAGAATGCAAAGGCTACTACTTACTAGCGGTTCTGGTTTTTCTTTCTTTTCTTTAGTTAGCCATAAACTTCAATTTGTTTTGAAGTGACCTCAATATTATTTTTTTAAACTGCATCTGAAATTGAACATATACCCATACATTTTATAGCATTAGATAATTAAGCAGTGTAGTATGGAGAAATTGGATATGTCAACTTTTGTTTCATAATGCCTCACACACATTCACACTAAATAGAACAGAAAAAAATATGTGCATATATAAAACCGTAGCCTTACCACATTGCATAAAATAGAATCTCCAAAGGTTTTCTCCAGTCTCTATGCCCATGTAAAGTAAATAATATTAAAACATCCCCTGAGATAAGTTTTGTCAAAAATCTTATCTCCACCCTCAATACGTTCCACCACCCAATCTCGCCAGATTGTTCACCTGTTAATAAAAAAACAGAATTGTTTACTACTTTACTATAACTTTCATTTATAGACATGTGCTAATGGTACTTTATAAACCACGTGCAAATCTTTAAAAACAGAACAATATATATACGCATCTGAATTTAAGATTCCAGCACGGGACAGATAACGTCCAAACTGATTAGTAGGTGATTCTTTGTATTTGTTGTTTTTTTTTAAATAATAATGCGTAAGCGAAGAATAAATTACGTACCTAAAATATGTAAACATTAAAAGTGACACTGACCTAGTAATAAGTTTAGCCAAAGATCAATCGGAAGCGCACTGCTTATTTTCAGTTGCATATAATACTGCCTACCATATAATACTACTTTAACAGGCACATATTTAAAAAAAGGATTGTTGTGTAAAGAAGTGAAGTTCAATACCTATTTTCTTCCTAATAACGGAAACAAATATTCATTTTAAAACCAGCTAAAATAGCTTTATAAAGTTAGGTTAGGTTAATTGATGTTGATGGCGTGACAAAAATGATTTGTCTATATCCAAGATACATATATATATTTAAATAGACAAAAAATTTATCGATTCACTTACCTTCTTTAATTGTTTTTTTGATTGCACATAATCGCAAACATAACGAACAATGAAATAAAACAAGCAAACCCCAAATTGTCAAGCACGAAGCACGCCTGCCGCCATGTAAACCTACGATTTCACGAGTAGTCAAAAGTTAACCTATTAAATTATTTATAAAATATATTTCAAACATATTCTATACTTCTCTTATTGAAATATTTTTATCATATTATTTTATGAAGTATTTTTAAAATAATAATCCAAAGATAAGTTTTGCAATTATTCATAAAATATATTCAAAATATATTCCATACTTATGTATTTCAATTATTCTAATGTTATTTATTAGAAGATATTCTAAAAATAATAATAAATTATTTGGTTATTCAGAGTATAATTTAAAGATATTTTTTATTATTAATCGAATAATATTTTTTGGCAAGATTTTCAGATTATTCTTGGAATATCTTGTGCTATCTGGGTATGTGCTCGTTTTGGAAAATCATTTTCTTTTAACTCTTGATGAATTAGAATTTTATAAGCATTCAATTTTAGAACATTTTAGAACACAATGGGCTTGTTCAGCATTTTTTTTTAGTTCATGAATCGAAAGTGCAAGTATGAATTAATAGATCTGCAAAAAATTAGAATCTTATTCGCACGTTTAGTATCTTAAAAACTATTACAAATTTCCATCTCGCGAAAATGGGGCGTGGCCAGGCGCTACGTCACTATACGCATAGACTCGGCGATCTCAATAGACTTGATGCTCCTTACTTGTTATAATTATAAGTGTTTTCAAAGCATTGATTGTTTTGTTTACTACTTGACAGTAGGGGAGTACAATTTGTTGAAATGTCAAAAAATTACAATTTTCTATCGCTCCTGCCGGGATGAATTTTCGATTTTGACCATGCAATTTACGATTAGAATTGATCGCCGACCTTCTCCTTTCCTTAGAGACATAGAACGAACTTTCACTCGACGTATTTATTTAGTTACCAGCGTTTAAAAATTCCATGTTTTTCGACTTTTCAGGTTAAATTTGAAAGGTCCCAGAAAGCCATTTTTCTTACCTCACTTACGTATCGTGACGTCACATATGAGCGCTCGGTTTTTGCAACTATTACCAATTTCAACTCCTTATATCTCGAGAACGGAAAAAATTAATAATACGAAATTTTAAGTGTATAATGAGAATATCGAGTACTATATGAAAAAGTATAAAAACTATAAAAAAAAATATCATGGAACAAGCCCATTTAGAACACAATTTTAACAGTATGAACAGTAGTTTTCGGAATACCTGTTGCGGAAAAGTTTTCTCGTAGAAGAAGAATTTTGTGTCATTTCCAAAACTTGCATTATTAAGCCCATTTTCATTATTTATTATTTTTTTTACGGTCAATGCAACCCGAATTCCAAAAATTTCTATACCATTTTCTAACTGAATTTTTTGTTGGAGGTTCCTTGTTAAACATAGTTCTAAATCTTCTTTGTGTTGTTTTGTAAGATATAATTTCAGCAACAAAGATTACACACTTAGCTTTTTCATTTAAAGCAAACATTTTTCTTACAGTAACTCAAGTACCCGAGTTGTCAATAGACTAATTTGACGTTTACAAGTGATGTTGTCTTTTTTTTCCATTGTCTACTTTATGAATCATTATTTTCTTCGTAGCATTTCGATAAAACGCAGTGTTCACTTTAAAACCTTATTAAACCATCGCTCTGTAAAATTTCCATGACAAGTATGGCATTTTCGAAAAGGGGACACCATGGGCTTTCCAACTGTGAAGAAATATACAGGGCGTTCTATTGGAAATAACAAAGTTGCCCTATCCCGGAAAACACGCTATGTCATTTCCGGTTAAACCGGAAGTGACCAAAAAAGATGTATACTCAGGAAAAAACTTATCAAAATTGGAAGAAGACTGGTAAAAACTGCATTTCATTATCTCAACTACAATCTACTACTATTACTACTATCTCAACTACAACAACAAAAGTTATATAGGTTTAGAAAGGGTCAAAATATAATGGGGCACCCGGTATAAGAGCATATAGCTCTACATATGAAATTTACGCTTCTTTATGTCATTACATATTTAACTGATTATTTCCCCGTGGAATTTAATTAACTAAAATGAGAAATCTAACCGCATTCAGCAGGAGATTTCCGCTGTGTTAAGAGCCTCTTCCTCCTGTTCTGCATGAACAAATTATATGATAAATCTAGGCATATATCACCATTAAAGTGAAATAATAAACGCGTAAGCTAAGCTTTCGCCATTAATTCCCGTCGACAAGCAAGTTTGTAAATATTTTACGAGAATGTAATTATATGTGGCCAACACCGGCTAACTCCAGATGCGAACATTATAGTACAGGAGCCAGCGTATAATTAATTTACCTGGCACATTTGTTTCGGCTAGAGATATGGTTAATTCTTTATTTTAGAGCGTGGCAGACAATGAAAGTAATGCGAGAACTTTCATCATCCACGGGAACTTCACCAATTTATAAGTTCATGGCCATGTCGGCGCACCGTACAGCGCACATCGCACCGCACAGCGCATATGGCAAATCGCACATATCACATCGCACACAGAAATTAAATAAAACTATTATTTTGAATGAGAATGGCCATATCGACTCCTTCGCACATCGCACAGTAAAATTAAATAAAACCATGCTTTTAAATAAGAGTTACCAAATCAACAACTTGAGCCTCGTACATCGCCATCGTACAGTATTTAGCATGGGCGATACGGTGTTTGTGAATCCCTATTTGCAAAAAAAGAGATAAAAATAACTACAGCAGACTGATTTTAATAAAATTATGGAAGGAAATAGCCGAACAATATATAAATAATTAGTACAATTTCCTTTGTATTAAAATTCATAAATATCATCATATAATAAAATAAGTCAAAAGATGCTTCGCATGAAAATTACATGAAATATGTCAACACTTGAAACTTGTATCAATTAAATTTATATAAACTAATTATTTGAAATAAGTTTTTCCTATTTCAAATGGAATTTAATTTCATTTCAGTTATTATTCGATTTTTTTGCTAAAAGTATTTCTTATTTGAAATCATTAATTACTACCACATCCACGTAGTGTGTCTGTGTGTCTGTCTGTCCGTCTGTAACTTTTTTCTGCACGCTTTCTCCGGAATGGTTTAAGATATTGACTTGAAAACACGTATATATTATAACGAGATCTGAAACTGGATTGTTTTTTGAAGATATCCGGTGAAGGGTAGGGGGGTAAATAGGGGCAAATATTGGGAAATATGTATAGCAAGCTAGCACGAGTACGGAAACTTGAAATTTGATGTATGTACTATAAGGACTCATGTTTTTATAATATTTTTCAACCCCTCACCACCCCTAGTCCATTAAAGGGGTTGATAAAATAAAATTGATACTCATTTCAAATTTGGTACACGTATGTATTATAACGGCATCTGGAACTGGATTATATTTTGATATGATTCCGTTGAAGGGTTGGGGTTAAATAGGGGTAAATAGAGGAATATAAGTAAAGCAAGTTGGTAAGAGTACAGAAACTTGAAATTTGGCGTATGTAATAGTAGCTAAAAATTCAAATTTTTTTATAATATATTTCAACCCCCCACCACCCCTATTCTATTATTAAAGGGGCTGATACAATAAAATTGAGATATTCATTTGAAATTTGGTACACGTATGTATTATAGCGACATCTGGAACTAGATAATATTTTGAGATTATTCCGTTGAAGGGAAATAGAGGTAAATATAACGACATCTTAAACTAGATTATATTTTGACATGATTGCGTTGAAGGAATGGGGGTAATTGGTGGTAAATAGGGAAAAATAAGTAAAGCAAGTTGGTAAGAGTACAGAAACTTGAAATTCGGTGTATGTCCTAGAAGCCATGGCCTTAGATTTTTCAGTAATATTTTTTTACCTCCCCACCACCCTTAATCCATTATTAAAGGGGTTGATAAAATGGAATTGAAATATTCACATTTGAGACACGCATGTATTATCTCGACATCTGGAACTAGATTAAATTTTGATATGATTCCGCTGAAGGGTTGAGGGTTAAACAGGAGTAAGTAAATCAAGCTGGTAAGAGTACAGAAATGTGGGATTTGGTGTATATACTGGAAACCAAGACCTCAGATTTCTTTCTAATATTTTTCAAACACCACCATCTCCGCTCCATTATTAATGGGCTTGATAATATAAAATTGAGATATTTACTTGAAAGTTAGTACACGTATGTATTGTAATGACATCTGATTGAGATGATTTCATTAAAGGGGTGGGACGTGGTAGGTTGCGAATAGGGGAAAATAAGTAGGGTAAACTAAAAACTACATTTTTAACGTACTTATATGGTAGAAACCAACGTCTCAAATTTTTCTATGACATCTGCTCCTAATATTATAAAAATTCTATGACCAATAATTTTCACATACTAGAGTGCAAATCTAGTCAAGAAGTTTCCTTTAAAGTAACTTGGATGAAAAATCTGGATGTGGAATTAGTGATTCCTTAGGCAGCGGTTTTTTATTATAGTTAGTACAATACCTCGTATGCATATTTCTTTCATTTTATTTATTAGTATATTATGTGAGACCGTATCGAAGGCCAGATCTAGAAACGCTGTAAGTTATTGCGCCTATCGGGAATATATAGGACCTTACTTGTAGCAAATCTACATCGAATATTTTCAATATCAATTCTTTGAGGAACTATTTCACGGGACAATGATAAAAATCGCGACGTAGAGTGTTAGGGGTGGTTTTTGAGGGTGAAGTGATGACTTGCATCTTAGAAACTTTCTTAAAACTAGTCATCAGCTGGATAGTAATGGTAAGTGATCGAAAAAAAAAAACACATTAATACAAATGCCCCATTTGTAAGTTCGAGTTACACGAATTATCCAGTGAAGTTTCCACTGTTAAGAAAAATTCTCATATATTCTTCTTATCTGCCATGCTCTAAGGCAAAGGACTAATAAAGTCTCTAACTAATGTAAACGTATCAGGTAACTGCACGCTAGCTTCTGTACTATAAGATAATAAGGCCAAGTGTATAATTAAAAGTTTGCAGGAAGTTTATGTGAAGTAAGCTGGGGACGCAGACGGCCAGCAAAGTAGCGCATTACTTCGAGCGGTAAAAAATTGCCGGCAGTCTCAACTTCGGTCATGTATGTGTTTCATGGCTAACGGTTGTCTTTAAATAACGATTAGAAAGACAAAAACTGTCCGCTTTGCGCTCTCGTGGGACAGCGTACCAAGCACTTAACGAGAATGGGGACTGTCATATGCCACCAAAGTATTATGAAAGCATTATCTTACAGTACACAGCCCACACACATATTTTCAAGTCGGTAAACTGATGAAAATTGTGTAATTAAATGGAAACGGACAATAACAGTGGACTAGTTCTGGAGCACTGTCCAATCAATGTACAAGTTTAGTCGGGTTAAATTTAACTCGACCTAGATCCCTTAATTTCTAAAAGAATCCACGAAATTAAACATGGAGATTATCTATTCTTTTAACAAAATTAGACCAATCAAAGTAGGAAAATTTCTAAATGTAATTTCCACTAGAAAAAAATCACTAGGATCATATTCAGTTCATTATCAATTTTCAAACCAGTGCATCCAAAATAAAGTTGCAGAAACAAAATGGCGGATGTTTTACGTAAGAAAAAATGGAAAAAAATCTGTTTATCTCATTTATCTGCAAACGTAACTTCTTCATCGAAAGAAGTTTCAAACAATAGTTGTAGGTACTTAAAATACCGACAAAGTGGAGCCCACTGAATGAAAATCAGATTGTTAGATTTCACAGAAGTTAAAAGGAAACTTCGAAAAATGACATTTTTTAATTTTGCAATAATTCTTGCAATTGTAATAACTGGGGTTTTATTCCCCTATAATTACATGATTTAATCAGACATTACCATTGGTATACGGAGTGTCGCAATCACTTTTGTAGACTCCGGCGATATTATAGTATATCCATCGAAATCAAAACTGTGCTTACCCTTTTCCTTTTAGGTGATTATATCCTTTTTGGTGTCCCTCACCCAGGTTACTTCACAAACAAACTTTACTGAATACAGAATGAAGTCAATTGCATAATAAGCAAATAAAGCACGTGATTTCTCAAAACACTTAAATCACTATATTTATAGAAGAAAATGAAAACAAATGAAAATGACAATCACAAACATTTAACGACTAAATAAATTAACAAGCAGTAATTACACTATATCAAGAAATGAAATGGTCCGCGGCAAGTTCAAATCTATAGCTGAATCGCGGCCGAATACTCTTAGTTCAATTACAACACATTAATTTATGCTTATTATAACCGGCAAAATACTGAACAAATATGTACTTAAACTTTAAAATTGAAAAAGGTTCGCAAAACGAGAATTTACTATACCCTGTAGGTAGATGACAACCGATCAGAAGTTAAGCCAAGCGTGTCGATATTATCTCAATCGAAGTAAGACGTTTCAAAAGTGGGCAGTAAACTTTAAACCCTCGACCAATTAAAATCTTCTCTACTTTAAACCCCTATTTGAAATTACCTAACGGACCATGGTATTTATCATATGGCCTATCTTAACATTTTATGGCATTAAGACAGATAGAAAACCCTTTTGTTCCTTACTTTACTTTTGTATGGGGCAAAAAATCTACTTTATTTGGCCTATCTATCTTACTCTCTATACATATATTTTCTGGAATCCTCTCTCAGCTGCCTTAGTCTTGAAAACATAACTAGTCCCCCCGGTGAATCGTATTTAAACAAGTGTTTGATGTATCCTTAACTTCAAGTAAGGAAAGCGAATTGGACATAAAATAACTTAGATGGTTATTTATTGCTTCCATGTGGCTAACGTCGACTACCTAATAAAGACTAAAGTTAACAAAGCATGTTTCCTGGGCCCTAAAATAAAACAATCTGTAACATAAAACAGATGTTTCTATGACCAGTATTTTACGTTATTGTGCTAAAGTCTTGACCCTTAAAATATTACCAAAAAGAGGAAAAAAGATAATACGGAGATTCTATATGCGACAGGGCCGGACTTGGCTCCCATAATTTGACTTTTGTTACACAATAATTACTTTATGATATCAACAATCTCAGAAAATATGCGTCCTAATGTGCTTAAAAACTGGCCGTAACCCGAATTTCGACGGATGAATAGTTTCCGAGAAAGTTTATTTAAAAAAAGTGATTTTAGTAACATTTGAATTCCCCAAAATGAGAAGGTCCGATTTCAATTTTGCAAAAAGCATTCTACTCTTCAAGAGTTGTACTATCAATGTCTTCAAAACCGAAGTAAAATATTTCAATTAAGTAGCGGTGTCTCTCTACGTCGAAAAGTCGACTCGCGCTAAGCCGTTCCCTCTCACGACAAACGTAAGACGCTCCCGGGAGCCGACATGCCAGCGAAGAAAGAAACTCAAGACAGAAGAGCACCAGAAGAAACAATCCAGCTGGCAGAGTCCAACAGCCAAGACCAGGGGAGGTCTGCTACCTTCGTTTACACCTTACTACCCGACCTGCAAATGCAGGTTAGGTAGTCCTCACAAGCAGGCCCACCCTGTACAAGGCCGGTTCAGGTGTACAGCGATGATTGGGGCAAAGAGCTCAAAGCTCGACCCCTAATCATCCGAGACCGTCATCAAAGTCAAGAATATTGGCGTGACTCGTGGGTTTAAAATCGTTCGCGCTTGCAAAATCATCTATCTTGATTTCTGGTGTTCTTAAAAAATCCCCTTGTGCAATATCTGCAAATATCAGCGCTGTAAGTTTAAAAATAACGTCTCGGGAATTTTTAGAAAAAATAATTATCTCCACTCTTGAAGGTCGGAGGGAGTTCATTTTTCTTTCAAATTCATATAAAAATGCCAGTCATTTATTTATTTATTTATTTATTTGAATACAACCACCCAACAGGTAACCAATTACAGGGTGGGAACATTACAATACAGAATACGAAAACAGTATAATAAACTAAAAACTAATTAAACTATCAGGACATAAAACATTGCATATATGTAAGTAAAAATATTATAATAAAATAGATATAAGATAATTATAGGAGAAGTACAAAAAGGCAACGCTATAAATCATAAATTAAGTTGTTTAATTGAATTAATATTACAGTTAAATATATCTAGCTGATCTTGCTGTAGATTGTAATTTTTACACATGAAATATAAAGGTGAAAATTTTAGTAAGTTAGTTCGAGGGGTAGGAAGATAGAAAGTATCACGATTCCGACTTGTTATACGAGGTATGTGAAAATTTATTTGTTCTATAATGAGAAGGCAATCAAACATGTTATGAATAATTTTATAAAGAAAGACCATTGAATGTATTATTCTTCTATTTTCCAAGTTAGACATGTGAAATCTGTCCAGCATAATATTTTCATGCGAATATCCACTTTACATTTCGATGCAGGAACAACTGACTAAGTTATTAATTACGTTTGTTTATACTGGAGAAATATGCATCATTTTCAACGCCGTCTTTAAGCAACTTAATTAAAATATTTGACTTCGGTTTTGAGTTCAGTCATAGTACAACTCTTGATGAGTAGAAATTAGTTTGCAAAATTGAAATCGGACCTCCTCAATTTGGGAAATTCAAATGTTACTAAAATCACTTTTTAACCTCCCTACAATAAAATTGTGGGAGGTTACTAAAATTGGTCCAAAATCGAAAATTGAGATAACATCAAATCTTTACGTTTTGAGGTCCCAGGAATCCAAAAAAGTGGTTTTTGAAAAATGTCTGTGTGTGTGTGTGTATGTGTGTTAGCACGATAGCGGCGAAACTACTGGACGGATTTGGATGAAACTTTGCACGAGGGCTTCTTTAGTGCTCTAGAAGATCTGAAAAGGTTTTGGTTGAGATCGGATTACGTTTAGTGCCATTTTGGCACAACAACTTGTTTATTTTATTATTACTTACAATTTATAATCTAACCACTGGAAAGCAGTTAAAATTACGATTTCAACGATATATCACACTTGCACCTTTTTTTATATACCTACATTTTTTATACAAATTATTGTATAGAGAACAAACAAAATTCACTGTCTCTATAATACTAACATATGTAAAATTACGTCACAAGTTGTCGGTGGTCCAGTGAGCTAAAGCGTCGACTTACTAATCAAGGGATCGACGGTTCGATCCCAACACAGCGCTGTTTTTTTTTCTTTCTTTTTTCATTATAAACTTATTAATAATTGCGGAAAATGTTACATGATTAAATATCATCATATATTAGGTGTTTATAATTATTCAGAGTTTGAGGATTGGTCACTAGTTTAAAATGAAATATAAATAATTCTATTGTTGTTTTGGCGGTTAACACATACGACGTCGTAAATTAAATAAATATAGGTGGGTCATATTACAATAATATATTTGATTTAAAGGCATGTCATGACGGCTGATTTGAATTGACTATCAGAGCTCGTCACCGGGTAGGGAGGTTCCAACCGCTTCCAGTAGCTGCCGATTTTTTTAATAAACAATTGAATTTCTCGGAAACTATTCATCCGTCGAAATTCGGGTTAGGGTCACTTTTTTAGCACATTATGACGCATATTTTCTGAGATTGTTGATACCATAAATTAATTATTGCAAAAGTTCCTGCAAAATTAAGAAATGCCATTTTTCGATGTTTTCTTTAATTTCTGAG
This sequence comes from Stenurella melanura, assembly GCA_963583905.1. Lineage (NCBI taxonomy): Eukaryota > Metazoa > Arthropoda > Insecta > Coleoptera > Cerambycidae > Stenurella > Stenurella melanura. The sequence continues at coordinate 101,750,941 of OY757316.1, read as the reverse complement.
AAATCTAACAATCAAAGTTTCATTCGGCGGGCGCCACTTTGTAGGTATTTCAAATGCCTACAACTATTGTTTGAAACTATTTTCGATGAAAAAGTTACATTCGTAGATAAACGAGAAAAACCGACTTTGTCACATTTTCTCGTACGTAAAACGTCCACCATTTTGTTTCTGCAACTTTGTTTTACTGAATATGTTCCTAGTGTTTTTTCTTCTCGAGTGGAAAATTGGGAATTATTTCTAAAAACGATCTCCTTCTGCTTAGTTTGATTGGTTAAATGTATAACTTGGAGACAAGAATTCGTAAATTGTGGGACTCTTAACTCCAGTTAATGTATTACCGAATGATAGGTTCTTTAAATTTTTTACATTTTATGCGTTATAAACTGTATACGATGATTGCTGATTTTCTTAAGATATACATATATGTGCATATTTTACAACTGGGATAAAATATTACACACATTTTTTTCTATGAATTTTGAATTTTTCATGTTATTAATGATATTTGAAAATATGTCTTTTGCATACCTCCCTTAGTAGGTATTGAAATGAACTTTCTATATTTTCTGTAATGAACTATCTGATCTCTAACCCTTCATTATTTTTGTAAGATATATATGACTTACTAAATGAAATCCACTTATGTAAATTTAGGCAATAATATTTTTCATACGAGATCGATTGAAGTACAAACTTGGTCCAAGGTTTATGTGATACACTCAGCAACTTAAATAAACATCAAAGTATTTAGAGTGCCTGTTGTTAATGACCTCGTCGATTACTATATAATTCAAATTAATGATCGAATAATAGGTTGTGCAACAGAGAATATCGCTCTCTTTATTTATAGTTAGAATAAAATATAACATTTTACACTTTGGAATATTTGATCTCTGGCTCTGTCTTTGGAAGTAGGTCTTATTCTGAAAATTCGTTCAGCGATTTTTATTAACGTTGTTTTCAATAAATTAATTAGATTTTTAGGAATCAGGTGGCAATCAAAGTGTAATCAATTGTAAATCGTCAAATAGTTCATAAACCGAAAAAATTATATGAAAAATGAACCAGGATTTAACGGAATATCCATACGAATTTAAGGTCTCTTTTTGGCTCTTTTTTTTTGGTAATACTTCTGGAGCTAGGTGACTTGTTTGGAAGCTCTTAAGAGTTGTCTAATTATATCGATATAGATCATTACAAGATAAACTTCATTTTTCGTAGTAAGATCGTCAGTAATTGCGCGTCATCGGGAAGTGCAGCCAGAAAGGTTAAAGTTTACGAAATGGAGCTAGAGGACGCGATCATCCAGATTTCCCATCCAAGTCGCTTTAAAGGAAAACATTTTGACTATATTTGCACTAGTATGTGGAAATAATTAGTAATAACATTTTAATAATAAATTTGAGACTTCTGGAACATACGCTAGAAATGAAGTTTCTGGATTCTTATTAGCTTGATTTACTTATTTCCCCTATTTAGCCCCCCCACCACCTTCAACGAAATCGTTTCAATCAGATGTCACTACAAAACATACGGGTACCAAATTTCAAGTGAATATCTCAATTATCAGCAAATCCCAAGTTTCTGTACTTTTACCAGCTTGTCTTACTTATTTTCCCCTATTCACCGGCATTTAACCTCCAACCCTTCAACGAAATCATCTCAAAATATAGTCTAGTTCGAGATGTCGTTATAATATATACACAAGTGTACCAAATTTCAAGCGAATATCTCAATTTCAGATTGTCAACCCTTTTAATAGTTAATAGGGGTGGGAGTGGTGGGGAGGTGGAGTGTAAAATATTATAAAATAATCATTGGCCTTAAATTCTAGTATATACACCAAATCCCAAATTAATATACTCTTACCAGCTTGCTTTACCTATTTTTCCCTATTTACCCCTATTTAACCCCCAATCCTTCACCGAAGTTAGCGCAGAATGCAAAATATAATCTAATTCCAGATCTCGCCTTGATACATATGTGTTCCCAAGTCAGTATCTTAAATAGTTCCTTAGAAAACGTGCACCCAAAAAAGTTAAAAACCGACAGATCCGGCAGACAGATTTTTTTTTTTTTTTCGCTTTAATTTAAAATCTCGACGTTTTATGGCATTCTAAGCTTATTTTAACAAAGAAATTGTTTGATTTTTTTTTGCTATTACTATACTTCCCCTCCACCGCGTGGATGTGGAAGCAATACCAAGTAGTCTAGCCGAAATACTGATGATTCATTTCGTAATGCGTTTAATAAAAGAATTTAGAAACAAGAAAGCTTACCCATCGTTTCTCCACCTATGTAAAAAATTAATTAGTACCATACAAAAATAAACCTTAACAATACAAAACCGTGAACCCCTTCTATGCGAATCTTATAGACCTGTTACCCTCATGTCGTGTCTCACTAAAACTTTTGAAAGGCTTATTAAACTTAGGTTAGAATACTGACTTCTAAACAACATGTTCCCCCATGATCAATATGGTTTTAAACCTGGTTATTGAACCACAGATGCCACAGTTCATTTACTAACAGATATACAGACAACTTTGCCAGAGAATAAATGTACAGGTACTCTTTTCGTTGATATCAAGAACGCTCACGAACATGTTAATCTATCAATTCTTTCCCATAAACTGATATACCTGAGAATACCCTGGCACATTGTTAAAGCCATAATTAACTTATTCTCGTTCAGAGAAATTTCAATTAAGTACAATAATAACACATTAGGCCCTAGAGTTACATCCCAAGGTATACCACAGGGGTCAGTTTTGAGTCCACTGTTATTTAATGTTTATACCTGCGGTATACATAACATCTGGTCAAGCCATATCACCTGTATTCAGTATACCGATGACATCGTTATTTACTCTGAATAAAATTGTCAAGAATATATTCGATAACTAAGTCATGTCACTTATTGTTTAAAAGAGTGGTGGTTTTATAAATGGGTTTACCATATCAGCAAATAAATCAACTGTAATGTTTTTTACACGTAAACGGATTAGCTTTCAGGATTCTATTATATTAAGCGGAATGGCCTTTCCTGTGTCCAAAGTTTTCAAGTATCTGGGAATTCTACTAGATTCCAAACTCCTATGGAAAAATCGAATAGAACATGTTGCTAACCGATGTGAAAAGGGTATTAATATTTTAAAACAAGTATGTAGCCTTTATTGGGTTGCAAACCAGGAAATAGCTTTACTTTTCTATAGATCTTTCATTAGATCTATAATAGACTATGGTAGTATCCCATAAGGTTCTGCCTGTAATACTCATTTAAAAAAAGTTGATAAGAGTTCATTTTCTATTAGAATATGCCTCGGTGTTATGAGATCATCCCCTAGTCAAGCTGTTTTAGTGGAAGCATGAGAACCTCATCTATGGTGCCAAAGGGAATTGTTAGCATCAAAATATATTTAAAAAAATAAATCTAATGAGTTGCTTATGAAACAATTGCACAATATTTTTGTCAAAAATTTAAATTTAAAAGAAATTCCCCGCCATTATGTACTGCCTATGAACATTGTAATGTACCTTTTGTCACATAATTATGCCAAAGAAAAAATTGTATTCGAAATTTAATATAATACCCTCTTTCTAAAACAAAATTATTCTTATCCCAGCTTATCCAAAAGACGATGAATCATCTGTCTATAACACTTACTATGATAATCTTGCAAAAATACCTAGTAATGCAATTAAAATTTATACTGATGGCTTTAAAACAAGTGACAAACTAAGCGGAACATTTTATGTCTGGTTCAAATAATATACTTATATTGTTTGGAGTACTCACTCTTTTAATTTAAATCCTGTTCTTAGCATTTTTTTGGCAGAGGCCGCAGCCATTTTACATGCTGTAGAATGGGCAATTTCTGAACAGATCAACCAAGTTGTTACATGCTCAGATTCACAATCAGTTAAAGAAATTATGTAATTTTCCTGGTCTTAACTGTTTTTGTCCCAAATCGTTCATAGTAAAAATCATGGAACAATTGTCTATTGCTTCCCTAGGGAATATAAACTTCCATTTTATTTGGGTAAAAGCTCATGCTAATATACCAAGGAATAATAAAGTTGATACGATCGCAAGGAACACTAATATCAGTACTGCTGAAATGGACTTTACTACAGTCACCGCCGATTTTTATCCTGTTGTCATAAAATACCTCTGGCATAAATGAAATCAATATTGGCAAGCATATGATGTAAAAACTAATACCTATTATTACAACATTCACCTAAATATTCCTACGTCACAATGGTATTGTCACCTTAGTAGAAAAATAATATCTACCATAAGTAGAATTAAACTTAATCATAGTAAATTTACCGCTCACCTATATAAAATTGGAATACGTGAAGATCCATACTGCCCCTGTGGCGCAATCGGCGAATCATATTTAATTGTCCATTAACAGAACCTAAATCAAAATATTTTCTTAAATTACTGCATGATAATGATTTTTTTCACCCATATGATTACCATATTTTTTAAGTCCAAAAAATCCTAGTTTAATGAAAAAACTTGTCTCTTTATTTTTTGACGCCAACATTGACATTTAGGTGTCTTATCCAAAACCCTTGTTTTATTCCCTTTATTTATTAAGTCCTTTCAACTGTGGCCCACCTGTGTTTGTCTTATTAAATGCCCTGAAAGGCCCCTGGGCGAGAAGTGAGCCCTCGTTGTTTGAATTCCTTACAAACCTTCCTTTCTTATAAATGAGTAGCGCAAGAGTTTTTATTTTATTATTTTTTTTAACTTACAAAATTTGCTAGGGCTGTTATTTTAAGTAAATTGCTATTTTTATTAGTGTTAAAATGCATAATCAGGTCTCGGTAACGGGTAGCTTGGTATTTCTACATTTACGTATACATCTGTAATTTTTTATATCCTCTAATTCGGTTATTTTCTCATCGTAGTAGTTATATGTTCGTGGCCAAAACACTTTGTTTGTAAGGCCAATAATAAAAACCGTGAACCAAGTTTCAAAAAGTTCTATCAAATTATTTAAATAATCACTTCAAATATCTATTTAGGGGCTGTCTTCAAAGGGTGCTAGCTCCCTTAGGAAGTTTTATTACTATTTTTGAACGCAGAATTAGCACCGAAAGTGAAATGTGGGTATTTTGGTACACCTTGTACAAGCACCCTTACAATAATATAAATAATAATCATCTAATTGACAAGATTGTCATTAACATGTCAGAACGAATTTTAACAATTTCAGATAAATTGGTCTTGTCAACAGGTTTAAAGTATGCAATAAACCCAAAATTGGTACCAAAATTTGATATAATAGCAGCCGTGGAAAAAACTGAAAAAACATGCCAACAGATGACGGAAATGAATATCGTCTGCGGTAAAAAATTGCTTTAGAAAGGCAATATAAAATTAAAGAAAATTTAAGCACAATATCCTCCTTGAAGAGAGATGAAACCATTAAAATTTTGCCAGCGGACAAAGGTAATGCCACAGTCATTATAAATATATGATGATGAAAAATTTATGACCCTTATCAATGAAGGACCATACTCAAAATTAAGTAAAGACCAAAACAATTGAGGGCAAAATTTATAGAAATTTATTTAAATACAAAAATGAATTTAATGACTTTGAACGACGGAAGCATACACCGCATTATAGCAAGCTTCCTCCTTGTTAGTTCCATTAATTCGCCATGCCACAATATGGGAAAATTCTTGCTTAAAATTGTTAATCCATTATCTGGAAATACTGACTCGTATATAAAAAATAGTAAACATTTTATTGAAAAAGTTTATGAAAACAATATTCATAATACGCATCTGATGGTTAGTTTTGACGTAGTTAGTCTGTTCACTAACGTCACAGCAGACAAAACTTTAAAAATAGTCAAAGACAAATTGTTAAACGAAAATAATTTGGAAGCTAGAATTGAGTGTAAATACTATAATGGAACTTTTAACTATGTGTATATATAACTTGTTGTGTTTCTATCAGCAGGATTTCAGTATGGCAATGGGTTCTCCATTATCACCGATTTTATGCAATATATTTATGGAGAATTTTGAGATTAGACATGCTCAAAATTGTGCATACAAACCGATTATCTGGTGGAGATACGTAGATGATATCTTTGCAATCTGGCCTCACGGTATTGAGTTACTAGATAGTTTTTTAGAACATTTAAATGATAAAGAACCTTCTATTAAATTCACTTTAGAGAAGGAAACTAGAAATGAATTCCCATTTTTAGATGTTTTAATTAAAAGAGTAAATGGTACAATTGAAACAAGTGTTTATAGAAAACCAACACATACCAACAGATATTTGAATTATAATAAGAGAGGTGTTATAAAATGTTTGTATGATAGGGCCAAAATCATTTCTTCTAATGATGAAATACTAAACAATGAGAAGCGGTTTATAAAAGAAGTTCTTATAAATAACCAATACCCTGAGGGTATTGTAGATAAAACCTTCATAAATATTGAAAATAACAATCAGATACGACAAAAACCTGAAAAACGTTACACAGTGTTAATTCCTTATGTATGCGGATTATCCGACAAGTTGCGCCGTATCGGTGATAGACTTGATATTAGGACGGCGCGCGGCGTTTCAAACAAACAACAATTTAAGATCTATTTTGACAAAGACGAAACCGAAGAACCACGAGCAAAATTCAAAAAGTGCATTCATAGTATTTCGTGTGAGTTTAACAAACATTACGTGGGTGAGTCATTCAGACCGTTTAGTGTAAGATTGGGCGAATACCAAAATTATATCAGAAAAAATGAAATTCAGAGGTCCAAGATTTGCGAACACGCTTGGGACATAGAATAAACTGGGACTCGGCAAAAATTTTAACAAAAGAGGCAGATAGCAAAAAAGAAAAATAAAAAAATCAGCGATAATATTATTGAATGAGGATAGACGCGTGTCGAACTGTTTCGTAGATGTCTGTATAACTTGGTTGCCAATGTTAAAAGAAGAACACAAACTTAACACTGTATAAAAAATTAATAAAACTGTTAACTATATCAACAGTTCTATGTAAATAGTATATATATATATTCATATTGAATATAACAAACATTCTCAGAGCTGTGTATTTATCATACACAGCAAAAAAGATTTTTCAAAAAAACCTTGAAATATTTAATTTCAAGTTTTTATACTTATTTGTGTTATTTATTTTAAAAAAAGCAACCTCTAACTGATCCGTAAAAGTCACAGGCGTAGAGGTTATTTACCAGTAACATACTGGTTAATTGTGAAATTTTGTAAATTCCCCGAGCACCGTTTATAAAGAAAAAAATGCATGTGGCAGGAAGTCCTAAAGAATTGGAAAAAAAAGAGATGAAGTATTGAGCACGCTAAAAATATAAAATTATTAAATTACTTATGATTTTCTTCATAGATTCTTTTGGTAAGGTATAATTTTTGAGATTGAAATGTTCCTTGCAGACACGGGAATGCCTTGTTGACATAAAATCTCGACGAATTGTTGTGAACACGTCAACAGTTTCTTTAGGAAAGTTTTGTCGCAAGGAAACTTGTGGCCCCCTCTTGTGGCACTGAGCAACATTGAGGCATTATTTGTCTTTTAAAACGACACAAAAAAACTAGAACAATAGAAATCTCTAGCAATTTATACACAAATAAGACAGATCGTACATACATAATATTTAAAAGGAATTTTGACAGATACCTCACGTCTCAGTAGCGCGCTCTGGTGGTCAACCGAATCCTGTTAACCCTCATTGAAACATTAAAGTTTGCACCTTGCTACAAAGGACCTTAGTAATATTTTGCTCTAAAGTAATAACATGTAATTTACCTAAACTAAATAAAACAAGAGAAGTCATACGACGCGCGACGGTTTTGCAGACCAATACTGAAATACAAGCATGAGTTGTTAGTATGTTAGTCTCATTTCACCCTTTCTCGCATATGTTTCAAAGTAGCCTAACTTTAGTTTGTATTCGGCAACAACACTCACAATTTTTTCTCTTAACTACCATTTCATACAAACGAATAAATGAACATGCGTCTGCTATATCCCTTTTAACACCCTTATGGTGTCAGATTCGTGTTAGAAATGCGAGACTGTTTGAATTATTCGCTCAGTTTTATGCTTTGTTAAACAAGTTTCAAGTGACAAAGGTCCCGAACATGCGAGTCGTGAGGATTTTGCTTCACACACTTCATAATCCAATTCTAAATCATAATAACGCGTTTACAAGCGCTGTTTACAGATACAATATGACACACTTTAAATGCAGACACCCCTGTGTTTAATTTATTTTTAGAAATAGTAGAGTTTGCCAGCCCGCAATAGCCTTCTGGAAAAGATTTTCGTTTGCATTTTGTTGCTAAAATGTAAGACTCACTTTAAATCCTTCCCCATGCCTTAAGATTGCAAAATCGACTGGTCGTCAAAGAATCGTGTGTGTAGGGGATGAATGGTGATTATTGAAAAATTTGCAAAAAAATTTTTTGTGTGTTTTTTATATCCACGCCACCTGGGCATAAATCTGATAAAATATTGTGTCGATATTTTGATCACAAGTATTTTTTTTTCTAATTTTAAAAGCATCGTGCACAATGCTTTTATATAGAGCGCCATAACGAATAAACGCTTGCCCTGAAAAGCCATAACTGCAATAACCTTACACTAGCCCTAACTAGAAAACCTTTTAGTTAAACAATAAAACTACCTCTATAAACTTTGTAGAGAAAAGATCAAGGATCACATCGATTTTTTAAAATTTCAATCCGATTGATAGTTTCGTTAAAAAATTGAAAACTGTTAATTCATGCCCTAGCGGTCGCGGCCGGCCAAGGAGATGCGAAGAATCTGATGATATTACCATAACAAGGCAACCGAAAAACGACTCTATGTTTTAAAGACGTTTAGCGTGCATGTAAGGTCCATATTTACTGTGGAAATGTATTCTTTTAAAACAAGCGATCAGCAGTGGAATTTGGATTGTTTATTAAAACTTATAATCTAGTAAAATTTATGTGTAGTGTTTAATACAGTTTTTAATAGTATTTAATATAGAACTAATCAAGATTGTGACATTAGTTAATAGCCGATCTTCAGTTTAATAAGCTTTTTTAGAGCATGTAGGCAGTACAGTTTCTGAGCAGGATTTGTTACGACTCCATTTGATGATGGATATTAAAAGTAGTACTAGTTCCGATAGCGAATTTGAGTCAAAAGTTAAGAACCCTTAAAAAAAGTTGTTGACAAGAGAAAATTTATAACCATCGAGGATGCGTTATTTATCAAGATGCGGGAAAATTAATGATATCAATAGATATATCCAAACAAAGGTTTATTGAATGCACGAAAATTCGCATGAATATATCTGCGAAGGATAAGATGACCGTTTTTTGCATATATTTTCCAATTTTACCGATTTAAAAAAGAGAAATGATTTACAATGGCACAAAAATTGCTATAAAACGTATACCAGTTGCAGAAATATTGCTTCATACAAATTAAAACATGCGAAAATAACTGATCTTTTCCAAGCGGGAACATCTCAAAAACGTTTCTTACGGACAATTTCATTTGATGTACATACGTGCGTATTTTGCCAAAAACGTTTAAAAAATCAAAAAGTGTGCCAGGTCTTGAACAAGAACATGGAGAAAAAAATTAAAAATATATCGCGAAACAATCCGTTATTTTATTCCAGAATAGGGGAACAGGATTTAATTGCATCTGAAATAAAATATCATGCCTCATGCGTTTCTACAGAATTGCGCAATATAATGGAAAAACCTAGCACAAGCGGAAAAAGTAAATTCGATGTGATGGAAAATGAAGCAGTACAACAATTGGCAAACCTGCCAACGCCAAATCCTTCGGAGACTATGCCAATATATTAAAATCAATAGTATTTAAAAATCCCTACAATGCTGACACAATAGATTTAGTTCTAGATCATTATGAAGAGATTTCAATAAAGAGTAACACGACAAAAAAGAGGGTTGAGGAAAGTATAGAGCGAGCGATTGACAGCTCGCATACATTATTACCACAACGGTGGCATTTATTTATTCACTCGGTCTTTAATAAAAACAAAACTCACAAATTTTTTGGGTAATCAGATTTACGAATATTCATTAAATTTAGGAGTTAACTTTGTTACTAGTGGAGGATTTCTTGACGTATTGCAGTATAAAGCAAATTACAATGTAGATAATGACTTATTAGTAGCATCGCATGAAGAGGCTGATTCAAGAATTATATTACACGTTTTATCGGCAAAAAAGGAAGGGTACACAAGATGCATAGTTGATTGCAAAGAAAGCTTTTGTGAAATCAAGCAGAACTAAAGGTGTAGCCTTCTTGTATCTAGGGCTCTAAATATATTGTCGGTCACATCTACTAAGGCAGATGTTGCACTATGACCCTTTCGGAAACCTGACTGAAATAAAGGAATAATTTTGTGTTCTTTGGCATAATCATTTAATTGCTGGCGTACAATTTTCTCAAGAATTTTTGATACAACAGTTAAATTGCTTACTGGACGCAAGTCAAATATATTTTGAGGATTATTAAACTTTGGCAAAGGACTATCTAGTGTCTCTTTCCACTGTTCAGGCAATACCCTTGTTCTAGGCAACAATTCATAGTGCGACTGAGATAGTCGCCATTTAGTGGAAAACTGTATTTCAGCATTACTAGAGAAATTTTGTCAGAACCACAAGCATATGATTTTAGATGAATGTCATTTAAATTTAAAATATTTCTGGGTTATTAAAAATTTTGTATGCAGCAAAGGTGTCAAAATTTGAAAATGAAAATTTTTAAAATGTTCGTAATTAAAGATTCAGCAATAATGCCGCTGAATGAGGGTAATTTCGTATCGAATTGTTCTGTAGATGTTCATACAGCCTGGTAATTAATGTTAAAAGAAGAACTTCAAACACTTAACTCTCTAATGAATGATTTTTTTTGTGAACTTAATAAAAAGTGTGCATTTCATTTATTCAATGCAAGAGCTAACATAAATTGCAAAACAGTAGAATGGAAGTAAATACAAAAAGAGATTTAAATAACATAAAAAATTCACAAATATATATTCACTTGTTAGGCTTGTTGTGGAAGTCATAGAAGCATGTCTTTGTTGGGGAACTGCATAGGCTGTATTTGGTGCAAAATGTTTGTATTTTGGAGATACTTTTCGGGTGCACTGCTTCTTGCCTGATAGATTCCGAAAGATGCGCCAATGACCTACTTGGTCGGAAGCAGTCATACGGAGTTATCAATTTCTTCAAACTTGCTGGCAATTCTTTTTCATCACGAAACACTAATTCATTTACGTGTAATTGAAGATTTCTCTTCCTCCAAGCGATTGACTTGAATTCTTCGGCATCGTTCGACCGCTCTCCTCTTCTGCTAGTTCTGGCGACCGAGGACGTTTTCGATGTATGGAAGTTCGAGTGGCCAGTGGCGTAATACTTTCATCAGTTTGAGCAGATGTAAAAAGCATAATAGGTTGAGCAGGCAGTGGTTCGGGAACATTTGGGCCACCCTCCCCCTCTGCTAGTTCTGGCAACCGAAGACACTTCCGACATCTGGAAGTTCGAGTGGACAGTGGTGTAACACTTTCATCAGTTTGATCAGATGTAGAAGGCATAACAGGTTGTGCAGGCAGTGGTTCGGCAACTTGAGTCTCTAACAAAACAGCTGATTCATCTTTTGATGATGAATTAGCTGATGAAGCATACAGTGACTTGCTCAAAGTGCTGAGATTGACACTTGCCATCATTGCTTCTGCTACAACTTAAGGCAATGTTGCACTTCTCATTACTTCCAGAGACACGTCAAGGCCAATTCACCTTCGGCACTTACATCATTAGAGTGGACTCTGTCACAATCGTTATCAAAATCACCTTCCTTATCATCAGTGGTGCCTTCGTCATCAGTAGGAATCGATTACTTCCCTGATTTCCTCATCTGACATTTCCGACAATGTTTTCAAATATTTTCGCTGATGTGCCATGGCCAAAAAAAAATAAGAGTAAATTATTATTCTCCTATTATTATTATAAAACAAAAAATTTCAAGCGTTTTGCTTGAGATTGCATTGAAAAACCAAATGAAATGAAGCTGTCAACTTACTAAATTGCAGTAACAGATTTTACACTGCACTGCACAGGTCGGCCTACACTCAGGTAGTATATTTTGTGAGAATTCGACGCCACAAAAAAAAATCACTTCAACAAACACAAATAACATAAAATATAGAATAAAAACTACTGACTGATAATTTTTCCTGCTCGCTACGACATTCACAAATATTTATTTTTATTTTTTGAAATGGATAAACTCTCACAAAACAATTTTGCCCTCGTCCGCAACGAAATTCTGATATCAACTGACTGTTGCTGCTAAACTATTCATATGACGGTGGCGAGATTTTGACCACTATGTAGAGTCGCCTTTAGGCAGTTATATGCACTAGAGGGTTAATATTGTGTAAAATAAAAGTGTTCCGTGTTCTTAAATATAATATAAACAGACTCTCAAATATACAGAATTTAATATACGCAACACATAAAAGATTCTTAATTAAGCTTTGAGAAAGAAAAGCAAAATATCTTTTCAAATGTAATTTATTTTTAATTAACTGACTTATTTTAAAATATTCATGTCGCAAATGCAATTCCTGTGTGATGTATTATTTCATTTTCAAAGTTTTTAACTAAAAGCAGTTGTATAGATGCTCTGCTCTACTGTTTTCAACTACATACTTATTTACATTTCATATCACAAAGGAATCCACCTGCGATATATATCGTTGCGTAAATCAGAAGCAATTAATTTTTCATAGTTTTCATTAATTCTGTTATTTTCCCGCGTGTCTGTATTCTCCCCTGTTTGAATTAATAAATCCGTTTGAGTTTTGTTTCAAGCGAGGGAGAAAATATTCATGACACAGTTTGTATCAGGAAGATGTATATAGGGTTGGGCAAATATGTGGAAACTCCTGATTCTGGATAACCTGTAAGTTCGATTAAAAAATACCCTTAACAAAAGTTGACCAGCTGTAGGTTTTTGTGAGATGATTCTTTTAAGTTACCATGTTTTTCCATATATCATCATCTCCTTATGTATATAGTTGATTGATTGATTGATCGACTGATTAACCAGCGATGTTTCCTTTTAGTTTCCGCGTGTGATCATCTTCTTACCTATTCTTCTTCTGAATTATCTGTTTCTTCTATTTCTGAATCTGGTAGAGTGTATATCCTGAATATTTCTTTAGTGTATTCCGTCTTTTGTTTTGCCGCTCTTTCCCAGTGTGTATAACCCTTTTCTAGTCTATTCATAATCCTATCAATTGTTGTTATCCATGTGTAGCATGGCCTCCCAATTTTCAGTTTGTTGCTGTTCAGTCTAAGCGCTTTCCTTAGTAGGTATGTCGTGTCTCGTCTTTGGACGTGTCCCAGTATTTAATTGCGTATTATTCTATTCTTTTAATTATTGTTTTCCCCTCTAGTAATGCTGACGTTTTCTGTAATTTTTGTGGGTTTCCTGTTTTGCTAGCAGTTGGACAATGTCCCTTTCTGCTCTTCTCAGATTTCTTCTATTCGCCTTTGTCGTTGCTGCGTTTTTGACTCCGTATGTCATCTTAGGCACTATGATCGTCGTGTATATCTTTTTAGTTAGACGCCATAGTGGCTTATTTTCTTCAATGAAAGGTAGTATCGCTCTTGTGACTTTGTAGGCTGTTTTGATCCTTTCCTTTACTGTTTCCCTCCTTTTCAGTTGACTCGTTTGATACGTTCCTAGGTATTTCATTCTGTTCGTGGTTCTCATGGTGTAGTCTCCTATTTTGTACTCTTCCCCATTGGCTGGGAAGTGGATTTCGCACCATTATTAGGCTCTTTTTGAAGTTTATTCTCATTCCAGAGAAGTCCAGATGTGGTGTCATGTTTTCTAGAAATTTGACGACGTCTTATTCTTCCTCGGTGATGATGGGTAAATCGTCGGCGTATGCAAGCACGCCTTATTGTTTTAACGTCTTCATTGAAATTTTGATTATCCTTTATTGTGCTTTCTATCACTTGATCCAGGGCTGAGATAAAAAGTCGGGGGGATAGCGGACATCCTTGTTTGACTCCTGTTTTTCATTTTTGATTCCATCGTCTGCCCAAACCATTGTATTGCGATATCTTCGTGTAGGCATGATTTTATTATCCTGTTTATTAGGTAGTGCGGCACTCCCCTGTTGCGTAAAGTGGTGACTAATAGCCTCGTGACTTATGGTATCAAATGCCTTTTGGATATGTAATTTTGTTCTTTCTCCACTTTTCTTCCAGGATCCGTCCAGTGGTGTACATATGGTCGTCAGTGAATCTGCCTTTGATGAATGCCGTTTGATAGTCTGGTAGTTCACCGGTGTATTATTCCATTTGTTTGAGAAAGAATTGTGCGTAATATTTGTACCCTACACTGCAGAGTGTTATTCTTCTATAATCGTCTACGTTTTGTGATTTGGTTTTGGGAGCGGTATCTGTATGGTTGTGTTCAACTCCGCAGGCAGGGGTGTGGTTTCCATCCATGCGTTGGTGATGATTTCTAGTATTAGTTGCTTTTTGCTGTTCAGTCCAGAGTGTAGTAGTTCGTTGTTTATTTCGTCTATTCCGGGTGTCGTGTTTCTCTGGCCGTTACTTCTAATAGTTCGTTCTTTAATGGCGGTTTGTCTAAAGGCCAGTGGTCCGTTTCTTGTGTTAGTTCTATTTGACTTCTCTTGAGGTGTCTGAAAGATTGGTTTAATCTCTGTCCTGCTGGAAGAGATTCTTTGTTTTCGAAGAATTTCCTGCATTTTTTTGTCTGCGTCTATTTTTTCTTTCACTGCATCTTTCATCTATTTGCCTGTCTGGTGTATGTTGTATTTCTGTGTCCGTTATTTTCTTTAGTTTTTCGTATTACGCATCTTTTCTTGTTGGACTCATAGGAGATTTGTTCCTTTTCAACGTTTTTCTCGCCCGATTCTTATTTCTGAATCCATTGTCAACCAATTTTCTTCTCCTGTTAATTTTTCTATTTCCTCCTGGTGTTTCTTTTTGAGTTCTTCATTCTGTAGTACTGAGATGTTTCAAGTGTCATTTGATGCCTTGTTGTATCTTTTTATCTAGTGTTCCATATAATATTTTGTGATCTTTCTTGACGTTTGTTACTTTTTTGGCTTAATGTTTTTAACCCTGTCCCTTATTCTTCTATCCACTAGGATATGGTCTATTTGAGAGTTCAGATTTCTTTTGTTTCATGTATCAAGGCAGGTGAGGCTCTTATTGTTAGATGGAATAGTTGTGCTAAGTTTTTTAGCGAGCTTCCATTATCGTTTGTCCATATATGTGGAGTAAGGTTTTTCCTATGATATTCTTATCTTCATGTATGTCTTCCTTGATTTACCATTCTCTGTGTAAATATTTCATTAGGTATTGGCGTACGTCAGCTCCATCTTGTTACCAAATTTCATTTGAGAGTCATTCAGGACATATCCATGTCAACATAAAAAATACTGCTTAGGAGCGGAATGTACTGCCTATTCCTTTGCTCCTCTACAAGACTCTCCGTACTTACGAGTAAATCTTCAGGCGCATTGAAGAAAATAGTTGGAATGGAATCCTAAATAATGAATTGTTAACAGGCGGCAGTAACTGCAACAATTATAGTGTTCTTCAGGTTGAATTTAAGGATGTGCGCCGCTTTTCGTACGTCAAGGTTGCTGAAGCGGATGACTAGTTGTTGTAATGTTGTGTATGCAAAAACTGACTCCTCAACATATAAACCTCAAGAGTTTCTCTGTTGATCGGCTGTTGAGCAACAGGATAATAACCATTTATATATGGAAATGAAATAAAGGTAGTCCTGATCCAATAATGCAGTTGAGGGTGGGAACCACAGATTGAAGAAATTTCTAGGAAGAACGAACAGTGTGAACAATTTGAGAGTACACAGGGATAAGCGACTGACATTCAAATGACATATGTTACATAATCAATCATAACATACACACAGTACCACTACTACATTAACAACAGTAACAGATGACGTTATGGTACTGCAGATCAATCCGAAAATACTATTAGATATGTATAAGCTTTCGATTCCATCAGAATTGACGTCTGGATCGGAAAACCAAAGTGTTATGGACTTTCTAACGTCTTCCTAGCTTGGATGGAACGATGCTTGAAAAATCGTCAGCAAATTGTTTGCCTAAACAGTCCAGTTGGTCAGATATATTCACAACCAAAACCCCTAATATCAGAGGTACCCCAAAGGTCAGTTCTAGGGTCTCTTCCATTTAGCATATTGTCATTTGATCTGCAGAAAGTACCCATTTACTATAGTATGCAACTGTATGCAGACAATATCCAGATATGTTACAGTTTTTCAATCCATGAGACCCTAAATGCGCAAAACAAAATGAATTTTTACTTCATGATAAAAAATTAGCAACTAGTGTAAGAAAAACTCATTAAGAGGGGGCAATGTGGCAAATAAATGTTAAATTCTGCAACTAGATGGCGCTAGCCTACTATGGTTGTCTAGCCTTATAAGCATATTCAATAAGAGTAAAATATCAAAGTTTGTTTGTTATTACGGATAAAGATAGTGCGAATAAAGTAGTACTTGAATGCCTCATCCTAAATTATAAATTGTATCGAAGTGATTCCATCTACTAAAATGGCATTCTACTAAACCTATGATTAACAATAAGCTGTCTTTGACAAATTGGATGATGTGATTTTACTGAAAATGAGTGTAAGTTGTACATAAATAAATACTACAGGATCATAGAATATATTTAGCTTGAAATTTGCCTATGAGGGAGATATCTCTTAATTTGGTTCGTTACCCCCCCCCTCCCCTCTGATATTAGGAACTGCTCCCTCTTAATATTAAATCCAAATAAATAAATGCAAGCATATCATTTTATCAGGAACCACATTTAGCAACTTGTTTGAATGGTTCAGATTTGGAACGTATAAACTGGTCAAGTAGTTGCTAGAATGAACTTCCATAAGAAATAACGTGGTGGTCCCGAATGCCCATAGCCTATCTACTAATGTTCACTGCTTCTCGTATTTTTAAGAAATATATTTGCTAATAATTTTCACATTTTTTGATGACTTTATTTTTCTCTTTACAGGCCACGCTAGCAATTCTAGACAAGCTCGACATCGACGCGGAGCGACCGAGCGATGAAGAGGTGGCGAGAATGTTCGGATACGAGGAGGCGTATTACGCGGGAACGCTTACCAGGTGGCAAAAACTTAAACCTAAAATTTGGGCCCTCTTTGACGAACCCTATTCCTCCTCATCGGCCAAGGTACCCCCGCTCAATGTGCAACACCGAAATGTGATTATAACTTTGACTAACTTACTTACACCTAGTGTAGATAAGTAGTTAGCACTAGTAGATTTTTTGATAGTTAATTTGGACTAACAGCTAATGATTTGAATTGATTACTACGACTGAGTGTTAGATTGACATTTTAGAATATGTTAGTTGGATTTAGGGTGTTGGTAAATGTTAAGGTAAACTATAGGTAGCCTTGATAACACATGTGTATTTTCTATAAATTATTTATCTTTCGACGAGTAACACTTAAGATAGACGGAATTATTTAGACATTGATTTCAGGCTTTTTCCAATTTGAACTTTTCAGGAATTGTTTTAGAATTATTTAGACATTGATTACAGGCTTTTTCCAATTTGAACTTTTCAGGAATTGTTTTCATGTTGTATAAAAAGGACCATGTATTATTAAATTCGGATAATTGTGTAAATCGACTGACCAACGCATTCTCAATTGTATCAATCATAGGATAAGATACGTTCATTTTAAACAGTTCTTCAGAATCCGTTGGTGTCTCATCGACAGCCTCGTACTGAAATAATATTTTCTTTCTTTGGGATCGGACTGGCTTAAAAATAGGATCTATCCCAGCCTGAGAAGCAATTTCACCAGCTATTATCAGAGCAGACGAATAACCCCGGTACTCTTTCAAATTCCGAGCAGTTCTTCAGCAACTGTGAAGTGTTTGGTAAATTCATGGTTTCAGACTGCATAGCCTTACTTACAATGTTTACTGGAAACAATATATCATACCAGGCGATTCTGGTGGGTAGGGTTAAGTGAACGATCTATAGTTGCATTTTTATCACATGACGACGCTTGGTGCGATCGTACCGTTCGCACCGCTCTAGAGCCGCCACTGTGTACATTAATATTATGAATATCTGTACGAAAACGAATCTTATTGTATAGATAAGGCGGTGATTTGGTAGTCACAATCTTCCAAAGGCAGACATAGGCTTGTAGTAACCTTCTATTTGCCATATTTAGCCAATGTAATTTTTTAAATTTATGAGAAATGTGCTCTCTTCTGTTTATATTGCAAATTAGATGAACACAAGGGTACTGAATTCTTTGAATTCTGCTTAATGTGGCAATATCCAAACAAGGACTATATACAACATCACGAAAATCAAAATGTGATAACACTAAGCTGATCTTTACTAGCATAGATTTTCCTTAAATTACTAAAAGCTTTTCTAATACAGTTTCTTATATGGTCTTCAAATCTTAGATCCGAGTCAATAGTAAGTCCCAAGTTTTATGCCTCACTGACACAAGTTATAGACATATCATTGACTTTTAATTTAAATCCTCAAAGTACCTATTTCACTGAGTTGTCCTACCAAGCAACATTATTTTTGATTTACTAGGGTTTATACACAAACTATCATTAGCAGAAGCCGTTATTAATTCAGCAATATCATTATTGATTTTATTGTTAGCGTCGTCAATACATTCTGGATTAAAGGAATAATACAATTGTGTATCATCAGCGTTGCAGTGTCCTTTCCAAATTTACGTACTGTATGCACTTGACTTGTATAAACAGAAAATAGCAAAGGCCCCAATATTGACCCCTGTGGTACCCCCCGATCCGATACTCTCAGGAGATAAATGGTCATTCAATTCTACAATTTGCCCTCCTATGTTGTAAGTAGTTCGAATAAACTGCACTGCCTTATTTTCAAAACCCATAAAATGCAATATACTTAATAAAATTTCGTGATTTATACAGTCAAAGGCTTTGGAATAGTCTAATAATAATAGGGCATTTAATTTACTTTCATTCGCTGCTCTCAAAATATCGTCAATAACACGTGTTAGTACTGTGCAGCAGTTGTGATTAGATCGGAAACCTGATTGAAATTGTGGCAAAATTTCGTAAATCTCTAAACGTTCTTTAATTTGAATCGAAATCACTCTCTCAAGTAACTTGGATAAAGGAGACAAAATACTAATTTTTTTTCTAAATCCTTATATTTTGTAGGTGCGTCGACTTTGGGTAGGGGAGTTACTAAAGCAATTTTCCATATATCTGTATATGTGTATTGGTTAACAAACAGCAGTTTATTAGATGTGTAATAAAAGGAACAATAGAAGGGCAGCAGCATTTTAGCATTGTTAAATTTATTTTATCCTAATATGTTTTTGAATCATTTTAACTTAGAAACATACAGGGCAGCCAAAAATGATTTTTCAATTCAGAACTGTTTGAATGGAATTTTCTCTTTTTTTTCAAATGGAAGGCCCTCTATATTTTTCGATGATGTGATGTAAAAATGAAAAATGAACATTTTTTTGTATGTACATCTCGATGGCTATTTGTAACCATTTACGATTTATTGAGCAATAAGAATAAAATTCAAGAATAAACTTAAAAAATAGAGGTTCCTTCAACCAAATCAATAGAAAACAATTACAGTAAGTGTTTCACCTATTGCCCATTTTGATTGACACACTCTAAGCGCTTTTAAAATGAGTTTTTTACTTTTCCTAAAATTGTCCGTGTGGTAGATCTAAGGTAGTTATTATTCTTTCCTTCATATCTTGGACTCTCGTTGGTGTGTCTTTATAAACAATTTTCTTCACATATCTTCATAAAAAGAAATTTATTTTTGTAAGATCTGGAGATCTAACAGGCCATTTAGTGGGACTATTTCTTCAAATCCATTGAAGTCGGTCGATATATGGAGCACAATCTTGCTGAAATTACATCCTATTTCGAATCCTTTCAGGAAGATTCACCAATAATTGTAGCGGATGGTTCTCCAGAAAAATGTAGATAAATACCTCCAGTCAATGTACCATCCAAGAAATGTACCCTATTACATGTTCTCCAATAATTCCTCCCCAAACGTTTATAGATCATCTGTGTTGGTTATCAACTTTCCTGAAAAAGTGACGATTTTCCGAAGCATAATAATGAAAATTGTGCCTATTAACAAATGCACCACAATGAAAAAGTTGCCTCATCAGTGAATAAAACATTACTGAAAAAGGCGACATCTTGTATTTTATCTCTGGCCTATTTACAAAACTGTAGACGCCTTTGAAAATCGTCATCAGATAATTCCTGATGCATTAGAATCCGATATGCATAGAACGTACTTCTTTTTAAGATTCGACCAACTTATTCCTACTGATGAGCTCACTTCGCTTTGACTAATATGGGTAAAGTCGGTACCAAAATATAAAAAGCATTGGCGGTTTCTTATCTACAAAGAATAAAAAGGATGACGACAAAGGCAAAGGGTGCCGAAATGCTCCTTATATTTTGAACATAAGTATACGTTATCAGCACTACACACAACTTAGTTTCTTCATTCACAACACGTTTTATTCCTTCATTTTTTTTGTATTTTACATATCCAGTGATCTACTGAGGAGGTTTTGGAAGATGCTGGTATCAGGAATTCTTCTTTCAGGATTACCCTTGCTTATAAATTCTATTGGCAAGCAAACAAGTTCTGTCCGACTGACTCGCCGAAAACAAAAGTCATGTCTATGGCACTTTGTTAAAATTCATTTTTTAAAACTGCAAATATTTTAAAATTAACACAAATGAGATGAATAATTTTCTGGATATTTAACAGGAAAACGTCGAAAATCCATGCTTTGTGGTAACTTTTATCGCCATGCGTCATTAGAACGAGTGATTTATTTCAGACAATGCAATAGTGCTACATTTTTCTGTCACTTAGACCCACAGGACCTATCGATTCTCACTGACTTCATCCATTCTTTAATTAGTTGAACACGTTGAAGCACCCACTGATTGGCCTATTCGGCATTATGTGCAGGTCTGCAAACTCACTTGTTCGATCATGACAATAGTACAGTGGTAGCGGTAGGGGATAATCATTTTCAATTATTCGATTCACGTATTTCAGAGCATCTAAAATAATAATCAATTGTAATAAATTCCCAAATAGGGCCAAACAGTGCATGTAAGACTCCTTGGAAGGAAATTTCGAATTTCTTCACGATTGCTGGCAAAAATCAATTAATCAAAACTAATTAATTTTACATGAAGGTACAAGATTTTGCATTTCTCAAACACCTGTGTCCGGATCCAGCCAGGCATCCACCACGTTAGTCGTCGTGGAAATTGGAGAACTGAACTAAAATGAACTGCAAAATATCCTGGTCACAAGGTGCAACATAAATATTAAATAAAATTAAAATATAGAGAGATGCGCTAGATATTTGGCCTTCCTGCAGTATCAGTTCTCTCATTCTGTGAGTGGTGTACCTCCAGCACAGACAATATGTCGACCATTCTTAGAAGAAAGCATGCCCAGTAAATCGGAGAGGTATAGTAAACGAAATACATATAGTGACACAAAGAAGCAAAAAGAGCGGTCTCGCCAATATTCTTGACTAAAGATGACGGTTTCGGATGATTAGGGGTCGAGCTTGAGCTCTTTGTCCCAATCATCGCTGTAGACCTGGACCGGCCTCGTAAGGGGTGTGCCTGCTTTTTCGCCTATCTCCTTGCAAATGCGGACGGTATTGGCCATGTTAGCAAATCTCCATTGGTCCTGGCTGTTAGACCCTGCCAGCTAGGTCGTTTCTTCTGGCGCTCTTCTGTCTTGGTCTTCTTTCTTCGCTGGCATGTAGAGGCTCCCGGGAGCATCTTTCGTCTGTCGTGAGAGGGGTCGGCTGCTACCGAGCCATCTCGAACTTTGAAAGGGATTTGGGGGTGTTGACTAGTCGAAAGCCCAGGGTGCCAATTGGCATCATGTGCTCCGATTTCGTCGGAAGGAAGTGTGAACTGTGTAGTTCAGGATTGCGGTCGGCCAGAGACACTTTCTTATCGTCAAAGGCCGGCACGGGCTAGGGTAAGGGTACCGAGCTGGTTGTTTGCTTGGTACCCCCGGGATCGAGTAATTGGATGTTTTTGGTCATTGTCTCCTTGCGGTGTGATTTGCAGATCGGGCTGTAACAGATAAAGGGTTAGTTATTCTTACCCATTATCCAGAATCTGGAGCTTCGGCCTCTTGTGCCTCCGAGCGTCGTTGGGGCCATAGTCAGTCGCCTGTCTGACCAGCGGATTCCATGCTCTGCTGCACGGGCGTATAGGTTCTTCGCTATGTCCCGGATGACTTCAGTTAGTGGGGTGTATTCCAGGTCTCTGAAGATGTCGGCGTTTCTGACAAACTATGATGCATCCACGACACACCTAAGTGCGACGTTATCCACGGTTTGTATCCTCTTCAGATGGATGGTTGCTTGGTATCCCCAGGCAACGGAGGCGTAGGTCAGAATAGGTGCAATGAGGGTCCTGATAAGCGTGAGCTTGTTTCTCAGGTTGGGTCGGCTCTGTCTACCTATCATAGGTTAAAGTAGAGTCCTCCTCGTCCTCGCTTTCTGCATCATCGCTTCCGTGTTCTGTCTCCACGTCAGGCTTCGATCCATGATAACGCCAAGGTACTTGACGGTATCGTGCCATTGAATGTTCTCGCCGTTCAAGGAGACGAGTCCTGTGGGAGTTTGCTTCCTGACTCTCTTGAAGAGGATGGCTTTGCTCTTCTCCGCATTAATTCTGACTTTCCACTTGTTGCACCACTCTTCCAGAAGGGATGCTGCTTCCTGGAGGTTTCGGGTGGCAAGTCTTGCACTCCATGATCTTGCGACTATGGCCGTGTCGTCTGCGTAGAGCGCCAAAGAGGTCCTTGCGGCTCTTGGCATGTCGGAGGTGTAGATGATGAACAGGTGGGGAGAGAGTACCGATCCCTGCGGTACACCTGCTTCCATGGGCCTGTAGTTTGACAGCTTGTCGGCAATCCTCACACGGAGTTGCCTCCGGTGAAGGTAGGATCTCACAAGCTTGACTATGCCGACAGGATAACCCATCGACAACATCTTCGCCAGGAGACCTTCATGCCAAACCCTGTCGAAGGCTTTGGCTACATCTAAAAAGATCGCTCCTGTGACTTGACGGTGGTTGAAACTCTCCGGTTTGTACTTCGTTAGACGAAGTACTTGGAGCTAGGTGGAATGTTTTGTTCGGTAGGCGAACTGCTCATCTGGGATGATCTGGAGCTCATCGGTCAGGGTTTTAAGTCTCTTCAGGAAGAGAAGTGTGCTTTGTCGGTCGCTTCGTCGGCTTGACCTGCTTTATCGGCATGCTTTTCGATGGTGTGACTATGTTTCTTAAGTCGGCGCCACACATGCAGTATTCGCCGATTTCCGAATAGCGAATATTTGCTATTTGGCGAATATTTTCGATCAACACATATGTGATGTAGGAAAATATTCGCTATTTGCAAAATATCAAATAAGTCGGTAAATGTGTACACATCAAAGAAACGAATATTCGTCTTATCGCAAATCCTACCACCGATCCACATATGCGTTGTAACTTAATTCATTTTGGTATAGTATGTTCTATTTAATAGAGCGACTGTCATTATTTTAGTGGGATAGATAGAATTAAAAAATGGAGTACAACAATGAGTTGTTGTTAGAATTTTTAAATTTATACCAAAATGAGCCAATAATATGGAGCACGGCTCATCCGTTGCACAAAAACTGGAATGAGAAAATATTTGTCGAATGATTTCCTGTTGTGGTATCCACACTGAGTTTTAAAACTAGACATATGTGTGGATCAATGTGCTTGTGATTTGGCACATATTCCGCGAATAGGTCGCCAAAAGGCGAATGTTCGGAATTCGGTGATTGTCGCATGTGTGGCGCCGGCTTTACGTCTACTGTACAAACGAACTCATTCACCCTTTGTGAAAATATCCTATTGCAAAAAGATCCAATAAAACTAAAAGTGGCGCATGCATTATATAGCTAGAAAGGAAAGAAAATAATCACTACGAATTGAGCCAAATATTTCTTTATTATACTCTTCGCAAAAACAAAACGAAGAGTATATTGCATTCGATTTCTTATTACACAACTTGATCACAGACGTATCTTGTGACTCATGTCATGTTCCAGTTGGCCTCCCTCCAAATACGTACGGCAGCCACGCGCCATCTGTCTAGAGAATTCATAGCAAAGCGTCTACAGACCCATATCTCGAATGGATAAATACGCCGTCTATCCCCTCTCAACGGTAGAGTAAAGAAAAACAGAAAATTAGTGTGCGAGCGTGATCTTTGTGACCTTCGTGATATTTTTATCGCAACGGCAAATTTTGCTCAAATTTATTGTACCATTCGAAAGTAGATATGATTGTTATTTCAACGATATATCACACTTCAATCTATTCCGTTCATTTTCAATAAAAAAGATCTGACAGTCTCGCGACGGTTAAGTATAAGTTTTAGCTCTCGTGAAACGGAGGCCTGCATGGCATAGCTCAAAGATAACGAGTTCGGCTGTTAATTATAGTAACTAATTTTCCTCGAATTCTCGCCAACATTTGATAGGCAGGTTACAGCCATTTCCACGAGCTGCCCATTTTCAAGCACCTGTCGCGTACCCCAAAGTGGCACCGTGGAAATAGATATCCTATCGGTAGCTTCTTCTGAATCAAAATCAGTTTCACCATGTCATCAGTAAATAATCACGGAACTGCACTTAATTCCACACACATGTGTTAATATGTGGTGACCTGTCTTGAATACTATTAATTAAAGAAGCTTTGAAAAAAAATGACATAAATAGTTTAATCTCGATAGCCATGTGTTTTTAATTCAAATTTATTCAAAATCTCATCCTGATATTTTTAAAGTGAAATTATTACAACTCTTTAAATACACTTCATATAAAAATAAAACCATAACATAATTCACGCATTAATAAAACTAAAAATATCTCTTAGAATCCACGTCACTTGTATTAGCGTTATTTATTAAAATCAGTTTGTAATTTTCTGGTTACTAGATATTTGTAACTTTAAAAAATGTGAAATAGTTATATACATACAATTAGAAGCATTTTTTGTTAAAACCGTCTTAGTAACTTTATTTGGGCTGTGCATGTGTCATGTAAGTAAATGGGCATAGGGTAACTACGTGTAAATGAAATCAAAAACATTTTGAAAAATATTAAACCGCCATGTAAAAAATAGGCAGCCGCTGCAAGCGTCTGGCACCTCCTCACTAAATGTTTACAAACATTCCTTTATTTAGTTAACAACCGGCTTGTCAGAACTGTGCTAGACGATGCAGGCCTCCGTCCCTAGAATTTATAATTACTAAGTTTTTAACAATAATTTAAATATTGCATAAATTTAAAAAAATTGTGTTTCTGGGACCTCAAAACGTAAAGATTTGATCTTATCTCAATGATTCAGACCAATGGCTGTAACTTCTCCACTTTTGTGGATAGTGGGGTTAAAAAAAGATTATTCAAAATTACGAAATAACCACCAACATCTAGTAATTGGACATTATTATAACAAATATACAGTATGTCTCACTTTTCATGACTGTTCTGCACTATATCGATTAAAAGTCACATTCTACCTCCACCATAGGGTTGTAATAACTGGGGTTTTATTCCCTTAATTACATGATTTAATCAGACATTACCATTGGTATAGTACGGAGTATCCCAATTACTTTTGTATACTCCGTCGATATTATAGTATATCCATCGAAATCAAAACTGTGCTTACCCTTTTCCTTCTAGGTGATTATATCTTTTTTTGTGTCCCTCAACCGGGTTACTTCACAAACAAACTTTACTGAATACGGAATGAACTCAATTGCATAACAAGCAAATAAAACACTTGATTTCTCAAAACACTTAAACCACTATATTTACAGAATAAAATGAAAACAAATAAAATGACAATCACAAACATTTAATAATTAAATAAATTAACAAACAGTAATTACACTATATCAGTAAATGAAATGGTCCGCGGCAAGTTCAAATCTTTAACTGAATCGCGGTTGAATACCCTTAGTTCAATTACAACACATTAATTTATGCTCATTATAACCAAGAAAATACTGAACAAATATACTTAAACTCTAAAATTGAAAAAGGTTCGCCACACGAGAACTTACTATACGCTGTAGGTAGATGACCAATCAGACGTTAAGCCAAGAGTGTCGATATTATCTCAATCGAAATAAGACGTCTCAAAAGTGGGCAGTAAACTTTAAACCATCGACCAATTAAAATCTCTACTTTAAACCGCACCCCTATTTGAAATTACCTAACGAACCATGGTATTTATCCCATGGCCTATCTTAACATTTTATGCCATTAAGACATGAAAAAAACCCCTTTTGTTCCTTACTTTGCTTTTGTATGGGGGAAAAATCTACCTTATTTGGCCTATCAATTTATCTTAATTTATATTACATGTTTTCTGGAATCCTCTCTCAACTGCCTTAGTCTTGAAAATCTCACTAGACCCCCCGGTGTGTCGTATATAAACAAGCGTTTGACGGGACCTTAACTTCAAGTAGGAAAACGAATAAGACATAAAATAATTTAGATGGTTAGTATTTAAAAAGCATGTTTCCTGGGCACTAAAATATATCACTTTGCAACATAAAACAGATGTTTCTATGACCAGTATTTTACGTCATTGTACTAAAGTTTCGACCCTTATAATATTACCGAGATCGGAAATAGCGAATAGCAATTATAGAATCAAATATATCTGCAAAAAAATGGAAAACGAAAAAAAAAGTATCCCCGGGCGGCATTCGAAATCGGGAAACCACTTAAAAATAGTCGCCGATTAGCACGACCGCAAGTCAATTTTTCAAACGTATGAACTGAATAAACACGGCGATCGGAGTCCCGTTCTATGTCTCGATGGCGAGGAGAAGGTCGGCAATGGCCGTACAACGTGAACCGCTAGGTGAAAATCGAAAATTGAGGCCGGCAGGAGCGAGGAGAATCATCATTTTGTAAAAATTTGTGATAATTCGAAAAACGAAATTTTCCATTTTGTTTAATTTTTTACTCATTTATGCACCACTAAGAGTTTGGTAGAATTGTACCTTCATTATAGATACTATCTAAACTCCCTTTGGAAAAAAATCTAGCTTTGTAGAAATGATTTCATGAAAACTGTCGCTGCCTCCCGGGCTATAAGTATGTGTAATGATTCTAGAAAAAAAATCTCATTTTTCGTTCCACTCTACTGTATATTCAACTAAGTTTAAAATACGTTCCATTTTGTTTTTTGTTGATTTATAGACCGGCCATTATATCGATGTTAAATAAATTAAGTCGCAAGCTGTCAACTATGCCTCAAACATTTATTTTATTAGACTTCTTTTTTCCTCGGAGTTACTTCAGATGTATTCGAATTTCTCCCAGATTTCCTTAGCGATTTGTCTCTCGTAAAGTCCAATTAACAATTTGTAAAAAACGTTTCCCCCTTCCTATCGGACCTTTTTGCCTCAACATAGTAAAAGAAAATATCCATCCTTTAGAATTTCTAAGCGAATCTTAGAATCCCCACGAAAAATCTCCAAAATTCTGCAATAACGGTAACCATATTAAATCCGTCATTGTCAATTGTTAATTTCATACATCAGATTTGGTATCAGCTACTCTGACAATACATAACTACCGATTTTATTACTCCGACGAGTTGAAATTTTATCCACTTTTTCAGAGTCTGGCACAATGCACATAGGGCGTAGCTTAATTAAAAAACTACAATGAGCTTGTAGTTTGTAAAAAGTTATTGTATTCTAAAATACGTTGTATTCTAAAACACATTTTCGGACTGACGCACAGTGGGTAAAATGACAAATCTAGGAAATAAAAATTCAAAATATACCAAAAGATGCATTTATTGTATATAATATAATGGCTTAGGTAAAGTATGATAAGTTAATAAAATAAACAAGCCACGATTTAAAAAAATTACTTTATAACTTACAAAAAACACTTGAAACATAAAACAGTTTCAAATTAATATTCTTCTAAGTGCTTTTTTTTATTTCTAGTAGTTCGTAACTATTTTATTCACAATTTTATTCACAATAAGCGAACCCCCCAAAATTCCTCTGTAATTTCATAGTAGGATTCAGTACTATTAACAGACTCATCAGGTGATTGTGATGATGTGGTCGCTGTCGGAAGGGGTGCATCTGATAATAATTGGATAACGTCTCTATTAAGTGGTTGTCTATGAGAATAACTGGTTGAACTTGACTTAGATAACGATGAAATTAATGGATCAAATTAAAATAATGTATAATTAAACAAATCTGCCATGGTATCTTTGCGAAAGAACTTCCTTGTATTATATTCCCGATATTTCTTAAAGTCCTTATTATGTGGTTCTAAAGCTTCTTCCGAAAGCATTCCAATTGGAACAATAGACATTTTAATTATATCAGCACCATGTATTAAAATTCCATGGAAACTGGAATGCATATAGTACCACGGATAAAGAATATAACTTGCTTCTTCATCAGATGCAAGTTAAAATAGCGGAGTTTTTACTTTTAACTGCACTCTCCTGACACCAAACTTCAAAAAATTCACTTTTTGGGATCGACATGATAACCTGAAACAGTGAAAAATTATGTCCCTGGCAATTCTTGGCAATTTGTTTCTATTTAGAAATAACACAAATGAGTTCCATAATACGAGAAAAATTATTCCAAATCGAATACGCCCGAATTTGAAGTTTGCGGGCTTCTCAAACTTAAAACATAAGATATCTCACATGAGTATGTTCAAATATCTCTTATTTAAGAGTATGCGTAGTAACAGACTTATGATAAATAGTGTACATACCTTCAAATTAAACAACTACAGCGTTTTGGGCACATAAGGGCAACACAACTTTTATAACGATACACTAATCCTGAAGTACAAGTTAACACAAATGCTGGCAAAAATGATTAATTTGTGTAATTCGAAGCAGTTCGTTATTACACCACAGCCAACTACTGCCGCCAATCTGTCCAATACTTCTTCCGGGAACTACGTAGGTATCCTATTATTAAATGTGGGTACAATTCTAGAAATCTGTGAGTATGAAATTTTGCCTTTATTATTTGCTAGATATTTAAAATTACCCACTGTGTGACGTCCACAATTTAAACATTAAGTTTAAGGGTACCCTTACACATCCCGTTCATCATACCCAATTTTTTAAGAGGTCATATTCGTACAATATTACAAAGTGTGTTAATGATTTACCCCAGGAATTAAAAACTAAAAATACATCTGGTTTTAAAAAACATATGATTGAGTTAATTATGAAGAGACAGTGATTTCACAAAAAAATTTGTTATATTTTTTTTGTTGTTTCCTATATTTTATGCCCATTGTCAAGAACTTAGTTTTTTTTATTCTTTCTTTGTTGTATGCATGAGTTAGGAAAATTTCGATTTTGTTATTTAGACTATATTGTTTGTCTTGGGTTAGGTGGAAGAACAGGATGCCTTTAGGCTTTATTGAACCTCGCCCAGTAAAACCGTTATTATAAATTGTAATATTAATTGGGTCAATAAAGTCCTTTATTATTATTGTTATTATTATTATTATTATTATAAATATAAATTTCATTTCATTATCACTCACGAATTCGCCAAATATCTATGATTATAAACACTGTTCTCACCTGAAATTCATTTTACATTACGAAACACGATTTTGCTCCATCATGAAGGACGAAACGTTAATAATTAATTATGTTTTATTAGCATTCTGGTAAACAATTATAAATTCACCTTTCTGTTACATTTGAAGAAGCGTACAAACCAATTTTTTATTGACAATAGAGCAGCTGGAGAATTATTGGGGTTCTGTTATATTAAATCACGATTGAAAATTTATGAAACCTTCTAAATGATATGTAAAGTCGCAAACCACGTCGTTCCGCATGGAAACGCAAAATGAAATAATGGCATTCAATTTATAAAATTTAGTCGACAATGTAAATGAACATAAACGAAGTTAACGTACCAATCACGTTGAAAAACAACTTCGTAGAAATTTTTACAGTCGCTCTGAAAGCGTATATAAATGACATTTTTACTACCACGATGAAAATAGAGTATTTTTTTTACATACATTTACATAAAGCGAATGACATTGCTTAAGCTATTTCGAATTTGAGCTATGGGATATACAAACTCTTAAATGAAGTTATGGATATTTTGGGTGTCATTATACAGATTGTCCATTATTCATTTCAAGTTACTCGTCACCCAAGTAACCAATGTAGTTTTAAAATATTCGATAAGTTATCCTAAAACCTCATTCTCAAGATTACTAATAAACGTAAATAATTTCGAAGGACTCTATGAAACCGATTTAAAACCTTTATAAGAGTACAGGAGCCCATCTAGTGAAAGGCCTACATGCCTCTTTTTACAACTATTATTAAAACTTTCAATTATCTGAAGCTTTACACAGAGAGTATCTGAAACCATACTTGGTTTAGGATAGACACTATATCACACGCAAATGCTTTGAGTGGACTTCTTGTATTTAATGAAGTAAAAATTAAATGCAAATAAACCTATTCTACATGCACTATGGGCCGCTATACTCTCCTGCTAAGCTAAACTGCAGTACCTCCATTTTATTTGAAACGAGAAAAATTGAAAAAACATGTCTGCTTTTCCCAAAAGGTTAAGGTAGACTTAGAAAATAGAGAATTTAGTTATAGCTATATAATTATACCCTAAAATCAATAAAATTATTTTCTTTTAAATATTTTTATCAAAAACCAAAAAAATACATACATACTGCCTTTTAGAGTTGTATTCGATAATCTAATTATTCAAAGACACTTAAGTAGTAAGTTGAAAACTTGAATCTCACTGGCTTAATAGATTTAGTTAAGAACTTAAATTTTATTAAGAAAGGTAACAAAATAATACATTTTAGGTATCTTCTATTTCATTTATCAAGTTAGGCGACGCATTATTTACAGGCAAATTTTGCCAAAAATACAAGCGGTTTTTTGGCATTAGAGAAGACAGGTGTTTTAAAACGGAATTTTTTCTTTGCTCAGTAACTCCTCTTGGTTGTGGAATATTATTTGGCTTCCTTAGCGCAATTTTTTAAAATTTGGCTTGCAAAAAGTTGAATTCATAAGATGTGGTAGAAGTAAAAGTTTATTTGAAGTGATGGCATTACTTCCACATCCACGTAGTGGATTGGTATAGTAATCGTAAAACAATTTTCAATTTTTTTTTTCCTTGAAATAGGTTTAGAATGTCATGAAACGTCGAGATTTTAAATTTGAGCGAACATTTTTTTTCTGTCTGTCTGTCGGTCTGTCTGTAACTTTTTTTTGTCCGCACGATTTCTCCGGAACGGTTTAAGATATTTACTTGAAATGTTGTACACGTATACATTATAACGAGATCTTGAACTGGATTGTTTTTTGAAGATATCCGGTTAAGGGTTGGGGAATAAATAGGGGTAAATAGGGGAAAATATGTAAAGTTAGCTGGTAAGAGTACAGAAATTTGAGATTTGATGTATCTACTAAAAGCCAGGGTCTGAAATTTTTTTATAATATTTTTCATCCCATCACCCCCTCGCTCCAATTCTTTACTAAAGGGGTTGATAATATATAATTGAGATATTCACTTGGAATTTGGTACACACATATATATAATAATCACATCAGGAACTAGATTATATTTTGGGACTATTCTGATGAAGGGTTCGGGGTTAAATAGGGGTAAATAGGGAAAAATAAGTAAAGCAAGTTGGTAAGAGTACAGAAACTTGAAATTTGGTGTATGTACCAGAGGCCAAGGCTTCAGATTTTTTAACAATATTTTTCAACTACTCCCCCACCACCCCTATTCCATTATTGAAGGGGTTGGTAAAATAACATTGAGATATTCACTTGTAATTTCGTACACGTATGTACTATAACGACATCTGGAACTAGATTATATTTTGAGATGATTCCGTTGAAGTTTGTTAAAAATTCTCAGCACAGCCTATCATACCAACTGTTCAAATCTCCAGGCGGATGCAACAGATGGCGTGAGGGTGTCGGACGTACTATACTACAAAGGGAGGCCAACTACAACGTTGCATGAAACACAAAACTTCAAGATATTGTGAAATCGAAAAGGAATATTTCACACACATAACTTTGATGACAGAATAGCATTTAAACAAATCGTATTTTTTCATTTAAATGTACTTTTCTGTCCCTATGTAAATTTACCATGTACCTAGTAAGAATTTAAAGTTTCTTCCCTAAAGTTTTCAAACCTAAAATCTCTATAATTTCCTCATTTGTTGAGGATAAAACCAAACTAATACCAACAGCTCTTCTCCGTGCTATGTGTAACAGCTCGAAACTGCAGTCTGCAAGTGGTTTGAAATGGCTGGTATGGTGTTTGTTGCAATCAAAACTAGACTTTGTAGTAACATGTAAATATTATACTTAACGCGCCAGAGTTCCAACTTGTAATCCAGCGATCGTCGAGAAGCACATGGCACGGAGAATAGCTGTTGGTTGCAGTCTGGTTTGTCTTTGTGCAAATAAGGAAATTATAGAGGCTCTAGACGGAAATAACACTCCTGTAGTTAAAGTTGTTCGTTAACCTTTGTTACAAATACTAAAAGATTTTGATCTGAATTGCAATAGCTATAAATTTAATGCGAGGTGTATTTTGGCTAGTAAAATATCGAATAGATATACTATTTGACGTAGGCTCTCTATAAAATTTGTTTATTTTTAGTATGTAACATAAAGTAAATTGTTTTATTGCCCACGATTTTACTTTACGACAATTTTATTAGATAAAATCTTATAACTTACCACTGAGAGTCGATAAACTTTATTTTCAGAAATCTGTTATCTTTCTTCAACTGTGTCATTGACTCCCTTTGCCAACAGCTTATAAAAAAGGTGGTTGTAATGATATTCGTTTAAAGCTAATTTTATGGATATAGGAGTTGGATCAAAACAAGTCTAGAAGTCATTGAGCTGATAGTGCTCTCTATTGTTGGAGGGGAGTTTTCATTCATCTGTTTCAACATTTAACCGTTTTTACCATTAAATAAAATATATGTAATATTTTATTTGTTTTAACTATTGTATATATCAAACCGTATTCTAAAGTTCCTTATATATATTTTGTATTTAGTATTTATCAAAATATACAGGGTGTAATTAGTTTCATGTCATTAAAAAAAACTGGTGGTAGGGAACGACAAGACAAACAAAAAAACCCTATATAACATGGGGTCTAAAGCTCATAGTTTTGGAGAAAAAAAAAATAAACAAAAATTTCGCAAATTTTCAATAAAATCTTTTGAGAACTGCTGGAATATTGAGGTAGGTTAGATCGTCGCGCGTGTCTTTGCCTATGATATTCAATATTTGTGTAGATAGCTATAAAATGTCGGCGGTCTTTAGCGGTGCGGTAAATAAGATGAAAGACGTCGACGTTTTCTGAGTGTTTAGTACATCTGATCTGAAGAAAACTATACTCTGACTCTCCCTTGTGCAGTTTCTTTTCTTGATTACGTACAACTTACTTGTTCGTTCTTTTTGTATTCCGTTTTGGATTTTGGACCAAGTTTTTCTTTTATTTTTCTTTATTGACAACGTTAGTTGATAGTTTATTGTTTAGTGTTGAACGGAGTACGTATGTCTTTAATTCGACGTACCGAACTGTGCATTGATGCAGATGCAGATTTGGAATAATTTACTTAGGTGGTAAGCTTTTAACACAGGACACTCATTTATGTTACAAACGTTAATAAATCGCATTTAAATATTCTAAATTATAAACATTAATCCAATATTTTGTTCCAAATTACACACACATGTAAAGAAATGCTCTGTTGAAACTTCTACGGCCATTATTTGCTTGCAGTTGCGCAGGAAAACATAACGAATTATTTACCTCTTTATAATTGCTTCAGTTCGGTTGAGACGGTCCATCAAAGGCGGTCGATGATCCAAGGCCTTTGCACTTTTTTATGACAATTTAAAAGTTGTATAATTGGGAACTACAAGTTCATTGAACAAGAAAAGCAGTGGTTGTCAATTATTTTCTACATTAGTATTAAAAAAAAATTATATTAAAAAGGTTGACCTAGGTCAGTTTTTTCAAATTGCTCCTAGAGGGAAAAGTCATAAAGGTTTTTTGTTTGTCTAGTCGGTCCCATTACCAGTTTTTTTTAATGACGTGAAACTGATTACACCCTGTATATGCCA
The DNA here is from genome assembly GCA_963583905.1 of Stenurella melanura. NCBI lineage: Eukaryota > Metazoa > Arthropoda > Insecta > Coleoptera > Cerambycidae > Stenurella > Stenurella melanura. Next base: position 101,716,442 of record OY757316.1, on the reverse strand, counting down.
TAATGTTGAGATATTTGCACGAATATACAAAAAGACGGGGCCGACGGAGATGGCTGGAGACTTCAAGGTTTGTTTTAATATGTATTTTAGGTATGATACACCTCAGATTTTTAGTGCATTAATATTTATTGTGTTTTTTCTTGCAAAGCAAATGTAACAAATTAAAGTTGTGAATTTTCTATCCAGTGCAATGAGTTATGTTACAGATGTACAGGAAAACAAAACGAAAAACCTGTTGAAAATAAGTCAGTTTGTTAAAAGTATGGGTTTATACATATATTTTGCTCTCTAGTTTTATGTGATGTGGATGTTAGCGGGTTTGGGATGGGAAAGTGGGATGTGGGATTGTTGTTTGTTTGTCGTCGTGTTTTGCATGTCTGAACTTAAGGTCACCGTCCTACGTTTAGTACGTAGAATCTATCTCTTGTTAATTTATTGGTCAATTGTTAACGCTGAATGTTGAATTTTAGCGATAAGAAATTTTTGGGTAATTTCGTCGATGAAGTTCCTCATCATCGGTATTTCTGTTGCCCTGTGCAATTCAACAATTGGCGTATACCTGTCCGCGTTCGTCAGTAGGTAAAACAGCTTATCTTGAGTCGTCTGGAGATGTTTGCACTGTTTGTCTGAGAGTAGGTTCCAGGACGCACGTCGCACAGGCATGCGTCAACGGGGGTCTGAGTATCACTTTACACAAAGTCAAATGTTTTATCCGTTGTCAGTTGGCTCTTCCTGTTTATTAGCGAATATAGTTTATTTAGTATCGCGTAAGTTGCGAGTTGCGCTCCTCAACTAACGCCTCGTCGATTTTTAGTTTAGTTATAGTCTTAATGTTAGTACATTTGCGGTGTAATGTTATGGTCCCTGTTTTGTTTTTGTTTATTTCAATTTCACATTTCTGGAAAAATGTTGTAAATTTATCCAGATGATACCATACGTTTTGGGTCGCTGTTTGTGCATAAAACGACTGCCCATATAGTACGGTATATTCTGCATAGAGGAATAGGTTTGTGGTGGGAAAACATTTAACCTGTGGGTATTTTCTTAACAACTTTTAGATATGAATATTTTGTTAACTATCTTATATTTAAAAATGTCAATTTAGCATTCATTCTTTACTTATAAATCTAAATAAATGAATTACAACAGGTAGGAGTAGCAAGTTGTTTAGTTGGGATCTTCAATCTCGAAATCGGAAGGGGGAGCGGGACAACAAAGATATAGAAAAACGAACACTAGATTCTTATCTAAGACTTTTCAACGTTTTCCTTAGCTACAGTTGTTTTTGTACGAAATATTTTTTTACAAAATATAAAAACCTATAAATGTTGAAAAAACATTGTAGGTACACCGTAAAATATAACATGCGACAAACTTTTTTATTATCAAAGTTGAAAGGGTGCATGTATGCTTAACGTTTAATGATTAACAATTGCTAACATTGTGTCTAGAGCTTGTATGCATAATTGTCGATTTTTTTTGTTCTACATTCTTTTAACTTACTCCAAAAATTAGCTACGCCTGATACTGGAGCTTGCGCAATTATCTCACATAGAGGTAATTCTTTATCGGGGCTTTCAAAACCATTTGCATTGATTAACCGTAGATTCTTCACAATCGTCTCTTATCATTATAATATATTTCGGAGAGCTAACATTTCCAAAGAGCAGTACATAATATACCGGGTGAGTCACGAATTGCGCTCGCCCCTATATTTCCTAAAATATTTGGAATAGAAAATTGAAATTTGGAGGCCTTATTACACGACTAAAATGCCATCTTTTCAATTCACAAAATCGATAAAACAGTTAATGTTATCCAATATGCCGATGATTTTTGCATCTATACAGATGCCAGGAAATTTGATTACTGCACATCAAAATTAAACAACAGTATAAAACGATTTGAGGTTTGGTTTTCCCAAAATGGTCTATAAATTTCTGAATCAAAGTCTACTGTGACCTTTTTTTCTCGACATAATATAAACAATTTGCAAACTGTTAAATGTGGAAACTTCAATTTTTCGATTAAAAAAGAAGTGAAATATTTGGGTATCATCCTAGACAAAAAATTAACATGGAAACCATTTATAGAAAATATTATCAATAAATGTGACAAGGGTATTAATTTTCTTCGAATGACCTGCAAGACAAGGTGGGGGGCAGATCAAAAATCCGCTCTTATGTTCTATATATCATATGTGAGATCGATATTGGATACGGCTCTACCTTATATGGTTCTGCCAGTATGCAACTACTGAAACGTTTAGATACTGTTCAAAATAAGTGCTTAAGAATTTGTTTAGGTGCTATGAATTCAACTCCTATTGAACCTTTACATGTTGAAGCGTTGGAGCCTCCTTTACAACTACGTCGCGAGTTTCTGTCAGAAAAATTTATTACAAAGTCATATTTATTAGATCCTAATCTGGTTAAAAAAATAAGTAAGTTAAATAATTTTGACCTGTGCAACAAATATTGGATTAAAAAAAATTCCCCTCCATTATGCCCTGCCTTCTGTGAAACAAACAAATATTTTGACCGCTTGTCCAACTTGCACCTTCCAAACCCTGAAGATGATTATTTTGATTTATCCGATACCAACTTGGTGATAATCCCAAATTATAGTGAAAATCACATTCTTAGCCATTGCACTTTATTACAAACGTTAGAAAAATTAACCTACCAGATTGCCGTATACACCGATGCTTCTAAGCATCACGCAGGTACAGGCTGTGCATATTACAGCCCACAAGAAAAGATCCAAGCTTTGTATAAACTCCCTTCGGATATGTCCATTTTGCGGAAGCATTTGCTATACTTCAGGGTATAAAATACATTATATCTAACAATATAACATTTTCCGTCGTACTATCCGACTCACTCTCCGTGCTGACAGTGATAAAAAATAGCTATGGTCCAAATACTATCATTGACCCGCTAATAAAAGAAATTAAATCTCTATCATCCAAATGGAAAGCAAATGGTGGCAGTATCATATTTGTATGGATTAAGGGGCATAATGGTTTACAATATAATGAACTGGTCGACACATTAGCAAAACAAAGTATTAACTGTGGGATCGAGGTAACAGATGACATATGTTTGAACGACTGTTTCAATATTTTGAGAAACAAGATGAAGGAAAAATGGTCACAACTCTGGCAACAGTTTTGCTGTACATCTTCCACAAGATATTCATATATTCACCCTGAAATACCCACAAAGTTTTGGCATGATGACCTTCATATTCCCCGTAAATATATTAGCATTATTAACCGCCTGAAATTCGGACATGGAAGTTACCCAGCTCACCTTGCTAGACTCAAACTTATTACATCAAGTTTATGCAAACATTGCAATGTAGAAGGTGACTTAGATCATATAATGTTTAGCTGTCAAAAGCACATGGACGAATGTAACAGCCTCTACTCTAAGTTAATTAGAGGCGGGGTTTCGGCTCCATTGAATCTATTACATGTGTTATGTCTGAATAAAACCGATCTATTAAAATATATAGTTGCTTTTTTAAGTAAAACTGGTGCAAAAATTTAGAAATTTTATATTTTAATATACGTTACATTTTAATGTACAATCCTATTGTCTAACCTCATGTTGTTCTCCTTATTTACTATGGCCTTACCCAGTTTGTACAAGAAATTTTCAAAACGCCTTGATAGGCCTCTAGGCGAGAAGCGTGTGTCCCTGTCAACTTTCCCTTAATTATTATGTAATTTTCAAATATGACAAAGAACTTAAATGTGTTCTTCAATTTGCGATATTTTAATTACACCATATAGATGTCTGTGGTCTATGGGTTCATGGATTCAGCAAATAAAAGTTAAGTTCAAATGTTTAATCTTTAGTCAAGTATTGACCTTACCATTTATATTGTGTTTCTGGCTGATTGGACTAGTAGTGCCACATAAAAAAAAAAAGATTAATTCTTGTCGAGAAGTCAACGGTGGACATTTTGAACATTTAAATTATGGTTAAATTATACCAACCTATTACGTCTAGTGTCACACTTTTCATAATTATTATTTTGTTTTTCAAGGAATACCGTCAAAATGTTTCAGATTTGAACAGATTTGAGATATGTACAATTGTACAGTGCAGAACAAACAACACTAGAAACAAAAAATATCCTGAAAAGTGAGTAGAATGTAAATTTAAGGTTCAATACAGGGCGTTCCATTAAAGCATCGAAGAAATGAAATTTTTATGACTTTATAAAAATTTACTCGCCAAAAAACTTAAATAACTATAACATAATTTGTTCTTACATTCATTTGTTTTATGTGAAATTGGAATAACTTATAACATGACCGATATAAAATTTTTAATCGCCATTTTCTCGAAAACTGTCAAAAATAGATAGATGGTGGTGTGCTACACATTTCATACCTAGAATTTCTCAAACAATCTAAATTTTGATTAGTATACAGGGCCTTCCATTAAAAATAACAAAGTTTGTATTGTTTTCGGTTAAACCGGAAATGAGAATCAGAAGTTAGAGCAATGAAGATATGCAGCTGATTCAATCATATATCTTCCCAGAATTTGATATCGATGTCTTGTCATTGGAAAGTTATAGGCTGACTAGTAATATCGTAGGCACCCGGTAGAGATGATTTACAATAAAACGTGTTAATTTGATATTTACGTTTCATGAATTATTAAAATACCAACAAATTTAGCAAATGTATAAACACTGTATAGAATAAGTAGCTCTACTGGCAGGACAAAATGTCCAGCTTAGAGATATCAAATTAACAAATTAACTTCTCCAGTTAATGCATTTCCGATTAACGGCGTCTTTGAATGTACATATTGGGCACAACTGTTTACAAAATTCACAAAGAAAGTGTACAATTTGTGAATTTCACATTCAGAATTTATTTCAAAATTTCACACTAATTGTGGAAACTAACTTAATCTGTTTAGACATATGTTTCTCAAGTGAAGTAAGACTACTTTATTTTCATACAATCTTAATTCAAAGGAGGTGTGGGCCTTTTCTCGCTCATCACAGTCATGAATATAAAAAGTTTTTATTTATTTTTAATTCAAGTGTTCAACATTATGTTTAGATAAAATTGATATAAAGTATCCTACAGTAGAACGTGCATTAAAATTGTCTCAAACATGGCATATTTGTTAGTTTTCTAATATTTTGGACGCTTTTTCGACCTTTCAATGACTTTTCATATAAACCACACCATGAACCACTAAACATTTTTTTCTCATAATAGTGGAGTTTATAAGCTTCTTACTAAGCGTGAATTAATTCTGGTACATTGAGAGCCTTGTAATCAAATAATCACTGAAAGTTCGAAAAAACATCGAAAGTGTAAGAAAACCAACAAACATGCTCTGTTTGAGACATTTTTAATGCAACTTACTGTAGGATATTTTATATCAATTTGATCTAAATATAATGTTGAACACTTGAGCTAAAAATAAATATAAAAGTATTGCTCAAATAAAAACTATTTATTTTCACGTTTGTGATGAGCGAAAAAAGGCCGATCTTTACCCACCTCCTTTGTAAAGAATTCACTTTATGTGAATTATCAGATTCTGCAAAATTTCAAATAATGTTGGTGCATAAGCTGGACAAGATCATTATCCTAAAAATTTATTATTTAATTGCACAAATTGTTCCTGGTAGTTTTTCAAGACTATTGGTTGGTGTAATTTTTTACAAATGTTATAAAATATTGCGCACATTTTTCTCTGTGCATAGCTTGTTCCTTGGTGAATTTTATAACACTAAATAATTCGATCCAAGCATAACGATATCAAGGAGTACATTTAAATAGTAAAGAAACAGAGTATATAAAGAATACATGTTTAATTCAAACTATACCTCAGTTCAAAACGCCCACCGATACATCCAACTTTTGCGTTTTTTTATTAGATAAACATTTTTATTTCGAGAATCATAAACTAGACTGTTTGTTTTACCGTCACAATCTATTACATCTCGCTTCGGTCATTATTATAAAGCCAGCCAAATTAAATTAAAGAATGCCCAATCTGAATAAAAACTCCCACCCAGCTGAATTTTGTATTATGAAGTATATTTTCGGCATTTGAAACAAAATGTCAAAAAAATATATCTGGAGATTAAATTTTACAAGTGGTCAAATAAACAGTTTTTTCGCAAATATCTGTGAAGCTGTTAACTTTAAAAATAGTTATCTGATTTGTAGATTATAGAATTTGCTACATAAAATTTACTTATAATTGTTCTCGCAGGAGTAATCATTTCTGAGGCATCTCCGTATAAAGTTGCAGTATAATATGTATGTGTACGTCTGTATACATATTATATTATGAATACAATTGAAAATATTTAAAACTATTGATGTGGGTGTATATGTTTATCGGCATATACTGTGAAAAAAAATATAATTTTAGGATACTAGTCCAGCAACCTTGTCATGAAAACGGAGGGTTACCTGACAACAAATCGGGTATCTATGTTTATTTAATGTGTTATATAGGTTTGCAATAGTTATTTAAGATACAAGTGTAAAAAGCCATTCTTTATTGCACGAATGGCTAGATTAAAAATACAAGCGAAGCGAGTGTTTTTAAATGCCATGAATGCAATAAAGAGGCTTTTTACAAGTGTGCCTTACAAAAGTTTTATCTTCGATAGTGCCAATTATTGTAAGAAATTGGCAATTTTTCATGAATATTTGTAAAACTGTATCAACCTTTTGTGAACGTCACTTTGACGCTTAGTATTATTCGAGTTGTAGTTGAAGTCGCCATACTAATCATGTTACTTCATGGTCGTGACTGAAAGTCTGTGATGATAGTAAGTAAGGAAACTATATTATAAATAAACTGTCGTCGTTGAAGTCGCCATTGTTGTTCTTGAAGGTTTGAATTAAAACATCAATTTAATACTGTTTAATGGTGATTATAGTAATGTAGAAGAGTTTCAAAATACTCCCCCAGAAGTTATGAAGATGGCAAAAGCGGCAACGTCAACTTTAATACCTGAGAAGTCACGAAAACAATATGAGTTGGTGTATAAACGATTCAACGATTTGTGTGTTTTGGTCGGACTATTCAATGGTGAAAGCTTTACTGATATCTGAAAAGGACATCGATCTTAAGCAGTTTTCTAAGTTAACCGCTTATATGAAGCGGCAGTCTGGAGGATACCGTTCCAAGAAATCTAATATGTTTAGGCAAGATGAAATATACACATTTGTAAACGAAGCACCTAATGATAGATATTTAATGATGAAGGTTGTAGCAATTTTTGGGATTGCCGGTGAATGCAGAAGAGACGAGCTTTATAAAATGAACGTTGGTGATGTGCAAGATATTGGTAATATGTTGATAGTGATAATTCAAACATCAAAAACAAATAAACCTCGAACTTTTATTATTGACCGTAAAACGAGAGACTTTGAAAATATGGTTGAAATTTATAAAAAATACACTCTTAGGTCACCAGAAACAAAACATGATCGACTGTTTGTGAACTACCATAATGGAAAGTGTTCTGTTCAGCCGATAGGTATGACTACCTTTGGGAAAATACCAAGCGATTGCGAGATGTCTTGGGTTGCCCAATGCACATGAGTATACTGGTCATAGTTTGAGAAGCTCATCTGTCATCATGCTTGCAGATGCAGGAGGGGCTGTTTTACAGCTGAAGAGGCATAGTGGCTGGAAGTCATTGACGGTAGCAGAATCTTACGTTGAAGATTCTTCTTATAAAAGGCCACATTTTACACTGGAAATGATGTAAAAAACGATTACTTATTACACGATCGTAGATACATTAATTTTAAGTTTACGACCTCTGCAGACCTCCGGGTCTTGGTAAAAAATCAAAAAAACTGCGAGATTTTTGCCTTTACTTTAGTTCTTGTCAATTCTGGCCCCTAAGACCTGCCTTTCAGCAAAAACAATTTAGTACTTTTTTTAAAGTAGACTGAATTTGCTAAAAGATATTACCAGAACGGACTCTGTAGATCTAATAGTTTCCGGGACACAGCTGTTCAAAGTTCGGAAAATTTCTCATATTTCGCCATTTAAGCGATTTTTCCGGTTTTACTCAAAACATGAAAAATAAAATTTTTCTTAATTGAAACACATACTATACACACTCGGAAATTTTAGTTCGTGATATACGGAATAAACTTCGATGTCTATTGGGCTATTGAAAGTAGAATGGGTGGGGTCGGCGTAGTCAAGCAGTGCAATGCAATACATTGATCTACAACAAGGCGTGGTTTACTTGCGCAGATGCACGTTTACATATCACTAACTCCAATTTCCGAATCTGTATATCTACTTTCCTGTACATATTACAGTTTTTTAATGTGATGTGGTAACGACAAATCCCTGCTTACCCCCGGGCCGATTGCCGGTTGTTCTGTTGGGGTGTAGTAAAAATAACTTTGTGAAATATCAGTCTTGAATCAATTTAAAAAATTAATAACAGAAAGTCTAGAGATATATTTTATGTAGAGGTATGTATTTTTAGAGAGAGAGAGAGAGAGAGAGAGAGAGAGAAAAGTATTCTTTATAGTGACTTAACTATAAACATACATTTACAAAACCTCGAAGAAGAATTAGACGACGAGGCGTTGGACAATGTCTTCTGGGCGCAAGAAGAAGAAAAGGAGATAAGAGAGAACAGCTACATAAACGACACAAGCGACACTCCCCGACCGTCAAATAGAGCTAAAGTTGTTTGAAAAATATAAGATCTGTTTATAACTAATTTTTCTTAAAACGTTTAAATAATAGCCCTTCCTGTTTTCCGATCCATTGAATATAATAGTATTATTTTATTTTATTTCTTTAATTTTATTTCGCTCGGGTAAAATGAAGCCGTAGTAGGTATTTCACAGATTTTTAAAGTTAAAAATTGCTAAAAATAGCAAAATACGAAAACTTTACAAAACAGCTGTATCTCGGAGACTATTTTGTTTAACATTCCATTCTGTACCAATGTGTAGGAAATTTAGTCTACTTTCAGAAAGTATTAAATTGCTTTTACCAAAACCAGTATGTCTTAGGGGTCAAAATTGAAAAAAATTGGAAAAAAGTAAAAAACCTCGCAGTTTTTTGGATTTTTGACCAAAATTCGAAGGTCTGCCGAGGTCATAATTTTGAATTCAATATTAGTTTATAATAATTTACAACTTATCAAAAAAACATAGATTTGATGTCAGGTAGGATGTATAAAATTACTGGATTATACCTCTACGAACGCCTGACTTGTTTAAAATATTAAAGACATGTTTCATCCAAAAAACTAACTGGGTGAATATTTTCTATTCAAATAAAATTCAATTTGACTGGAGTATTTATGAATCCAACCATAAACCATTTGCTTGTGTACATTTCCATGCTTTTTAACTCTCTACGATTTCTAATATATCTTAAAAATGCCAAGATCAATGTTTTATTTATGTTTCAGATAGTGGCCGGCGCATCAGTATTTTTCATATGTGTTTCAGTATTTTCGTTTTGTCTGAAAACCCACCCCGACATGCGAGTAGCGTGCGAGAACATCCTGAATCCAGTGGCGAACTGCACGGAACCACATCCCTATTTTCTCACCGTCGACCACTTCTGCAATGCCTGGTTCACTTTCGAATTATCGGTTAGATTAATTGTAAGTATTAAAACCATTAAAAGTATATTATAAAAAACTTTAAAACAATAAGCAGTTACATGGTACCCTTATCACAATATAAGTGATAAACTGAGGTCGTTCCTCAGGTTGCATAATTGCATAATTATGAGGGGCGGACTAAGACGGGCTTATTAAGAATGGTGTGTCTAGACTTCCGGTACCGGTAACCAATTTTATCCCGGTAGTATGTAATAAAAGAGATATATTTACGCAAATTTGTTGCATTTTAGAGTAATTATGAATTGTAGAATATAAAGTAAGTAATCTTGAACAATGGAACAATGTTTGGTGTGCAAAATTTTGAGGTAGGTCCAGGTCGTCCGTTGAAAATCAGTAGTGGTATCCGAGAAGAACCAGAAGCATGCGCCGTTTTCGCAATTTACGTTCAATTGCAAAAACAACGCAATTTTCCTTGCCCTGCTCGGATACCACCTACTGACTTTCAACGGACGACTTTGACCTACCTCAAAATTTTGCAAACAAAACGTTCCCCTAGTCAAAATGACTTATGATAACTGTGACATTGTTATTTACACCGGAATAAAATTGGTTACCGGTACCAATAGCCTAGACTAAAAACATTGTTACTTAGATAGATAAATAGATAGATATTTTATATGCAAAAATGAGACTATGATATCGCATCAATATGATGATGCCTTAACTTGGTGGAATATAAACAATACAACACTTAGGTGATCAAAAATATTAATTTGCTGTGGCAAAATAATTAATAGTTAATAAGTAAGATTTGTTGAAAATGTGTAGACTTTAAACTTTCACGTTCCTTGTAAAAAATCCAAGAATACTCCGGAAAACAATCCGTCAACATTTATAGGTGTAGCAGGAACCTAGACAGTCACATAATGTTTTCGGAGTACTCCTTTTACCAACTTATAGAAGGTTGCTTGATGATCCTCCGATTGAGTTCGACTTTGTACCCTGCCGAGCGCGCGTCTACTTTACCATTGTAGTTGTAAGCTGTAGAGTACTTATAGCCCAGTTTTCAGAGACAGAAATTGATAAAAACCGGTCACTAAATGTTATACGGCTGGATTTTTCAGAATAAGTAGTTTTGTTGGTGTAGAATACGATTAAAAAAGTTTACAGCTGTAAGATGCCGGCGACCCCTACAAAAATCGAAAATATTGGCCGAAATTCCGAATTTGGCCAAAAACTTGAAAAGAAAAAAAAACATATAAAGGAACTAATAGCACTAGGCGATAGAGTTGGAAAAGCTTGTTTCTTGACAATAATAGAGGCGTTGCTGAAATTCTTCTAAAACATTTTGTATCGTTTCCGGGGTGATTTGATTAATTTCTTGCCTTATTTTTTCTTTTAAATCATCGACATTATTTGGTCTGTTGAAGTAGACTTTCTATTTTAAGTAATCCCATAAAAAATAGTCAAGAGGGGTCAAATTAGGAGAACGTGCAGGCCACTCAATTTCACCACGTCTACCGATCCACCTATTTGGAAAAACTTGATTGAGACAGGCCCTTACTTCCAATTCAAAATGTTGCGTAGCACCGCGTATCAGAAAAAACGATACATTTAAATTGAATGTTATGACATGACACAAAATTAATTAGAAAAATCAGATTATGTAGGTATTTGGTACATAGACATAAATAGTTTAGGCCACATTTCAAGCATATTTTAAAATTTTCAAATTTAATTTTCTTCATGAAGAATATACGGAATCAAACCAATCAAACTGAAAAAAATTCTAAAGGTAATTGCCATTAGAAAAGAAACACCAGGATTATATTCAATACATAGTATAATATATATATAAATTTTCAGAAGAGTGCATCCAAAACAAAGTTGCAGAAACAAAACGACGGACGTCTTACGTAGGAAAAAATGCCGGTTTTTCTCGAGGTTTTTCTCGTCTATCTGCGAATGTAAATTTTTCATCGAAAAAAATTTCAAACAATAGTTGTAGGTGTTTAAAAAACCTACAAAATTACGCCCACTGAGTCAAAATCGGATTGTTTCTCGGAAATTACAAAAAAATCGAAAAATTACGTTTTTTAACTTCTGCAATAATTAATTTATGGTATCAACAATCTCTGAAAATATGCGACATTATTTGCTTAAAACGTGACCGTAACCCGTACTCCCACGGATGAACAGTTTCCGAGAAATTCAATTGTTAATTAAAAAAATGATTTTAGTAAAAATTAATTCCCCAAATTGAGGCGGTCCGATTTAAATTTTACAAAAAGCTTTCTACTCTTCAAGAGTTGTGCTATCACTGAGATAAAAGCCAAAGTCAAATATTTCAATTAAGTTGCTTAAACACTCCTTTGAAAATGATGCATATTTCGACAAGCGCCTAGGTACACCAAAAATCCGGAACTTCGATCATGCGCATTACCTTGTAAATGTGTAATAAATTTCACAAGTCAAAAAATTGAAATATTTCCAGTTATTTTGTAGAAAAAAGGCGGGTTGAGACCCCCCATACCCCCTTTTTGTCTCCGACGTTAATACTGCCTGCGGCGCTAATAATGATTAACAATTAAATATCACAATAAAAACCTACTCAACTAACCTAAAGAAATCATACGAAAGAATGAAATTATTTTAAGCAGAATGAAAGCCTATTAACCTAAAGAAATCATGCAAAAGAATTTGTGAAAAAATAAATTAATCGTTACAAAATTAAAGAAAAAAAGTTCAGTGTGTGTAGGAGTTTGAATCCGGGACCTTTCGCACCGTAAGCGAGAATCAAATCAAATCAAAACAAATTTATTTTCAAATTATAATATACAAAAAATGTGTCTTTCCCAGACAATAGCTCCGGAGTCAGCCAGACATCCATAACACTTCACACCACGGCAGCTGAAGGGCTGGACGGGGCGAAGTCAGGTCAGACTTGCAAGAAATTAATGTAAATGTTAACTCCTGTTTTCAGAATGGAAATTAAATAACAGATAACTTTGGAATATGTAAAAGAAAAAGTAAACTTAAGATAGTATGAAATGCAAAAAGCACGTATTTAAATAAAATCTCTAGGATAAAGTTGGCTGATCTATACGGGAAATTGTTAACTAAAAAACCTGTTCGAAGTAATTATAACGAGAGAGAGCGGCTATGTCAGACCGCACAATTTATGATTTCAAATATTAAGATTTTTCAAATAATTGTAGCGTTTAAGGTAAAAATTACTAAGAAGAGAAATATTTAGAAAAATCAACAAAAATAAGCGAGAGCATTACCTATGCGCCAACCATCCAGCTGACGATGAACACTAGAGCAAGGAATAAATAGTCAACCAAATGATATCACGTTTTGCACATGCTCGAAGCTCCGGATTTTCGGTGTACCTAGACACCTCATTTGCACCATTTTCAGCGGTGTGTTCACGCAACTTAATTGAAATATATGACTTTGGTTTTGAGTTCAGTGATAGTACAACTCTTGAAGAGTAGAAAGCTTTTTGTAAAATTGAAATCGGACCGCCTCATTTTGGGGAATTCAAATGTTACTAAAATAATTTTTTTAATAAACAATTGAATTTTTCGGAAACTATTCATCTATTGCAAATTTAAGAAATGTAATTTTTTCATGTTTTTTTTTTAATATCCGAGAAATCTAACAATCCGATTTTGACTCACTGGGCGTGATTTTTTAGATTTCTTAAATGCCTACAACTATTGTCTGAAACATTTTTCGATGAAAAATTTACATTCGCAAATAGACGAGAAACACCTAACTTTCTGTCATTTTATCGTATGTAAAACGTGTGCCATTTTGTTTCTGCAGCTTTGTTTTGGATCCACTCTTCTGAAAATTGATATTTCACATGTATTGAATATATTCCTGTTTTTTTAAATGGCAATTACTTCTGAAAAATGATTTTATTCTGCTTCATTTGATTGGACTACTTATATTGCTGGATAGAGAATTAAGAGCCTTTTCAAATGAGCTATCACATGTACCCTCCATTACCAAATTTTAAAGGGGTACCTGTCACTCCAAGCGAGTTGAAGGAGGAGGTATAAGTATAAGTATGCTCAAAAAATGTAATTTTAGAATTAAAAATTGACGTGTTTTAGGATCTTACTCATAAATTGTAAATTACGTAAATAATGAATTTATTTATCCGTTAATTATGGACCTCACTGTATATTTTAGTAAGTACGCTCGTTATGGTATATCTTTTCCCGATGCATTACCAATTGGGAAAAGATGTCTGGGTACATTCATGAAATTGCAAATAACTATACCTTCCGTTCATTACAATACTGTTATAATTTTTAAAATATTAAAAAAAAATCAACAAGATCCTGAAAAAGAGAAAATAAAAACATAATTTATTATATCTTGAAATAAAATGATATTCACGAGCTTAAAGAAAGCAAGAGTATTGCCTCTGTAACATAACAGAAACCTATACAAATTCTCCTTTGAAAAAGTGTAAGGAAGAGAAACAAAGTAAACATTATTTTATCCTATGTTAAAGCCCATTGTTAATAAACTTATAAAAACAATGTATTTGCAAAATAAGATTTAATGTTGTTTAATGTATCTGGAACAAGAATCACTTTGTAATAGGAACCGGTTGGAACTGTTATATCAAATACTAGTTTAGCAAATTTTAATTTTCCGGATAAATATATCCTCTGATGGAGAGACACTAATTATGCTTATTAATTAGTTTGTTAAAAGGAAGTCATAAAATACGAAACTTTAAATTTTCTTGCTTTTTGTTGGGTATTTTGCCACTTCTGTAAAAATACTTAAAAACTTTAACCTTACAAAGAAAATTAAAATCAGAACATTATAAAATTTTATTGCCGCTTTAACAGTTTTAGTTAACGACGGGTATTAAAAAGTTTGGAAATGCTTTAGCTAATGTGGTACCTTGTTATTGCGTCTGCTGGTTACAGAGTTTACTATAAAATAGCTCAAAATAGTAGGGTGCAACATCCTGAAAATCTGAAAGTGCCAAATTTACAATATCATCTACAATTTTCGGGTTGTTTGATAATTTTGTGTATTTGGGTAAACGAGATACCGATTCTGAACACACTGAGCTCATTATCAATGATTAGGTACGTCATAAATACAAATGTTGTCTTAATTTCTGAGACAATTGCAGTTATCTAGAATTTTTAAAGCAAAATGTGATCCAGTTCTGACACTAATCTATTTTATATTCTTAATGATTGTGTTCCTGGTATTGCAAATACATTATAAGTAATGGTCAATCCGGTTTTGAGAACAACCAACTTTTCTATGACTTAGGAATTTGCAACACTTCTGGGTTTTAAGAACAGTGATTAATCTTGTGCGTCGAAGTCCTCCTAAACTATATCTATAACTTCGAATTTCACCAAAGTCCTTGAAACAGTTTTGTACAATCAAATCTATTCCAGTATAAGTCAACAGATATTAGTTTCTCAACGTGGCTCTCAATCATGTTTCTAAACATGGACAGGTGGATGCGATACACATATATTAATTGAAGGAAAAACTACGAAGTTTCGGGTTTTAGTATTAAAAATATTTACAGGCGCGTACATATATGGGGACAATTTAAGTATAATTGAAGCGACATGCAACAGAAACACATCTTTAGTTACATGCAGATAAGATACTACCTTGATGCTGCATTTCAAATCAAAACTGTGACTTATAATAAAAAAAGAACATAAAAAAATTACCAATTCGGAAATCAAATACCTATCTGAAAATCTGTGCGATCTTCAAGATACTCTACAAGAAAACAAATGACCTTAATATTCTCGGACTATACAAAATCAGAAAAAAGGAATAAAAAGGGTTCTATCTAATTACAAAAGGGCGAACGATAATAAAATAAAAACGCGGAAGTAAGGCTAAAGCAGTTTGGGACATTTTTAGATGTGACCAATAAAAATAATAATGTAGACGAAAACATTTATTCTGTCGTAAATGATGTTAGGGTCGACGACCCACAGCAAATAGCAAATCTTCTCGCCGATCAGTTTACATTATCCTAGAATGCAATGCCATCACGGAAGCCTCATCAGAGCAGTCGACAGCATTATATGTTTCTGGCACCAACCAGATCTCAAGAAATTTGAGACATAGTAGCAGACCTTAAGCCAATAAAATCTACAGGATTTGATAAAATATCTATGAGTCTTATTAAAAAACTTATAAATCGGATAGCTCAACCGCTATCATATATCATAAATGCATGTTTTATAAGTGGTGTATTCCCTGATGTACTAAAGGAGGCCAAAGTAATAGCAATTTGTAAAAAGGGATCGAAGACTCGGTTAAATTATTATAGGCCTATATCTCTTTTGCCCGCAATATCAAAAACATTTGAAAAAGTAATTTATAAAAGATTATGGTCATATATAAAAAAATATATAACCTTTTAACAAGCCATCAGTATGGATTTCTGCCTAAAATCTCGACGGAACACGCTATATATCTAGCCCTTTGCTTTATTTCCGAACGTCTCGACAAAAAAGAAAATGTTGCAGGAATATTTTTTATTTCTCCCGAGCTTTAGAATCAATTAACCATGACCTATTACTTCACAAATTAGAGAACTACGGTATAAGAAATACATGTTTAAACCTCTTTCATTCATATCTAAGCAACATAAGTCAACAGGTATCTATAAAAACCGCCATTAATGATGGTTCAGAAAACACTGAAACATACACGTTATCAGTAAAAGTAATAATATCGCAAGGGGTACCGCAGGGGTCCATTCTGGGCCCCTTATTGTTTTTTACTTTACGTTGGTCATATTTACCTTTTCTCGTTTTGCCAGTTTGCAGATGATAGCACGACAGTAGTAAATAATACGACCATATACTACTAACTCTCTCTCAATTGTAATAATGTCATGTTAAAAAAAATGATAGAATGGTTTAAAAATAATTCCTTTCATTTAAATCAAGATAAAACAAGTCTAATGGTTCTCGACAAAACTTTCAATAGAACCCAATCCATTTATATCAGTTTAAATGGTAATACTATACCAAATTCCGAATCCACAAAGTTTTTGGGCCTAACAATTCAAAATACCATGTCGTGGTAGGTTCATATTGATGGCTTGGTGATTTAGTTAAAAAGTGCAATCCATGTTTGCCGATTTATAAAACAACTTGCACTATGGGGTTATGTTTTGGGGTGCAGATTCGCAGTGCATCAGATTGTTCTCAGCACAAAAAAAACTATATCCGATGTATGGTAGGACTGCCTTATTGAACTCCTTGTAAAACTCATTTTATTGCTTTAGGTATCCTTCCTTTTATATTTACCGCCTAGTAAACTTTGTGAAATTAAATAGGCATATTTTTATAAAAAATAACGAAATCAGTAAGAGAACTACTAGAAGTGGCAACGACCTAAGGATACCAGCACTTTCCACAAGTGCTTACCAAAAAAATGTACATTATAAAGCTATAAAAGCTTACAATAACCTTCCTCCTGAAATTAAAGCAATAACTAGCTGCAACTTATTTGAAAATAAGATCCAACACTTTTTTCTAAGCAAATGTTTGTATTCATTTAATGAATATATCAACAGTCATCAATCAATCAATTAATACAAACTTATAGATACGCTTAGGGTTAGGGAGTTAAGATATCTGATCTTAACTTTGAATGTAACATTTTTAATGTCTTATAGTCATTGCATTTTTTTGTAATATTTGTCGTATACGTTATGTACTATATGTTTTTACTCTAAAATGTCCAATAATTTGCCGTGCATGTGCACAATGATATAACAATGCTGATGTTCTTCAACGAATTTATGGCAATTAATATTTATTATTATTATCTCGCGAGACACCGGTTATGACAATAGTCATTCAATTAATAAACACAGCAGTCGTCAGCTACTTATACTTTTTCTTTTATAAATATTTATTTATGTGGCCCCCAAGCATTTCAGGAAATAAGATAGCCATTACAAATAAAATATTTATTAAGTGTCAATTAGAGAACTACCAATTCTGCCAGTTTAGTCTATGTACAAAAATAATGCATCGATGGAGACTACGGACGCATGGCACCAGAGGGATTGCGGAACGTCTTAATATGAACAGTTTTGTTTGGGTTATGACAGCTAAAACAGTGCACCATTGATATTTTATATTTATACTAACAGTAACTTTTTAAGGGAATGTATGGATATAATTTGATTGTTAAAATTATTGCGTTGAACTGAGACGTGTACCACTGTAATAATTTTATATTATATAAATATTATTAAGTTTCGGTTTCGCAAGACGTCGGAGGCAGGCACGTTTCTGTAGCTCGTACGAAATCTCGAATAAACTCGGTTAAAACTATGAGAAACCGTACGAAATTGTGTTGAATTAAAGCGTGGACAATTCTACATTAATTGATATAAATTAGCATGAGTCTAGCTATTTCATATAGTTGACAATTGATTAAGATATATAGAATCACCTATAAGCGCATATAGACAACTTGAAAAAGGGACACAAACTTCTGGCAATATAATATCAACTGTGCACCATGCATAACAAGTTAGTAAGAGGTGAATGGGGCGACCTCCAAAAGGCTGGGCAAATGGGACAGAGCTATGATGAGGTCGTACGCCTAACAGGCAGCCGCGACATATGGTATGAGGCTGTCGGACATGTCATACAGCAAAGGGAGGTCAACTGGAACAGTATATAAATCACAAAACGTCTGTCTCGACGTATTGAATACAGATGAGAGATATTATGTCGTGAAGTTACATTTCAATATTAATTCAAATAGAGGTGTTACAAAGAAGTATTAAATTATTGTTGTAGCCATTATATCGCTCCAACACGTGTGGTGTGCTAAATATCAAAATTTACTTTACACACAAATGCTTTCCGGCTTTTTAAATCTAAACAGACGTCAAAGTAAAACAAATTTGATTTAATGAGAGAATACATAAAAGCTCCAATTTGCCTTTTTATTATATAATATAAAAAGCAAACGTACGATTGGTCCTCTCTTCAAATATAAAAAAGTTTCTCCCGAGGGCGGAAGGTCCCGGACACAAAAAAACGGAATTGTAATTATAATTGAAAAAAGTTCTTTCAGTATTTCATTAAAGCACAATTTGGAAGGTATGTGGGCGGACTATATCGAGGCGCGTTTTGTGTATCGTATATTAATTAGTGAGAGGAAAATATTCCGATTCGATGTAATTGGTCTAATAAAAAAAAAAGGTCTGTAATGGATGATAATTTTTTTATTTGTTCGCAATTAATATACAGTGTGGAAAGTTTCACTAGAATAACTACTGTGTCTACGTATTTCTATAAAAAAATCTAGAATATATCAATTTTACTTTTCACTGTCTACATTTGTGCAACTGTAAATCCTAATTTTTTATGGTCCAAACAGCTTTTTGCATACTTCTAAAGTAACTATTTAGAAAATTAACTTAAATAGTTAAAATTGTTTCTTTCATTATTGCAACGAATTCTTAATATTTCTTCACTATAACCACTCTCTCCAAGAAGTATGCACATTTTTACAATAAGTTAATACGCAAAACAATCAATAAATTCCTTACATTCTTGTCATTTATCCCTTCAGGTAAATCTGCATCCTAATAAAATGCACCACCAGCAAATTACTATCAGTCTACGTACGGTTCAGTTCAGCCTCGTTTCGGGTGCATATTCAGTATGATCCTGTTCAAAAATGTTCCATCGTCTACAAGTATTTTTATTGACATTATCAGTTGCGACATTTTTCATAGTCACATTTTTCATCATTGTACAATCGATTTCGAATTATTCAATTTTTAATTGGCATAAGTTTAATTTGGCTTATTTTGTGCAAGGGGTAAGCTGAAAAATAACTTTTCAATTTTCTATATTTTTTTTGTAATTTTCTACTGTCGAATTAGAATATATTTTGTGAAATAAAACAGGTTACGATCACAAGTTTTAATTCACAGGAAAATTGGGACACGCCCATTTTAGGTTTAATATTTAGACGAAATTTTCTCGAATAGGTGGATTGGAGAAAGACGATTTTTTTATTTACTGTGATATTTATTTATATATTTATGTACTGAAAATGCGTATAGGATAGAATCCCAAATATTATAACGATATAATGCCATATTGTATATAGAAAAGAAGATTGAAAATGTGTATTTAAAATAACACAGATATAAATTCAAGACAAAAGACAGAATCAAAAAATCAAAAACATAGTAAGCTAGATTATTACTAACAGAGATACAAACAAAAATTTTTGTAAATGAACAAAAGTTTAAATTATTAATAATAGCCGATATGATTTTTGCAACAGGACACTGACTATTGTAGTTCGAATAAAAATTGTCGGCATAGAACAAATCGTTATTCCTCGTATTAAATCTAGGAACTCGAAAATTAAATAATTGCAAAATTTCTGAGGAATCTATTTTAATATTGATAACATTAGAACCAAATTTTGTATCATGTTAAAACGTTTAATAAAGCCTACATTTTGATGTAAGTTTTATGCATGTATACGATGACTCAAGAAAACACAAAAAAGAAACTTTAATCGATGGTGTATCGGGGTTGCGGGCAGATTCAGCCTGGCACCCAAATATAATTTCATTTTATACCTCCAAACCTACAGCTTGACCTAAGTTTTAATCATGTATTCAATGGCTTAAGAAAACACAAAAAAAAGAAACTTTAATCGAGGGTGTATCTTGATGTAAGTTTTATTCCTGTATTCGATGACTTAACAAAACACACAAAAAAGGAAACTTTAATCGAGGGCGTATCAATTCAGCCTGGCACCCAACTATAATCTCATTGTATACTTAAAGACCCACATCTTGACGTAAGTTTTACTCATTTCGGATTTTACATATAATAACCATAAAAGGTATCTTATGACTACTACACCTTTTTGTAGAACTTTTCAATTGAGTAAGAATTTCATAATATCCTGTAAAATCAGTAGAACTAATACTATGTCTATGTAATGTGTATAGTGATACTGAGTTCGTATTTTGGGTGAATAAGCAATTCAACTTAACAGAAATATTCGAATAGAGTGTTTATTTTTAAAATCAGTTTTATTAATTGGTTGGAATAAACTAGTGTACAAAAATAGAGGACTGTGATTAATTGTGATTAATTTCAAAACCAATAACGTTAGTAAATTTTCACACGCGAAGTAATACGTTCTGCCAGCAAATCTTGAAGTTTTTCAACTGTATTTACACAGCTTACGTGTATGAATAAAAACATGGTCATTAAAATCTATATTTTCTTAATGTATCCGTTATTATTAGTTTTACTATTAGTTTAGTGAGTATTGCTTCCGAATAAAATTTAAACAAGAAATGCTAACGGAAGTTGTAGCTAATCGACTCCTCTGAGGCTGTACAGCGACGAACCTGTGGTCAATAGGAGCGCTGGCGCTGGTGTAAGACAAACTGTTGTTAGTCGCCTATTGCAAAGGCTTTGGCACACTGAATTAGATCAGTGCGAAATGTTCTCGAACAGCTTATAATAATTCAAAATAACAATGGTGAACTTTGGTCTGATTCTTGAATGTTTGAAAGGTGCAAGGTGATCTTAGTCGATACTTCAAATGGTGATAGAGTCCTATCAGGTACCGATTGCATGTTTTTTTCTTGTTGTAGACAAATATATAGACTTTAGTGACAATTTTTTATGTGTTTAAACGTAAATTACGCTCTATATTATATGATTTTCAAAGAAATCCACAGTTTTTAGAAAATGGTGTTATAAACAATAGTTAACAAGTTATTTAAAAAACCTAAAGAAACACGTATTGAAAGATATAAATCTTATCTACAACCTCTATGCATTTAGAACATTAATAAAAGTTTTTTTGTTTAAGAACAGACGGTTAGTTTTTCTGAAAAATTCAATAGCATTAAGGAATAATCATTTTTTTGTAGCATTTCATAAATAAATCACTAAAATTTTTATTTTTTGATCAATTAAATTATTCTATCGTAAAGAATCGGTTTTCAGCTGTACATTGACCACCTATTGAATGTCAATAAGCATTATACATCTATTGTTATTATTGACTGAAATTACGCATGGAAAAAATAAAATAAAATGCCGATCTTCCCGAAATTCATGAAATACCTAAAAGGCGTGTATTGAATTTTTTTTTTAATTTCATTCAATGCATACATCTTAATAACGACCATTTCAGGAAACCAATCCACAATTTCAATTTAAAGATTTTTTTTTTTACAATTTACAGAACATTTACTGTAACAAGTGATTGTATGCCAATTATATTAGTTAATAATAATTATGAATGTTTTTCATGATTTAAATATGTAGATCAAGTAAGTAAAGTATTTTTCGTCAATAGGTACTTTTTCTTTGCTTTAACCAATCAAAAGTTATAGCCATTTTTGTACGCAGCGCGCCTCATTCTTAGCTCATACGCACGTACTACGCAGCCATATATTAGACCATAATAATTAATAAATCCACAGCTTCAAGGGATTTAATAATAATAATAAGAATAATAATTTATTCATGCAAACGACCATACACATGGTATGGGACAAGTCAACAAAACAAAATTGATAATAAAATAAATAAATAAATACAATAAGAGACATAAATAACTAACAATAAATAGATACAAATAATTTCAGTTCATATACTCATCTATGGTATAGAAACATTTATCTATTAAGTAATTCCTTAAAATAACTTTAAAGCGATTTAAATTATCAATGGACTTAATACTTTGAGGCAGTTTATTATAAAATAACATACCCATATAAGCAGAATTTTTTTCATAAATATATATTGCATGTATTGGTAAGCACACATCCTTACCTTTCCGTGTATTATAACTATAATAATTATTATTCTTAGTAAACTTATCTAAATTTTCCTTAATAAATAGCAACGGTTCAAAGATATAAATTGACGGCAAAGTTAAGTCTTAATTTTTTGAAAAATTCTTTACATGATGTTGTTCTGGAAACTCCTACAATAGTTCCAACTGATTTTTTTTGCAAACGAAAAGCTCTTATTCCGTGATGAGAGCATCCCCAAAATATAATGCCATACCTTACTCAGGAATAAATTAGTGCATAATAATAAGATAACATAACCCCTTCTGAAGTAATTTGACGTAGTCTGTACAAAGCGAAGCAAATAGACGACAATTTTTTGCAAATCATTTCGATGTGTGTTTCCCAGCTTAAACTGTTATCTATATACCTAAAAATTTTGTATTTTTAACATGTTCAATTTTTTTGCCGTTGTTTTTTATAAAGTGACTTTCAAATACTGTGTAAAATTCATAAATACCGTTTACTTGCATTTAGAAATAACTTGTTTTCGTTAAACTACCTAATAAATTTATCCAACATAATTTGCGCATCCGATATCGAGTCCAAAATTGAATTCTTGGCAGAAATATAACTGTTGTCGCCTGCAAACATAACTAACTGCTTACTACTGTCAATGCTTCGAAGATAATTAACAAATAAAAGAAAAAGCAGTGCGCCCAAGACCGACCCCTGTGGTACACCGCAATCAATTTCTATTTCCTCCGATCTCACTCCATCAATATCTACTAGCTGTGTCCTGTTTGAAATATATGTCCTTATTAGATTGTTAACTAATCCCCTTAAACCATAAGCTTCCAACGTTGTCAAAAGTAAAGCGTGATCCACCAGATCAAACGCTTTACTTAGATCCAAGAATAAGCCGACACATTTCTTATTACTATTCATATTTTCATACACTAAATTTGGGAAGCTGTAAATTGCTGAATTTGTAGACTTACCTTTTCTAAATCCATGTTGAGCGCTATTTAAAATATTATTTTTTGATATAAAGGTAGTAATATTCTCAAAAATATTTTTTTCTAATATTTTAGAAATAGCGCTAGGCCTATAATTTTCCACATTTACGGTCTTGCCATTTTTATGTAATGGAACAACTTTAGCAATTTTTAAAATGTCAGGAAAAATTCTATATGTAAAGGATATGTTTACTAAACAGGTTAATAGGGACAAGATATAATCAATACATGACTTTAAAATATTTGCACTAATTCCATCTAAACCAGAAGAGTTTGATTTTTTTTAATCCCTTTACTACACCAAGTACTGTTTGCTCGCTGACATGATCAAGACTCATTATAGGGTACTGCTTACATTAAAATGAATAGGATCTAAATTTCTGTTAACTAGTTTATCACTTAATACCTTTGGAACATTTATAAAAAAATCCTTAAAAACATGTACCATTTCTTCATTGTTGTGTATTATTTTATTATTTATATGTACTTCTTTTATTTGTCCTTTAGTAGAATTTTTCACGTTATCATATATAATTTTCTAGACAGCATTTGACATATTTTCGGTATTAAAATATAGTTTATTATTGTACAAATTCTTGGCATCACGAATTACCTTTTTTGTATATTTTCATGTATTTTTTATAGAATAAAATATCATTCTCATTATTTGTGATTAACTTCTTAGAATACAATTTTTTTTACATTCCTTGATGAAATCCTAATGCCTTTGCTTAACCATGGCTTTTTTGTGCAATATGCAAATGCTGTTTTAATATAAAATGTCAAAGCATTAATAAATAATTCAAATACCTTATTTACATTACTGCAATTATAAACCTCACTCCATGATTCATTACTTATGTGTGACAAGAGCATATCATAATCGTGTTTACTCAGATCTCTTGTGTGCACATCACTATCAATACTACTTTTTTCTTTATTTAAATTAAAGTTAACAACTGACCGGTGTGGCCCGATATACCAGTCGGTATAACTTTACAAAATATTTCTGAGTATTCTAAATTTGTACACATAATCTATAGATGTAATCGTATCACGATTACTAATCGAAAATCTTGTGGCATTTGATCGTATAAAAATTTTTCTTACATATTGATTATGTAAAATTTCTTCCGCTTTCGATTAGGACAACCAGTTTTTTCGGTAAAATTAAATTTTAAAAGTTATTCGCAAAAAACCGTAATTTTACACCTATTTTATTTAATAACTATTGCAGAGGCGCTTTTAGGAAGCGGATTTTTTATCTTATTGATCGACCGCCTTTGATGGACCGCCTCAACCGAACTAAGGCAATTATAAAGAAGTAAATAATTCGTTATCTTTTCCTGCATAACTGCAAGCAAATAATGGCCGTAGAAGTTTAAACAGAGCATTTCTTTACATGTATGTCTTTTAATTTGGAACAAAATATTGGATTAATGTTTATAATTTAGAATATTTAAATGTGATTTATTAACGTTTGTAACACAAATGAGTGTCCTGGGTTAAAAGTTTACCATCTAAGTAAATTATTCGAAATCTGCATCTGCATCAATACACAGTTCGGTACGTCGAATTAAGGACATGCGTACTCCGTTCAAAACTAAACAATAAACTGTCAACTAACGTTGTCAATAAAGAAAAATAAAAGAAAAACTTGGTCCAAAATCCAAAACGGAATACAAAAAGAACGAAAAAGTAAGTTGTGTCTGTACGTAATCAAGAATTTAACGACTTGAACGGTAAAGTCAATAAAATAAATCTTCACTATAAATACACAGCGACCCGAAATTCAAAAACAACAAAAACAATGAACGGCGGGTTGGAAGTGTGTACATAACGAAACACCCACAGAAACTAAAATATTGCACAAGGGAGAGTCAGAGCATAGTTTTCTTCAGATCAGATCTACTAAACACTCAGAAAACGTCGACGTCTTTCATCTTATTTACCGCACCGCTAAAGACCGCCGACATTTTATAACTATCTACACAAATATTGAGTATCATAGGCAAAGACACGCGCGACGATCTAAACCTACCTCAATATTCCAGCAGTTCTCAAAAGACTTTATTGAAAATTTGCCAAATTTTTGTTTATTTTTTTTTCCTCTAAAACTATGAGCTTTAGATCCCATGTTATATAAGGTTTTTTTGTTTGTCTTGTCGTTCCCTACCACCAGTTTTTTAAATGACATGAAATTAATTACACCCTGTATATTGTCTTTCATTAAAATTACGGAACTTATAACCCTAGTACACTGTATAATATACTATTTTGCACAGTGTGCAAAATAATTCCTGTAGAGCAGTGCAATCAAAGAGACCTACCTTACGTTCCAAAAACCTCTTTTAAAATGGCCTGAATTAAATTGTATTCGCAGAATAAATAGTTTTTTACACCTTCCCAAAAATATTATTATCCAGTTATCTAATTATAAATACAGGGTGAAAGATATAGAATACATTTTTTCAATTATTTTTAATGACATTCATTCATTATTTATTATCCACATCTCGGCGTAGGTATTACGTTAAAGATCTCATGTAGCTTTAAAATAAAAAAATCAATGGATTTAGGTCTGGGTTACGAGCTGGTCAAGGAAATTCACTCCCACATCCCATTTAATGTTGCGGAAATATCAATTATTTTTGGTTATAGGCAAGTTCTTTCCATTTCTACCAATTTGAACACTGACATCTAAAATGATTCTCATATTAGGTACTCAACTAATTTTTAAAATAATGTTAATTTTAACGCCTTGTATCAGTATTAAATATAATTATTTTACTAAGGTATATTTTGTACAATATTCAAATTTACATCTTTTGAATATACATATGTATTACGTACCATTACTTATGCATAAGCTAGTTATTCAAAGGCCAAATGCCTGCTTGGATATTAAATTTGATACAACGCTATGGTTAACAAAACCTGTTAGTAATACCCAAACAAGTATGTTCCCGAACACTTACTAATTAGGCCTAAAGCCAATGACGAGAATCCTACGTTAGCCATTTACATACGATTCCCTTGGCTCATCACGCAACAAGAAGGAAAAGCACAATAAGGCAATTTGAGTAGGCAGATATGCTCCAGGCAGAGAATTTGTTGCTTAGCAATTTTATGTAGTCAAAGTAGCTTCGGGGCGGATTTTTTTATTATCTATTTCTTGATTAGAATCACTGAAAGGCAAAGAATTCATTTGCTGAAAAGAAAATATATCTTGTTTCTAGCACGTGTATTTCTATGAACGAATCTCTGAAATTAATTTAATTATACAGGGTGGTTCACAATGAAAGGGGCATACTATTATGCCAGATGAGAATTCGTATATGTGGATGAGAAATGGCTATTAAAAAATGTCTGACCTTTTTTTAATGAACTATCGAATGAGCTCCACTTAAAATTTCCTGAAGTCGCAGAAACCTTGTCGAAATTGGATTTCAGTCAAATTGTCTGAAACTGAGATATTATAGCTTATGACCTAGATACAAAATAAGGTTCACTGATTCACGATTTTCATGTAACATATTCCTTAATTACATATATATGAATATTTTATAATACCTTATATTTTACAAAGCATGTTTGGTATGCCTCTGAGTGTACCAAAAACATGCCATGACATATCTGTGTAAAATCTAGGTATCTAAAGCTTATCTGAAATGTGCCTTGAACTGGTCTGAGCAAGCCTAAACATGTCTTAACGTGTCTTCGCCAGGCTTTCGCGTATCTGTAATGTGTGTATAATGTGCCCTAACCAACATAAAAGGATGGTATACAGGATAAGTCCCTTTGCCTCTCACGTATGGGGTCCTTTATTAATGTGAGTCTCCTTGCCACTCATAATTAATGTTTGTATCTATCGAATATCTACATAATTTAAACCATCGTTGTTTTGTAGTAGATCTCTTTCAGCAGCATCTAATATTTAGTATAGAAGTGACGTTGGTGGATACCTGATATTTCGTTGGTGCAAGATACCATAAAATACTGGTAATATGAGAACATGTACGTACCAAGGTCCTGGCTCCAGATATGCAAGTACAGTAATACCCAACAATTTAATAGTCTTCATCGTAATTATTTTCTCATTCAGTATTATAAGCAATCATTATTTGTTGAATGATTGCATTTCTAAAACGTGAATATAGTCTAAATCGTACATAATGCAGCACCAGTGCATATGCAATAATATGCATCTTCCGGAGAAATGTCATCTTTTCTGTTTAAATTATTTTGAATATATGTTTGTGCTAAATGTAATTATACTTATACACCAACAGTTAGATCTTATAAGTATTTAAAAGAGAGTTCAGAAAAGTTTGGATGTTGATTGTCCTCAAGACGAATCCACTCAGTTCCTCTTCGACGTTATTTTTCTGCCTCCACCTGTGCATTGACAACATTTACCTTCTTTAGGTCTCTGTAATAAGGTTAATTCTAACTCTGTATATGTCCCTTCCATCAGTACATAATCATGAAATCGATTAATTGATGCACCAGCTATATGGTAAATGTCGCCAATATGAGCCGTGTGTGTGTGTCATTCATTATTGCTTGCGCAAAAAAAGTGAAAATACTACTATGACCATTTCGAGTTATGTTGGTTAGGGTGCATGTGTGTGAACCTTATTTTATTTCTAGGCCAAAATCTAGTCATTACTTAAGGCTGGGCACATGAGAACTTTTGTACTCCATTATGTATGTAAAACATTGCGACGACCATATTTAGAAGCTGAAATACCATCCTGCTGCCAATGATAACCCAAAATTATATCAGTTTTAAGAACACGATATAGTTCAACTGTGAATTATTGAAAGCATGTTTTTGATTAGAATACTCAGTTACCCCACATCCACCTAGTGGATTGGAACTATAGTAATCGTAAAAAAAAATAAAAATTTTTTTTTCCCTTGAAATTGGTTTAGAATGTCATGAAACGGCGAGATTTTAAATTTGAGCGATGAAAATTTTCTGTCTGTCGGTCTGTCTGACTGTCGGTCTATTTAAGATATTAACGAAATTTTGCACGCGTATATATTATAACGGGATCTGGAACTGGACTGTTTTTTGAACATATTAGTTGAAGGTTTGGGGGGTAAATAGGGGTGAATAAGTAAAGCAAGCTGGTAGGAGTACAGAAACTTGAAATTTCGTGTGTGTACTAGAAGCCAAGGCTTCAAAATGTTTTATAATGTCAATATAATAATAAAATAAAATTGACATGTTCACTTGAAATTTGGTATACGTATATATTATAATGACATCAGGAACTAGATTATATTTTGGGATTATTCCGGTAAAGGGTTGGGGTTAAATAGGGGTGAACAGGGGAAAATAAGTAAGGCAAGCTGGTAAGAGTACAGAAATTTGGCATTTGTTATATACTAGATGCGAAGGCCTGAGGTTTTTTTATATTTTCCCTCCTTTTTTCACTTCTATTCCCTTACTAAAAGAGTTGATAAAATTAAATTTAGATTTCCACTTGAAATTTGGCAAGATTTTCACACACTAGAGTGCAAATATAGTCAATATATTTCCTTTATAGTGATTTTAATGAAAAATCTGGATGTGGAAGTAGTGATTCCTTAGGCAGCGGTTTTTTATTAAATTCTTAGTAAAACGATTTGCTCAGTGGAGCTATACAGTATGTCTCATTTTTCATGACTCCAATATTACAGCTCTCTTATTTATATTGCGATTTTTTTATTTGGATGGAAGGCACTTATCCATCAGAAGATTTTGTAACGGTAAGACATTTTAGAATCCCCAGTGACGTCTGTCGTAATGAAGAAAAATGTACCTAATTTTCCACAAAAAGATATTAGGCAAAGTTTTAACTGTAAAACAATCTCATATTCTTATTCGTTGTTATCAAAAACTCACTGAATCCGACGTGGGTTTCAAAATATTTCACCGTGACTTATTCTCTTGATGGATAAGTAACTTTATCTCAAATATAAAAAAATGGCATTGTGAATAAGAGAGCTGTGATATGGAAGTCCTGAAAAGTGCGACATACTGTATAACAGCTGCCAGTTTTTATAAATCCAAGCGCAATATTTTCTAGTTCAAGTGAGCACTTGTAAAATATAAAGCACAAATGGATTATGATGATGTCCGCCACAAAGAAGCCCTAATAGCCCCATTCGCGTTATAGGATATTTGGCGAACCGAACCAATTTTGCCTAAGCCCCAGTCCTTTAAAATTCCATTAAGCCAACGATTTCACTAATCTTTTTCATTTCTTTTCCAGGTTGCTCCGAACATTATCGAGTTTCTCAAATCTCCAGTTAATATAATAGATTTCACGGCCACGTTGAGCTTCTATATCGACATGATCCTTATATTCGAGAAGAAGTCGCAGCTACTGGATTTTTTCAGTATAATACGGATATTGCGGCTATTTAAGTTGACCAGACATTCCCCAGGATTAAAGATCCTTATACACACGTTCAAGGCGTCGGCGAAGGAGCTCGGGCTGTTGGTTTTCTTTCTCATCTTGGGGATAGTGGTCTTCGCTAGTCTGGTTTACTATGCGGAGAAGATGCAGGTGAGTTTTCTTCTAATTAAAGTATATCGGAAATCGAAATCAATGTTGAAATGTTGTATACAGGGTGGTTCAGTTATTTTAGACAATCTCCAGTATGCAATCGTGTTCATATTTTTTGCTTTGATTGCTATCCGTATTATGTATAATTTTGAAAAATATTAGCCTTTAATATCTAATCGTTTTACAGTACAAAAATATCTTTAAAAGTTAAAAAATAATTTGTATCTTTTGAACAGCTGCCTCAATCTTACCGAAACTTCTGTGAATGACAGATACTATTGTAATGCATTGCGAAAAATTTGGAAAAAGTATCCCATGACAGGAATATTTTCTTAAATTCCTCTCAATTTTTTTTTAAAATTAATTAACAATTAATTAAATTAATTAATTAAACGATATTATGAGTGGACAGTACTTGAAAATAATAAAATGTCCTTGTCTCTCAATTTGATTACCAAAATTTTTGTTATAAATTTGCGGGGTGGTATTCTATAACATACTTTTATTGAATCGATATGACCCCTAGAAGGTCCTTGAAATAAATAAAACGTAATTTTCTATTAATTACACAGCCACACACACAAAAAAATGTTCTGTGCAGCAGACCAAAATATGGTCCTTGGGACCACTTTTATATACGATCTATACATGCAACTTCCCCTCTGTTCTTAATACCTATAATTATCATATTTATGCAGACGACACGCAACTTTATCACTTTTTTATTTATTAATAACGATATAAAAGCTTTAGTAAATCTTTCCAAACAACACAATCTTAAAATCAATTCCACAAAACCTTCGGTTGTATTATTTGGAAATAGACATGGTGATTGAACTGGGAGAGGATAAGATAGAAGTGGCATCTAAAGCAAAAACTTTAGGTATGGTTATAGATAATCTACTCAGATTTACGGATCATGTTTCTCATTTACTAAAAAAATCTTATGGCAAACTAAGAATGATGTATCCTAAAAGACACACTTTTAACAGAAAATCAAAAATAATTTTATGCGATTCTCTTGTCATTTCTCAGTGCAATTACTGTGACTTTGTTTTTGGGCCATGCCTTACATCAAGATATTCTAAAAGAATACAAATCTTACAAAACTCATGCTTAAGGTTTATATATGGTATACGTAAATACGATAGAATATCACATACTCTAACTAAAGCCCATTGGCAGGACATGGCTAGTCGTAGAAAATTGCATGCTTATATATTATATCATAAAATTTTAACCAGTCATACTCCGGCATACCTTCATAACAAAATAAGATACAGAACAGATGTTCATAATATAAATATAAGACGTAAGGATGCATTAACTATTCCTCAGCATAAATCCTCGCTGTTCCAAAGATCCTTTATATAATATGTAATATAGCCGCACAATTAAATGAGTTACCAAAAGAGTCTCTGTCAGTAAAAAGGTTTCGTATCTTTGTTCTCAATCTGTTACATAAAAATCAAGAGCCGCACTAATAGTGTTTGTGTGTTCACATCTGTTCATTTTTGTTCTAGTAACATATAGTATTAAGTATCCCCAATTATGTCATAGCTCAAATTCTGTTAGAGGCATTATATCGTTTAGTTATACACTACTTTTCTCTCTACTTAAAATTTATTTTCGTAATGTAAGTAGAGCAGTTAATTTCAACTGAACTTGCGCCTTTTAAAATTATATATTGCATAAAACAAATATATACATATATCTACATTACCTGGGAAAACATTGTACTATGCATTTATATTTTGTTTAATAACACTGTTTATTATTATTATATGGATTTGGTGCATCTTTTGACGCTGAATCCCAATAATTCCAGAAATGGATCTAGCGTGTCCATTTTTTTTTTTTTTTTTTAGTCAAAAAACCTCTGAAAATGATGTAAAATCATAGAAATAATGTAGTAATTCTTAATGAAGTGTAATAAATGGTACATGTTTTGTAGTCTAGGTTAGAGAATAGACATTCGTGCCACAGTAGGCTATTTCTATAAATTAAACCAAAATCCGCCCTTATGGGGGGTGAAAACTACTTCTAACATTTATTAGACCATTCCATTTTAATATTTTTTATTTTCTTTAACTATATAACATTTCATAACTAAATCTAATGTGCTTCATTGTACAATCTTTACTTCTCCGTGTTTTATTGCTCACAGGGTGAGCCAAAACACGGGGACCGCCGTTGGTATGGCCGATGACTTTAGATTTTTTGAAGTTATTTATAATTTTATATTTGCAATCATACTTCATGAAAATTGATATGAATTTATTTACAATATTTCTCCCAAGAGAATTAAAAAAAAAATAAGGAAAAGAAAATGTTAGGGGCAGATACGTGGATACTCTTTCAGATATATAGGGAAAAATCAAATAAAACCCTACTAAAGACAATGTCGACAGATAAAAACTGGGGCATATAAATGCCGGTTATGTGTAATGTCGCTATGTCAGCGGGGTAGGGGGAGGAGAAAGATAGGAAAAAAGGTGGTTTTATGTCTGTGTGTTGTTTCGTGTGCGTGTTTTGTTTTGTGACGTGGGTTTGTAGGGTGAAGTTATTGTCACCGTCTTTCGAAAAAGACGGGGAGTCTTTGGTGTAGTAATTTGTGTCTATGTGTAGGGTTGTCGTGTATACGTATATTTGTTATGTCTGCAGTCATCTCCGATAACTGAATTTTATTTGCGAAAAAGGCCTGAGCCGTCTCGTCTATGAAATCCCGAATATACGGGAGGTTTGTGGTTCTGTGCAGTTCAATTATCGGAGTGTATCTGTCCGCGTTAGTGAGTAGTCGTATAAGTTTGTTCTGTGTCACTTGTAACCTCTTGCACTGGGTGGCGGAGATTAGATTCCAGGCCGCACATGCATAGGTCATGAGCGGCCGAAAAACTGCTTTATATAAAGTGAGCTTATTATTTGTGGAAAGTTTGCTTCGCCTGTTTACAAGAGGGTACAGTCGGTTCAAGTACTTCTAACATTTATTAGACCGGTGAATTTAACTTATAAAAGTATCGTTGCTCTTATCACGCCAATTTTTTCTTTAAATAGTAAAAAATTAGCCACATTACCGGAAAATACTCTTGTTGTAATTCACCCGCCGCTAAATTTGTTATTGCAAAATTACAGCAAAATTCATAATTGCTTATAAGCCTTTTTCTTAGTAACTTCCATTCTGATCATCCGATTTGAACTTTACAATGCTCATTTTACTCGGGAATACATGCACGTTTAAAGGATATTGGTTCCATTATACTTGAATAATTGTAACGGAAAATTTTTTTTCGTTTATGCACCCACGCTACGTAAATTTGAATTAACATTGTTGACTTATTCTTTTAACTGACTTTCACGTTTACTTCTTTAATCCTTTGATATTTTGAATATATTTTATTATTAAATGAGGTCATGTTACAAAGTTAACGTTGCTATATAGTTATTTTTGGGAATTTTTAAAGGATATTCCGTGTAGTAATTATTTTTTATTGAGGCACGTGTTTGTGCGATTTCGGTGTCCGCTGGACACATGCATCTTTGTTAACTCAATTATCGCGGCAATTTTGTATTTTGTGGTCGCTTGAGAGACAACACTGTGGTGTTTATAATTTTCTTAGATCATTGTGGACGAGGATTAAACTCGAAAATTTTTAAATAACCAAGTCGTGCAGTTTTGTTTGGTTAATTTGACAATCAAATAATTGTTCAAAAAAATATAATATAATACTTCTAGCCACAGAGTGACCCTCGACGAGCCCTGAGCTAACCGGTTGCTACTCTTTCATAGCTTCCTCAGCAGCCATCTGAGAAATTTGTGGTTGCATAATAAATATTATTCTTACATAACAAAAACTAGCGAATTTTTGCAATTTTCCGTATTCCGTTTTCCGTATTCAAAGTTGCATAACTATACGAATTTTTCAGTTAGATTGCTCAACATTTTTTGCGTATATAGACTCCGGTGTCCGTTTTATCATAATTGCAAAATTTTGCAAAATCAAATTAAATTGTTTGTAACTTTGGACCAAGGCACTTTTTTATCATGACTTCTTCGATAATTTACAGGGTTTGGTTAGTATTACTCATTGTTATTCAAAAGAAAATTCTTTTTCGATAAATTATCATTATTTATTTATAAAAAATAAAATTTGCAAGTAACAAAAACTGCAATAACTTCTTTAATTATGCAAATTTTAATGAGATTCATACGGAATTAGATACGTCGGGAAGAAATACGCTGATTTCACCTTTTGTGAACCCTTTTTGGACTATTTTAAGGCCGAGATATCAACGATTTTAGTTTTGGCACTGTTGAGACTTTTGTAATTAACATTTTCGAAAAGTTCGAAATGGAGGCCATATGTGAGACACTTCACTATCTGAAGTTATATTTTTTATATGTTTTTTGTAATTACTACACTTAAAAAAAAATGATATGAACTACTACTATTATTTCCGCATAGTAAAGTGCAAATATAGTTAAGAAGTTTACGTTTAAAGAGACTTGGAAGGAAAATCTGGATGTACAAATAGTGATTCCTTAGGCAGCGGTTTTTTTTTTACTATTTTTAGAAAAAGGAATCGGCGTGCTAAGAGCAACAACACTTTTATTTATTTTTTGGCCTAAAATCACTGGTCTATAAAAGACGCAAGTGAGTGTGAGAGATGTACAAAGGCCAAATTTTTGTATCTCTTAGTGCAAAATATCTGACATCGGTGCGACAACCAGCCATTACTTTCAAAGGGTTGAGACTCACTCCTATGTCAATGTAAATAAATGTAATCTCAAAAGTTTCAAAGCGAGGGAAAAATTGTAGTTTTGTTTTTGTAATTTTAGGCAGGGTGGACAAATATGCAGTGAATTCGATCCAACCACCGACACAGGACTAGAGACTACCCTTAAAGGTGGTCTATGCTCAAATGATGTATAGGGGTGCTATTGAATTTCGGGAAGGATCAAATATTTGTAGCTCATTGCGCCAAATATATAAATTTAGTACGGCATCCACCCAATATTCTTAATAAGGTTGAAAATCACCCCTATTAGAGGGGGGCGATGCATAAAAACTACCCCCCCAGACGGACGAATCTCATTAGTACTAATATCCGGGAACAAAAATTCAGTTATTTGTAGTTTTAGGTGGGGTAAATAAATATATTGTCGCTATTTTACCCTGGGAACTGGGCTAAAATGGAAGTGAAGGCATGCATGTAATGAAAATTTTAAATATCACTTCCGGTTTAGCCGAAATATGACAGAGCGTAAAATTTTCTCTCCGAATATCTAAACTGAACAGTGTAGACATGAATAATTTTTCAACATAAGTTGGGTGTACTTGACCGTACTTTTCGTTGACCTCTTGGTATACAGCGCTTTGTAAACCATCAATTTTGTGGATAAAATACACAATAAAAAGTAAAAAGGATGCCTGAATAACGTCAAATATACAAAAGTTTGTCGAGGTCGCATTTGGAATTGCTGGTGGGTAGCTGAATATGTACTTGAAAGAGACTGAGGGATTTACATGAAAGGAGTGAAAAAGGGTTTGTTTTACGTTTGGTCTATGAAAGGAACGATGCATAGGCAGAATGTCGCATTGAATAGTTTAACCACCAATGTGAAAATATAAAAATATGCCCTACTTACGAAGAAACAATTTACATAGGTACCTAGTGAAACAGTTTGTAGCTATCTGGATGGATACAAACCAAATTATATTCTAAGGAAAGAGCATTAAATATTACATCGTAAAAGGAAATGGGCGATCGATATGGCGGATCATCAGTAGCGTATCTAATTTCTTATTTTTCGAATAAAAATGACAATACATTTTGTTGTAATAAGCTGTGTGCATGATAATCTCACATTCCGGAACGAAAATGGTGACTTTCCGCCACTGTATATAAGTAACTATTATTACCCTAATATCTTCTTTCAAACGTGATTAAAACTCGGCCTTATTAACCGAGCGAGATATAATTGGTAAATTAATTGGTACCAAAAAATGTAAGAAACTGGTAATAGGCCGCTTCAGCATTTTTTATTATTTTAGAAATAGAAAGTTTTTTTTAAGGCAATTTCCAAATTTTTTTATTTTTATTCCAACGTTTAAGCCCTTAAATATATTATCAGAGTTGAATCGCGCGAGAACGGGGCGGACCTTCTCGTGACGTCATTTTGCAGTTGCTGACCGGTCTGATCATTTACATTATACATTCTATTATACGGCTTCATTGCTATTTCAGAAAGTGTGGAAAATAGGCATTATAAGTCCCATTCTGAAACCAAGTAAACCCCCTCACAACCTCTTTAGTTATCACTTAATTCCAATCCAGCAATTTGATTTCGGGAAGATAAACAGCACAAGCATGGTGCTCTGTAAGATCGCATAGGACATTCTGCAAGCTTATAACAAAAAACAGTGCACTGTGTTGTTGATCCAGGATATAAAATATTTAAATTATCTTGTAACTTTAATCAAAAGTTCTATAGAGGCGCCCACTATATCTCTATAAACATCGACATCACACTATCCACTTAAAAACGCATTTCAGAAAGCGTCCTGCAGGGGGCCATCCTGTCACCCATCCTCCACAACCTTTACACTTCACACGTTCCCTCCCTCTCACCCCACAACCAACTTCCTGTTACATGCTTGCAGCAGATGATACCGTGCTGTATGGGCGGCTGTTGTCTAAACGAAGGTTCGGCAGAATCTCATCAGCCATCAGCAGGTTATCGCTGAAAGCTGCCTACTGCTGCTGCTCCTCGTTGCTCGAACTGAACTGACGTTCTCTGTGTTGTGCGGCTCCTTATTTATGCTGTGGAGTGGGGCGCACATGCGCGCTTGGCTACGTGTTACTGGCCCTCTACTCTCTGTGGGAGTCGTAGCGGGCGCCCGAGCTAACCCTACAAGTGGCATCCCTGCAACGCCACGTTTCATGTGACCTCTCGCTGACGATTGTGCGTCCCCGTGTCTAGTCGTCGCTGGAGGTTATAGTGTTCCACTTTGGTTGGTCAGCGCTCGGCTCTTGTCCCTTGTGAAGGATTCCGTTGTGGCTGGCTGTAGTGTCTCATTGGAAATTGTCGATACTCGATGGTGCCTCGTTGCGATCGGTTCGTTTACCGTGGGTCATCGTGTGTTTTCCGTTATATATCTTCCACGACTAGACACAGGGATGCACAACCATCAGTTGTACGTGTAGGATTTATTCGTGAGTTTGCAGACTATGCGAGTTTAGTTTTCTCCACTAAGATTAAGTCAGCAGATTACCATGACAACATGAAATCTGAAAATTTTGAAAAGTGGCTGACAGAGACTCTTGCCGGGATTACAAACTCTAAGCATTATTGTTTTAGATAATGCTAAGTACCACTCTCGGGTTGAAGAAAAGCAACCAACCCGATCTTGGACGAAAAAAAAAAAATAGAGAGCTGGTTAAAGACTATGTTGTCGACAATTTAATTAGAGAGCATGGACGTGAAGTACTGCGGCTTCTACCATAGCACTGTCAGTTCAACTCAATAGAACTTGTTTGGGCAATTTGTAAGGAGTAACAATTAAATATTATAATTTGTTTATTTAATACTATAAATTTACAATAGATATATTATATCTGCTTATAATTCAATTTACCTTAAATAAATCTACGTAAACACATCAAGTAAAATATAAAGCAAACCGACGCCACTGTGCATTTGAAAACACCAACGAGCCTACGGCATCTTAGTTCAGACGTTCGTGACGTCACACCGGGACTCTATCAGCGAACCGACTTTACTTATGAAGCACGCTGACTATTCCCAAATTCAATTAACTCGCACACTACTTCGACAATAGGCTTCAGTTATATTTTGTGCTCTGTGGTGAAAACCATAATCAAATGACTGAAAACATCGATTTTAAAATTAGAAAAAAAAAAAGAATTTCAATAGAACCGCTTGTCATATTTTGACAATCAAGACATTCATTACAAAAAGTTGGTATAAACTAACAGCAGTAAGAGCAGTATTTGGTGAACCTGCAATGGCCCCTTTACCATGTTTTCATTAATATGGGGGTGGTCATTTTTATTGTTTATACCACGTACGGTCAGGACTAATTAGCAATATTAAGGCAGCACATTTAAAACACACGTAAACGTATGTTATGACATCTGCGCATGGGCATTTTCTTAGCGTTACCTGTCAGATTTGACGAAACGCCAAAAAATCGTAAGAAACATAACCTACATTATTGCCATAGTTTGTTAAGGTTATGTTCCACTTCACATTTAGTTTGCTTTGATTCTAGTTTTGTGTCTTGCGTGGGGTAAAATATAAATATAAAATATATTTAGGTCAGATTCAGGTTATTGAAATCTTAATAAAACATGGTAACACCCTTGAAACGGGTAGAAAATCATCCAGCAGGACGGATATATTTTACCAATGAGGATGCATTTATTGCGAGAGGTTGTTGGACAAAACCCTATGAAGACAACACTAGGTGCAACCTTCTTCAAATGAGCATAACTCAAATAGTTGGAAAATTCATATATTCCAGTTAGAACTTTAAAAGACAGAGTAAAAAATTAGGGTTAGGTGAACTGTCAACTAATCAAAATGTAAACAAGTAATACAAATA
Organism: Stenurella melanura; assembly: GCA_963583905.1. Lineage (NCBI taxonomy): Eukaryota > Metazoa > Arthropoda > Insecta > Coleoptera > Cerambycidae > Stenurella > Stenurella melanura. The sequence continues at coordinate 101,677,762 of OY757316.1, read as the reverse complement.
GGACAGACTACGTGGTTGGAATTAATGACTTTGCCGTAACTCTATTTTAGGGCGCAACAATATACCTAAACTTATTGGGTTTACGTCGCGCTAATACGTTTACGTATAAGCGTTGCCTTAGTGTCTAATATCGTTTACACGTGGACAGTTCTCAATGACTTGTGAGTTCACTTTGATATGTTACGTTTCAAAAACTTACGCCTTTTCCTTGTTAGGCCTGTTGATTCATCACGGTGATCTATCTAACTTTTCTGACTCGACATTTACTAGTTACCAAATAAATAAAACACGTAATTTTAACCACACTTAAAACTATATATATACAAACAAAACACGAAAGTAATCGGTGAAACATTTAACAAAAAAGAATAGAACTTAGAATATAAACAAAAATAATAAAAATGGAACTTAAAATTAAAACAATAAAGAAAAATATTCAAAACGTCCGTGGCCCAGTATTTGAGAAAAAATGTTACGTTGGTCATAAAAGTTACTTTATAATAAGCTACATAAACTGAGTACCTGAAGGGCAGAAAAGAAACAATACCATTAGTGAACGTGAAGTGAACTATTTCCGATAAATATATTTAGAAATTAATTAAGCAAACACCATTTTCCAGTGATAATTCGAATGAGATTTTGATTTGAATTTAATTTGAACTCTAATGAAAATGAACGAAGTTTGAATACAAAATTTCAAAATACGCATCTATACGCGGTGGCACTAAAAATCTCTTATGTTGAAAGGAGGACAATGTTCACTAACCGAGAGCCGCACGAAAAGTGGTGTACTTTCCTGACGGGATTATCCTAGTCAATTTTTTGGTGAAATGGAGCGCGGTTCTTCTGAATTATTCTGAACAATGAATGCGAACCCGCCCCTGTCTAGTATTTAGTCGCCTTCTAGCAGTTATTGTCCTCTGCCGTAAAACTTATGAGCCAAAATAGTAATATCGCTCGGCCACTTACGTCCTCAACCGAAAAATATGGCCAAAATACTTACCCTAAATATAAAACATTCCATTCACAGCAACTTAAACTATTCTATATCTAAGCTAGCGAGATTTTGTTTTTGGATTCCTTCTCATCGAAAAATCTCGCCAGTTTCCTGTCTAATTGACAGTAAATGGGGATCTTTGAACCAACCATAGTATTTACGGGATGACCCGCTCCCTGACTAATTTAGATATTTCCTCAAATAGTGTTATTTTACCTTGCTCACGTTTTCGCGTAATTAATCTCTAAGCAAGCAATTCCACGCTTGGCCGAAACGAATATTTTCCCAGACTTTCGCCGTTATGTTTTTATAAGAGCTGTCAACTGGTAGTAAAACATTTCCGATTTAAAAAGTATTCTACAGAACACTTTATAGTTATTGACGAAATGGGTTTTGTCATAGGCACGGAAAGACTGTTAAACTATAAACTTATACTTTTAAAAACTCTTTAATTTTACATTGAGCCGACGCTTTTATGACATGTTTTATTTAGGTAGGATGCCACTTTCTCCAAACATCGCGCTATTTTATGAAAATAATTTTAATTTTAATATACAGGAAATTACGCCTTTTAATGTTTCAAAAAGTTTCATTAAAACTTTACACGTGTTTCGGCTTATTAGGCCTTTATCAAGAGTACAAGATATTAAATTATTTTGACTTATTTACGCTTTATTACATTTGTTACAAACCAGTCCAGGGAAACACAGCGTTCCCGCTACATCATCTAACGTCTTGTATATCAGCCCATGCGTAGAAGATATGTAACTTTAGGCGGGAGTTACATAGCGGATATACCATTCTTTGGAGGGGTTGTCTATTAAATGTTAGGCAAGTAACAAATCCTTGCTCTTTGATAGAGAAGAGGTTCGGCAAAATGTCCATGTTTGGGGTGGCTCGTCTCCTGGCGTCGGTGGTAGGCCTCAGTAGCGGAAATAGGCCGACGTTAAATAAGTGAGGAAAAAGAGAGCAGTATTTAATTCTACAACCATCCTTGACAAGATAATATTGGATATCACGGTATTATGTAAGTAACCCCTTTTATTCCCTGGAGAACTAAGAAGCTCGCTGCAACAAACAAAAATAATCAAATAAACTAACATTACACTCAATCACAACCTTCCTACTTGCGTAGTCGAAAAAAAGCACCCTATGAAAATTTAAAATCAAGTATGATACAACCAGCCGAAAATAAGAAAAGGTAGTTGAAGGATATGTCAAACTACAATATTCATGAGACGCACAAGTATACAAGACCCTTCTAGTTGTTGTCGAAGCGAACTTAAACTTGCTTTAATAAGATCGGTCGACCGATATACCGCAGACATCCAGAGATCGGGTCGGGTCAGATGCAAATCCATTGAATTTATATTTGTATCGTGTCGGGTTCATTTGCAAACTGCGGGTCTGTGCGATATTTGTTCACTCACCTAAATAAAATATGAAATACTGCCGACGGTTATATCAAAAAACAATTTCGTATTATGAATGTTCTAGTACCTATATTTTACGGGAACGGGATGGGATATTGTTTTATTTATTTTATCTTATATTACGATTCAAAACATAAAAGTTTTATATATGAAACAAAATAAAACTTATAAATGTATCACACTAGAATAGAAAGCCAAGCAAAGGCTGCCTTCTTTGTTTTATTATGATTATGAATAATAAAACAAATATCGTTATTTTATCAAATTAAACATTTTACTACTTGTTTAAGAGATTTTTAATTTTAATTTAAAATTTGTTTCCACAAATTTTAAATTTTCTTTGAGTGTACTTAATGGATACGGACGCTTGAATTTTCACGGTCAGTCGAACAATACCTTAAAATAAACTATTTTTGAATCGAAATTTTACCGCCAAAGACACTACATCATTTCACTGCGTAGTCTTGACGTCATCAGTTGCTTTGTCAGTAGACAAACGTCATTTTGTATTAAAAACACATGTTATTTTACTGTCTTACCATTTTATAATGAAACTAAGTGGCGCTTCGTGCGAAAATGCAGAAATACATCCAAAAACGCACCTGGAAGAGGTTTAGAGACAGTACCAGAACACTTTTGAATCACATGTAAATCGTAAATAAAGCGAATAAAACGTGTTTACTGTTTAAACGAGATTTAAACCACTAATAAAACTCGATGACGTCACCGCCAATCATAGAGTGTTTCGCATACTCGTCCAATTATTGAAACTTTATGTTATTTATTTGTTAATTTGATGGACGATAGAATGCTATTTAAATATCAAGGAGTGTTTTATTACAACAATTTCTTCATTTTAATAATATCAAAAAAGCAACTTTGCGCATAGTAGTAGACAAGAAATTATGACAAGAAAAAATCAAGTGACAAATACATATGTATGTAATTATGTATGCCAGTATACATATATAGACATATATACCTATATACGCGCATACATACAACTATTTCGTAAATCCAAATATAGGTATACTATTAATGTATATCCTATTTATAACGTAATCCTAAATATCACTTGCAGCTAAATACAGTCTTTATTTTAGACAGAGAGGTGTTAAATTCATCAATATTTTGTTGTACTGAGGAATAGTTCTTACACATTGTAGAAACTGGCGACGATTCAAGTAACAGTTTACGAGGCGTAGGTTGGTTGAAGGTTTGAACATGTCTAGAACTGGGACGAGGAACATTTAACTTAAGCTGGCTTAGCAGATCTGGGCAGTTGATTATGGAATTCAATAATTTATATAGAAAAATTATTGAATGCTCTTTTCTACATGTATCTAGAGAAACCATGTCACATTCTAAAAATAAGACTTCATGGGGATAACCAATTGGAGGGTAGATACCAGTTAGTTTAAAGAATACAAATTTGAAAAGCTTTCTCTGTACGTTCTCGAGCAAGCGAACTTGATGTTCCATATATTAGGGAGGCATACTCCAAATGAAAACGAACATTAGTACTTCTCGTGAGCGAAACTCTTTTGAATTACGTATGATGAATCCCATGTTCTTATTGGCCTTGCCGAGAATTTCATTAATATGTTTACTGAAATTTAATTGGGGGGTCAATGGTGACTCTTTAAAGAACTTGAACGTTGCAGACAGCCATTGTTCAAACTATAAGGACATATACTCGCGTTCTTCTTGCAATAGAATGACAAAATATTACGCTTCTTATTGTTAAGTGACAGATTATTTTTTATACACCATCTACTTATACTGTCAAGATCATCTTGTAGGTTACTACAATCGCCTATGTCAGAGATTGAGCAGTATATTTTCATGTTATCTGCGTACAGTAGATGTTTCGTATTAAGATTGTGTATAATGTCATTTATGTAGATATTAAATAGCAGAGGACCCAACACCGACCCTTGTGGAACTCCGGAAGTTGCGTTTAGATTTTTGGATTTGTTGCCTTTGTGTTCAACAAGTTCTAGTCTGTTGCTGAGGTATGACTTAAACAGAGTGATCAGATTGAGTGACAAACCAACACCATCAAACTTGTTCAGTAATACACCCATGATCATTGATCAAAGGCCTTTGAAAAGTCGGTGTATATTACATCTATCTGACCTTGTCGATCGAGAACCTCTGAGACATACTGCGTAATACACATCAGATTCGTGGTTGTTGATCTACTTTTCATAAAACCGTGTTGGTGGGGTATAATGATTGTCTTTATTGGATCGAACAATAAAGAATGCATCATTATTTCAAAGACCTTTGCAAAGTTTGAGATGATGGCAATAGCTCTGTAATCGCTAATTTCACGCCTGCAACCATTTTTAAAGATTGGGCACAAGCGAGCTGTTTTACATATTTGGGGAAAAGCGGAAGTTTTAAGAATTGGGTTGAAAATAAACTTAATTGACTCAATACTGAGGATATCAAAATTATGTCTCATATAAAAAATCGACAAAGGTATCTACACAGAACTTCACTCTTTATTTAGAAAGGGCCGGCCACTCTAAAAAATTATTAATTACGAAACGACATGAGAATAATAATCGGAATGTAGTTATCATTATTATTACAAAGAAAATCTGATAACTTACATACAAATTATTAAATAAAATGTGCCAAATATGGATGGCTTGCGTAAATGCGGTTACAAATTTCTACCATAATTGAATAATTTCTTAGGATGACCGCCCTGTATGTTTTTCACTAAAACTATAATAGATGGCTTTCTTACCAATTGTGTTAAATGTACAGATTCGGAAAATGTTCGTTTAGATATGACAATAGGAGCAAGCAAGAGCGAAGCAACTAGGCTGTTCTTGTTTATCTTATAACACATCCCCTGCTTTCCCCACCACATGTGTGTGGGTACTCTGTCTGCGGCATTTCAATTTGTTTCCGTCTTTCTTTAGGTTTTAGTGCAATACCAAAATCAACACTTTCCGAATGTGTATGTCAAATATTATTGCCATCTGTGACATTGTTGCTTGCACATCTACGTAGAGGAATGGAAGTATAGTGATTATATTATATAGGTTTAGAATTTCATGAAGGACATTTTAAATTTAAGCAAAGAATAATAATAAATTGTCCTTATTAAGGGCGAACATTACATTTTTAGTTCTCTAACACTTAACACCAAGAAATTGTTTTTCCATCATCTATTAGTGGTAAAAATATTTTTAAAACATTTTTTTTAAATGAGTAGAATGTCTTGAAATGTGGAAATTTTAAATTTAAGCAGAAAAGTTTTTCCATCATCCATCTTATAGTAGTGGCAATTTTTTTTTTAAATTGGTTTAGAATGTCATGAACCGTGGAAATTTTAAATTTGAGCAAAAATTTTTTTTTCCATCATTCTAATGGGAATAAAAATTTTAAAAACAATTTTTTTAATAGGTTTAGAATGTGGAACCGTGGAAAGGAGGATAGTCCTTAAGGTTGGTTTTCGACCCCCTTCAATTCTTGACAAAAATAAGTGAATTTGATTTTTTTAGTTAAAAAAAAATAGGCCATCTCCTGGTGAAATGAAAAGTTTTACACCTTTTCTACATGTCTTCACTCTGTATTTTAATTAAGTAAAATCTATTCATGTGTATATTTATATAATATGCGTTAACTAATATATGCTGGACAAATAGACACTTGAAGCAAGTAAACATGAAAGTTAGTAATCCTACTCTCAGTTTCAATCAGGAATAACGGCATAGATGTAGATATCTGTTCCATTGGGAATTTTTTATTATCGTGTGTTCTATTAGTAAAGTACTTTCTCTTATATGAGTAGCTCTTGTCTCTAACATTTTAATACATATTTTAACCCGATTTAGGCATATTAGTGTCTTGTCTTTCTGAAATAGGGGTGGGCGCGTAAACACTTTTCATTTCGCCTGGAAATGACCTATTTTTATTCACATAGCCTGAACAAATCGAATTTACTCATTTTGCCAAAAACTGTTAGGGAGCCTCCCCCTTTTAAATTTGAGCAAAGAACATTTTTCTCCATCTATCCTATAGTAGTGGTAAAAATATTTTTTAAGTTTCTATTTTCGAAAAATTTTTCTTTTTGACAGAAAAAAAACCCGACTGTTTACGAAACAGTAACAGCACGAGTACGACTTGAACCTAACCAGTTTTCTTGTTACCTACTTTATTTTACACTAATTAGATAAAGTCCAACTAATCATCGTAGAGTATATTTACTCTAGTTTGTCGTAAATTCAACTTTGGCTCTCAAAATCCTGACAGTCATCTGCCTTGTAGAAAATCTAAAAGGCGACAATTTCCCTTAGCGCGATAATGTCACACACGTGATAGTTTTTGATGAATGATTCTCGAGCGGCAGGCTCTTGTCTAGAGAGGGTCTAATTCCATCGTAAACTTATTTAAGTAATATGAGGAATTTGTCGCTTGAATTACTTTGATTCATCCGACCCAAATGGCTTAGACACATACCAGTGAGTATAAGCACAAAACTACATAAAACGTTCGTTAAATTAACATCAGAACTTAATTTAACGTATGTGAATTTGAAACATTCCCGAAAAGCGAATAATGAACATGTTCATGGAACATAGACGCCGGTTTTTCAAAATTAGCCGGGGCCTCGAGCTTCTTGAAATTAACAATACTTTTATGTATAGTATATCTATTCTCAATTTACAAATTCAGTCTAAAGCGTTGCTACCAGAATAAATCGTTACAAAGCCTGTTTGTGATAAAATAACACCGAAACCGTGCTTGAATATTACAAACCATACACGTATACGAATATAGTTAACCAGATATATTATGCGCTTACCTCAAATGAAAATGGTCAATTCTTCACCTGGCTCACCATTACAAGTCCCTTATCTGCTTTTGGTTCATTCTTAATATTGCCGGTAGTATAGCCGTAGGTTAAATGATATTTATTTGCTTTTATTAAATCATTTATGGAGTTGGTCATTAGCTAATATTATTTATTATAAATAAATAATGTATTATACATAAATTGTCAGTCGGCGCTTATGGCATCGCTGGTATTATGAACTATTCCTTTGTCGGTCACTAATTATAATTTTCTGACACTAGACATACTATATACAAGGTTACTGGTATATATGAGATATAACAATTTTTGTGTGTTTCCGGAAAATTATTCCCCGCGGTGATATTATTGTGAATAAAAAATGCCGTTTTCGTTTCCGAACCTCTTTGCTTCTGTTATGTACTTTAAGGAGATTTGTCATTATTAAATGAAAATAACAACAATAACTGTAGTATTGAGAAGTGACTAGGGCAAATAAGTTGTGTATAGTTCACTCCATATTTTCACTGCACATAAAAAACTCAAAGCAGCCGACAAAGCTAATTTTTCTGAACTAGATTAAATAACAAATGTAATGTATTACTTAATAGATAAAACATCATTACTTTCATGTAAAATATGTTGTGGCATGATGAAGATAAGAAATAATCGAAAACACGCCTCTTTTAATTAATATTTCCAAGTGTTGTGATAGTTACACGAATCACCCCTAACTAAAACGTCATACCTAAGTAACAGATAAACAGAGACGTACTTTAAATTTATCTGTCAATGTTGTGAAGGACAAGCAATATGTCCATCAATGCATCAGACATTCCCATTTTGATGCAAAACAGAGTAAGATTTTTTAATTTACCAAAACCTAGAAAATGCCCCTTTTATCACGGGTTCAGTAATTTGTAGAGTTAGGTCAAAAATGAAAAAAAAAAAAACAATGTGGCCCAAAATAAGGGTGAATGTATCATCGAGATGCAACTTTTATTTATTTGCAACTTTTCTGTAAAGCTCACGATGAATAAGTACTATATATCTTTTGCAAATTTTCAATAAAACAATACATGAAAATTCAAAAAATGAGCCTGATTTATATACAGGGTGATTCACGTAGGCCATTCATTAGAAGTTTTTCAACTTGCAGTTGGATTAGAAACTTGAAATTTGGTATGCAACCATAATCGATCATGCCCGTTCTATCTAAAATTTTCAGTCCTCCAACTATACAGGGTGTGCCAAAAATTGGTACCAACTTTCTTATTTTAAATGGCAACCTATATTTTTATTTACATGGGTCGATTGGTCTTCTAATTCTGAGTTTAGAGAACCTAAGTTATGTCAACTTATCAATTACAATTTTTGACATATGTCCAATTTTTAAAAAAAAATTGCCGCTGTAGTAGTTTACGAACAAATTTGTATCTCGCAAACCTTTCAAAATTATGAAACCAAATTTGTGAAGCAGTTAGCTGGAAGTCCAGGCTAACTTCTGATGTCCCATCGGTGGTCCCATTTTGTACCGTATGGGCTCAGTCGATTTTCAAATGTCGAAATCAAAAATTGTCAAAAAGTCAATTTTTTCAAATGGCACCTACTATTTTTTTTCACACCATTCGAAATAAAATTGAATTTTAGGGTGAGTCACTTAAGCATTCTCTATACCTAACTTCACCCCATATCGAGTTATTCAATAAAAATCAAAAAATACCTTATCTTGCCGAGAGATTTCTTACTTCATGAAGTATGCCATGGAAACAAAAGACAGTTGTAATAATTTTTAAAGAAAAATATGGATTCTTATTTAATTACACACAACACCAACAAATTATTATTAACGAACAAGAACAATGTTGACTAAATTCTGTCAGTGAAAACGGTGCACACATTGAGCATTTTTATTGAAATAACTGTTTTGTTAATCTGTTTATTTGTTGTTATTTTGTTGTTATTATTTATTATTGCAATACAATTTTTGAATAAAAATTAAAATGAAATGATTGTTTCCAAAGCCTACTACCCTTGAGAAAAAAAACAATATTTTTTTCAAAAAATGCCAATAACTCAAAAACGACTGTAGATAGACATACACAAAGTTAATAAAAGTGGCCCTAAAATTCAATTTTGTATTGATTTCTGGCGTCAGAAATGGTAGGCGCAAAGATGTGCTTCGCAATTTGTTGAAAGCAGAATAATAGAATATTTGAACAAAAATATGGTCGTCACATTGAACATTTACGTCAGTGAAAACGGTGCACACATTGAGCATTTGTATTGAAATAATTGTTTTGTTAATCTGTTTATTTGTTGTTATTTTGTTGTTATTATTTATTATTGCAATACAATTTTTGAATAAAAATTAAAATGAAATGATTGTTTCCAAAGCCTACTACCCTTGAGAAAAAAAACCAATATTTTTTTCAAAAATTGCCAATAACTCAAAAACTACTGTAGATAGACATACACAAAGTTAATAAAAGTGGCCCTAAAATTCAATTTTGTATTGATTTCTGGCATCAGAAATGGTAGGCGCAAAGATGTGCTACGCAATCTGTTGAAAGTAGAATAATAGAATATTTGAACAAAAATATGGTCGTCACATTGAACATTTACGTCAGAATTTCGTCAACATTGTTCTTGTTCGTTAATAATAATTTGTTGGTGTTGTGTGTAATTAAATAAGAATCCATATTTTTCTTTAAAAATTATTACAACTGTCTTTTGTTTCCATGGCATACTTGATGAAGTAAGGAATCTCTCGTCAAGATAAGGTGTTTCTTGTATTTTATTGGATAACTCGATATGGGGCTAAGTTAGGTATAGGGAATGCTTAAGTAACTCACCCTAAAATTCAATTTTCTTTCGAATGGTGTGAAAAAAAATAGTAGGTGCCATTTGAAAAAATTGACTTTTTGACAATTTTTGATTGCGACTTTTGAAAATCGACTGCGCCCATAAGCTACAAAATGGGACCACCGATGGGACATCAAAAGTTAGCCTGTACTTCCAGCTAACTGCTTCACAAATTTGGTTTCATAATTTCGAAAGGTTTGTGAGATACAAATTTGTTCGTAAACTACTACAGCGGCTATTTTTTTCAAAAAATTGGACTTATGTCAAAAATTGTAATAGATGAGTTAACATAACTTAGGTTCTCTAAACTCAGAATTAGAAGAACAATCGATCAATGTAAAGAAAAATATAGGTTTCCATTTAAAATAAGAAAGTTGGTACCAATTTTTGGCACACCCTGTATAGTTGGAGGACTAAAAATATTATAGATAGAACGGGCATGATCGATTATGGCTGCATACCAAATTTCAAGTTTCTAATCCAACTGCAAGTTGAAAAACTTTTAATGAATGGCCTACGTGAATCACCATGTATATTGTTATAAAAAAAATAGGAAACCTAATATAGTTATACCACTTTTAAACGTTTAATATAATTTTTAAATTGAAAATATGCAAAAACTGTAGCATATTATTTATCGTGAAAAACTGTCTGTAACTCGGAAAATTAGCAAGTTGATTGATTGATTTGCCAGCGTAAGGTGGGCATTGCTGCCGATTCCGTGCATCCATGGAGGTTCGTTCCAACACGCAGCTTGGTCGTCCTTCGAACACGCCCAACGGACGGCCAAACCGTGTGTCGGAACCAAATCTCGGATGTTTTATATACCGCCGGACCGGCTGCATACGCTAGGTTGGACATTGGACATGCTTGTTATCAGCAGCGAGAGCCGCATGACGCATGGGTTGGAAATATAGGATGGGAAGTGTATGTGTTTGAGAGATGCTTCTTTTTAGTTTCCATGCTTCTATTAAGTTTCCATATTTTGTCATCATCAGCTGAGGTGTGATAAAGGTGTTTGCGAGATGCTTCTTTTCAGTGTCCATGCTTCTTTTAAGTATTCATCTATCGTCATCTCCTTATTTTCCTTCTTCTAACTTTTCTGTTTCTTCTGTCTCTAAATTTGGCAGCTTTTATTTTATTTTATTTTTAATTTATTAACCGCTCCACAAGTAAATATCCATCTACGGTGTAGTTGCTGGGAAGGGCCCTATGTCGCGGTAACAATATTTTTTTTACGTGTTATGAGAAAAGAAGTCCGAAGGCATAGTTTGCTCACCCTGTATGTCGTTTTCTTGAAACGTTTTTCCACGTCATCACCTATACATTATATTATGTTTATTATCTATATATTATGTTTAATATCTTCTCAATTTTGGTCTGCATTTTTTGTTTAAAATATAATAAATAAACCAATGCTAATGCTACATAAACAAAAACTTATCTGTTTCATTCACACATCTGGCTGGCTGTTGCTTGTTTTATACTACCCACTTCAAGAAGGGATGAATCCAGGTATAGATTTTACGGTCAAGCAATCAAGCAGTACACTTTTCTCGGGTTGTTTATGTACACTACTTTGTGTTGCCTTATTCAACCAACATAATTTAATCAAATATCAACTATATGAAATATTATTATTTCAATCAATGCAGAATTGTTCACGCTTCAATTCAGTATAATTTCGGCGTTTTGTTGCCGCTTTATCCGGATTTATCTCGATATCCCGTAGAAGCCACGAAACATGCGTCTCTCACCGAACTCGACACACTTTGAACTCCCAACTCGGAAAATTAGCAAGTTATAAAAAAATTCCAAGAGACAAAAAATGTTTAGAAGGCACCAACGCATACGCCTGAATTTTTCCGATTTTTTAATTACAAATTTTTAAAGCGCTACAATTTCAAAGGGGAAGTTTTCACATTTTTCCGAAAACACCCAGTGAAAAGGCACTTTACAGAAAAGTTGCAAATAAAAAAAGTGTTGTATTTCGATGGAACATTCATCTGAATTTTTTTCAGTTTTCTTTTCAACTTTTACATTTCCCTTCCCTCACTTTTAGGAATTTCTCGAATGACCATGTCTCGAAAAATAAGCATTTCTCGAAAAAAATCATCAGAGTAAAAACATCTTATTTTGAACCAAAAAAGGTAAACATATTGTTTGTTATTTATTTTTGATCTAATTCTACAAGTTACGGAATCCGCGACAAAGGCGGTGTCTTCTACCCCATCCGATTATTTCCTACTCTAATCTCCTTTGAACTTTTTTATTAACTTCATTACAATTACACTGAACAAGGTGTCATCAAAATCCATTCACTAGCACCAGAGTTAGAGATTTTAGTCATTTTACCGCTTCGTTGACTGGACTATAAATACTATCTGTCGAAAATCCTTGAATTCTTCTCCAAATGGAAGATTAAAATAAATGACGCTAAGACCGAAACAATTATAATCCATCGAAAATTTGCAAACATCAAAATATTTACAAAACTCGAAATCAATGACAATGTGATCGAGAACCGCAACTCGGTCAAATATCTAGGGGTAACCCTACATAACAGACCGAGTTTCGCCCCTCATATCACACGGTCAATTAACCTAACTTACGCAACATTAAACAAACTCTAACTTTTAATAAACAGACACAGCAGACTGAGTACAACTAACAAACTTTTACTTTATAAAGTAATATTTAGGCCAATCATGACATATGTCTGCAAGGCCTAGAATTTAATTTCAGTCACGCAGTGCAAACGTCTTCAAACTTCAAACGACGCAGAATAAACATCTACGACATTTTACCAACGCCAGCAGATTGCTGAATTGCATAGACAAATATATACCGTAATGATAAAAGATTTCATTCAAGAATGATTTGCCACAAAAATTCAGCAATCGACAATCACAGCTGACGTACGCCACGATGACGGTACTAGACATAGTCACAGACTTCTCCACCAGAGGCTTCTCGTCTACTTTGATAGACGGTGACATTAAAGACAGACAGACAACTCTCACGACCAGGGCCGGATTAACCCCGAGGCAGTGAGGCATTGCCTCGAGACCCCCATCAAAATGGGGCCCCCACCAAATTGTCTTGAAATTTTTTTTTGGGAACTGTGAAATTAAAATAATATCTAGATCTCATGCAAAATGAAAAAAAATCTACCTACGTTATCCTGCGATTACAGAAAATCATCAACATAAAACTGTTTCAAAATTATTGATAAATATAAATGTGTTATGTTATAATAAACGATTTCGATTATTTGCACTCGACAGGTCTGCCGAGAGGGGGAGCGGGGGTATCTCCCTATCATCAGACGAAATGAGAGACGTATATTTTGAAATGATTAGTGTGATGTAAATAACAATGAGTTCCGAATGACTTATTGTTTAGAATGATATAAGATGAAATTGCCCGTCCGGCTCTTTAGAATTTCGAGGGAGATAATTATTGAATTTTAAGGAATATCACCCACCGCTCTTTAAAATTTCGATTGAGGAAAATATTCAGTTGCAAGGAGTAATACCCCCCCACCCCGCTCTTCAATAATTGTTGCAATCGAAGGAAATATTCAGTAGTTCTAAGAAGTATCAACCCCCCTGCTTTTCAAAATTTCGATTGACGTAAATATTCAATTTTAGGGAATATCACCTCTAAGCTGTTCTAAATTTTTACTGAGATAAATAGTTGCCACACCCCGCTCTTCGAAACTTGGTATTGAAGATTGCTGGTAGTTGTATGTTACTACCCCCCGGGCCCCGATTTTCTCTCGACGGTCCTGGCACCCCAGTTTTAAAAAGCCAGTAATTTGTAAGTGTTATATAGAAAAGCATCATTGATTGAATTCATTGAAAACCCTCTATTTGCCTTGAATTTCCGATACCACTGGCCTTAAGTGGGCCTATACCATAACTCAGCCTCTGTCTACAGGCCCCCACCATAACTTTGCCTACAGGCCCCCATTCAAGCTAATCCGGCCATGCTGACGACGAACAATTCCATTTTCCCTTAGTTTCATACCGAAACGCCCGTCGACATAAACAGTACCTTATACGGATAGATAGGAACACATAAGAGTTTTTCTACTTCCTTCTTTAAAATGGCGTTTATCGTATACGTTTCCATGACGCTAAATAATCCTTTAAACACGCTTTCGACAAACCGTGACTTCGTGCATTTTAGTCACAGGCTGAACTTAGCAACGAGATATTAGTCACGGCTGAGGTTAATTCTAGATATTTTAATGGCAAAAATCAAGTTAGTTTTCCGTAATTCTTGTCATCAATCTGTCAAAATAAATCGACGCGTTGTGACAAGAGACAAGTAATTTATTATTTTTTACTGTTACCATGTTATTGATACGTTAATAAATGAAATATTAAAATAACTTCCAAATTTTTTATTTAGATATTTGCTGTCGTAGAAAAAGTATAGTATGCAACACGTTTTATAAACTTGTTAGTCACTCACTTTATTAAACACTCGCTCCGCTACGCGTCGCTCGCGATTAATAAAACTCGTGACTAAAATGACGTTTATAAAACTTGTTACATAATATACTATTACACAACCCACAAACCTATAATTTTATTTGATTACTCATTATCTGCAGCAGGTTTTTCTTTCATGGCTCTGAGTGTGTGTGTGTGTGTGTTTGAAATATAACTTCACAATTGTCTAAATGTTATTTGTGGCATTATCTTAATTCTTTTTTCCTTCTTCAATTCTTTGGGACTCCCTGCCACATGTATGTTTTCTTTTTAAGCGGTGCTCGGGGAAACTACAAAATATCACAATTAACCGGTATGTTACTGGTAAATAACCTCTACGCCTGTGACTTTTACGTCAAAGGATCAGTTAAAGGTTGCTTTTTTTCAATAAACACAAATAAGTATAAAAACTTGAAATTAAATATTTCGCCGACGTTTCGGAAATCTATTCTGTTTCCTTTTTCAAGGCTTTTTTTGAAAAATCTTTTTCTCTGTGTATGATAAATACACAGCTCTAAGAATGTTTGTTATATTCAATATCCATAGATACTTACTATTTACATAGAACTGTTGATATACTTAGTTAACAGCTTTTTTAGTTTTTATACAATGTTAAAGAAGAACTTCCCAAACTTAACATTGTATAAAAACTAAAAAAACTGTTAACTATATCAACAGTTCTATGTAAATAGTAAGTATCTATGGATATTGAATATAACAAACATTCTTAGAGCTGTGTATTTATCATACACAGCTAAAAAGATTTTTCAAAAAAAGCCTTAAAAAAGGAAACAGAATAGATTTCCGAAATGTCGGCGAAATATTTATCTCAAGTTTTTATACTTATTTGTGTTGTTTATTAAAAAAAAGCAACCTTTAATTGATCCTTTGACGTTAAAGTCACAGGCGTAGAGGTTATTTACCTGTAACATACTGGTTAATTGTGATATTTTGTAGATTCCCCGAGCACCGCTCAAAAAGAAAACATACATGTGGCAGGAAGTCCCAAGGAATTGAAGAAGGAAAAACTGATTTCACAAGTTACCCAGCTAATAATTGGTATATCAGGAATTATTTAAATTTTCTTACGAAAAACGTATGCATGTACTATTGGGAATGCGCATTAGTATCAGCTCTGTCATAAATGTCTCTTCAGGTCCCCTGGACTAAAATCGACGCAGCATATTATATGTATAAATATATGCTTGAAATAAGATTGTACAATGAAATATATAAGTTCCTAGAAGAAGATACGGATTGTCAAAACATAGTTAAATAAAATCAAAATGTTAAAATGGAATTGGAATGGGTTATTATAACAACCTTAATTCCCATGCTAACTTGAACAAGGGGACTCAAGCCCCGTAGCCCCCGCGAAGTCGGCGCCAACGTTATGGAAAGCTCTTTAGAGCAGATTAAACAACTAACACTTAGCAGTAAACTCTCTTTAATGTAACGTTATAATAAGTGAGCGAGAGTCGGTATTCTTAGGGGTGACGAGGGATGTAAATTTTGCTTAATTAGAGGCGAATGTAGGGTATAACCCAACTAGTACGTATACATGGCTCACGTGTGCCGTGAAAGTTAGCAAATTGCCGTAGGATGTATGCAGAAGGTAGTGAGAGGTAGAAATAAAAAATCATGTAACTACGGTTTGAAGTTGTGTCAAGAGCATAAGCTTGCTGTGGAATTAAATAAAATTTCTGATAAAGTAATTCAATTTCTTACTGACGCTAAGCAAAAGCGATTTGAAAACATATTTGTAAGCCAAATATGCCAGTAAAGTGTTTGCCACCCATGTGCCAATTTACCCCCGCCGCCTTCTAAATATGCTTGTTGTTTTACTTTTGCCATACTGACATACTGTTTAGTATCATTATTAATTAAGAAATTGTTACAAACTTAAATAGTAAAATTAGCAAAAATAAAGAACTATACTAGTCTCAAACTGTAACTTCAATATTCTATTTTTTATTTTATTTTTTTAAATTTTATGAATACAGCTTCCCAGACAGATCTCCATCCAATTACAGGGCAGAAAATATACAAATAAGTATGTATACAGTACAAAGTAAAAACTTAAAACTAAATATTTTACAGTGAATAATAACTATCAAATTAAAAATGAAAAATGCAAAGTAATGTGAGCAGATATTTTAACTAAACGATGATATAGTAGGAACTAAAGGTTAATTTAATAATGATTTAAAATACTTTTTTAATTTTATATTATTAGTACTACAATTTAAAATATCAAGGTTCAACTGATAGCTTAAATAGTTAGAGCACACATTGTGAATAGGAGAAGATTTTAATACATTTGTTCTTGGCGTAGCTAAGTAGAATAGGGTGTATGAGCGAGTCTGAAAAGATGGAATATTGAAATGAGAATATCCGGGCAGTCTATCCGACTTGTTAATAGTTTGTGTAGGAACAGAACAGAAAAATAGACTCTACGAGTCGCTAAGTCATTTAGATTAAATCTGGCTAATGAATCAAATTATGGCGTGCCTCTGGGCTCAATGTGTACACTGTAAAGCGATATTATAGGTGTAAATAACATTTTTTTTTATTATGAACATAATTTTATGAATTCTGCTCTTTCTTGAACCAAAACCTATTTTCAGTACGTTAAAATTTTAAAAATGCATAGGTACAGGCCGCTGCGCTGGAGAAAGCTTAAAAATAAAATTCGCTTTACAGCGCCATATTTTTAAATTTTGAGCAAGTTTTTGTTTTCAATTTTTCAATATCTTGCACAGAAATGGAAGTTTACCTGAAGCGAATTTTATTTTAAAGCTGCTACCAGCGCCCTCTATGCATTTTTTAAATTCTAACGTACTAAAAATAGGTCGTGGGTCAAGCAAAAGCAGACTACAGAAAACTGAGTTCATAGTAAAAAATTATTTACCCCTATAATATCGGTTTGCCGTGGACACATTATATATTATATGATTTTGTTATTTTCGTAAGTTTACATAACGAGACGTCAAATTTCCCGCCTGGCAGAAGGGTAGGTGATGTCTATATTGAGACCTTCGACCATATATACATATAGACCTAGCTTGTTTACATAAAAAGCTGATGGCAAGAATAGCGGTGGGGAAAGGAGGGTGGAATTCAATTCAGGTTTGCCATATCACTCGATTAGTCATATTATTAAGGAAATATACCAATACTTGTTAGAATATTGTGTTTTTAAAACCACTCTAATATAATTGTTACAAATAGCACAGATGTGTTCTGGAATTTTTGTCTCCAAAATGTATTGGTTTAGGTGAGGTAATCTATGAATTAGGTATTTTCTTTACGTGCCTTCATTATTTACTGCAAATATTATTAAGTATTGGCAACAGTGGAGTAATGCGGACATGCCGTCAAAAGTGTCAAATATTTATGGTCGTCGCCATTTAATTCTTTTTGGATTTGTGCTCTTATCTTGTGTATTCGTGGTGATAACTACAATTTTCAGTTAGTTTGAGATTATTAAGTGCAAGTATTAGTGATCAGTATGGTGAACAAATGCATTATATGCAAGAAATATTGGGATAAAGGATGCGGTCGCTCATTTCACAAGTACGTAAACATAAGTCATAGGCGTCGGAAAGGGACAGTAAATCATTTGAGGCCATTCATTAAACGTAACTTTTGTTATAGGTTTCCTAAAGATTTTAATGTAAGAAAAATATGGTTAGATAGATTGAATTTGAAAGAGGAAGAGTTGCTATTAGTGAAAATGGCAACTGTTTAGTTGGTCCCCTAATAACTGATACGCCCATGGAAAGGATTCTACCCTCCTTTCCCCACTCCCCTAATGTTACATTCAAACAGTTCTCTATGTAGAACAAAGCGATGATAGGTCTATATGTATATATGGTCGAAGATTGAGACCAGCACTGGGATATGCGCAACGTGCGCCCGGTGGTGTAACTAAATAAGATGGCGGCTAGCTTACAACATTAGAGTGGTCTAGAATTAAGGGCGGCAATCTCCAAAAATGACCAAAATGAGTTATATACGTAAAAAAAATCGTTATTTTAAGCTCTATAAGCCTATATATTTAGTTTGCATCAGAGCTGGCGATATCCTATAGTAAAACATGCCTAAACTATGTATTGGGAAACAAATTCGGGAATCTCCAAGGCTGTGTTAGTATCAAAAGTGTCAAACTCCGTCTTATCTAATCAAAACTCTGTCATGTGACCATCAGACCATTCCTTACTGTTTTCAGTTGTTATATTACTGTGAATCAACACGTGATAAGTGTTTTAAAAATGATTAATAACTTAATACCATATCATTTATTTTTTCTGGTTATTGAGTATTGTTACCTCTGTAGTCGTGTAAGTTTGTGCCTCCCCCGTTACGCCAAATAAGGCACGTAAACGAGAGAGAAACACAACATTTATTGTTCTTTTAACTATATTTCTTATGAATAAAGTATATCTGATATATCAATTTATAATTTTATTAGATTTCGACTATTTATTATTATTTCATCCTTAAACAAGCTCTGGAGATTGCCTCTTTTGATAATAAATCGATAAAATTATGAATATTTGGTAACAAACATGGCAACATCCACTTTTTAGAAACAAAAACAGCAATATTTACATTTGAACATGCTTTTTTGCAAAAGTTAACAAGTTTTTAGGTCAAGTGTTATTATTTTTTACTTATAGCCACATAAACCAGATATCAGCATTTATAGATTTTTTGGATGCATGTTACAACTTAGCGTAACGGTTTTTCGTCAATACCACACTTGACAAATGCTAGATTGCCGCCTTCGATACTAGGCAAATGTTGTCATTGTAAGCATAGTAAACAAAGATATTTAAATGAGTCTTTTTCGATTAGAAGTGCATTCCATTCAACAAATCGCGAGAATATTTATACAACGTAATGTTTTTATTGTGCTTTAATAGATTAAAAGTGAAATTTTCACCTAACAGTTATGCACACAGTCGAAAAATAAGTAAAACAATAAGATGCTGTGCTTCATTTCATTAAAAGAATGCATGACATGTGGATCCCAGCCAGTTGTACTATGCTTATATAAAATTCCATGTGCAAATAGAACATGCATTTGAAAAAATTTATTTGACAATGATGAGGTTGTAAATTTATGTCAAGAGTGATTTCGGCTTCTTTTCTCTAAAATACAGTGACAATAATACTCTGCAAGTTTATAACAAAATACATTCTTTGTATTTTTCGGCAGAGAAAGTTATCTTGTTATCCTGAGAATTCAAAGATTGGAAATTAAAATTTTTATAAATAGGTACCTAGTTTTACTTATTATTTCTCATTGATAGCATTTCAGCTGTTTATCAAATCCAATAAAGAATATGTTTTATTATAAATGTAAACAAATAAAAAATAATTCACTTAAAACCCATCTAGCTCAGTTTTTTCAAGTTATGAATGAGAATAGTCGACAACAAATTCTAATCAGTTATTTGGACTTTGATTAAATATGTCGAGTGCTGAGAAGGAGATAAACAAACCAATTTTATTTTTCCTGCATTTATTATCAACATATTGAAAGTTATTAATTGCTGTCCCTCTCTTACGTTTTGGGACATAGGATTGCACTGCACGTAGCTCATAATTTTATCGAGCATTACAACCATTCTACTAATAAATTTGCCTATTTAATTTAAGAATAAACCACGTTTATCCATTCAATAACACTTTGTTTTGTAAACAAATGGTACAATATTGCGGCCCATATTGCCGGTGATACCAGCGCAGCGGTGGTAAATCCTGATCTCAGTAGTCTGTCATGAAGAAACCAGAGTCATTGCAGTAGTGTAAGAAATAAGCTGCCGGTGTCTATGCCCCATAGTAAGCGTGATAGGGCGATATTAATGTTACATAGAACATAATATGATCTTAACCTATTAGTGTGCTGTTCAAATACTTCAAATATCCCATCTTGACAATCAAAGCAAATGCCGATGGTGATACATAGAATACAATGCGGACAGAACAAATACTAACAAAATATACAATCATAAGACCTTATACCTATATAGTACAAGCATCGACGAACTTAAAGAAATTATAAACGATATTAAAAATAAGAAGTCGTCTGGCCTCGACGAAATCTCTGTAAATATATTCGAAAACCTACCGGACTATTTCCATCTTTTTTAAAAACTTCGGTAGTTATTCCACTATATAAAGGCTATATAAAGGCGGAGGTAGATAATCCATCTCTTCCCATATCACCAATCCCCACATTAGAAAAAAATATCGAAAAATATAAAAAAAAGGGTTGTAGAACTTTTGTACTCCTGCAACATACTAAAGTGAAAACAATTCGGATTTCAAAAGGAGAAAAGTACAAATGATGCAATATTCTCATTTTTAAGTCAGATTTATACCGAAATCAATAACGGGGAGGCAACGACGGTAATTTTCTGCGACTTACCGAAAGCCTTTGATTGTGTCCAGCATGAAATATTGTTACGAAAGCTTGAGCATTATGGTTTTCGAAGCACCACCCTAAAGTAGTTTCAATCATACCTATCAAACCGTAGCAAAATTTAAATAATTCTATTAAACTAAATGTAAAGTATGGGGTACTCCAAGGTTCCGTTCTTGGCGCAATTCTTTTTTTATTGTATACCAACGCCCTGACAAAATTAACATTGAAGGAAAATTCACTTTATTTGCTAATGACTCCACCATACTGTGGCACAGTAAAGATGCTATTCTCGTTCAACAAATGGTGTCGGCCGAAATAAATAAGATCAAAAAGTGGTGTGACTCCATTTTACTTTCATTTAACATTAACAAAGCAAACAACTACATTTCACTGCAATTTAACGAACATCTCCCTAGGTAACCATTTTCTTGAAAATAAACCCTGCCCAAAATCTCTTAGACTAAACATTGACTGCAAGTTAAAATTCAACGAACATATTAAAATACTTAGTAACAAACTAGCATCCTGATCCTACGCTGTTAGAGTGATCACAAATTAACTGGGTTATGCAGCTGCTAAGACTGCATATTTTTCACTAATCGAATCACACTTAAGGTCCGGCATTGCCTTCTGGGGCGCATGCAGTAAATATCACATACAAACAGTATTGGTACTTTCTAAAATGTGCTATTCGCTACCTGCACAAAACTGGAATTCGTGAATCATGTAAGCCACTGTTTTTGACACATGGATTTCTCACTGTGATATCCATTTACATTCTAGAAACAGTTTGCTTAGTTCATAAGCATAGAAGTAATATCATAAATACTTCCTCCATACATGTAACTCGGCAAGTCAATGACATTGCTCTGCCAATTCCCAGATCAAGTCTAGTCAAAGGCTCGATTATTTACAATGACTATAAGATGTTCAATCGCTTACCAAATAATATTAAAGAAATGAGCTCAAATACAAGTTTCAGATAGGCGGTTAAGAGCCTGTTAAGTGTTAAACCCTAATAATTTAGACGAGTACTATAATGACACATTTTAATTAGACATTTACTATCTTATTTTTTCGTCTTTTTTGACATTTTATATTAGCTAAGTATTATAATTATTATTGTATTAAAATTATTTAAAGTAATCTATGTTTTGTATTTATATAATGTAAGAGCACTGTGTAAACTAGCTCGTAGCACGAAAACAATATTATAAATTACCAGATGGACCTATATCAATCCAATCTGTTTACTACAATAAAATATTCCTTTACTAAGTATACTGGATTTTATCTTCATTATTTCAGGACAATTACAACTTGTGTTACAATAATTTCTTTTAAGAATTTTCTGTGGGTTTTGATTAGGTTCATCTACAGCTGAAGTGAAGAAAGTTACAGAAGTAGTTTTATGAATATTTAAACTTAATAAACTGAAATATAACCAATTTTGTATCAGTTGGAGACCTGTTTCAGCGGTCTCAAATATCTCAGTCCAATTTGTACCTGAAAATATGATAGCAGTGTCATCAGCGTAAGAAATTATTGTTCCATTTTTTAATACTGTACAATTTCATCGATATATACGAAAAATAACACAGGCCCTAACACAGTATCCCGAGGAACACCCATTGTGGCAGCCAGAGAGCTACTTAAAGTGTCATCTATTTCAACTCCTTGTTTTCTATCAGTTAAATAGTTCTCGAACGGTCTCAGCGTGTTTCCTCTTATACCCACATCATTTAGTCTTTAAAATAAAGTTTCAATATATGCAGTGTCAAACGCCTTAGCCAAGTCTATACAGACTATAAGGCATTTCTTAATAGTATTCAAATGATCTATAACTTCACTTATTAAGTCGTAGACAGCGATCTCATCATTTCAACCATACTGCTTCTCATAAAAAAGTATTTTTCATTTCAAGTAACAGTGGCCCTAGTTTCAAATCTGCTAAGTTCAATCACAATGAATATTTTGTTAAACGATGCACGATGTTGAATATTAACGCAAATGACAGATGAATTCACTTTCTCTATATAATACTCCACCCGAATATTTTATAAAGTCAAAACGCCAAATCTCCAATAAATCGCTATGAAAAGGGCAAGCAGAAATAAGAGAGAAGGGTCAGTAACCTATTGGGACCAGATGTCTTACAGTTCAATAAAGGACATACTATCTCAGCAGTGGTAGAGGTATATGAGGGTCCTGAAATAAATATTTAATAAAAGTGAAAGGTAGCTTTCTCTCTTCGGGTTTGAAGGCACGATTCAAATAAAATTTGAAATCTTTAAATCGTAGGATTCATTATATGGTTCCTGCTAATAGTATATTACTATCCATTAGCAGAGATAAGAAATTATGTTTTATTAGGAATATAATAACCTCCTTTAAATATTGTTCTTGTGAATTAGGGATCCATATCGCTGCTGGCAAACAGTCGTGAGCGCCTCAGATTTTAAAATAAAAAAAAAAAACACGTGAGCCTGGTGTTAGAAAACGGCAGCATGGCATTTAGGAGACCGAAAATTGGTGAAAACTCAATTTTTAGTCAATTCTGTAACTGCTGCGAATTTCGAGAGCATTTCGAAAAGTCACCTGGTATCTGAGCATCTTTGT
The DNA here is from genome assembly GCA_963583905.1 of Stenurella melanura. Taxonomy (NCBI): domain Eukaryota; kingdom Metazoa; phylum Arthropoda; class Insecta; order Coleoptera; family Cerambycidae; genus Stenurella; species Stenurella melanura. The sequence goes on along the minus strand of OY757316.1, from coordinate 101,654,094 downwards.
ACCTTTCAAACTTATTACATGTAAACAATAATGGAAGAAATAAACGTAAAGGCTGACTTCTATTCAAGAGGTACTCCCAAAACAAAACCGCTGCCTAAGAAATCACTATACTTCCACATTCATATTTTCCATCCTAGTCCCTTTAAAGGAAAACATCTTCACTATATTTGCACTATGGTATGTGGAAATAAATGGTCATAGAATTTTAATATTTCAGACAGATGGCATAAAAAATAATTCAATCAGATGTCCTTACAATACATACGTGTACCGAATTTCAAGTCAATATCTCAATTTTATTTTATCAACTCCTTTAGTAAATTACTAATGGACGAGAGGTGGTGGGTGGGGGTTGAAAAATATTATAAAGAAATCTCAGGCCTTGGCTTCTAGCACATACACCAAATATCAAGTTTCTGTACACTTACCAGCTGCTTTACTCATTTTCCCCTGTTTACCTCTACTTACACCCCAACCCTTCGGAATCAGAATTATCTCAAAATTTAATCTATTTCAAGAAGTCCTTATAAATTTCCATCCTTTACTTGGCTGTCTGTTGGGTGGTTGTCTCTAAATAAATAAATACATGAATAAATAATACATACGTATAGCAAATTTCAAGTGTATATCTCAATTTCATTTTATCAGCTCCTTTAATAATGGAGTGCAGGTGGTGGAGGCGGTGAAAAATGTTATAAAAATATCTGAGGCCTTGGCTTCTAGTATATACACCAAATCCCACGTTTGTGTAAACTTACAAGCTTGCCTTACTTTTTTCCCTATTATCTCTATTTTACCCTCAACATTTCAATGGAATCGTCTCAAAATATAATCCAGTTGCAGGTGTCGTTATAGCATAGGCATAGATTTTAATAGAATATCTCAATTTTATCCTTTAATAAAGGAGTGGGGGTTTGTGGGCGGGAATGGAAAATATAATAAAAAATCTGAGGCCTTGTGTTCTAATATATACACCAAATATCAAATTTTTGTACTCTTACCAGCTTGCTCTACTTATTTTCCTCTATTTATCCCTTGTTATAATACATAATATGTGTATAAAATTTCATGTCAATATTTTAAAACGTTCCAGAGTAAAGGGACGCGCGGACAGACATTTTTTTCGCTCAAATTTCAAATATCGACGTTTCATAATATTCTAAACCTATTTCGACACGAAAAATTTTTGAATTTTTTTGACAATTACTATACTTCCACTTCACTACATGGATGTGGAAGTAATATGTGATAACCATATTAGAGAATAAAGGTAAAAATAAACGGAATAATGATATTGAATTCCGAAAATAAAATTATTACTAATCCAAATAAATTTGCGGATCTCATTTTTCTTTTGTAGTTTGTATAAAATTATACACTCATTTTGAATGAAATCGGTCTTTGACATTTGTTTCTTAGTTCGGTTTCTTAATTGCACTTACTAAAGACATTTAAAAACTGAACTCATTAAGCTATTCTGAAATAGATTGACTTTCACTTAGTAAATCGTTAAATAATAATTGTGAGGATTGGTAACCCATTTCCCACAAGAATTTAATACATATATCGAGGGGTGCCTCAGGAGTCAGTACTAGGGCCGCTAATTTTTATATTAACGTTAATGATCTGTCAAACCATCTTGTAACAGGTAATTCTGTAGGATTTTATAAAGTATATTTTTAGGAGTTATTTAAGGTGCAGAATTATCCTGAAAATCCCAAATTGACAAAATATGCAATAAATTAAATCAGGTGTTTCTTGCAACTATATGAATGGAAAATATATTTCACCTTAAAAGCATTACATAAATATTATTCACCTGCATATTCACATAAGCGTTTTACGTTCTGCGTTTTATGCGTTTTGAAAGGAACATAGTTCTATTTGGCAAAAAAACTTATTCGTTTGTATTCAATTTCAAATCGGGACAAAGCTACACACATAATTTTAAGTCAAATAAATTACTCCACACCATCAATTTATATTAATTTATAACTTTTAATTTATGGCGTTGTATGTATTTTATATGCCTATTCTACTACCTATTTAATTTTTTTTTTATTTGTTGATGATGTCAATTATAAAATGACTTATCTTATGATCTAAACGACCAATAAAATATTATCATTATTTTATTAAAAGAGGATAATATGTATCAAATTAAGCTATATAAACAAAAACCGCCTTGTTTGAGACATAATACAGCCCCACAAGTGTTAAGAGAAGACCACGATTTTTCCGAAATGTTAACAACCGTTTTGACTTCAGTTTTGTTTTATTAAATATATTTTTACGTTTGAGATAATTTGTAACAGCGAAATATTGAAAACCACTCTTTGTCTGAACATTGTGATATAGAGGTATCTTTCATTAAAGTTTTTAAATATCTTCGTAGAACATTGGCAAAATACCCAACAGAAATAAAAACATAATTCTGTTTACTAAAAACACTCAAACTTAAATGATTTTTTCTCTCTCACCCCGTAACCCTCACACCATTCCGTTATAAGCCGAAATGTCTTGCTGATAAAATCTCTCCGCACAATCCCCATTCTAAACGTCAACTATATGCATTTGTACACATTTAAGACCGACGCTTAGTGTATAAAGTTTCCACATATGTTGCATAAATGTAAAATTCCAACACTTTATCCTGCAGTAAAAGCCTTTTCGTGAATCAGCTCGGTTATAGAGTTTAATGAAAATTTGGCAAAGCAAGCAGCTGGCGTGTTCGGAAGTAATGAAAATGGATTTTAGTGATTGCTCATAGCCCGGCATAAAATATCCGTTAAGTTTCGAATATTATTTATACTGAGAGGGTATACAACCCTACGCTGAATATTTTAATTGGATTATAGTATCGTTACACAAAGTAATCATCGTTAGTAGTGGAATACTACATAGAGAATTTAGTTTATAACAACATTAAACTTACATGTGTACTATATTGTTGTATCGCAGACTGTAACTAAGTTGTTCATTATAATTGCTGATTTTGTAGGATCTGTGCTTATATTCTTGCGACACCATTTATTTTTGCCTTTAATACGCCCTTGAAGCTTGGTATATTTCTGGAAAGTCTGTAATTTTCTGCCCTGTATACGAAAAGGTGAAACGAACAAAATTGGAAGCATCCGGGCCCTAAAACATTTTTTTAAAATTTTGTGATGGGTATATTTCGGAAAACAAATAACTAATCAAGCTTCATATGGCCCCTGATGAAAGGATTTAATGGATTAAGGTCTGGGCTTCGTGGTGGCCATATATGATCAGATCCACGTACAATCCAGTGTTGCGGAAACTGGTTATTTAAATAATTTCGCACATTTCGTTCAAAATGCACAGGGGAGCCATCGTGCATAAACCGTACATTTGGCCGCAAACTTAAAGAGATATCTTCTAGCAACGTTTTCCAAAAAATTTAATAGTGACTCGCCATTTAAAGGAGAAGGAATTTCGTAAGGTCCTGATAAGTCATCACCAACAATATCACACCATACATTAACAGAAAATTCGTGTTGAAAATATTTGGCTCTTTGGTTCTCTATGTGTGGGAATTCCGCGCATTCCACGGCGCGTAAAAGTTGCCTCATCAGTGAAGAGAATACGGCCAAAAAATGTCATTGTTTTGTTTGTTAGGTAACCACCTATAAAAATTAAATCTAAGCGGTAAATCATTTGGTAGCAACTCCTGTACTTTTGTATGGTGGTACCGATAGAGTAACTAGGTCTGAGGAATATTATGAACGCTTGTCCGGGATACACCAGCAACTGTAGATGAACGCCGTACACTAATATTAGAATTCTCAGCTACTCGCTCTAATATATCCTCTTCTTCAGCGGTTCGAGCAGCTGGCCTTCCTGCATGGTGCTTCACTCGAAAAGTCCTATATTCTTTTTGCCGTTGAAACAAAATTTGAAACAGTTTTCTGTTGGGTTGACGACGATTTTGATATAATTCTCGGTACCTTCTCGCTACAGCTCCTCCATTAAATTGCATTTGACAATAAACTGCAATCATTTCGTCATTTCCAAGCTTGAAAATAAATTGTGTCGCGGCACCTTCTCAAAATGTGGTAAAATACGAAAAAAAATATTACACAACAGAAGAAAAACAATCGAAAGTAAACAATTATCACTAAACTGGTTCAATAATATCAATTTGATAAACGCTAACTTGATCGAATATCATGTTGCATGGTAGCTCAAGTTACTCTCAAGAGATAAATTGTCATTCAATTTTACAATTTGCCTCCTATGTTATAAGTAGTTTCGAATAAACTGCACTGCCTTATTTTCAAAACCCATAAAATGCAATATACTTAATAAAATTTCGTGATCTATACAGTCAAAGGCTTTGGAATAGTCTAATAATAATAATATATCGGGAAACAATTTTCGACCATCTTATATAAGGTGGTCGACACCCTAGTGTATATTGTACATTTTTGTATACGGCATAATCCACCGTAAACATTGCCTTAAATTTTTTGTTGTAGCATATTTTAGCTTAATTGGTTGTCGATATCGGGTATTAATTTTGAATTAGTCTGATTGCATTTTATGTCATCAAACATATCTTTCTTGTTTTATTGAAGGTAGCACTAACGGTTTTTAGCACTACTGACACGTTCCCATATATATTTGTGAAAATTCCGCAATACTAGAATATTTGTTTTTTATATTAATGAATGCAATTCTAGTTTGGTCAAATATCATGATATCGATGATTTATAGTGCATACCTCTACTCTGCGGGCAGCCAATTCCAATATAATATTTAATTTACAGCAATAACGGGTTCCGGGACATCGTATTTCGTTTTAAATTTCTATAATTGTGAAACAATCAACAATTATTTTAAACCAACCTAGGCATATGGCTTAAAAGTTGATATTTTATATTATTTTAATTTTAATTAAAGCACTGTGATTCCTTGAATTTCCATTTACCGAAGAAAATAAAATCATGTGGTTCTTATTATTTTTTTTAGTTTTATAGTTTATAGGTATTTTTTAAAAGTTTAGAAGAAAATATTCACCAGCCACATTTATTTGAAATTCTCACATAATGCAGGGGAAGCTTGATCTATTTACTGTGTCAATTAAAAAAAATGTGAATAATTGAGTCAGTTACGAATAAAAGAAAAAAAATATGTTTCAGCTCCCAAGTGGCTTAGAGCATTCTCTTTTTTTAATGCGCAGAAAAATCATACCTTTAAAATGATCCCAGTTCCAACGACGTATGAATAAAGATAATTAGGTATTCCATTTGTTTATGATTAAAACGCACGTATTTTTCAAACCTGATTTTAAACAATTAAATTTGCGGAAAGCAGTTAAATTTGATATCGATATCGATACTTTGATTCGTTACTCTACAATGCCTACAAAAAAAAATTAGGACCCTTTTACGAAAGCAATAAACAAATTACTTTTTGCAAAAACCTTAAAAGATATTGATTTGAAATTTTCAGCGTTTTCTTAAGTACATTGAGACGTACAACTTCCAATAATTTCAAAGTCACAAGGCTTAATTTATCATTAGTTATTAACAATTGAAATAAGAGGCCTTCTTGACGGTTTTTTCGATTATGCAGATAAACAAGTGCACCGATTTGGAAAATTTCTTGTTGGGTTTTGTATGTCTTTTTACTAGCTATATTTGTCATATAAAACATTTTTTTCTAAAGTTCTTAGTTTTTTTTATTTACGATATACTGATTTTCTCAGCTTTGTGAATTAACTAAACAATGTGGCACTAAATAAAGAATAGCTCTTGAGGGTCTCAATTTCATTTATATCACATCTATTGCTCTATCCTTTTAATCCAGTCCAGAGTATCTTGAATTTTTCGACCAAACCCTACTTCAATTACACTACAGTAAAACATGTCAACGGAAAGATTTAAAGGTTACATCTGCACATAGGTGCAACTAGAAGGTATGCTAAATCGTCATTTTTTATCTGATCTACACATAGTTATCTATGCCGTCTTACTTACAAAACACCCTGTATAAAGATTTTAAAATCATTTAATTAGATAGTGATTTACAATTTTGAACTATAAGGTTAAACATTTTACAGGGTGTAATTAGTTTCATGTCATTAAAAAAACAAAAAACCTATATGACTTTTTTCTCTAGGGGCACTTTGAAAAAAACTGACTTGTCTTTACATTTTTAATGTTAAGGTAGGAAAAATTTGAGAACCACTGTTTTTCAGAGTCAATGGATGTTATAGTTCCGAATATTAGAAATAAAAAAAAAACTGTAATACCCGACTTATGTTTCCGCCGTGCGGCACTTTGATGAGATTATTTGTACCGAACTTTTTATACCACTAGTTATGAAAATGTAAATAATTCCTTCTCTTTCGGCACAACGCAAGCATAGCATGACCGCAGGGGTTTAAATGGGATTTGTTTACATGTGTTTTTTAATTTGGAACAAAGCTATTGTACCTTTTGTTGTCGTTTATAAGAATTTATAAAATTTAAAAGTGGTTTATTAACATTTGTAACATTGCGTTAAAGGCTTAAAAAATTAGTAATTATTTTATGAAATTGGAAAACGAACAGTTAGACGTCCGAGATAGATAACAGAAAATAGTTGTGTATTTTAAGTTAGGAAAAAATCTGATTTTTTTAACGAATTAAGCGCATAATTTTTCCCAATCAGGTATCGAAAACTAAAAATTGAGTCTTTGGTCTCTATGAAAATCAATGTAAACAATAATAAACAGATCAAAACAAGACAGAGAATACTAATAATAATAATCAAATATTTAATGCCCAATAGGTAACACCGAATAACTGAACAATTCTTTTGAATTTTTCACAATAATTGTTCGAAATGACCTCCATCTCCACCTATACACATTTCGGCACATCGAACTAAGGATATATGCACGTCGTCGTTCAACACATTTGGTAAATTAGGATAATTTTTTATGGTTTCTATGCACATTAAAATACGTTTTTGCAATTGTTCTAAAGCTCTTCCGCACCAGCTGCGTTTCCACCACTTTCTCCATACATCAAGTGCATATCCGCGAGCTCTGGATAAGTGTAATCTCCCATAATGTCCAAAATCTGCGTTTTAAAACACCACACTAAACTGCGAATTAACGTTATCAATAAAGAAAACAAGATTAAAAACTTGGTCCAAAATCCAGAAAGTAACACAAAAAGCACGAACGAGAAGTAGTGTCTTACGTAACCAAGTACTAACGACTTGAACCATAAGTCAATAAAATAAATCTTAACATAAGTGGCACAAAATTCAAAAAGAACAAAAGCAACAGACAAAACCAAGGAACGGGTAGGTCGCGTCGTGTGGTACGTTGTTTACCAAGTAAGGACAAACTGAAATTATTACTTGAGAATATTACAGAGAGTATACCACGCGTAATAAGATAATTTGGCCGTGAAGAAGCAAAAAACATGGGCGGTGTCCTCTGTCGGTCGCTTTTAACTGCTTTTCGATGATCTCTTAGGCGCACCATACTTATTTGCACGAATGTCAGAGTATGGCAGCAGTTCTCAAACTATGTTATTAATAACTTTGGAAATTTTTGTTTATTTATTTCTCCAAAACCATGATATTAAGACCCCATGTTATACAAGGTTTTTTTATTTGTCTTGTCGTTCCCTACCACTAGTTTTTTTTTATGACATGAAACTAATTACACCGTGTATAATGCTTCAATATATTTGACGAAGAGCAGACGCCATTTGAGTCGCATCTGTTGAATTCACAATTCAGCACTATTTATTCTAAAATCGTTCAAATAAGGAATAAGTTACATCTAAATATACGTCTACGACAGTTCCTCAACGGGTTATATAAGAATTAGAAAGACATATATATCATATTTCTTGTCACCTTCTAGAGCTAACGTCGTAGATGCAGGCAAATGAAAAAACCTTTTAATTTTATATTTGGGAATACGACTGTTCAATAATATTATCAAGTTTCACGAAGTGAAGCTGTCGACTGAAACCATGCACTATCTAATATCTTGAAATATTGACATTACGTCATGAGGCACTCGTTTTAAATCGCGTACAACGCTTTTAACTTGAAATGATTGGAATTGAATTTGCCTCAATGCTGTTATTTCAAAATGTAAAGTTATAAAAATATTTACATGTTTGTTTGTATTCTTGGGTATAACTTTTGTTTAATTTCTACAAAATATACGTCGGAGAGTTTAAAAAAAAATGCGATTCTCTGTAAATTCTATTGGTGTAGATGATAGCACGTTCGTGTTCTTCGTAACACATAAATGCCAAGAGGGCAATTATCCTTCTTAGATTCGGTTTACCTATCAAGTATGTTATTTTGTTTACAATTTATGGAAAATTAATCAAATATAAGGTGTACACTCATAGTACACTGAGCGCTTATAATAATAATAACGATAATAATAATAATAATAATAATAAACGCCTGTATTGATAAAGATAGCTAAGTTTAGATCCAAAAAAAGCTAATATTACACTTAATTTTATGAAGCTTTTGAATTATTATTCACTGGTGAATGTTAATCAAATGTCTTTGAAATACTTTTTATGATCTTATTGAAATTTGGCACGCTAATGCTTCTATACAGACGTCACTTTATGGCACAGTAACCGAAGTAGTTGCGTAAACAGATCTACGAGAAATACACTTAAATCTGTTAATTTTTTTTATACTACAGCTTCAACTTATAATTTATTTTATCGTAAGAAACAACGGTTTGTTCAAATTTTTTCTCGGTTGTCAAATTTTTGTACTTCTAATAGTTTTGGCTTGATTAATTTCTTTACCAAATTGAAACCAGGGTTGGCGATTTAACAGCATCTAATATCTGACAACATTTTCAAAATTAAGATTTGTACAGTAATTAATTATTAACCTTCATCAGAATACCACTTGTGGTAAATAATATGCCATTTTCTGTAAACCAATAAAAATAAAACACCCATTTTAAAACCGTAATTAATACAATTACCTCCAATGCCTCCTATGTGATGACCTGGTAGAGGTTAAACAAGGCAACTTGTAACAGAGATAAATTTACTACAATTGGTTTATTTTGACCAAAAAAATCTAGGATACGTTCATATACATGGAATATTGGAGCACCCTGTGTATATTTTTTTTTTACTAAAATTTTGTCACACCTCTTACTATTTTGGCAGAATTTTTAATTTAATGCATGTGTGTATGTATATAACTTGCCCGCCATATTTGAACCATCATAACGGATTTTAGGAATGTTGAGAACGGACCCCGCAGTTTTTTATAGTAAAAATGGGTCTCTGTCAATTGTTCTGAAACTTGAGGAAAATGTTCTCCTGGGCCCCCTGATTAAAATTCTCTGTGACCACCAGTCCGACCGAATTCGATTTTTTGATCTAGAGGCGATTGAAACTGTGAACATCTGCGAAGATCTGCTTAAAGGTTCCATAAAAATTCTGAAAAAAAACACCAAGAGACAAAAGATGCTTATTTCTCTTCAAAAAACCGCTGCCTAAGGAATCACTACTTCCACATCCAGATTCTTCATCCAAGTTACTTTAAAGGAAACATCTTGACTATATTTGCACTAGTATGTGGAAATTATTGGTCATAGAATTTTAATAATATTTGGGGCAGATGTCATAGAAAAGTTTGAGTCGTTGGTTTCTACCATATACGTTAAAAATGAAGATTCTAGTTTACCCTACTTATTTTCCACTATTCACAATCTACCACCTCCCACCCCTTCAATGGAGTTATCTCAGTCGGATGTCACTACAATACATACGTGTACTAACTTTCAAGTGAATATCTCAATTTGATGTTATCAATCCCATTAATAATGAAGGGGAGGTGGTGAAGTTTGAAAAATATTAGAAAGAAATCTGAGGCCTTGGTTTCTAGTATATACACCGAATCCCAAATTTCTGTACTCTTGCCAGCCTGATTTACTTATTTTCCCCTAGTTACTCCTATTAACCCCAACTCTTCTACGGAATCATCCCAAAATATAATCTAGTTCCAGATGTCGTTATAATACATACGTCTACCAAATTACAAGTGAATATCTCAATTTTATTTTATCAACCCCTTTAATAATGTAGTAATGGTAGTGGAAGGGTTGGAAAATATTATCAAAAAATCTGAGGCCTTGGCTTCTAGGACACAGACACCTAATTTCAAGTTGCAGTACTCTTACCAGCTTGCTTTACTTGTTTTTTCCTATTTACCTCTACTTACCCCCACTCCTTCAACGCAATCATGTCAAAATATAATCTAGTTTCAGATATAGTTATAATACATAAATGTACCAAATTTCAAGTGAAAATTTAAATTTAATTTTGTCAACTGTTTTAATAAGGGAGTGGGGTTGGTGGGGAGATGGAAAATACTAATTAAAAAACCTGAGACCTTCGCTTCTAGTATATACACCAAATCCCAGATTTTTGTACTTTTACCAGCTTGCTTTACTTATTTTCCCCTATATACCCCTATTTAACCCCCAACCCTTCAACGGAATCATCTCAAAATATAATCTAGTTCCAGATGTCGTTATAATTCATATGTGTCCAAATTTCAAATGAATATCTCAATTTTATTTTATTAACCCTTTTAATAACGAAGTAGGAGTGGTGGGGGTTGAAAAATATTACAAATAATCTGAGACCTTGGCTTCTAGTACATACACCGAATTTCAAGTTTCTGTAGTCTTACCAGCGTGCTTTACTTTTTTTTTTTTTTTTTTTTTTTGGCATTAGGATAGTATCCATACAGCCAGGAACTACGTTACTATTACGTTACATTTCTAAACCAAGGGGAAAAAGAACAAATAAAATTTCGAAAGCACCTACGCCAACTAAACAACCTTTTTTTTTTAACATCTACAGGAAGGTACAGGGTCACTCGTTTCTCGCCCAGGGGTCATTCAGGGCTTTTAAATATCAGACACACAGGTGGACCACGGTTAGGTTTTACACAAGTAAGGTTAAACACAAAGGTAACAAAACTAACCTACTCTAAAGTTTAATATTTGTTTTCCTTAAAAATTGTATTATGCAATTGATAATATCTTCCCTTTGCAAAACTAATAAATGCATCAAATTAAAAGGAGTTTCAATTTTCAAATTTATCATGTTCTTGTACAGTTCATTGCTTTCATCGGTGTATTTGCTACATCCAAAAAATATATGTTCTAGGTCCCCTAAAACGTTGCAATGCTCACAGGTATCGCTCGGTAGTATTCCTATTCTATGTAGATGGGTTGGATAACACCCATGTCCAAATTTCATTCTAGATATTATGGTGGTATATTTCCTAGGTATGTTATAGCTATTGAACCAGGGGTTCACTGGTATTACTGGTTGTATATGTGTGTATCTAGTAGGGTTGGTAAGACAGAATTCATTCCATAGGGACGACCATTTTTTCTTTATGATCGATTGTCTCATACTTATGCAATCAGAGAGACATATCCCTTCTACAGTTTCTCCTGTGTGGATACTTTCTTTAGCTAATTTATCCACCTGCTCATTATATATTAATCCAACGTGAGCTTTGACCCATACTATTTGAATTTCAATACCATTTGTTTTAAGACTGTATATTAGCTGTTTTATTATTAAAATATGCGGATGTATTCGTTTTAGATTATTTGGGTCATACAATTTTTTTAGAGCTAATAGTACGGATAGAGAGTCACTTAAAATTACTACTCGATTGAACTTATTGTGTTTTACATATTCCAATGATTTCATTATGGCAAAAGCTTCGGCTGTAAAGATTGAGGTCTCATCATGTAGTTTATATTTAGCTTCTTTTTTAAGCCTAGGTACTAAGAAGGCACTGCCAACACCAGAATGTGTTTTGGAAGCATCTGTGTAAATATGCATATGTTGACCAAATCTGTCTAAAGTATTATTAAGGATATTGATGCTGACCGATGGTATCTCACTATAGCTAGGTATTGTGATAGTCGTATGGGTCATTACCTGAAAATATTCAATATTTGATGCATCCAAATTAAAGATTTCTATTTTGTTAAAGATTTTTGTAACTTCACGATATCCAGCACACAAGGGTGGAGAGTTTTTGTTACACCAGTAATTGTCTGTTAGATCGGCGATATTTAGATCGTGTATTTTGTTAACTAGTGACGGGTTTTTTATTTTAGAGTTAATTATAATTTTTTCTGAGAGAAATTGTCTCCTGAGTGATAAAGGTGGTTCGCCTGATTCGACTCTTAGCGGTTCAATTGGAGTACTATTCATTGCTCCAATGCATAAGCGTAACGCTCTGTTTTGTATGACGTCAATTTTTTTTAAACGAGTTTTGCAAGCCGACCCATAGAAAATACTGCCGTAATCTATAATAGAGCGAATATAAGCACTATAAAAGAGCATAGCAATTTGAGGCTGAGGACCCCACCACGTTTTTGTAAAAATTTTTAGGTAATTGATGCCTTTATTACATTTAGTAATAATTTGTTCAATGTAGGGGTTCCAGGTTAATTTTTTGTCAAGAGTTATTCCCAAATACTTAACTACATTTCTAAACTGAAAAGTTCGGCTTCCAAGTTTTATATGATCTATGTTGGGTGTGTTATGTCTGGTGAAAACGGATACCACTGATTTCTCTGTAGATATGGTAAAACCTTTGTTATCGCACCAAGTTTGTATTATGTTCGCTATATTGGTTAGTTGTCTTATAACTATATCATATCTATGTTTTCGAGTATACAGGCAAAGGTCATCTGCATATTGTATTGTTGTCATTTGGTTGTATGTATGTATATCAGCAGTATAAATATTGAAAAGTAGAGGGCTTAGTACTGAGCCCTGAGGTAAGCCCCTAGATGTATACCTTGGTCCAATTTTTTTATTGTCTACTCTAATATATACCTCTCGATTACAAAAAAGTTTTACAGTCATGGTTGCAATGTAAGGTGGTATTTTGCGTTTAATCAATTGATCCTTTAGAATACCTAGTTCAACTGAATCATAGGCCCCTCTTATGTCTAAAAAAATTGCACCCATGTACTCATTTGCAGTAAAACATGTTTGAATATCCGTTACAATGTGCGCCAATGCATCTGTGGTGCTAAAATTTTTTTTGTAACCATACTGATTCGGTGGGAGCGCAAGTGTGCCTGTAAACCACCATTCAAGCCTGTATTTTATTAGTCTTTCAAAGGTTTTAAAGACACAAGAAAGTAGCGAAATAGGGCGATAAGATTCTGCAAGATCTGGTTCTTTATTTGGTTTGAGTATAGGAACGACAACCACTTTGTTCCAGGTTTCTACTACCTCTCCACGCACTCATATATCATTGTATATTTCTAACAGGAAAAGCTTTGCTTTAATAGGCAGATTCAGTAACATAGGGTACCTAATTTCATCGAATCCAGGGCTAGTATTGGAGGATTTTTTTAAAACAAATTCAATTTCAGTAGATGTAAAAGGTTCAGTCAAAAAATTATTGTTTTTAGGTGGTATATTTTCATTTGTGATTTCAATATTTGCAGATGCCGGTGTAATTTTGTTATGAAATTGATTTACCCAGTCTGTGTTGTTGGTTTTGATTTCATTCATCGGTATTCTTTTCATTTGTCTGGCTTGTTTCCAAAGATCAGTATACGGGGTGGATTTATTTAGGTTTGAACACCATTCGCGCCAATTTTGTTTAGCTTTGTTTTTAAAAAGACGTTTAGATTTTGCCATCTCCTCCTTACATTTTAAATAATCGTTAATGTTGCCTGATTGTTTATACTTGTTAAGTGCCAATTTGCGTTGGCTAACTGCTCTGTCACATTCTGTGTCCCACCACGGAGGTGGAGGTCGTGTTTTTATTTTAAACGGTTTTTTGACTGGTATAGCAATTTGGGCTGCTCTGTTTATACCTTCAATTAAAAAGGTATACTTTTCCTCTGCATTTATAAATTCTGGTATTTCACTAAAGTGCTCATTTAATATGTTCTCATAGAGAGACCAGTTTGCCTTGTTTATGTTCCACTTATTTTTGGGGTAAATAATATCTTGAACGCTGTAAGTGTAATTTGTTTCTAACACTATCGGAAAATGGTCTGACCCTAATGTGTCTGACGTAATAGACCACGTTAAGTTTGTCGCTATGTCTGCAGAACTAATAGTTAAATCTACAGCCGAGCTGTGTTCATTGGGTTTCGTAAACCTGGTTGAGGAGCCATCATTTAAAAGAACTAAATTTAATTGGTCCATCATACGTAATATTTGTTCTCCATTTTGATCATTAGTACTTGAACCCCACATGGTATTATGTGCATTAAAATCGCCGCTAATAATTAGAGGACTTTTAAAATTTTGCAATATTTGTATCCAATCAGTTAACTGAGTTCTCAGATTAGGCGGCCTATATATAGACAATAACGATAGTTGATCATTTCTGTATGGAATTTGTATGCCACATACCAAAATGCCAGGGTTATAATTGCAGTGGTCGAATTTAATTGTTTTGTAATTAATTTTATTTTTCACCAATATTGCAACTCCTGCTTTCCCGTCGTGTCTATCTTTTCTTACAAGGTTATATTCTTTAAATTTATATACAATATTAGGTTTAAACCAAGTTTCACTGATTAATGCTATGTCTATATTATTATCAATTAAAAATTTATTCATACTATTTTTATTTGAGACAGCGGAACGAGCATTCCACTGCATGATTTTAATTTGTTTCAGCAAGGGATTGAATGTTAACGGTGTCGGATTCTATATATTCTAGTACCGAAGATATCTCAGCTTTTAAAGCTTGCTCATTTATGTTTTTAATTTCATCAATAGATTTCATATTTATTACAATATTTTGAAAGAATTTTGAAAAGGTTTCAATGATTTTCTCTTTGCTAGTTTTGAAATTCTCTGGTCGATAAGGGTTGGCTGGTAATGGGTTAGATGGGCCCATTACAAAAGGAAACATAGGGGGATGTATTGTAGTTGGTGTGTCTATTGGTGATAATGTTTTCCTTTTTTTATTGGACTGTGTTTGTTGATGTGTTTGTTTACCTTGTATTTGTTGTGTATTTGCTCGTGAGGTAGAGGGGTATACTATGAGTTGCGATAAGTATTGTGTAGGAATAGTGGGTTGTTTAGAGTGTTTATTGTTAATGATTCCAGGGAAATCATTTGGATCGTCAATGTTTAAAATATCAAATTTATTATTTGTTTTTAAAACATTTGAGTAGGAAGAATCAAGACTCTTCTGTGCTTCCAGAAAGGTTTGATTACATGAAGCCATTTGTTTTTTAATTTGTTGTTGTTTTTCAAAATAAGGGCATTGTTTAGATACAGATTTATGCGTATCTTTTTTGCAGAAAATGCAGTAAGCATGTTCTGGGTCGTTACAATTGTGTTCATCATTTTTTTTGCTTACCACAATTTATACATAATATATTAGTGCTACGGCACTGTGCTGCGACGTGTCCGTATCTCAAACATTTGTAACACTGTGTTACTCTCTGTATATAAGGTTCTATAGGACATTGTACACTATTAATCACAATATGTGGTGGTAATATATTACCCTCAAAGGTTAATAAAACGGTCTGTCTAGGTACGTATGCGGGTTCTCCATCGATTTGTATTTTTCGTTTAAATCTTTTAATTTCTACAACTTTTTTTGAAGAAATGATATTATTCAGCAAATACACATCATCAAAAACTGTGTCAACGTGTCTGACAATAGCTTTCCTGGTCAGTAAGTTGTTTGGTATATAGGCTTTAAGTTGTTCGCCTTTTAACGACGGGTGATTTACTAAATTATTTGCATCTCTTGGATTTTTTAATGAGACTTTGATACGATTCTTCCCCACTTTTTCTATGTTAGTTATGTTAGCAATATTTAATTTTTTATGTAATATATGTCCAACATACATAGGATGCAAACGCCCCATATTTTGATCATTTACCTTTTCAATGAATACATAAACTATATTAGAATAATTGGTTATTTTGTTTAAGTTAAAAACCTTACTTTCTTCTGGTTTTTGTGTACCACTATTCCTTACCACCGCTTCATTAGAGCGGCCTTCTGTTGTTGAGATTATACCAAGGTTGTCAGTCGTATGGTCCCCGCTCATATCCACATCGTTACAATTGTGGTGCGCACTCACTTCAGTAGTTAAATCTATGGATGTTGCACTATCAAACTTCTTTTTGACTGTTCCACCACCCTTATCAGGTGGTTCACTCATTGTTGACTTGATGTATTAAACGCGTGTTACGCACTAATACGATTTGTTAGGTTTAGTTTATTCAGATTTAAAGGGTTTGTTTTAATTTTGCACTCGCGAGCCGTTCGCTTCCGAGCTTCGATTAGAACTGGTGCTTTACTTATTTTCCCATATTTACTCTTATTTAACCCCCAACCCTTCAACGGAATCATCTCAAAATATAATCTAGTTCCAGATGTCGTCATAATAATTATGCGTACTAAATTTCATGTGAACATCTCAATTTTATTTTATCAACCCCTTGAATAATGGAGTAGGGGTGATGGGGGGCTAAAATATATTATTAAAAAATCTGAGGCCTTGGCTTCTAGTACATACACCGAATTTCAAGTTTCTGTACTCATACCAGCTTGTTTTACTTATTTCCCCCTATTTACCCCTAAATAACCCCCAACCCTTCAACGGAATCATCTCAAAGTACAATCTAGTTCCAGATGTCGTTATAATTCATACGTGTACCAAATTTTAAACGAATATCTCAATTTTATTTTATCAACCCTTTTCATATTGGAGTAGGGGTGGCGGGGGTTGAATAATATTATAAAAAAAATCTGACACTTTGGCTTCTAGGACATACACCGAATTTCAAGTTCCTGTAGTCTTACCAGCTTGCTTTACTTATTTTCTCCTATTTACCCCTATTTAACCCCCAACCCTTCAACGGAATCATCTCAAAATATAATCTAGTTCCAGATGTCGTTATAATACATACGTGTACCAAATTTCAAATGAATATATGTCAATTTTATTTTATCAACCCTTTTCATATTGGAGTAGGGGTGGTGGGGGTTGAATAATATTATAAAAAAAATCTGACGCTTTGGCTTCTAGTACATACACCGAATTTGAAGTTTCTGTAGTCTTACCAGCTTGCTTTACCTTTTTTCCCCTACTTACCCCTATTTAACCCCCAACCCTTCAACGGAATCATCTCAAATTATAATCTAGTTCCAGATGTCGTTATAATACATACGTGTACCAAATTTCAAATGAATATCTCAGTTTTATTTTATCAACCCTTTTCATATTGGAGTAGGGGTGGTGGGGGTTGAAAAATAGTATAAAAAAATCTGACGCTTTGGCTTCTAGTACATACATCGAATTTC
Organism: Stenurella melanura; assembly: GCA_963583905.1. Taxonomy (NCBI): domain Eukaryota; kingdom Metazoa; phylum Arthropoda; class Insecta; order Coleoptera; family Cerambycidae; genus Stenurella; species Stenurella melanura. The sequence continues at coordinate 101,636,718 of OY757316.1, read as the reverse complement.
AAGTTTCTGTACTCTTACCAACTTGTTTTACTTATATTCCCCTATTTACCCCAAATTAACCCCCAACCCTTCAACGAAATCATCTCAAAATATAATCTAATTATAGACGTCGTTATAATACATACGTGTATGAAATTTCAAATGAATATCTCAACTTTATTTTATCAACCCCATTAATGAGGTAGGGGTGGTGGGGGGTTGAAAAATATTATAAAAAAATCCGAGGCCTTAACTTCTAGTACATACACCGAATTTCAAGTTTCTGTACTCTTACAAGCTTGCTTTACTTATTTTCCCATATTTACCCCTATTTAACACTCAACCCTTCACCGGATATCCTCAAAAAACAATCCAGTTCCAGATCTCGTTATGATATATACGTATACAAAATCTTAAACCGTTCCGGAGAAAACGTGCGGACAAAAAAAGTTACAGACAGACAGACAGACAGACAGACAGACCGACAGACAGAAAATTTTTTTTCGCTCAAATTTAAAATCTCGACGTTTCGTGACATTCTAAACCTATTTCATGAATAAAAATTTTTGAAAATTTTTTTGCGATTACTATACTTCCAATCCACTACGTGGATGTGGATGTAAAATGAGCCTGAATATTTTCATAATTTTTATGGAACATTTAAGCAGACCTTCGCAGATGCTTGCGTTTCAATCGCCTCTAGATCAAAAAATCGAATTCGGTTGGACTGGTGGTCAAAGAGAATTTTAATTAGGGGGCACAGGAGAACATTTTCCCCAAGTTTCAGAACAATTGACTGAAACCCACTTTTACTATAAAAAACTGTGGGGTCCTTTCTGATGGCACTTTCTACTTCCATTCTAAAGTACCCAAACAATTTATCGAACAGATACATATAGATAAAGACATTGTTATACACTTTCTGTATATACAGTGTGTCCCGTCTCAAGTGGACACACCTTTATATTTCGGACATTATTCGACAAATTGGTTTCAAATCTTTCTCAGCTATGAAACTCTTCAGGGCGCATCTTTTCATGATTTTCGATATATTTTCAGTTGCCACACCAACACACTGTGTCCACGCAAAAATGAGATATTTCAATATTTTAGTTAGCGTTAGAGCTACAGCAAAAATTTATTGAGAGAACTTGTTCAGAATCAAGAAATATACCTAGATGCCAAATTTTATCAAAATCTGAGAATTTTTATTATTTTCAAAACTTGCTATTGATGGTGGTTTAGTTAAAAAGGGCTACATTTAACTACTTAATTACTGTAATTAAATTTATGATAAACTGATTTTAAATACTTTTTGTTTCCACGGCAATCTTTGTTAAAGTCTCTGTACGATTTAAAAAGTAAATTTTTGGATTATTGTAAATGTTTCGAAAATAATCAAAATTCTCATATTTTCATGGAATTCGATATCTAGATATATTTCTTAGTTCTGAACAAGATTTCATAATAAATTTTTGCTATACAGTACGTTGGTATGACAATTGAAAATATATTGAAAAGCATGAAAAGATGCGCCCTGAACAGTTTCATAACTGAAAATTATTTAAAAATTATTAAAAAATTATTTTTTTTGTTTTGTAATTGAACACAAACACAAAATTGGAAATGCTCAAAACTAACATTATTTATAAGAAAAATTTGAAATCAGTCTGTCGAATATTAACCGAAATATCAAGATATGTCCACTTGAGACGGGACACACTGTAGATAAAAAATGTATTTCTTATTAAGCAGAAAGGATTTTTTTACCGCGGCATCGACGTCATGGTCATTAGCCGCGTCGTCCTATAATTTCATCAATAGGGCTTTATTTCTTCCTACATCGTTCTCACATATCAAGAAGTTTATATGGTGAGTTAATGCATTAGATTTTCAAAAATAGGTTCATGGTACTTGGGAATTTCATTACTCTTTTTAGGTTTTCAGTTGACTGGCATAGGTATAAATGTAGTTGATCTGGAATTTTAATTCGTCGTCGATGTTGATCATATTCCGGACATTCCAGTATAGGAAGATCGAGAAAGATTGAATGTTCACTCCCTCAAGATTTCTTGTGTGCTACTCACACTATTTTGTAATATTCTCAACATTTGCACGTTGGCGACAGTGACTCAGTGATTTATAGAGGTCGTGTGCGCGTGACGTCACTAACTTAGAAATTTGTACGAGTTAGCGGACAGCAAACCCGAATTACCCAGATGATATATGGAAACTGATCGAACTTTATATTAACTTAGTACTTTTATGGACATTATATTATACAAAATGCCAAGTTCTGGCTATGTTATTAGCTTTGGAAGTGATTTTTTTATTAAATTACCTCGATTCTTCAAGTAGAAGAAGATGAGGTTGAAACACGCCAACTTCGTAAGCTTCGATTTTTGAATAAATTAGTCTTATTCTTTTAATTATGCACTTCTTTCGCAAATCATGTAATTATAATATACAGGGTGTTCCAGAACTGAGTTCCCGGACTGGAGCCTGTGCTTCCTGAGTTCATATTGGGCCCGTATAACCCACCTTACCTTAGTCCAAAAAGCATCCCCTCTTAAAGTGGGACAGAATTTTTTTTTTTACAATAATTTCCATTATATTGAAGACTAAATTTTCAAATTTTCATGGTACGTGTATCTCTATAAGTACTCTATGATAGCTCGATAACAACTAAATATCTTTTGTTTATCAAACCCGATAGGTTTCCTGTTTCACAAGCACCTGTGGCCTACCAAGAAAAAATGATAATTTTTGATTTTTCGTTGATATTACACAATATTTTAAAATTATTAATTTGTGTACTGAAACAGGTAGACGTCATGTGGAGCATTTGTTATTAATGTATTTTTTAGAATAAACTACTATTCTGTTATTACAACGTTTTATTCTAGAATTGTAAATAAATGTTAAATACAAATTGAGGAAAAAATGATAATTCCTTGTATATTGATTATTATAAAAAAAAAATTAAGAGTACTTTCTTGCAGCCCTCTCAATGCTCTGCAAAAATATTCAAGTATTCCGCAATATTACAGGTCTATTAAAAAAATATAGCCAATCAAAAATAAATGTTTATGAAAAAAAAAAAATTGAGAAACAAAAGATATTTGGTTATTGCCCACACAGCACAAGGCTGTCCGAGGGACGTACCATGGCAAAGACCATTTAGGATTTGGGCTTGCCTATGGACGTCCCAATATCCCAATATGTATGCTTTTCGGCACTCTTTTGGTCATCCCAATGTCACAACTTGGTACCAGATAAAGGCAATACGACGGACGTCCTGAAGGATGTCTGAAGCTCATAACTAGGGACATACCAGGATATCCCGGGATATTTCGGGACGTCGTAAGTACTACGAACGGGCATCCACAGGGACATTAGAGGATGTACAAAGTACACACTGAAACGTCCCAGAACATCCTAATATTATATTTTCTTATATTTCAATATATTTAAACATCGCCAGAGAAACCACATTTTTACAAAAAAGATAAACTAAAAATATTTTATATGTATATATGGACCAAAGTGCAAAATTATTTTTAATTACCTATTTTCATACACTGTTCATCGTCAAACCTCACAACACTAAGTACGACCTGGTTCACATTCTCTCTCCAACCTGGCTTCGTAACATTCAATTCTTGGGCCAAATAAGCTTCATTTTATAGGTTTGTTGGTCATGGATAATAGGGGAGCCAGAATCTTTGTTTAATACTGTAAGTTTTCTATAAAGTTTCCTCTTTTTAATTTCCTTTGGCATCCTGAAAGTTTACAGAATTGTATTAAATTTAGGAAGTTTTATAGGTTATTTTATTTTTACATGGCTTGTACTTACTTTCTATAGTGTCGAACAAAAAAGTCTCAAATAAAACTGAATTAAACAGATAAAACACAATCAATAGTGTTAAAAATATTTCCTACAACCACTAATAATTTATATTATTTGATGTAGATAAATTAATTGATATTCCAAGCTTTGTTTTGAGCTTACACTAAAGAATACCAGATACAAGACAACAGAAAGTACAGGTTTGTGAAATTGGATATGGCCGCCGGAAATCGTAATGGCGCCTTATTTGAACATATTAAAGAAGTATATTGTGTCACAGTTTAAGGAGATTTAGGGCCCTTCACTGGACGTCCTTTTTTAATCCCAATGTCAATTCACAGTTAATGCCAAAATGAAACCAGTTCAGGATATCCTCTTGGCCTCCTTTTGAAGGATATCCTGGGATATCCTAAATGGGACGTCCGTTTCACTATCTACTTTACGTACTGGGATATCCAGGTACTTCAATTTGACATATCCCGATTGTGCTGTGTGGGTGCCTAGTTCACATAGAGTACTTATAGATATATAGCCCCAATCAAAATTTGAAAATGTTATCTTCAATACAACGGAAAGTATTGGAGAAAAATATTTATTTGTCCTACTTTAAGAGGATTTGAATGCAATATGAATTCAGAAATCACAGGTTCCCGCCCGGGAACTCAATTATGGGACACCCTTTATTTGTGTGTAATATTTGGAAATACATCGACATCTGTACTAATGCTTTCTTTATTTCATATATAGGGATTTAAACTGATAGCACCAACTTTTTTCCACCTATCCTGTACATCATAAGACAATTTCATAAAATATATACTCGTCTCTATTTTAACAAACAAAATTGGCCACATGCATTGATTAAGGATAATTGTGGATGTTAAATAATCCAAAGTTAAGTTTTAAAACATCACAAAATTCGGAAAATATACAGTTGAAATAACGCGTTCGATCGGTCGATCACAAAGTGGCGGCCATTTGTATTTCAGTATTCCTTAGTCTAGTAACATAGGAAATTAGTTTTAATAATGAACGCAGAGTAGAAATCAATTTTTATAATTTTAGTGACTTTTATGTGTGACGTCACCTTCACACATTCTCGATCGCACTGTATAGTATATATAATCTCAATTGAGACAAATATTTTTTAATTGTTAAAGAAGGTATTTCTATAATACTTTTATTCGATAGAAGCAGTTAATGAAAAAATATGTTTATCACATTTGATAAGACACATAAATGATATATTAAGGCTACATCTATTGTTTATTGACCTACCTCTAGTTCTATCTTCTAACGGCAAAGATATGTAATCTTAGGCAGCAGTTGCATAGATGGTATATAATCCTTCCGAAGGGGTGTAAAGTAGCAACTGTCTTGTTTATTAAATGTTAGGCCATGATACTATGAACTTTGCAGTATCATAATGTTAGGCAGGTAGAAAACTTATACTATTCTATAAAGGAGAGACTCGGCACAATTTGAAAGGGGGAACTCGTTTCCTGACATCGGTAATTGATCTCAGTAGCAGAAATACCTATACGTTAAATAAACAAATTTCAAAAAAGCTTTGTCTATGAACGTTAAATAAACAATATTTCGTTCGTCACTATCCGAGTTTACAGAACTTGAATCGGTATTTACATTATTAATAATTGAATTGATAGGTGGTAATATAGAATATTCATTTTCCTTTTTTATCACATGAGATACACACTTCCTCCGCTTTTGCCTATTTCGTCTACTATTATATTTATATTCCTTAAGGCGGACTCACTTAATTGTGGGGATTGATTATATTGACGTAGTCTTGTTTTTACATCAGACCACACCAGTGGGGTTGAAGACGCAATAATATGGACCCAGACGTAAAATAGTATGATGTTGTGCTTCGAAAATTTTTTCAGCAGCATATTCCTTTTTAAAACTTTGCTTTCCAATCAGCGTTCATTGTGTTTATTTCTGCTATTTCCAAGCCTTTCCCTTTCATAAATTCAATGATATCACCTATTCTTGTCTTGGTGTTCGGAATTATTGTTTGTTGCCGCTAATGGTATGACGCATTGTCCATAACAATTATAGAATTTGGTGGGATATTTGGTAACAGCTGATCCTTTGGCCACTTCTCAAATAATTCAGCTGTCACATCCTTGTGGTAGTCGACAGAGGATTGCTTAATATTTTTAGCAGACAACAACAATGCATTTGGAATAAAACCGTTTTTACTTCCAGCATGTAGAATTATAATTCTTTTTCCCCTAGAACATGGAGCACTTAAATTACAGTTTTTGGTGTTACCTACCCAACCGTATTGAACTACATCATGGGTGTCAAACCATGTTTCATCAAGATAAATTATGTCTCTGTTTGCATCTCGGTATACTTTTATTTTACGCAGGTACTCGTGGCGATGATCAACGATACGTGCTGATTTCGTAACTACCATTCGTTTGTCCAATTTTGTATACCTAAAACCGCAATCGAGCAAAGCGTTTCGCAAAGTATCTAATGATTTACACTTATAATCTGGATAGTCGCGTAACTTATCCCCAATCATTTCTAATGTGCACCTTCTGTTCATAAACAAATCGACGAATGACATCTTTGGACGTGTTGTCAAGTTTTTTAAGTTTTCCGTTTAACAGAATGATTAACTACATGCCCAGCTCTAATAACCCTATAAATTGTAGTACGGCTAAATTTGGTTCATTCACAAATCCTGTTCACAATTTGATTATATGAAAAATCAATATTTTCGCCTGTTAAGCACGAGTAAATATTCAAAATAACCCTTGAATGTGTCTTTATTTTTAAATTCCGCTTATATGGGCTCTGTATCAAAATCGTCCGTTTCGTTATCACTACTATCGAAAGGCCTCCAAAATGCCATTTTAAACAATTAATTTCAAAAAATCACTCAAACACAGTAATAAAACTAATAATTTGTTCAAATATTCACTAGAATTTAGTAATTTATAAGGCTGCCTGGCTGTACTGCACTGCCTCGTACAGCTCATACGATACAAATAGTTCATACATCTTATATATTATGGTACGCAAAAACTCTGAACAAGGTTGGTGTTGACACATCAAATTCGCTAAGCATCTAATTCCATCTACATTTCTATGTGACAGGTGGATCAAGTCCACGTGGACTGTAGACGAGGAGTGGTGAATATAAATCTGTAAAATTCTGTGTTCTCTCATTCAATGTGAAGCGATATATTGACAATACCCCGTAAGAACCTCTAGTTTCATACTGTTCCAGTTGAGTTCGTAAATACTATACAATGTGTTTCCTTCTTTGATGTGCAGGTATTGTTTTCCATTTACTCACTTTGGGTTTAATTTCTTTTAATTTAGCGATTCCATTACTCCATTCATTTTGCCATTGATTAACAATTTTTTCTTTCAAAAACACCTACTATAGATATTATACGGCCTTTAGTTGTGCTGTTTGACACAAAATAAACAAAATGATCCTAAGCAATCATCTAAGCCCTTGAGTAAGCCAAAGCAAACTAAAACTAATCAACCCATAATTATTAAAGCAACATTTACATATCTACAGCCGCCTATTTAGCCGGCAAGTTCATTATCCATCAAAGTTTATAATATGTAATACGCGGAGATGTATTACTTACAAAGTAACATATCGATCAGCGAAATCATTTGAACTCAGTGAACAGCAAAATCAAATTCGCGTGTACTGGATCCAGTTATTTGATGTTTAATTTCGAAGTGGCCATATTGCAGTCTCATATTTGGTATTTTGGTAATAATCGCACAACTAAAAATAAATCATTATTTCCCAAATGTGTTAACGAAAAGCATATTGCTTATAGAGAAAACATTTTCAAATCGTTGTGTTAGTATTCGAATTCTGAACAACTTTCAAAAATTACCGTCCGTCCGTCTGTCTGTCCGTCCGTCAAGTCTTTTTTGTAAGCATGATATCTTAAGAATTAAAAGGTTGATTATATTGAAATTTGGGCAGTAAATTAGTGTTGTCTAAAGCAAGAACCCTATTGTTTTTAAACAAAATCGATGGGTTAATAAAAAAGTTATTATTTATTTAAATTTAAAAAAATATTTTTTTGTTTTGTGATTGAACACAAACACAAAATTGGAAATGATCAAAACTAACATTATTTATAAGAAAACTGCGAAGAATATCCCGAAGAATGTGCAACAATTTTATTTAAAAATAAAATAAAAGTATAAGTAATGTTTACTCCGGTTAAATTTATTTATTAATAACACAGGCACACAAATTGTCAATTCCACGGACCAAACCAATCATTTTCGGTGTATCTTGGCTTGCTGAATCCGAATCCGTTGTCAGCTTTACCGCACCATGTCACAACTTTTTTGTGTCATTAAGAAACACCAAGAAGATGCAATTTTTGCATATTTATAATTGTTTTTTTTTAACTTTTTTTATTTTGTGTACTTGTGTAATTATTTATTATACTAGTGTGTAATTATGCGCATTAGTCACGTAAGGAAAAGATAGCCACGAGACCTTTAAGTCGAGTGGTTAATTACTTCCACATCCACGTAGTGGATTGGAAGTATAGTAATCGCAAAAAATAGGTTTAGAATGTCATGAAACTTCGAGATTTTAAATTTGAGCGGAAAAAAATTTTCTGTCTGTCTGCTTGTCTGTCTGTCGGTCTGTCTGTCTGTAACTTTTTTTTTGTCCGCACGTTTTCTCCGGAACGGTTTAAGATATTAACTTGAAATTTTGTACACGTGTATATCGAGATCTGGAACTGGATTGTTTTTTGAGGATATCTGGTGAAGGGTTGGGGGTTAAATAGGGGTAAATAGGGGACAATAAGTAAAGCAAGCTTGCAAGAGTACAGAAACTTGAAATTCGGTGTATGTACTAGAAGTTAAGGCCTCAGATTTTTCAATAATATTTTTCAACCCTGTACCACCCCTACCCCATGATCAATGGGGTTGATAAATTAAAGTTGAGATATTCATTTGAAATTTCGTACACGTATGTACTATAACAATGTCTGGAATTAGATAAATTTTGAGATGATTTCGTTGAAGGGTTGGGGGTTAATTTGGGGTAAATAGGGGAATATAAGTAAAACAAGTTAGTAAGAGTACAGAAACTTGAAATTCGGTGTATGTACTAGAAGCCAAGGCGTCAGATTTTTTTTATAATACTTTTCAACCCCCACCACCCCTACTCCAATATGAAAAGGGTTGATAAAATAAAATTGAGATATTCATTTGAAATTTGGTACACGTATGTATTATAACGACATCTGGAACTAGATTATATTTTGAGATGATTCCGTTGAAGGGTTGGGGGTTAAATAGGGGTAAATAGGGGAAAATAAGTAAAGCAAGCTGGTAAGACTACAGAAACTTGAAATTCGGTGTATGTACTAGAAGCCGAGGTCTCAGATTATTTATAATATTTTTCAACCCCCACCACCCCTACTTCATTATTAAAAGGGTTGATAAAATAGAATTGAGATATTCATTTGAAATTTGGTACACGTATGAATTATAACGATATCTGGAACTAGATTATACTTTAAGATGATTCCGTTGAAGGGTTGGGGGTTATTTAGGGGTAAATAGGGGGAAATAAGTAAAGCAAGCTGGTATGAGTACAGAAACTTGAAATTCGGTGTATGTACTAGAAGCCAAGGCCTCAGATTTTTTAATAATATATTTCAGCCCCCCACCACCCCTAGTTCATTATTCAAGGGGTTGATAAAATAAAATTGAGATATTCACATGAAATTTTGTACGCATATGTATTATAACGACATCTAGAACCAGATTATATTTTGAGATGATTCCGTTGAAGGGTTGGGGGTTAAATAGGGATATATAAGGGAAAATAAGTAAAGCAAGCTAATAAAAGTACAGAAATTTGGGATTTGGTGTATATACTAGAAGCGGAAGTCTCAGGTTTTTTTATTAGTATTTTCCATCTCCTCACCACCCCCACTCCCTTATTAAAAGAGTTCATAAAATTAAATTTAAATTTTAACTTGAAATTTGGTACATTTATGTATTATAACTATATCTGAAACTAGATTATATTTTGACATGATTGCGTTGAAGGAATGGGGGTAAGTAGAGATAAATAGGGAAAAATAAGTAAAGCAAGCTGGTAAGGGTACTGCAACTTGAAACTCGGTGTATGTCCTAGAAGCCAGGGCCTCAGATTTTTTAATAATATTTTTCAACCCTTCCACTACCCTTACTACATTATTAAAGGGATTGATAAAATAAAATTGAGATATTCACTTGTAACTTGGTAGAGGTATGTATTATAACGACATCTGGAACTAGATTATATTTTGGGATGATTCCGTAGAAGGGTTGGGATTAATAGGAGTAACTAGGGGAAACTAAGGAAATAAAGTACACAAATTTGGGATTCGGTGCATATACTAGAAACCAAGGCCTCAGATTTCTTTCTAATATTTTTCAAACTCCACCACCTCCGCTTCAATATTAATGGGATTGATAACATAAAATTGAGATATTCACTTGAAAGTTAGTACACGTATGTATTGTAGTGACATCTGATTGAGATGACTCCATTGAAAGGGTGGGAGGTGGTAGGTTGTGAGTAGTGGAAAATAAGTAGGGTAAACTAGAAACTTAATTTTTAACGTATATGGTAGAAACCAACTCCTCAAACTTTTCTGTAACATCTGCCCCAAATATTATTAAAATTCTATGACCAATAATTTCCACATACTAGAGTGCAAATAAAGTCAAGATGTTTCCTTTAAAGTGACTTGGATGAAAAATCTGGATGTGGAAGTAGTGATTCCTTAGGCAGCGGTTTTTTCTTAAGTGATTAATGTGCAATTACACACGTGTGCCATACAAATATAATCCAACACTTTCCTGTGATCAAATTTTATTTGAATATTTTTTTTTTTAATTTGGCAATTTGACAAACAAATTTTTATATTTGTAAAAATTGTAATTGGGAAGGTCGTGGAGTGATTGCTATGGCGTCGATTGTTATTTATTGTTTACTAGTTTATACACATAAGCAGTGATCGGAATTTGGGTTTAATTTTCAGATGCGTCGTTACAAGGATTTATTGAAATAAGCATAGATGTTTAGTTCACTGAAAAATAAATAAATTTTAATTTATTTTTCGTGCGATATAAATTATATAATCTATTTATACAAATAACGCTCTTTAAGTTAAAGAAACAGAGCGCGTAAACAATGCACATCTATATCACGTGGCCGACACGCCAAACATTAGAGAGATATTGCAGTCAGTGATACAGCACGACGTTCGCTAATAGAGCACTAGCAGTGACGTCACAGTTATACCAGCTGTCACGTGATTGGTGGACAAACTTCGAAATTTGACATAAGAGTAGGTGTCAGTTTTCGCTTGATAAAAATTAAAGTGGAGGATTTCTGAATATCAGCTATGTGTACTGGTGTTTGTTAATGTTTTTTTAAAAGCCTAGTGTGAGAAAGAATTTTATATATACTTTATTAGTGTTGTTTTTTCAAGTGTAAAATTTGATGTCAAATACGTTGACATCTTTGTGAACCCATAATATAGTGAAAATAAAGACTATATTGGATTTTTGAACGTTTTTGTACATATATAATATCACGACTTATTTCAATAAATGTTTAATTAACACAGGCTCAGTTACAGCTAAGCATAGGTTAAAAGTTGTCACAACGTTCGTTGATTTATGCCAATATATCAATAATATATATTAATGATTTTATAAATCTTTTGTAAAATTAGCGTTTTTAGACAATTCAAACCTTTTCCCATCAACTTTTTATTGATTATATCTTACTTTCATTTGGCTCAACAGTTTCTAATAAGTTTAATAGTTTAACACATTAATAACAATAATCAGAGGTTTGTATTGTGAAATGCAGGAGTAATAGCAAATCTAATATAAAGATAGGACTGTGAGACCGTTTCAGTTTCCATTTAATTAAAATTATAAACAAATAGGTATGCAACGTAATATGCTCGAAATACTTTATATGTATAAGCATACTTACCTAGTTTGGTATTTGTTTTCATTCTCACAATTATAATCACAGATGTTTAAAATATTGATAATGCTTACAAATAAAATATCAATGAAGGTAAGTGACCTAGAACGCGACAGAACTTATAACACACTTTTAGCGGGAGTAAAATAAAGTTCTTCAAAATGATGCTTATAAACATAACAACCATAATAGGATGTTTAAGATCACACATTATAGATAATAATAAAGGTAAGTATGAATAATAACAGTCTTATAGTTTAGATAGCATTTTTATTTCCAAGAACGGTCACAATGGTTCATTAATTCAACACTAAGTTGGAAATATGTTTCTACCATGGTTGGAAGCAGTATGAATCTTCCACTTTTAAATCCTATAGGTTAACTCCATTAATATATTTCAACTTAGAAATGTTACGAGGGGACTCCTAAAATGTAGAATATAAATAAAATTATAATAAATTCACTAAAATTCACTTACAATATGGAAAAGAAATAACTTTTGACATGTGAACAAGATGACATGCCTATTCGAATATATAAATAAAGCATTAGACAAAACTCAGTTCAGCAAATCACGAAATGTATAATAGATAAAGAACACTAACAATAAATTTTACACAAGAAAAACGTTTAAAAAAGCACAAACAAATTCTTTAAAAACTCAAATTATCTTATATGGTCACAAATGCAAAACTGGGTTATTTTCCAACAAACAGCTGTGGCGGCCATGTTGTGACGTCAGCTGCTACTGCTCTATTACGTTACGTTATTGAGGCAAATAGCACAGCTTTAACAAAATTTTCCCGAGTAACTTTAACTAACCAAATAGTTAGGTTTAGTAAGTTCCCCCACCATACCAACACTAGTAAGGCCAGATAGTCGCGAAAACGTAGAATCATCAAGTTGGTTAGTTCACGTCAGTTGTTACAGTTTCTAAATTTAAACGTAATGGAAAATTTATTCTTTATGACGGAAAACTTAATTTTCAATATAACTACAGAGTTACATAATGCTATTGTTTTAATATGTTTTTAATATACTTAAGACAGTTACTGAGAAGATATAAAGACCATGTACCCCTTCATTTTGAAAACTGGCTAGAGAAAAACACTGAAATAAAGTTCTATGAGTTTTTTAGAATGAAAAAATTTTGTTTTCTTTTTATTGCTAATAATTATAAACGAACTACCTACCCCAAAACAAAAATCAAACATAACCTTGTTAAAAGAAGTGACGTTTGGCTATCGCTTGACAAGTCTTAAAAACAATCTAACTAGAAGTGACTATCTCTTGAACTAGGTTACTCGAAGTATGATTTAAAATCATTTCGTGACGTCATATATTGCCGTCGTACGTATTCCCCTACCCCTACCCTATATTATTCCTGTTGTAAAATATTAAAATTATGAAAGGTACATTTTAAGTAAGTTAATTTTAAAATCAAACTGGTCTTATTTTCTAAAAAGGGGGCTCCAATTTACTTAAGAAGACCTTTCAAACAAAATTTTTTGGAGTCGATTGTAGACAAAACAAAGATGAATTTTTGTATGATATGATACAATATTTACATATATTTAGGCTTATAATGGAGATTCCTCCATGTTGGAAGCAGGTATATTGGCTGGTGGTAATATAGAATAAACAAATACAGATCGGCTGATTCTGGTTGTTCCCGATTTTCACCGAAGTGAGGATAACGTCGATATTCATATCTAGAAAGTTTAATTGACTATTTTGCTCCGATTCGGAGCAAAATAGTCAATTAAACTTTCTAGATATGAATATCTATCAAAAAACATAACAATCAGTTGAAATTTAGCATCTACCGCAAACCTACCACTACACTGTATTAATAATGTACAAAAGCTAAATTGCCGTAAAAGAATTTTAATACTATGTGATGAGACTGGACGTAATTTAAATAGAATATTGTTTAACAAGCTAAATCAAAATGAGTACCACATTGAGACCATCATTAAACCTGGCGCCACACTTGAGCAAGTAATAGAAAACATGCATTTATTAACTAGTACGTATTCTACCCAGGACCATGTAATTATAATGGGAGGATCGAATAACTTTAATATGAATAGAAGGTATCCGCTTTTCAAAGCTATTTGTACCAAATTGAAACAATGTGCACATCTTAATATTTCAATTGCAACTGTACCTTTTAGTAAAAATCACAAGTTGAATAAATTTATACAAAAATTTAATGTTATGTTAGGAGATTTTATAACTAAACTTGATAACTATGTCCCAGGTACAATTAATTTAGTAAATGTAGAACAATCGAATAAAATGGAGATTTGTAATAAAATAATCGGTCTGACCACTAATAGAAACATATATAAGAACTTAATATTTATAAATGCAGATAACCATCTGGCTGCACAAAACATCTCAAAATCTAGAATACGGCTGGACAACAGTAGGTCTGTGGTTGGCGAAATCTTGAATGTTTCCAATATAACCTCTAGTGAAACGAATACACATTTTTTAGATCTCGACATATCCCAGACGTCACAGAAATAAATAGTGAACACTTTAGAATATTACATGTAAATGTGCAGAGTATAACAAATAAATTAAATGAAATTCAAATTTTTGTAGATGAGAATAATTTAGATGTTCTGTGTATCACCGAACACTGGCTAGTGGACAGCAACATTGACAATATCGTTTTGCCTAATTATGATTTAAAATCTCATTTTTCCCGTACAGATCATATTCATGGTGGAGCTTTAATACTAGTAAAAAAAAATCTGTGCTCATATAACATTAGTAAAATCAATGACTTATCTATTGAATGTCACATAGAAATGTGTGCAATATGTATCGATATCGCTGATAAAAAAATTATTATAATTAATGTATACAGACCCACAAATAGTAACCTAAATTTATTTTTGAAGAATTTAAATGAGGCTCTAAAATTAGCGTCTAGAATGTGTCCAAATATTGTTCTTTGTGGCGATTTTAATATTGATTATTTAACTGCTCATGATAAAAGAAGGAAATTATTATGTGACTTATTTGAAGCTTTTCAATTAATTCCAACTGTGAATGAACCAACTAGAGTGTTTAGAGATAGCAGGGGGTGCATTAGTTCAACATGCATTGACTACATGATCACAAATTTACCCATGATAACTTATAACGTCAGTGTTGTAAATCCTTCATTAGGGGATCATTTTGCTCTCATATTATCATATACACCAGTAGCTACAACTGAGGTAAACAGTGATATGTCAACATTTTATAGAAGGGTTATCAACGAAAATAACTTAAGAGAATTTAAATATCTTTTAACTTCCACAGATTGGAATGACATATATTATTTGGAAACAAACACTGCCTTTCAACATTTTGTTGAGTCATTACTATGGAGCTTCAATGTTAGTTGCCCTTATAGGCGTGTAAAAAGTAAAACAAACAAATTAGATAAAGGATGGCTAACACAAGAAATAGTATCTGAGGGCAGGGCACTAAAAATCTTGTTCTCAGAAATGTTGCACTCGGATGTTCCTGACTCAGTTAAAATATACACAAACAGGAAAAAGGAGTATAAGAGAAACATCAAATCTGCAAAGAAAAACTATTACAGTCAAAAAATAAGCAATGCCGAAAATAAATCTAAAGAGATTTGGAAAATTATAAATAATAATTTAGGTAGAAATAAAAATAATCAAAATAAGGAACTAACACTATATATAAATAATAATACAATAACTGGTAGTAATGTAGCTGACTATTTTGCGATGCATTTTGCGTCTGTGGCCAGTGAGAAAATAAATAGGTACTTTGCTTATAATATGTCTTTACCCTGCACTGTTGCTAGCTACACGGAGCGGTCAATATTTGTCTCGGAAGTTACCGAGCAAGAACTATTAGACACTGTTAGAAATCTAAAAAATAAAAAATCGTCCGGCTTTGACGAGCTAACCGCCCATGTACTTAAAAATATTATTGAGGAAATATCAGATCCTCTATTATACTTAATAAATTTATCATTTAAAGAAGGAGTATTCCCTGATATATTAAAAAAGGCATATGTTATACCAATTCACAAGAAAGGCAATTTAAATGATATCGACAATTACAGACAGATATCCCTTTTAAGTGTCCTATCCAAGCTAATTGAAAAAATTGTATCCACTAGAATAATGTCCTTTGTTGGTAAGGAAAATATATTGACAACATACCAGCATGGATTTAGGACAGGCAGATCCATTGAAACGGCATCATGCCAGTTTTTAAATCACCTTTATCAGAAATTAGACGAGGGCAAATATGTTGTGTCTATATTTTTTGACTTGTCGAAGGCCTTTGACACTGTCAACAAAGATATACTTCTAATAAAGCTAACCAATATTGGTATAAGGGGAAATCTATTACAATGGATAAACTCCTACATGGAGGGGCGGAAGCTTGCAGTAGCGTGTAATAAGACTGAGTCGGAAACATATAATGTAAATTTAGGAGTTCCTCAAGGCTCTATACTGGGGCCACTGCTATTCACCCTATACGTAAATGATTTGCCAGTACACATCAGAGACGGTCTCACCATAATGTATGCGGATGATACAACAGTAACCGTAGCAGCCATATCACTTAAATAATTAGAATATAAAATAAACTCTGTGATTGATGACATGAAGACATGGTGTGATCGTAATAAACTTATCTTAAATGATACGAAGACAGTGTTTATAAACTTTAATATGAGAAGACCCATAAAATTAGAAACTCACCCACTCTCTGATATCACTAAATTCCTAGGGACCTATGTCGATAATAAGTTAACCTGGAATTCCCAGGTTGAACATATATGTAAGCAGTTGAATAAATCTTATTATGCAATATTACAAATGAAAGATACTCTCAATGAATATGGTCTGTTAAATATATACTATGCGATGGTGTTTTCGCATATCTCTTTCAATATATTAGCATGGGGCAAGCATTGTCAAAGAATTTTTATAATACAAAAAAGAATACTCCGGTTAATATTTAACATGAATTATAATGAAAGCTGTCGAAATATCTTCATTGAAAAGGAAATTCTCACCACCCCTTGCATTTATATATATAAGTGTTTGCTATTTGTTAAACACAATCCACAAATTTTCACTAGCCTAAACAACAGACATTTACATAATACCAGGCAAGGCGATAAACTGTTGATACCTGCTCATAAAACAACAACTTTTAAAGATTCACCTTATTATAATTGTGTTACATTATTTAATAGTCTACCACATAACATAAGAGATCTTCCACCGAACACATTTAAAAAAGAAATAAAAACAAATCTGCTAAGAAATGGCTATTATACAATTACTGATTTTCTGAACAAACAAGATAATTAAGGATTGTTTCTATTAACTGGTTGTCTGATTAAAAAAAACTAAATCTTTTTTTACTACTTGTTATATTTCCAATGACTTTGCCCCTATAGGGCCACTGACATATTTTGTTATTTATTTGTTATGTATTTATTTATTATGTTGTATAATATATATTTCCATTACTTGTATGTGTGTATATATGTGTATACATGTGTAAGTTTCGATTTGTTGATATACATTTTTATTTATACATGTTTTGACTTGCCAAATGTACCAAATGTGTATCTATTATTGGTGAATAAATTTCTATTCTATACAGATACAGTAATACATTATAATTCGCAGCAATCATGGCAAATTAAGATTTCACCCTTTCATAGTCTAATACATAGACTGACGAATTTTCCTTTAGATCAAAGTGATTTTGATAGAGAATTAAATATAATTAAACAAATTGCAGGAAATAACGGATACAACGAGTCACTAATAGATAACATGGTCAAAAACAAACAACGCAAAATGCTTCAAAAAGAATTTTTCACTGTGCCTAACAAACCTACAAAATATAGTTTTATTAATTATGTTCCGAAATATAGTAACAAAATTTCAAAAAAATTGAATAATTTGGGTATCTCTACAATAAGTGTGAACAAAACAAATATAGGAAACATTTTGGTTAATAACAAAGAAAAACTAAATAAAATTGATAAATCAGGTGTATATAAAATTAATTGTAAGGATTGCGATGCTGTCTATATCGGTCAGAGTGGTAGAAGCGTTGTCAACCGGGTAAAAGAACACAAAAAATCAATCTTAAATAACAATAAAAATACAGGAATGTCAACACACTGTATTGAAAACAACCATTTCATAGATACTGATAACATAAATTTACTTCATTCAGAAAGAAAAGGTAAACGTTTAGATCTGCTAGAACAACTAGAAATCAAAAAATGTTTCAAGTACAACCCTTGTACCACAAATGACCAGCAGAATTTCCTAAACACCTCTATAATAAACCAATTGTTAAGAAATATCCTTTGATTTATATAATCAGCTTAGGTCCACTCCAAACATTCAAATAATAGATGTTAAATTAAATCTTAAATAGCTTAAGTCATAAATAGATTAAGACATAAATACTTTTAGGTATAAATTGAATAAGCACGTCGGAAACTTTAGTATTCACTATGTAATACTCTTGATAAAGGCCTAATAAGCCGAAACATATGTAGAGTATTTATAATATATTGATTGATTCATCTAAAAGCAGTGTTTAATTTATTAACAATTATTTAAATCAAGATGTAATGCTGGCTTATTTTCTTAACGTACTAAAAAAGTGTACAGCTTCTTTAACGTTTGTTTGTGTGTTTTCAATGTGGGAAAAACATCCAATGCTGAAGGCAACGTTAAAGGTTTATGAAAATATTGACATTTCTAAATGTGGAAAACTGATTGCGTATTTGTAAAATTAATCAAGAACTTACAAACAAAAAAAAGCTACTAGTTATCTCACTAGTGGTTAATAGATCCTATTCTATATCTAAAATCACCATAGTAATAGCCGTATAGTATATGCCAATGTTGGATAAAAGATATAAATGGTTGGCAAAATCAAAAGTCAATCAAAGTTATCCGATAAGTGATGTATAACACTTCATCATTGGTCAAATTATTATTTTTTAAATTTGTGGTTAATTTTTTGTTATAAACAATTTAGGAACAGAGTCAATTAAAAAGAGTTAAGTTGTTTTTTGCCAAAGGTTAAACATTTCGGGATATAGGAACATAATATTGTAAGAATGGTTTCTTCTTTAAATATTTATCTGCAACTTCCATTTACCTTCGAATAAAAAATCAGCCTCATAACTCTTTTTTCGCAGATTATTGCTCTTTTACACTTTACCCCAGGCTACAATATTAAATACACTACACAAGAAATGTCTAGGGACATGTGCAGGAATTCACTTAGGACGTAAGAGAAATTTTTGTATCCATTGAATTATACTTCTAACGCACTGGTTTAATTTCTCAGTCTGAATACGTGTGTTGTTTGGAAAAGACATAAAACATATAACAAAAACTTGGATCAACACGACTGATGATTTGATTTCAATCATTCTATAGTGTTCTTCTTGTTTACTAGTTGCATTTAAAAGTGTTGTGTTTCACAACGGAGCGATAAGATTTAACCTAATCGAGCGGTAGGTATTTTTTAGGATGGCACGAGGCAAGTCGAAGTAGCTCTGCGTTTGGGTGTTTCCCAAAGTGTCATCAGTCGACTATGGAGGCGTTTTACGGCAACTGTAAAACAGACCGAACAACATCCAGGGCGTGGACGCTCTACAGCTGCAGCTCAGGACAGATTGTTAATGTTAATGCTAGAAGGCACCTGAGTCGGTTACGTAGTTGCAGCGAGCGCATAACATGATCGTTGGCCAAGGTGCTGTGAGAAATCGACTGCACGAAGCCAATTTCCCTAGTCGACGACCACTCAGATGTCCACCTCTTTCTAGTGGCTATCGCGCTGCTAGATATGGACTTCATCCAAATTCTCGTCGGGCTCGAAAATGTGGTTTAGGAAGTTTACACATGCAGAGACGGTTAAGTAATAGTATGGGGCGGAATAATTATAGGCAGCAGAACCGAGTTCGTTTTTCTGAATGGTTTCCTACAGCTCAGCAGTATTTGGATAAGATTGTTCAGCCCATTATGTGTCTATTTGCGGATGCTGTTGGGGAAACTTCCATCTAAAGTAGGATAATGCTTGTCCACATGTCGCACGTATCGTGATGACATGGTTGACCAATGAGGGAAGTGATGTACTGCCATGGCCCTCACAATCTCCGAACCTTAGCCCCATAAAGCATGTGTGGAACATGTTTCAACGTTAATTCTACATTGAATCATATCCGACACATGCTCTACCCACATATGGGCAATATTCACATGTTTTTCGATTCCGGGAGCTCCTGACAACAAAATGAGCACGTTTACCTCAAGCGGACATTAATAATGTCATTTTGTCTATGAACAATAGGTGTATAGTTGTGATGAACCAACGTGGAGGTCATACTCTGTATCAATCTTTTCTTTTTGCTTACTCGACAATTTTATGTATGGCTCAAAAGACAATGGTTCTTGCTTTAGTCATTATTTCGAAAATATTTTGTCCCTTCTATACAAAACATTAATTTTGGGACGTAGTAAACACTTAGAAATATTCTATAAATTTCTTTCGTTTTTCTAAATTCTTTTTTACTATTATATTATTTATCCTATTGTGGTGCTCTTCGGGTGTCTGAACTACTGCGTCGTCTGTAAATATTGTGGCACGGCCATATTTAAGGTAGTTGGGTAAATCAAGTGCATAGAGAATGAACAATATAATACATAACACTGAAATCTGAGGAACTCCAAGCACATCAAATATATCAAGATTTTGGACATTTGATTTAACCGTTAACGGTGTGCTTTCCATATAGGAGAATAGCATATCCATTCGAAATTTCCTAAGCTCCCCTATTACTTAGATGTATTTTTATTGAACTTTCTGTACTATGAAATATCTCATTTATCTTTAAAGTAAATAATAATATATTTATAAAAATATCCATTGATTTTTCCGACTATAGACCATTGCATAATATATATAATTAAACCTGCCTTGTTTTGAATGAAATTTAATTGTAATATGACAAAATATTTTGTCCTTTATTTTTGTAAACTTTATTCATACACCATCTAACAGTACAATACCATATACAAGATATGCTCTATGCGGCTGATTACACACAAGTTTTATTTTCTTTACCTGGTAGTGCATGAAGTAACTTGGCAAAATTAGATAACATAATATAATCACTAATCACAAAATTCACAGTTTGAGGTTTTGGAGGTAAAAGATTAAATAAACTGTTTTCATTTCCATTTATTACTGTTATATTATTTATCCTACTGAGGAGCTATTCGGGTGTCTTAGCTCCCGTGTCGTCTGCAAATAGCGTGGCACGGCCGCGTTTAAGGTAGCTGGGTAAATCAAGTATATAGTGAATGAACAATAATGGACATAACACTGAACCCTGAGGAACTCCATGTACATCAAATGTATCAGGATTTTGACCATTTACTTAACCTTTAACGGTGCGTTCTCCATACAGAAGAACAGCATATCCGTTCGAAAATTCATAGGTTCCCCTATTACATAGGCGTATTTTTTATTGAACTTTCGGTACTATGAAATACATTCGCATTTATCTTTAAAGTAAATAATAATATTTGTTTGTTCCAGGATAATAAAGAAAACAGCTTCAAGAGCATCCCGGAAGGGTTGTGGTGGGCCATTGTTACCATGACCACAGTTGGCTATGGCGACATGGCGCCGAAAACGTATGCGGGGATGTTCGTTGGTGCCCTGTGTGCCCTAGCAGGTGTTTTGACCATAGCCTTGCCTGTTCCAGTAATAGTATCCAATTTTTCGATGTTCTATTCGCATACACAGGTATGAGCATGCATTACTAACAAATAAAATCTACAATGGCGTTAAGGTTTCGGAACGTATATTATGTCGGTACTTCTAGTTTTAAAAAAAAAATTATTGCAATAAAATATTTTGGTAAAAAAAACTTCCCTCGCATACAGAAGGAAAAATTCACCCTCCGAAATTTCTTCGGATTTTCATGTTTCAGATCATGCAAATTACGAAAATATAGGTCTTTCAATTCATTGTCTGTTTGTTGGTGCATTAACTAAGAAACTGCTTAACGGAGAACAGTCAAACTAGATACGCTACTGCCAGCGAAGAAATGGTTAGTCTTTAATTGGAAAATATTCAGGGTGGGCCGTCTATGGAGAATTGAAAATGAAAAAATCGTTTTTCGCTCTAATTTAAAATTTCCTCGTTTCATGATACTCCAGTCGGCAAAGTCAAAAATACACCAGAAGCTCGCAAAAAATATTATCTGATATTTTCCTTCCTTAACTGTTAGTGCGAGGATTAAACATCACAAAACCAAAAAAATCAGTTCTGGGAGTGCCGCGCAACCTTCGACCTTCGGTGAAAAAAGCCTTATTTTACTGATAACTCGTTAACTGTTGAAGTTATAAAAAAATTGCTTATTATAAAAAAGAAAGCTTGACTAACTGCCTAAGAAATAGTCCTTTTGTAGTTTTCTTGTATATGCCATGGTTTTCGAGAAAATCGATATGTACAAAAATTGCAAAATTTGCATTTTTAATGCGCCCGAACTATCGTTTATTTGCGCGCGGCCTATAAAAAAATAGAACTACTCGAAAACCAAACATGCTAGGAGGAAAAATCAAAATGGGTTTTAAAGGGGTTATAAAATACTCTTGTGTTGCAATTTTTGAGGGCTATTGATATTTATTTATTAGTGTATAAAAATAATAACATAATATAGTTATCTCTCGATTTTTTGTGCATGTAATTATTCACAGGCCCATAAAAACTAACTGACTATAATATAAGTTATAAACGCATTATCTTCTAGTTTAAGGTAGTACTTCAATGCAGAAAAAGTTAGGAATAAAAATATTCACATTTACAAAAGCAGCGTGTTAAAGGTAGCCAAAAAAAATCCAAAAAAGGCTGCATATTCAATTTTTTGATGATTTTTTCTACAACATTTTTTTAACTATTGAATGATTCCAAACAATAGTTATATAATACATAAACTGAAAAAAAAAATTTGAACTAAATTTTTTATTTTTAGGAAACAGTAGAACATTGGCCAAAATTTGCCTAACTTCCACATGCTGGTAAATTTGTAAATGTGTATATTTTTATTCCTAACTTTTTCTGCATTGAAGTTTACTACCTTGAACTAAAAGATAATGCATTTATAACTTATATTAAAATCAGTTATTTTTTATGGGCCTGTGAATAATTAAAAGTGCAAAAAATCATATTACATTGTTATTTTTATATACTAATAGATATCAATAGCCATAAAAAATAAAAACACAAAGTATTTTATATCCCCATTTTGATTTCTCTTCCTAGCATGTTTGGTTTTCGAGTAGTTGAATTTTTTCTATAGGCCGCGTGCAAAAAATTTCAAATAAACGAACATTCGTGCGCATTAGAAATACAAATTTTGCAATTTTTTTTCAATACCGATTTTCTCGAAAACCACGGCATATACAAGAAAATTACAAGAGGACTTTTTTTTTAGGCAATTAGTCAAACCTTCTTTTTTATGATGAGCAATTTTTTATATCTTCAACGATTAACGAGTTTTCAGTAAAATGAGGCTTTTTCACCGAAGGGGTGGTTTTTTGGGGGGTTGCGCGGTACCCCCAGAACTGATTTTTGTGGTTTTGTGATGTATAATCCCTCCACTAACAGTTACTGAAGGAAAATCTCAGATACCAATTTTTGTTATGACATTCTAAACTTATTTCAACAAAAAAATAATTTATTTTAACGACTACTCTATTTCCACTCCACTGCGTGGATGTGACAGATGGCACTAATATAGTTAACGCAATTGACAAGGAAGACACCTATTATAGTTTTATTGAAAAATATACAGGGTGGTATGAGAATAAACAATGTTCCTTCTCCCAGTCCACGTACAAAAGGCACAATCGGAAACTCTCTTCTTTGAAGTCAATTAAAAACTGATTCCTAGATTATTTTAAATTCATGTCAAAAGTGCATTTAACACAAAACTTTTAAAGAAATCAAATTTCTTAGGCTATTTTTGCGATTTACAAAAAAATGGTCGGTGATGGAGCTAAACGGACATTAGATTCGTGTTCAGCACGTCGAAATACATAGGGATTGCTATGTCCGATCTCGGCTACACATCACTTTTTTTGTGGGCGTGTGTAATCTGAAACGTGGAAATCGACAGAAATCCTGGAAAGTTACTTATTTGGGATTGCAATATTTCCTTTTGGCACACAAGTAAAAACTGTTTAATGTAATGTTACTGAAAGAAAAAAGAACTCAAGTAATAATAAACCATTTATTCTTGAATGTTTAAAAGTACAATATTAATAAAACTAATTCATATTTTACGAAAAATAATTAATGCCAATTTCAAAAATCTAGCAAAAAAGTACAAAAAGTGTTTATTTCTTTTTTCCGCCCTTCTTATCAACTTTATTTTTCTTAGCTTCTTGTGTATCTTCACTAAACTGTGGAAATTGTACCCATGGTGAGTTTAGATCAAATTGTCTGAATTCCTGAGACAGTTCTATTGGTTCCAAAACAACTCTCTTCTTTTCGTCATCGTATCTTGCTTCAACATATCCGCACAAGGGAAAGTCTTTCCTAAAACATAGTAGGAAAAACCAGCTTGTTATGTTAATGATGAATTCCATTATTAATATTTAAATACTATTAAGACACTTTATGTTTTGTTGCGACTACTACAATAAAGATCTATTCCATCAAATTGCAGTTCTAGAAACACGCGAATCCACAAGTATACTGCAGCCTGAGAGGCACGAGACATTTTTCTATACCTCCGACTCTGTAAAATTTGACTCTCATTAGTAAAAACATATAAAATTGTCGCCATACACTGGTATCTAATGTTGACACTCAGAGTCGAATACAATAACATTTTAAAACGAAATAAAATTCACTTTATCACGTTGTGTGCATTTGTGATGTACACGATACATCGCAGTTTTATGCCATGAATCCTTAACTTTGTTTGTTATGTATGATATAATATTGCATAAAAATGGTTTATTTTATTGGGAGAAATGTTTTATGTTGCCAGCAGTTAATTGGATTTTTATAATTATTATGAAAATAAACAAAATAAACACGCCGCACATATTAAACGGAATAGGAAAGTATGTGTTCCAGAGTGCTTGCAATAAAATATTATGTCTATATGAGAGCCGTCCCTGGCGCCGAGATAAAATTCCCGAATTTTGCTTATGAAAAATGTCACCATTCTGATCGTTAGTATCGCGATGCACGGATAGATGGAGAGCTGATGGACACTATGGACACTATGGTGAACGATAAGGATCAAAATGTTCACTCATGGGAATCAATTCTTTGATCTTTGGGTATGTCAAATTCGATCATCTGCCGTCTCAAAATGGTAACATTAAATTGTGGGGTGTATTAGAAAAGGGGTAGTTTTAGGTTTTGGTGAATCATACTGATCAAGAAAAATAATGCAAGAGTGACTAAATACAACTAGTTTAGATAGCCTTTCCACCTAGGCAGACGATTTTTTCGGTAGCTTTGTATATAGCAGACGCCGCTGAAAATGGCAAAAATCACGTTTTGGTAACGACATCGATCAAAATAATTCTAGCGCCAATCGATTCGGTTATTTATGCTGAAACAGAAAACACGTCGGCAGATGAAAAAACCGGTAGCAACTTCCGAGTAGACGCTGTCAAACGACATTTATCAAGAAGAATAATGCAAGGTATAAAAATACATCAATTTAAGATTACACTTTCAACTAGGCAGACGATTTCTTCAGTAGCTTTGTATATAGCAGACGCCGCTGAAAATGGCAAAAATCACGTTTTACTTAACGACATTGATCACAGATAATTTTCGTGTCAATCGATTAGGTTTTTTATGCTGCAACAAAAAACACGTCGGCAGACGAAGGAGTTAGTGACAACTTCGGAATAGACGCTGTCAATGTGGCACAAGTCTGATTTTGATGAACTATAGTTATCAAAGCAAATAATCTCATATGTTATATTATAAACAACTATTTTACATGGCATTTTGACATGTTTGCCCAGATACACAATTGTGACAACTTTCGGGTAGATGTTATCAAAGATCTAGTAGGTATAAAATAAAAATCAAGTTTTTAATAAATTTATTGCCTATATGCTAGTAAAAAACAGGCCAAAATAACAAAAAACGTAGAAGCATGTTATTTTCAAAACACAATGTAAAAGTAAAATACAATGTGTAAATATAGCAAAAAAAACGGCCATGTGACTATAGTGCACGCAACATGAAAATGGCTCATTAATAAAAGAAACTCAAATGAAAACTAGAAACTAAAATGACACAGTGATATCACTAAATCGTACATTAGAACTGTATCACAAGGAACTTATTTAATTATAAAACGAAATGAATATTATCAACGTTCATTAAAAAAAAAGATAAACTCCAGTATACGAAAAATGCGTAGAATACTGACCTACATAAATAAGTGTGGTAGTATCACAAAGAACGTAAAAAGATTATTTTTAAAAGGGACAAAACGTAAATATAAAAATTAAAAAGATTTGTACAGTTCTTGTAGTACACATGTAAAATATAATAAACATAATAGAAACCAAGATACAAGCATTCAGAAAAATATAAACATTTACAAAATAGAAGGTACTACTTAACTCCATATATCTCCGAAATAATTTTTTAATCATAATATCCGTCGTTGATTGACTACAAATGACAAATCGTGGTAACTTTCGGCATCTTCATTTTTGCTACTTGAATGCAGGATATCTTGTAATTCGTTGGGCGTTTGCGGGCCTATAAACCAACAAGGTTCATATTTGTTATTATTATATGTCGATCCATGGTTGATTGGCTCACAAAACGCTGGCCTAACCTCAGTTGCATTTGTCGATATGTCCTTTGTAGAGTCAATCAGCGATGAAGATTATAATTGAAAAATTATTTCGGAAATTTATGGAGTTAAGTAGTAGTTTTTTTTTTGTAAATGCTTATATATTTCTGAATGCCTGTATCTTGGTTTGAGTTATGTTTATTTTATTTTACATGTGTACCTACAAGTACTGTACTAAACTTTTTCATTTTTATATTTGCCTGTTTTGTTCCTTTAAAAATAATATTTTTACATTTTTTTTGTGGTATTACTACATATTATTTATGTAGGTCAGTATGATACGCATTTTTCATATACTAGAATTTGTCCTTTTTATGAACGTTGATAATATACATTTCGTTTTATAATTATATAAGTTTCTTGTGATACAGTACTAATATACGATTTAGTGATATCCTGTGTCGTTTTAGTTTCTAGTAATTTTGAGTTCCTTTTATTAATAAGCCATTTTTATGTTCCGTGTACTATAGCCACATGACTGTGTTTTTTTTTTGGTTATATTTACACGTTTTAGTTTACTTTTACAATATGTTTTGAAAATAATACGTTTCTACGGTTTTTGTTATTTTGGACTGTTTTTTTATAAATCTATTAAAAATCCGATTTTTATTTTATAACCACTAGATCTGTGACTCGAAAGTTGCCACAATCATTTATCTGTACAAACATGTCAAAATGTCAGGTAAAATAGTCGTTTTTAATATAATATGATTATTTTCTTTGATAATGGGCTTGTTCCATGATATTCTTTTTATATGGTTTTTATACTTTTTCATATAGTACTCGATATTCTCATTATACACTTAAAATTTCGTATTATTAATTTTTTCCGTTCTCGAGATATAAGGAGTTGAAATTAGTAATAGTTGCAAAAACCGAGCGCTTATTTGTGACGTCACTATACGCAAGTGACGTAAGAAAAATGGCTTTCTGGGATCTTTCAAATTTAACCTGAAAAGTCGAAAAACATGGAATTTTTAAACGCTGGTAACTAAATAAATACGTCGAGTGAAAGTTCGTTCCATGTGTCTACGGAAAGGAGAAGGTCGGCGATGAATTATAATCGTAAATTGCAGGATCGAAGTCGAAAATTCGTTCTGGCAGGAGCGAGAGAAAATTGTAATTTTTTGACATTTCACCAAATTGTACTCCCCTACTGTCAAGTAGTAAGCAAAACAAACAATACTTATACTTCGAAAACACTTATAATTATAAACAATAAGGAGCATCAAGTCTATTGAGATCGCCGAGTCTATGCGTATAGTGACGTAGCGCCTGGCCACGCCCCATTTTCGCGAGATGGAAATTTGTAATACTTTTTAAGATACTAAACGTGCGAATAAGATTCTGATTTTTTGCAGATCCATTAATTTATACTTGCACTTTCGATTTATGAAATAAAAAAAAAATGCTGAACAAGCCCATTGTCGTTCATCAAAATCAGACTTGTGTCATTTTGACAACGTCTATTCCGAAGTTGTCACTATAATTTCTTCGTCCGCCAACGTGTTTTTTGTGTCCGCAGAAATCTAATCGATTTACGAAAAAATTATTTGTTGAAAATGTTGTTAAGCAAAACGCGATTTTTGCCATTTTCAGCGACGTCTGCTACCGAAGAAATCGTCTGCCTGGTGAAAGTATAATCTTAAATTGATGTATTTTTCATACCTTACATTATTCTTCTTGATAAATGTCGTTAATCAAAACTCGACCTGCCACTTTGACAACGTTTACTCGGAAGTTGCTACCGATTTTTTCATCTGCTGACGTGTTTTTTGTTTCAGCATAAGTAACCGAATCGATTGGCGCCAAAATTATTTTTGAACACTGTCGTTCACCAAAACGTGACTTTTGCCATTTTCAGCGGGGTCTACTGTTTACAAAGCTACCGAAAGAATAGTCTGCCTAGGTGCAAAAGCCATTCAAACTAGTTGTATTTAGTCACCCTTGCATAATTTTTTTTATCACTATGCTTCACCAGCACCTAAAACTAAACATTTTCTAATACACCCCACAACTTAATGTTGAGACAGGAGACGATCGGTTTTGACATACCCAAAATCCAAAGAATTGATTCTCACGAGTGAACATTTTGATCATTATCGTTCACCGTAGCTCTCCTACTAGGAGTAAATACCACATACCTAAAAATACATACCTGAACGGATGTCCTTGAAACCCATAATCCGTAAGAATTCGCCTCAGATCTGGATGGTTGGCAAAGAACACCCCGTACATGTCCCAAATCTCTCTTTCCGGCCAATTTGCGGTTCTGTAAAATCCCGTCACGGATTCCACTGGGGTCAGTTCATCGGTGTAAGTTTTAACTCTCATCCTCGAATTGTGGCGCATTGACAGAAGGTTGTAAATTAGCTCGAATCGGTAAAGGCGGGATGGAACGTCGATAGCTTAAAATATTAAATGCTTCAACCAATGTGATAAAAACGGGTCTCGATGAAGTTTGCGACGGCTGCTTTTAATTGAGTATTGAGCTAATTAATGAACATTAGAAAGACTGCCCGAGCATTAGAAGTCGGGAGAAAAATTGACGACTATACAAAATACATACCTATACAATAACTAGTGGAGGAAAACTGAGGGTACAAGTAACCCAAGGAGGAATTAATTGCCTTGAAATAGCGTACTTTTGTTGAGTGAACGGTGAAAATTCCTGGTTTGAAAATCATTTAGTTTATCAAATGTCTTCAAGGGTTCGCACTTACTTCAAAATATTTTGCTACATTTCTTGTGCATCGATTAGAATATATTTCAGCAAGAAAAAAATGCTATTTCAATTACTTCCTAAAGAAAATGGGGCCATTTGACACAAACATTTACAAATATGGGTTATTTTTACCCCGCCTCCCGTAACACCATGTCCCATTCTGTTGGATAGTTAGCCACGAAAGTATGTAAATGGTCAAATATAGCTATTGTACGCTTCCCCAGTAACTCATTGTGGCGAGGTTCGTGCCGCTAATTTCATACATTTGTGAACCCGCAGCAACAGCTATACGGCCGAACAATTCAAAGTGCAAAAGTGTCGATTTTTTCGTATGTCCCGAATAGGAATTTGCAAATTGAAGGCGTCACGACTACGAAAAAGCAGCATTTCGGAACTTTCGGCGAAATCTCAATTGACAAATTCCGGTTGCGTGTTCCAAAATTGAAACATTCCTTGTTGTGTCAAAAAAATGTTTGGCACGAGAATAACTGTAAGACCAGCAGGAGTATTTCGACGAAATGTATCCGAAGCACAGTAGAATTTTGTCTGGCTTCGATCTATGCCGGCCCTGACCTCCAAAATCGTGCGCTAAAAAATTTGCTATTACCAGCTGAGAATAGCAAGGTTGCGCTATTTGGCGGCGCTGGGAGAGTTACTGGGGAAGCATATTCTCCAATAAACATTTCTTTTTGTGAAACCCCTTCCATCGTTCACTTCATCACATTTTTGATAACTCCCTCCCACCTAAAATCCAACGTATTTATAGAATAGCTCCAATATTCCCTTTCAACTTCTTGCCAGAATTATACAAATAAGAGAAAACTTATTTTTACTGCAGTGTCTGGATAATTCATACATTAGAATCATAGAAAAACAATATAGTATTTTGTGATTTTCAATCGAGAAATTAATGTACCAAAATGGTACAATTTCTCAACCGTATCTGAAACTTTCTTTCACTCTGATATACTCGTTGTTCTATAAGAGATCTATATAGTGGTTTGCATAATCGGAGGCAACACAGCAAAACATTATTAGGATTGACTGTTTTCCATATCGGATAACCTCGTTGCGCCAGAAAAAAGGAAAATTACCTCAGGTAAAGTTGCGCAATACTTCTTCCCTCTTGATCATTAAAACATGCTGTTCTGAGGAAATTAGTATTTCATTTTATCATTTTTAACCATTTACCATCACAATTAGTGGTTAAATAGAAAGTAGCCATTACTTGTATAAAATTTGGTCAAAATGGACTAATACACCAATTTCCATTGACTACGTTTTCAGATAGTATTTGATAAAAGAGACTTACGGATTTTTTTCGAATTTTTTTTCTTTACCGTTTAGCCGGAAAAAAATAATAAAGCTGAAAAACTTTCCACTCTGACGTCAATTTACCCGTGACGTCACGATATGAAGCCGGCAACAGTGCATTGTCCTGATACCTAAATTTGTATTTTAGTTTAATTTGTCAGTAGTTCAATCAGAGATTTATAATAAGTCTCTCAGAGTTCTGTCAGTGTTAACGAGGTTATGATAGTCAGTAATATTTTTCGATTTTTTTCGTGTTAAAATACACTAACTTTGGGTCTGTATTATTGTAATTAAAGGGCAATTTAATGCAGGTAGAATTACCGGGGATAATGACGTCACGACCACCAATTTATTTAATTTTTATCTAATCCAGGTATTAAAAAATTGGGGTAATAATTATTTTGGTATTATTTTGACCTTACCAATGGGTTCATATAATTAAAATATTTAAAAAATCTTAAGTGTACTAGTCCATTATCTAAGAGATACAAATCTTCTATATTAATATATAACGCGAACTAAGCAGAAATACAGCTAATGCAACAGCGTGATAATGACAATGACCATAAGATGTCGATGCCGCGGAAAAAGAAATTAAGAGTGTTTTAGAATATTTGTAATCGTTGTTTCCATTTTTGAACTGAAAGAATAATTTCGAATAATAATTACCTTCTATAAACGCTTAATAGACCAGTAGCAGTGATATCACAGTTTGGTCAATTAATCACGTGATTAGAGGACAAAATTAGAAACTTGACAGCAGAGTACGTGTTCGTTTTCGTTCGTCTCCAATCAGCTGTTGCGGCCATGTTGTGACGTCAGCTTCTACTTCTCCTTTGCATAGCCTTGCGTATAATTAAACCTTACACAGCTCAAAAAAATATATAAAAATCCGTTTATAGTTATTTATTGTATAAGTGTTTTAGATAGAATTTTATCCACGCAAGAAAATTCGAGAACGAAGTTCGAGTGTTTAATTTTCTTGAGTGGATAAAATTTATCCACAATCACGTTCATTTAGAATCAGATTTCATCAAAAAATGATTTGATATTTCGCTCTGTCAGCGGCTGTAACGTAAAAAATGATTTAAATTAATTTTAAAAAACTTGGAAGGTGTTGAATTGTTGCTATTTAGTTTTGATTGTTTATCTATTCCATTTGTAAAAATTTGTGAAGTTGGTGAACAATGCAAGAAAGCGATTTTGTTCCTAAGAGAATCATTCGGGAAGCTGAAGAAGCAACTCTCTTGCGAAGTCCAGGGAACATTATGAAAAAGTATTTTCCGAATTTAATGAATGGAAAGAAAAACGGGGAGTAATGATTAAGTTCTGTTATCGCATTTCTTAAATTTTAAGAAGTATGCAATTTCATCCATGTTGGTCGATGCTGAAGGCCGCTATAAAGGTCCATAAAGACATAGATATTGGAAAATATAGTAAGCTCACTGCCTATCTGAAGAGTGAGTCGAGAGGGTACAAAGCGAAGAAAGTTGCGGTATTGGATAGAGCACACGTGGAAGAATTTTTGACAAGGGCTTGCGATAAAGAATATTTGTTGATTAAGGTAATATCTCTTAACCTTTTAGACATTGTAGATAATAAACTGAAATATTTTAGGTTGCACTAATAATGGGGGCGTCTGGTGCCTGTCGCTGTGAATTGATGAATTCGAAAGTCAATGATGTAGAAGACAGTGGCGCATATCTGCTTGTTTCTATACCAGATATCAAGAGCGGCGTCTCATGAAAATTCAAAATTATGGAAGAAGGATTCTCTATCAATACTGTGGCGACGTGTAAAAAGTAGTACGCCCGAAGAAGTTATCCAACGTCAGATTATTTTTACGATACACTAATCAAAAATGTACTTCACAAACTGTTGGAATCAACACTTTGTCGAAAGTTCCTTCAAGAGTTGCTTAATTTTTGAATCTGGCAAACGTAGAAGCTTATAGCAGCCATTGCATGAGGCGCACTTTAACAACTTTACTGACTAATAAAGGTGACCTGACCTCACAACAATTAAACGACATGGTGGGTGGAGAAGTTCCGCTATAGCAGAAAGTTATATCGAGCATTATATACCCAATAAGCTTGATATCACAAGGAAAATCCAAGGTACTCCTGGTACTAGTCGTTCCTTACAAAAGGAGACATCAATTGTTTCTACAGATTTATCAGAAACTTCGACAAGCACTATTCGTTCTGAAACCGATGACAACTACAAGTTTGTTATTAATGGAAACGAAGTGAAATATGATAAAACAAATAAGGAAATGTCTACTAATATAATGCTAATATTAATATTAATAAAAATAAAATAAAATATAATAGAGAGTTATTGCAAAACGAAAAGGGGCCGACTTTATTAAAAGAAACCTTAAATAAAGTATCCTGTATTCCAATTTATCATCCATTTTTAAAGTGAGTTATTGCAACGGTGTCCTCCTCATACCTTATGTTGATACTTTATTTTGACAATTATCCCTAACCTAAAAAATCAAAGTTGGACATTGCAGGTATTATCATTTGTTCTAGTTTAAAATGAATACGGAAGAACAATATAATTAGAAGTAGCTCTCCTAGCTGGTGTTAATGATGAAGAAATTGAAATGTTACTTCTGCATAACATAATTGATATTTATATTGGTAATGAACAAATTAACGCTGTAGGCGGCGTGAACTTCGATTTAAATAATATGACTGACGATGAAATAGAAGTTAATTTTCGTTTTCAAAGATGGGATATAATACGATTGCGAAATTACGTCTCCTCATATTTGAATCTTACACGTTTTTTATCTTTTTCTTGTGCCATTATCGCCAACAAAAGTAACAATTTCCTTAGGGAATTTTCGTCTGATGCAAGTTTCGACAAAAAGTTCCTAAATGTGTCAAAATTAAGGTGCCGTAAATAAAGGAAAACTTTGCCCGTTTTTAAGTTAAATACGGGATGCCTGTATTTTATTAAAGGAAAATGCTTAACGATATTTTAAATGCGCATGCGTACATGTCAATTTAAGGGAAACTTTTATTAAAGGATCCGTAAATCGAAGTTGCAATATCTCTCTATTATTTTTAATTACTCCACTAGTGGAATAAAGTAATTTCATTATTCCACTAGCGGATTAAGTGGTACTTTATATGCTTCATAACTGTGGATATAACTCCAATTATAATGTGATTGTGGTTAAAATACATTTAATATATATACTAAAAATAACCGTATACAATGAGAGACTGCTTGAGATCCACTTTGTTCTTCTTCAAGGTTATCAGATGTGGAAAAATGGGCCCTGCTCCTTTTTGTTCACGATTACAAGACCCATACTAGGGCCATTGGGTCTTTGACAGGTGTCCAAGTATATCATAATGCCACAAAGATACTTAGTTATTATTTTCTTAAAGTACACGAGACGTCACGTGACAATAGAGTGTGTAATTGTCTATTTAATGAGTGAAATAAGCACGAAGTAGGCAGACGCATGAAATGAAAGAGAAATATATAAACGAATTAAACAACTAAAGAACAAAAATAAAATACAACCAAGTACCTACTCATGAGAATACATACCTGTAACGTCCACAAGAACCTCAAATTGACACATATGGTGATCTTTTAAAAACTGTAATACACACAGTATTCCTTCTGGTTCAATCAATACCTCGAGTTCATCAGTAAAAGTCATTTGAACCTTTTGAACAAACCTTGGTATACAGTCTGCAATGTAATGTCCAAAACATTTTAACTGATCTCTGGGATTAGTACTTATTTGAGATAATTTAGCTAATTTCTTAGAATACCCTCTCGCGTTATTTGGTTTCGCCAAGGAATATTTCTTCGCAAATTGCAGAAATAAAGACATTGTCAAACGCGATTCGGGTACTGTCAATGCCTTTCAGGCACTGTAAACGAAATCAGGCGACTGTGTTTAAAAAGTGAAATAGACTAACATTATTTGACCATGTTTTTCAAAGACATACAAAAGTAATCTTGAAGGTAAATCCCTCTGAATTTATCGAAATTGAAATTTTTTTATAGAAAGGATTTGCCTAATATGTATATTCAAAATATTTTACATAATATGTTAACGTATGCACTTTGCATTCAAGGTACGTATATGTAAAATATAAAAATTGCTACCAAGTTCAAAAGCAGATAAAGTGATCCTACATATGGCTCGCTATTTAATGTTTTTAGCCTTGTTGAAACGCTTCAGGAGAAAGGGACGAACGAGAAAAAATACTTTCTAGTTCATTTTTGGTCGCGGCGCTTTCGGTTTCCGGATATTTTGAAAAAACGGATTTTGCCGCTATAACCGACCGAAGCTAACTTTTCTTTTATTCTAACAAGGTGCAAATACATGAACGTGTCATATACAGGGCGTAATCAGTTTCATGTCATTAAAAAAAACTGGTAATGGGGACCGACTAAACAAACAAAAAACCTTTATGACTTTTCCCTCTAGGGGCACTTTAAAAAAAACTAACCTAGGTCAACCTTTTAAATATTTTTTTAATATTAATGTAGAAAATAATTGAGAACCACTGCTTTTCTTGGTCAATGAACTTGTAGTTCCCAATTATACAATTTTTAAATTGTCATAAAAAAGTGCAAAGCCCTTGGATCATCAACCGCCTTTGATGGACCGCCTCAACCGAACTGAGGCAATTATAAAGAGGTAAATAATTCGTTATCTTTTTCTGCACAACTGCAAGCAAATAATGGCCGTAGAAGTTTAAACAGAGCATTTCTTTACATGTTTGTCTTTTAATTTGGAATAAAATATTGCATAAACGTTTATAATTCAGAATATTTAAATGTGTTTTATTAACGTTTGTAACATAAATGAGTGTCCTAGGTTAAAAGCTTACCTAAGTAAATTATTCGAAATCTGCATCTGCATCAATACATAGTTCGGTACGTCGAATTAAGGACATACGTACTCCGTTCAACACTAAACAATAAACTATCAACTAACGTTGTCAATAAAGAAAAATAAAAGAAAAACTTGGTCCAAAATCCAAAACGAACGAACAAGTAAGTTGTGTCTGTACGTAATCAAGAACTTAACGACTTGAACGGTAAAGTCAATAAAATAAATCTCACTATAAATACACAGCGACCCGAAATTCAAAAATAACAAAAACAACGAACGGCGAGTTGGACGTGTGTACATAACGAAACACCCACAGAAACTAAAATATTGCACAAGGGAGAGTCAGAGTATGGTTTTCTTCAGATCAGATCTACTAAACACTCAGAAAACGTCGACGTCTTTCATCTTATTTATCGCACCGCTAAAGACCGCCGACATTTTATAGCTATTTACACAAATATTGAGTATCATAGGCAAAGACACGCGCGACGATCTAAACCTACCTCAATATTCCAGCAGTTCTCAAAAGATTTTATTGAAAATTTGCGAAATTTTTGTTTATTTTTTTTCTCCAAAACTATGAGCTTTAGACCCCATGTTATATAAGGTTTTTTTGTTTGTCTTGTCGTTCCCCACCACCAGGTTTTTTTAATGACATGAAACTAATTACATCCTGTATAAACATGAGAAAACGTTAATGTACTTTTTATGGCGGCTGAAAGTTTAAATATGCCAAAATACGTCTGCCAACCTCATAAAAAATGCCGGTCTTCTTCAAAGCGGCATATTTTTTAAACCTAATGATATAGTGGATTTACCCCATTCACCCCTATATTTAACGCGTGCTTTCACGCAATATTCCAATAAAACTCAGTCTTGAGGTGTCTAGTGGTTCATAACATCCCGAAATAACATCAATTATAAATAATTTAACGAAAAATATTATCAAACCCCTTATTAGCAACCACCCCCACCTCTAAATAGAGAGGTAAAATGCTTTCTATAGGCGCTATTCTTGTGTATTTAGAGGCTAATGTGTATGAGAAACACAAGGTCAAGTATTTTGAAACGTTTCTAAAAAACTGATTAAATATACCAACCCGTAAAATCCACCCCCCCCCCTGCATCAAACTACCCTTTGAAATGTTTCTCAAAATGTAGTCAACAAGTTTCAACGTAATTGGTCAATGGAGTATTTTTTGTCGTTGATGACGATTTTGTTGTCAATTTTTGATGACCCTCAACAACACCTCCCCTCTCCCCCTTCTATCAATTTTTTAATATTTATAGAAAAAAGCCGCCAAGTGAGTTTCTTGAACTCTAATTACGATCTTGTAATTTTTTTTAATACTTTGCTAATAATAACCCTCCAAAATAACCCCCTTTCTAATATTTACGGTTTATTCTAGAAAACTTTACACGGGGGTTTTTTCGGTCGCTAATCATGAATCCGCAGTTCTGTTTTTACAAATTATTAATAACCTTCGTAATTGCTTCAGTACATAGTTCAGTTTATTTCAATTACAACTACCCCTTCATTGGTTTTTCTAATACTAACCTATAAGCTCATAACCGGCTATTTCTATACGCTCAGAAAAAAAATTCTAATAGAGGAGTCAGAAAAACACCGCCTTAAAGTAACACATTCTGTCGATTCAGAATTCGGCCTTTATTTTCGATAACCCCTATAAACATAACAAGCTAACAACCATTATACTCTTCGCTGACTTATTGCACTTTTTATATAATTGTTGCATATTCTACAGGATACAGAAGTTGTTCAGAATTCGATTACCAACACAGTGATATGAATTTTTTTCTCTACGAGTACATAATATTGCCGGTTTTAGAAATGTGCCGATCGAATGCAATATACTCTTCGTTTTGTATTTGTGAAGAGTATAATAAAAGAATTAAATCGGACAATTTTAGTTTGCTAATTTGACAATCGTGGATTAGGGGTGGGGGTGGTTGAAAATAAGCGGTTTGATGATTTTCTTCATTAAATCATTGATAATTAATGTTATTTCAGAATGTTATACACAACTAGACTCCTCATGGCAGTTTTATTATCATTCTAATTGGCGAAAAACGTTTCAAATGCTAAGCATTTCCAAGAAACAGAATGATAGATTTCATGAAAATGTAATCCATTGGAATGAACATTTTTTTAAGACAAGGTAGATAAAGAAATTCATTTTAGGCCTTTGTTCTCATTTTTTAACTGAATCTTCATAATCGTAGGGGGTTATGTAGACACTAGTTTAATCTGCATGGCAGTAGGAAACTGTGTGGATGCTAATGTTAGAATGAGAATTGTCAAAAAAGAAATTAGACAAATTCATTTTAGGATTTTAATTTCCTAGCATAACCAGAATTCAGGTTATCGAAAGAATGCAAAGATTTCATTAATATTTTTACACACAGTTTTTCTGTTAGTTATAGATAGTTATTTTTTTCTGCTGTTTGCAAAATCCTATACAGAATATGTTTCAATACAATTATAAGCAAACAAATAATAATTCATTTTTAAACATGCATACACGATTATTTAATCTGGTTAGGAGATTTTATATTTTATTGTTAAAAGTAATGTGTTTGTTGAAATAAAAAAGGATGAACTATAAAACCTACTACTTCTAATTTATTATTATCAAAGACTATATCAATATTTAATTTAGAATAATTATATTTTTTTATTACAAATTATTGTTTTTGTTTTATTACTTCCAAATCCACGTGGTGGCTGTGGGAATATAAATAGTAATCGTAAAAAAATTTAATTTGTTGAAATAGGTTTAGAACGTCAAGCTCAAAGTTAAATATAGCTCATTATAATACATACCCGTACCAAACTTTCAGTCAAAATCATAAACCAATCCAGGCGCAATCGTGAGCCCAAAAAAATTATAGACAGACCGACGGAATTCTTTCTCCCCAAATTTAAAATTTCGACGTTTCATTACATTCTAAATCTATTTCAACTTCCATTCCAGTATGTGGACGTGGCAGTAAGCAACCAAAGTATTTACTTTCTGCACTAGTGTAGAAAAATAAGTTTCATGTGAGAAAAATGGATATGACATTGCCTGGTCGTTTATGTAAGTAATATAATTAAATAATCTATATATTTCAGGCAAGAGCAAAGTTACCTAAGCAGAGAAGGAGTGTTCTACCAGTAGAACAGCCGCGTAGGAAGAAAATAGAGAATGCGACTAATAGAAGAATGAACGCCATCAAGCATCCTCCTGTTGTATTTAAAGATGCATTTGGTGGCGCTAAACTAGGTAAGTGTTCAGTTGGACTATTTAATTCTTTAAGAAAGATACAAATGATTTGTTCGACTATTGGCCAAGACCTTAGAACTACCTAATATTTAAAATAAACTCATACACTTGACATTTGTGACACAGACAGGGTTTAAGAAAAAAAAGAAAAATCTAAAATTCCAATATTTTCGTGTCACATTCCAAAAAAAAACGAGGAATAGTGACTAGCACTAAACAATGTTTTCTCTTCTTCACAATCCACCTTCTTAATTTTCTTTTATACGGTGTAGGTCCATTTCTTCCAATCCATTGATGAAGGTAGGTATTATTTAAGTGGTATCTAGCTGTATTTAAATAATATGGTGGAGCCGAAGCCGAAACCACTTCCTATTTCAAATTTTTTCGGGGAGATTTACGAATAATTGTGGCAGATAGTTTTCCAAAAAATGAAGATAAATAGCTCCATCAAATGTACCATCAAAGAAATATGGCTCTATTATACGTTCTCCAATAATTCCTCCCCAAACGTTTATAGACCTGTGTTGGTTATAAAGTTGCATAAAAAAGTGAGGATTTTCCAAGGCATAATAACGGAAATTGTGCCTATTAACAAATCCATTTTTATGAGAAGTTGCCTCATCAGTGAATAAAATATTATTGAAGAAGTAGTTGACATCATCTTGCATTTTACCTCTGGCCCAATTACAAAATTGTAGGAGCTTTTGAAAATCGTCATCAGATAATTCCTGGTGCATTTGAATATTGTATGCATGCAACTTATTTGTTCTTAAGATTCGACCCGCAGACCTCATACTTATTCCTACTAATGAGCTCACTTCTCTTTGACTAATATGGGGATTCTCAACCGTAAAGCGCTGTTCACAGTGCAGAAAAAGGAAGACAACTTATAAAAACAAATTAAATTTACAGCAGAGTGGGTAGTTTATCTTTTACATCGAGCTCTAAATGGCCCTCAGATGGCAGCATAGGTAATTTTATAAAAGAAACGCATCTTTCCTGATACCGCCTGGTAAAGATAAGATAAACTGTTAATTTCCCATGACATCTCTTAAAGTTAGATGTAGAAAATGCAATAAAATCTTCAGTAAATTAATCGTCTCGATGTATGAGTCTATTACTCAAAGTGTGCGACTTTGAGCGAATACTACAGAAACGTGATAAAAGTTCAGTTAAAACCCCAATAACATCGTAAGACGTTATGAAATAATTTGTCAAATTGAAATTTCTTGGTACTCTTAACGCTTTCGATATCCGCTCGTTGAATACTATATTACAGCATATGTTTATGCGCAGTCGATTCGAAACTAGTTGATAAATAAAGAAGTAGCTTCAAAAGTTTGGGCATGAAATCGGTAAGTAAGAAATTATTTATGGATGAACAGTAAGGATATTTATGTAAAGCCATTGAGTGTTGGGAAGTCTTTTCATTTATACAGAGTGGACCATTAATAATAGGCCATAATTCAACAATGATCCACGTAGTGGAGTGGAAGTGTAGTAATGGTAAAAAACTTTCTAATTTTGTTGTTGAAATAAGCTTGGAATGTCATAAAACGTCGAGATTTTAAATTTGAGTGAAACAAATTTGTCTATCGGTCGGTCTGCAACTTTTTTGTGCGCATTTACAGACCTCCTAATGGTAATTATGACTTATTCCTGGAGACACTGACTCTTGCTCTTGATACCTTTTCCAAATGTGACAAAGTAATGTTTGTTTCAGGCGACTTTAACGTCTATTTTCAAAAACAGAATGAGCAGCGCACAACTCTAATCTTAAATACATTTGAATCATTTGGGTTTTCTCAAACCTTCACAGGACTCACCAGAAATAATCACTGCCTAGACAATATTTTTTCGAACATTTACACTAACAACTTATGTACCCAATCAGTAGATACCAAGCTGTCCGATCACTTGGGTATACATCTAGAGACAGAAATTGAATTTAAAATTCCCACTAGCAGAGTTTCTTACAGACCCATTCATGAACACAGGCTACCAGTACTATGTAGTTATCTAGACACACTCAACTGGAACTTTGTTTTTGATTCCAAAGTAAACATTAATAATCGCTTTATACAATTTATCAGAGTAATTGTAGATGCCGTAGACACCATATTCCCATTAAGATCCCATGTTGCAAATAGCCCCAATGAAGTTAACTTTGCTTGGTTTAACGATGACCTTAAGCGCATGCGTGAACATTTCAATTTCTTACACGATTTTTACAAAAGAAATCCCACCGAGAATAACAAGACTATATTGAACAATTACAGGCTCAACTACCGCCGCAAAATAAATGATGCTAAAAAGGCATCCCACGATAACTTTATAAAAAATCACAATAACCCCCAACAGGCAATATGGAAAATTGTTATTAATTACAGGAAAATGTCTATGCCTCGGTCAAACAACATCTCTAGTGATCAATTTAACAACTATTTCACATTTGTCAATATAATAGTATGTGATATAATAGTATCGGGTACATTTGTACCCGATACTATTATAAACCAACTACCTCCTAGCAATTCTCTCTACACAAATTATTTATTCGATCACAGCCAGTCCAGCCAATTTTATTTTAACCAGGTTA
The DNA here is from genome assembly GCA_963583905.1 of Stenurella melanura. NCBI lineage: Eukaryota > Metazoa > Arthropoda > Insecta > Coleoptera > Cerambycidae > Stenurella > Stenurella melanura. The sequence goes on along the minus strand of OY757316.1, from coordinate 101,595,085 downwards.
CCTATTTTATCCCAGATAATTACCAATCTCAAGGGCAAAAAAAGCCAAGACGCTTATGGTTTATCTGTTCGGGTCATAAAGGGTATCACACAGTCCATTTTAATTCCTCTTACCCATTTAATTAATGAAAGCATACAAAACAATATATTCCCGAAATGCTTAAAAATCTCCAAAGTAGTACCAATCTTTAAAAAATATAATGTCGATGACCCTTCAAATCACAGACCAATATCTGTAATACCATGTCTCGCCAAAATCTATGAAATGATACTAAAAAATCAGATGACATTATATCTAGAAGAAAGTAAGCTCCTCAGTCCCTACCAGTACGGTTTTCGAAACAAATTATCAACAACTCTTGCCATTGATAAACTGACAGATTTAATAAATGCCGGTTTTGAAGACGGCACTTATGTATGCTCTCTTTTCCTAGATCTCACAAGGACTTTTGACTGTGTGTCCCATGAATTTCTCATAAATAAATTAAGTTTCTACGGCTTTACGGATGAAAGCAAATCGCTCTTACGGTCATACCTGAGTGATAGACAACAATTTGTTCTTAATAACGGCATTGAATCAAATACTTTAAAATTGCAGCATGGAGTACCACAGGGGTCCGTACTAGGTCCCATACTTTTCTTAATTTATATCAATGACTTTCCTCAGTCAATTAGAGATAATGTTAGTGTCCTATTATTTGCAGATGATACAAATTTGACAATGTCAAATGATACCATCGAAGTTTTGCTAAATGAAGTACCGCAAACCGAGTTAAGCGCACAGAACTGGTTTATATCGAATATGCTAAGTTTAAATGTGACTAAGACAGAAACAATGATATTTGGTTTGCGCAATTTGGAAGAGGTTAATAATCCTGAGTCTGTTAAATTCTTAGGAGTTTACTTAGACCCCAAGTTATCTTGGGAAAGTCATACTAACTACGTCTGTAAAAAAATTTCCAAATATACTTATCTATTGCGAAACCTTATTGACAAAGTCTCACTGAATACTCTAACCACGACTTACCATAGTCTCATCCACTCTACTTTATCATATGAAATACTAGTCTGGGGACATGCCCCATCTTGTGCTGCTGTATTTTCTGCTCAGCGAAAGGCAATTTGAGTCATTTCCGGACTAAAATTTAGAGACAACTGCAAACAACACTTTATTTCCTTGAATATTATGACTGTGCCATTTACCAATGTCTTAGTCATATAAAGAAAAATGTAGAATCATTCGAAACTAGAAGCCACATACATTCTTATAAAACCAGAAACAACGATAAACTCGACATAAATTTCCACAGATTAAGTAAAACTAGGGATGGCACGGGATACTTGGGGTTTTCAATTTTATAATGCTCTACCACCAGAGATAAAATTGTTGAATGAAACTCAGTTCAAAAACAGAATAAAAAAATATTTGCTCAATAATGCTTTTTATAGTACTAACGAATTTTTACATAGCAACTTTTCCTCTATTGCACCTTTTCTCAGAAACTGTTTAAGATGTTGATTTCAAAACTGGTACATACAGGGTGTTGCATCATGAGAGCGACATAGCTTAACAAGAGGTAGAGAGCATCAGTGGTAATCAGAACTATATTCGAAAATAACACAAGAAAATAAGCAAAATGATTAACTTTTTTGTTACGCCTTTGTGGTTATTTAAATACGGTGTTAAATGTACAAGAATGTCACGTGAAACAAATAATTTTGTAACTAAAATTTGCCAAAATTTTCTAGAGCGTGGGTGATTCCTAATTCCGGGACGTTTTAAAGATTAATTTGAGTAAAAAATGTAGCCCCAATCAGTAATCGGGTATATATTAACAAAATATTTAATCAATCATGGTAGGCTTATTCAGAGTGACAGATAATAAAACTATTTAGGCCTAAGCAACAAGTTACTTTAATCAAGAAAGTCGGCAATATTTCACACCTAATGAAAATTGGAAAGCAGAATAAACAAAAACCCCGAAATTAATAAAATAATTTTCGCTCCGGTAACAATAAACAATCAGCCAGTAACTGAATATGTTTAAAAATAAAATCTAATTTACACTAAAGTAAATTTTCAAGGCCTTAAATTTTTTTATAATATTTTTCATCCCCCCCCCACTCCATTATTGAAGGGATTGAGATATTCACTTGAAATTTGGTACACGTATGTATTATAACATCTGGAACTAGATTATATTTTGAAATGAAATAAGTAAAGCAAGCTGGTAAGAGTACAGAAACTTAAAATTCGGTGTATGTACTATAAACCAAGGTCTCAAATTATTTATAATATTTTTCAACCCCCCACCACCCGTACTCCATTATTAAAAGTGCTGATAAAATAAAATTGAGATATTCACTTGAAATATGGTACACGTATGTTTTATAACGACATCTGGAACTAGATTATATTTTGAGATGATTCCGTTGAAGGGTGGGGGCTTATATAGGGGTAAATATGGCAAAATAAGTAAAGCAAGCTGGTAAGAGTACCGAAACTTGAAATTCGATGTATGTACTAGAAGCCAAGGTCTCAAATTATTTATAATATTTTTCAAACCCCCCACCACCCCTACTCCATTATTAAAGGGGTTGATAAAATATAATTCAGATATTCACTTGAAATTTGGTACACGTATGTACCATAACGATATCTGGAACTAAATTGTATTTTGATATGATTCCGTTGAAGGATTGGAGGTTAAATAGGGGTAAATAGGGGAAAATAAATAAAGCAAGCTGGTAAGAGTACAGAAACTTGAAATTCGGTGTATGCACTATAAACCAAGGCCTCAATTTTTTTTTATATTTTTCAACCCCCAATACCTCTACTCCATTATTAAAAGGGTTGATCAAATAAAATTGAGATATTCACTTGAAATTTGGTACACGCATCTATTATAACGACATCTGGAATCTGGATTATATTTTGAGATGATTCCGTTGAAGGGTTGGAGGATAAATAGCGGTAGATAGGTTTTTTTTTATAATAGTTTCCATCCCCCACCATTACCACTCGCTTATTAAAAGAGTTGATAAAATTAAATTTAGATTTTCACTTGAAATTTGGTACACGTATGTATTATAACGATATCTGAAACTAAATTATATTTTGACACTATTGCGTTGAAGGAGTGGGGGTAAGTAAAGGTAAATAGGGAAAAATAAGTAAAGTGAGCTGGTAAGAGTACAGAAATTTGATATTCGTTGTATGTCCTAGAAGCCAAGGCCTCAGATTTTTTAATTATATTTTTCAACCTCCCACCATCCTTACTTCATTATTAAAGGGGTTGATAATATAAAATTGAGATATTAACTTGAAATATGGTAGACTGATGTATTATAACGACATCTGGAACTAGATTATATTTTGAGATGATTCCGTTGAAGTGTTGGGGGTTAAATAGGAGTGTATATCAAGTTAGTAAGAGTACAGAAATTAGGGATTTGGTGTACATACTAGAATCCAAGACCTCAGACTTCTTTCTAATATTTTTCAAACCCCGCCACCTCTATTAATGGAATTGATAACATTGAATTGAGATATTCACTTGAAAGTTTGTACAATTAATTATTATTGTAATGACATCAGATTGAGATGATTCCACTGAAGAGGTGGGACGTGGCAGGTTGTGAATAGGGGCAAAATAAGTAGGGTAAACTAGAAACGTCATTTTTATCGTATATGGTAGAAACTAACGCCTCAAACTTTTCTATGACATCTGCCCCAAATATTATTAAAATCCTATGACTAATAATTTCCACATACTAGAGTGCAAATCTAGTCAAGATGTTTCCTTTAAAGTGACTTGAATGAAAAATCTGGACGTGGAAGTAGTGATTCCTTAGGCAGCGGTTTTCTTAGGTGAATTTTGGTCATGTGAGTTTTTTAAATTTATAATTGAATCCAGAAAAATCAATCTGAAACTTGATACAAGATGTTCAATCAAGTTTCAGATTGATTTTTCTTGACTTTTGGTACAAGATGTTCAATCAAGTTTCAGATTGATTTTTCAGGATTCAATTATTGGTTCCTACTAAAAAAACTCACATGGCCAAAATTCACCTAAAAATTAGCTTATACGGTTTATAGTCAAGGGCAAGCAAACACTCATAACCTTTGAATGATCTTGGCAAGCTAACTGACTATATCTGAAGATGTTCGAACCCTTGCACCCCACTATTTAAGGCCACATTAAAAAACAGTCATTTACCTGTAAAGAATCAATTCAACCTTGAACTGACCTTGTAAGGTTGATGGTAATGACCAATATATTACCACTCAACACCTATTTACAACCTGTTTTTGATAGATTTCTTTCAGATTACTGATTTCCCGAGATCATGATCTGGAAACTGAATTAGGAATATATCAGTAATATAGCCAAACTATCAACCTTCAGCCCTCTGTATTGCGGATCCTAATCATAGGATCAATTTGTGTGTATGAGAACTATAACACTCAATTTTCAGACCATTTGACCGGGACCCACTTTCCATTCAATTTTTGAGGGTCCTTTCATTTTTGGTGTATATGCTAGAAGCCAATGCCTCAATTTCGTTTATGACATTTGCCTCCAATACTATATTCTAAAAATTCTATGACCAATTATTTCCACGTATTTTAAGTATTGGTGTTACAAAAAAAGAAAAAAAATGTTATTTAATAAAGTAAATACCTTTAAATGTTGGTTTTGAGAAAATATTTGATATTTTAACAATAAGCCACAAGAATTTAATACTTTGGTACCTTGTCATAATTTACCAGTACAATTAGGACAAGCTACATATATAATAAATAGATATATTTTTAACTTTACCATACCGTCTATTTCTTCGAATATATGACCACTGCTTTAATTGCTACGAAAATGAAAACATTCCTACAAAATTTAACCGGGAATATTAAATTAATTTTGCCCACTTTTGTATGCATGGAAAAACTACAAACTACCAGTTTTATCATTGAAAGAACTAAGGCGCGCGGCTGGTAATTAAAATATTAAATCGGGTATTGTCAACAACACTTTAAATATTTGCTCTGTGGAAGAAAATGAATGTAACAGTTAACAACTGATTAAAGTTTTATAGTAACGTTTTCTAAATTATATAGAGTCAGAGGTTTCTGCGCTTCCGCCATCTGTTACATTATTTACAAACTATCCGGTCCTGAATCTTTACTTTCATGCACATGAATTTAAAGGGGTAGTTTTCTACAACAAGGGCGTGGTAAGTTTAGCTATTTGTTGCTCGAAAGCACTGTATGTACGGACACAATAGAAATTTTTAAGTGTTTATACCTTGCATGTTTCATACTCTATGTTTTGACAGATATTGATAATTACTCCGGTGCATGTCGTACTCAATATTTTCTGCGAAATCAATTATTACACATGAAGAAGAACCTCATGCAGATTTATCAATGATTTAGAATTAAGTCTTAATAAGCATATTAAATTAGTTTTATACGCAGATGACGGATTTACGGCCGATTCTCCCGAAGAATTAAATAGCGGCAGATGATCTATTAGCCGAGTTCTAGTCATGCTGTGCACGTAACAAATTACTTCTAAACATAAGTAAAACAACTCACCTGGATTAAGAACATAGAACATGCGTATGCAAAAAGCTAAATTCAGCATTTCTGGCAATAAGAAATCTTAAGCCTATATTATCTAAGGCACAATTATTAAATGTATACACGGTCTTGTATAATCTCATGTCAGATATTTAGTTATTCTTTGGGGCGTTGGCACAGAAGCTGAGAGTCTTTATTTTATAAACAAAAATCATTCGTCTTATGTTCTCACTAATGCCACTGAAACATATTCTTTATAGGATTTGGCAAACAGCGAAAAAAAAAAAACTATATGAGAACTAAAAGAAAAACTATATGTAAAACATATTAATGAAATCTTTGCATTCTTTCGATAACCTGCCAAATCAAAATCCTAAAATAAATTTGTCCAGTTTCTTATTTGACATTTTCATTATAACACTAGCATCCAACATAGTCCCCAAGCAGATTAAACTATTATCTTCATGACTCCCTACGGTATGAAGATTCAGTTAAAAATGAGAACAAAGGCGTAATATTAATTTATTTACCTACCTTGTCTTAATTTTTTGTTTTCATTTTAATGGATTACATTTTCATAAAATCTCCCATTCAGTTTCTTGGAAATGCTCAGCCTTTGAAACGTTTTTCGTCCTTATTCTGAGCTCATCAGAAAGGCACAAAGCCACTCATAACGATGTTTCATGCAAAACCAAGGCAACATCCATGAATAAGTATGAAATTGTACAAATTTATTTTAGGATTTTGATTTGCTAGCATAACCAGAAGTCAGGTTATCGAAAGAATGCAAAGATTTCATTAATATTTTTTACATATAGTTTTTCTTTTAGTTCTCATAGACAGTTTTTTTTCCGCTGTTTGCAGAATCCTATAGAGAATATGTTTCATCACTATAAGCAAACAAATAATAAACAATTCACTTTTAAAAATAATGCCACTGGATTCATGTAGACAAATGTTTACTATAAATAATATTTTAAAGTTAATCTAAGGATTAGTGTAAACTTTACGTGTGTTAGGTGATACTGCTTGCTCTAATTGAACTGTTCAGTTTTAGTAACAAGAACCAGTGTAAGCCGTTATTGGCGATAGGCTGAAGATGGCAGAAGCGATTCTGCCGAAACGTTCTTTGAACAATCTCCGTCCCTCTGGGGCCTACTAACCACGCGACACTATACCCGGAAATACAACACTACATCATATTATACCCGCGAAAGTTTGTAGTATCTCTGATGGTGGTATAATAAATCAAAAGGATAAAAGAAATTAATTTCATAATTTTTATTTGATTAACAAAAAATGAAAGTGAACGACAAAGAAGACTAACAGCTTTTTTCCTTTCAGGTAACGCTAATGGCGTTAATGTGATAGGTCTAGCTCTACAGGGTCCATCAGTGCCAACCATTGCCGTACTGCATCACAATGGTCCATACAATTTACAATCATCTCAAGGTATGGAATAAATTGAATAGATATATGCGCTTTTAGTTACCTTCAATAGGTGCATAACTTAACCAAGTTTAAAATAAATCGGTTTATTAATAACTGAGCTACGTAGGTGTTATCTTGAAAAGTGGGACACACTGTATATAAAAATCATAAAAATTGGTACTTAATGTTATAAAAGATTAAAAAAATATTTTTCAAAACTCGATTAACTAATTTATTTGAAAAACCAGAGAGCGTAGGGGGTGTAATATCTTGCAAATTAGTTCCTGTTAGTAACGCGACGCCATCAGCCTAATTTACCGAGGGGCATCTGGCCCACTCTTACCCTCCACACCCTTTATTCTTTTCACAGTGACCTCATTGTATGCATATTCGTTAATTTTTGTTCGGTAGAATACCTAATACTAATGCCTCTTTCCACGTGTCTGTTGTAGAGTTATGCGCGGCCCCCGGTCTAGCAGCCATCCCGCTACAACCCCGCCCCGCCACCACCGGCAGCGTAGACATGCTGCCCCTCCAACCCAAATACCTCCCAACCTTTGACAGGGAGTACCGCTCGGAGCCCCGGGACGTGCCTCCCAAGAACGAAGAGGACCTTAACCCCGCTAAATCCGAGCCCTTTTCATCCAGATACTTCTCCGAATTGAACCCCGCAAGACCAACTGAAACCGAAATTAGTCTAGCTAGCGTACCCGCCATGGCCATTGGCAGCTCAACAGAAGTATTAGTTAGTATAGTCGAAAACCATGCTAGGTTAAGGAAAAATTCTTTTTTGTCAGTCAATTCTAGGTGCGGAACTAGTGATGCGAAGGAAGAGACACTGAGGTCGCCCGACCTTGAAAATGCAAAGTCGCCTAGTACGGAATTCACCACTTCCACTGTACAATCGACGCCCGTAGAAGAATCTAGTTTTTGTTTAGACCCCAACGATAATGAAAAAGTTTGTGATACCAGTCTGTGTAATGATTTTAATAAATATACTGTGTAAATTTAAGTATTAGTTTTATTGATCGTACAATGTACGTTGTATGGGGCAGTGAAGAAAGTAAATGATCAATAATATTCTTTGGTGCCATAAACATTTAATAAAGTTGAAACAAATGTCAAATATAATGAAGTTTCGAAGCGCAGATAGACAACGCCTTCCTCAAATATGACCTGCGGTCACTTTTGTGCGTCCGGGTAATTGACCATTTAATCCTTACCACAAAACTTAATATGTTCCGTTAAAAATGTGTTGTAATCTTAAAGTACTTTGGATGAACCCTAGTCAGGTAGACTAATACTGTGTTTACAAATTTATGATACAGATGTCACGGTCACTTTACTATACTATTTTAACGAGTTTAAAAAAGTGATATTAATGAACTGTGTCCACATGACCAATATTTTCTAATTTAATATACATAAAGGAAATAGCCAAAACCAATCAAACGTCTAGCTCCTAAAATTACAGCCGACTATTACACATATCATTCATCAGAATAAATGACTCAAGCGAAATTGTCAATTATTGGTCTAAGAGCCAGTGACATTTTTCAGTGATGATTAAGTTAAGGCCTATTTTTGAGAGGATGTTCAGGGGGGTAGAACTAAGTGTCATCCGTGAGGATTAGCTCGGATTCCAGTCGTAAGGGGGTGGCAGAACGCCCCCATGTGTAAAAAAAATTGCATCTTTTTATTATTTAGTTAAGGCTGAAATTTTTTCCAGTACTCCTCTGATAGCCAACAAACATCGATCTAATATTGGCAGAACGATTGGCCACTCTTAAGAGGGTGGCAGAAGACCCCCAACATGTCGTGGGAGCAATGAGCTTTTTATTATTTAGTTAAGCTTCATTTTTCAGTAATTTTTTTCTTTGGCAATCGCATTTTTCAGTTATTATGACAATACAATTATAATAATATACATTATAATTTGTGGTTCTCAGTCGATACTGATTATATTTTTCTGAAATCCGAAAAGAACTTTCTTTATTTTCACTTTATCTCCGAAATGAAGTGAGATACGAAAAATTATTAAGAAAGCTTTTCTACTAGAAAGTCTTTAAGTCATATTCTCGTATCTAGCATAGATCAAAAGATATTTGCGTTTGAATGTAAAAAATATTTGAATTTTTTTAAATTTTGACTATATCGCAGAAACTAAGCAATTACGAAAAAATGTCAACAGACCTTTTTTGTAGAGAACTGAATTTCCAATAAAAAACAGTACAACTTTTTTGTGTCCCTCATAGTTGCAAAGTTATTCTCGAATGAAAAACAAATTTTTCAAGTCGCATTTCCATCGAATGGGGATTAAATACCAGCTCTAAAGGTAAACGAAGGTCTGTGATTACTAAAAAGGTTCTAACTAAATGACCAAAATTATCGTTTATATTTGAAGCATTCATAGTACAAATTAAGCTGCGACCGAAGGCACGAAGTCACGGCGCGCATACGGCACATTTAAATCGTTCTGCCAGGTAGTTACGACCGCCATTTTGTTCTTCCAATTTGCATATATACTTGGAATAGTTGCTACAACAACATACTAAAAAATGAAGCTTAACTAAATAATGAAATGTTCATTGCTCCCACGACATGTTGGGGGTGTACTGCCACCCTCTTAAGACTGGTTAATCGTTCTGCCAATATTAAATCGATGTTTGTGGGCTATCAGAGGAGTACTGGAAAAAATTTCGGCCTTAACTAAATAATAAAAAGATGCAATTTTGTTTACACATGAGGGGCGTTCTGCCACCCCCTTACGACTGGAATCCGGGTTAATACTCACGAATGACACTTAGTTATACCTCCCTCAACATCCTCTCAAAAAATAGGCCTTAACTAAATCATCACTGAAAAATGTCACTGGCTCTCCTACTATATCACCCGCAACATATCAAACAATTTAACATATATACACTCATGGACAAAATTATTGAATATTTTAAATTTTCAAAATTCTTTTGTATTTATAAATTTATTTTAATGAAAGAAACGCATTACGCAAGAAAGAAATAGTTTATTTCACACATTTTAAGTAAATAATATTAAGTTTTCATTAGCAGAAAATGCTAAAAAAAAATTTATGCAAAATGTTATAAAAATTAAGAATAATTAGTTTCAACTTAAATGCTACCACGTCAAGCAAATTAGTCTTTTGATTAGAATAATGGGGCATAGTTAATAACGAGTATTCCCACCTCGAGCTCTAATGGCTGCTTGCATCCTTCTTGACATACTACTAATTAGATTTTGAATGTATTGTTGAGGAATTGCATTCCATTCATATTGTGCTGCAAGTTCTTCTAGGATATTTGGAACGGGATTCCTTTGTCGTATACGACATTTTAGCTGATTCCACATATGTTATATGGGATTCAAGTCTGGACTATACGGTGGCCAATCTAAACTTTGAATCTGGACTGCATCAAGGTAATTAGTCACTGTGCCAGATGGTGGGGTCGAGCGTTATCGTGCATAAATACGAACCTATTGTATCCAATGTGGCCCACATGTGGCAAAACATGATCTTGGAGAATGTTTTCGATATACCAGTCACTAGTCATTCGTCCAACGACTTCCACGAGTTCGGTGCGTCCTTCCTAACTAATACCTCCCGTAAGCATTAAGCCGCCACCTTCAAAACTAACAGTACGAGATTGTATCTAGTGAATCATTCCCCAACTCTTCTATAGACATGATTTCGTCCATCTGGTTTCCATAACTGTATTCTAGTCTCATCAGTGAATAGAACATTTTTGTAATTCTCGATATTCCACTGAATATGTGCTCTGGCAAATTTTAATCGACGAGTTTTGTGATTTTGGAAAAGACGTGGAACTTTGGCAGGCCGTCTTGGCTTTAAACCTACCTCTCTTAATCTTCGTCTAACCGTTTTCGAACTAACATTCACTTGTCTTACATTTAATAACTCATTTCTACCTCTCTTAATCTTCGTCTAACCGTTTTCGACCTAACATTCACTTGTCTTACATTTAATAACTCATTTTTGAGATGTGTGAATGTCAGTGTACGATTTCGGGTAGAATTAAGGACAAAAAAACGGTAATCAATTGCTGTTGTGCACCTTTTGCGCCCTTGGCCGGGTCTTCGAACAAAATTTCCAGTCTCTTGATACCTTTCTAAAATATTCGATACTGCAGATTGACCTCTCCTAAGACGTCATGCGATAACTTTTTGTCTATATCCTTCCTCACATAGAGTTACAATTTGTGCCGCTTCAGCTTCAATGCAGTATCTGTCTGGTGGGTGGCATATTTCTTTCTTAAATAGAGGTAAGAACAAATAAAAATCACTAACACTTTAATTCACTACAAATAACTCAATTCACTATAATTCTTGAATTATGTAAAGAATTTTCAAATGACAACACGCGCGTTAGAAAATATACGCCATTAAAATGAATTAAACCTCAAAATATTTTAAAACGATTGAAAATATTCGCCTACTAGATGAATAACATCAGCACATAAATTTACAACGACGATTTGAAACCATATTCAAGTAATAGTGATAACAAAAAATCTGCGATAATTTGGTCCATGAGTGTATATTTTTTTTAATTCTACGCGAAATTGTATCCTCTTTCATTTGAAGTTAATTCATATTTTTTTTTGATACACTTGTAAAGAGTTATTTTCGACAATCTCGAAAAAAGAAAGAAAATGCTCTAATTAGAGTGGTCAAATCTCGGGAATTATAAGGATTAGAGGAGATTTTCTTATTCAGAGGAAATCGAGTGTACTTAGCTCAATGTTAAATTACGTACGATCATGATATTTAAAAAAATATGAAAACTCCGATTTTTATTTCAAAACGGCAAAATAGTGGTTTATCTCAATATCGAATTTTAGAAAATGTTAACACCAGAACAGTACTTTATTTTTGTTATCACTTTGTATATTTAGTATTAAGTTATTTGCTTACTAATGTATCTGATGATTTGAGTATTTCTGTGGTAGTTGACAGTGTGACAGTTGAGGAGGCGTGAGGTTTTTAAAGGTAGATTGTTGTTTTCTCCTGTTGTAGTTGGAACCTAAGAGAACAATGTAGGAAGGAAAGGCATTCGGAGTTTTGCCTTGTTTTCCAAAATAATGTTCCGAAGCCACAAATGTCCACAAATCAAGTCAGATGTTTCTTGGTGTCGCTTACATCGGTTTCGACATCTATCTAAGATCAAAACTAACACAAGGCAAAAATGAAGCCAAATAAAATCCTTTTGTTATACGACATAAAATAAACTCAGTTTATTACAGAATAGTAAAAATTATTAACAAAAAAAAAAACAGCAAATGCTTCCTTGTCCTTATTTAATACTTAAGCATTTTCCCCTGCAGTTGGCCTACAGCAGTGTGCATGTGACACCAGCAGATTTACAATAGCAGATACTTTACTTACATCTCTCCTTCTGGTACATTTCACTAGTTCTCTGCTGGTTTGCCAAATTGCCGATCGTGTGGTCTACCGTGGAGTCCATATATCACCTCCGTATCCTGTCATAATGAACTTGAGATGGCATATAGTGATAATGCGGTCTGCTCGACTCCATATATGCACATCTTAGTATACGGCTCGAGCAATGTGTAGGTCTAACGCATCAGATACAGGAAGACCTGGTAATGGTTTAACTTTGGTTTTGAGCAGCCTGAAGTTTGCTATACCACCATATATAATGACTACAGGAGTCGTTTCACGTTAAGCTGCAGTGCAGATAGTGGACTGGAAATGGCAGTGAGTACTTTGGTTATTTCCTCATAAACCCTCTACATCTTCCAGGGAGTCTTCCTTCCAACTGAAATCCATGTGGCGTAGTCAGGTAATGCGTGGAAACCAAGAAGGCTGTTGGATTATTCTTCTACCGTATAGGATCCAGAGCTCAGTTAGTAGTAAGGAATTGAGAACCAAATTGTTAACATTGCAACGTTAGTATCAACAGTACAAAGAAGAACATTCTTAACACTGTCGCAGGCTAGATCTCGCACATGCAAATTGAGGTGACCGTTTGTTTCTTCAGTTTTTTTTACATGAAGCGCCATCCAAGGACGTCTTTTTGTTAGATGAGTACATTTATATGTTGACGTTTCTGACAACATGAAACTCTTCCCTATTTCTTTAACTTCGAAGAAAGTCGGTCCAATTGCGTGGTAGTTTTTTTTAAGCGATTTGTCGGCGTATAATAGATCCGTGGTACCATTTGTTCACTGGATGTTACACAGTTTCGGATTTCAGTTGTAAATGTAAACGCTCTCCATGTAAGACCTGGAAGCCTTATGGAGAGGTAACCATAGTCCTCATGCCATTTTCAGTCCACTATTTATTCTGCAGCCCAGAAATCGATGACGGTTAGAAAGCGTTGTACTAATTGTATATAGTGGTGCAGAACTAGCATTTAAGACTGCTAACTCGCCACATAACGACCTGTTCGCGACCAAAGCTAAACCGTGACCAAATTCTCCTCCTACATCTGATTCGTTAGAACTATACACTCTTCGAGGCATATACCAATGTGGACATATACAGATTCAGCAAATTTAGTTTTAGGTATGTAAACTTGTTTCTGCGTAGATAAACCACGCCTTGTCGTAGAACAATGCAGGACATTGGTCCATCGCTTGACCGCGACGAGTTGAGAACAGCGCGAGCGCACTCATTATGCTTTTAATAGCGTAGCTGTTTAGACGTGTGAGAATAAAATAAATTAATCTCAATTTCGTTATTAAAATGCCGTGTGTTTATACAACTGCAGAAAAAGTGCAAATTGTGAAGTGGTACTTCGGGGGCCATTCCACTGATGACACAATAAATTTATTTAATGTGGCATATCAAGACAGACCAATCCCCTCAGCTAGCATAATTTCATACATTATTTAAAAATTTGAGAATTTCGGGTGTGTCGTGAATTATTGTAAAAAATGCTGTCAACCCGAACCCCGTCATCAACAAATGAGCGAAGAATGTGAAATTCGCGAAACTAATGTCTGTGCACTTGTTGAAACTAGTGAATCTTGTTCTAACAGACAAATTGCTAATGAAGTTAACATGAAGGAAAGAACTGTAAGAAATATTTTGAAAAGAAATGGGTACAGTTGTTTTAAAGTTCAAACAACGCAAGAAATATTTCCCGAGAACAATTTCAAACGCATGAAATTTTGTGAAATCATGATAAATAAAGTGAATGAGAATGAAAACTTCTTAAAGAATATATTGTTTACAGATGAATCATCCTTTTCATTACATAGGAAACACAATCCATCCGTAGTACGATATTGGTCTCGAAAAAATAAACATTTGAGTGTTGCTGTGCGAACTCAGTATCCTCAAAAGTTGAACATTTGGACGGGAATTTTAGACAGTCATATTATAGGCCCACTGCTAATCGATGGAAATTTAAATGGGAATAAATATTTAGAGCTTTTACAAAACCAAATAATTCCTGCAGTTCAAAATCTTGCTATCAACTTTGACGACATTTGGTTTCAACAAGATGGCTGCCCAAGCCACAATACCTTAACTGTTATTAATTTTCTGGAAAGAACATTTCCCAATCTTTAATAGCTACGAGGTGAATGATAAAATGCCCCCCCAGGTCACCTGATCTAGCACCCCATGATTTCCTTCTGTGGGGCTTTTTAAAGGAAATCGCGTACAAACATGTGTCTGAACGAGCCAATAATTTAGTTGAATTACGGGAAAAACTTATCCAACTTTGTGCAAGCATTACTCCAAATCAACTCAATGATATGAGAGGTTCATTGCATAATCGGTTTGGCTATTGTTTGGCACAAGAAGGTGGTTTGTTTGAATCCTTACTCCATTAATTTATTGTTTGATAATTATTAGTTGATTTTAGTTTCTGAGGGTTATTTAATTTTATTCTAATGTTCATTTTTGTAATTTAATAAGAATAATTTATTTTTTGATAATTATTAGTTGATTTTGAAATGAAGGTATCCTGTGTCAGTTTGAGGTTTTATGTTGATTTTGATCCTAGATACGTGTTATTCGAGTCGAAATTATACACAAACGATACCAAGCATGACATGATTTG
The DNA here is from genome assembly GCA_963583905.1 of Stenurella melanura. Lineage (NCBI taxonomy): Eukaryota > Metazoa > Arthropoda > Insecta > Coleoptera > Cerambycidae > Stenurella > Stenurella melanura. The sequence goes on along the minus strand of OY757316.1, from coordinate 101,579,997 downwards.
ATAATTTGTTGGAATTTTTAGCGTTAAAATGCCATTTTGGAAAACAGCCGCAATCTGAAAAACAACGAGAAATTCTCAATACCCCCTTCTCCTAAAATGGACTCTTAAATTTCAACTATAAACGAAGCAAAGTGACAATTCGGGTTTAAAACTTGCAGGATACATTCGCCTATCGTCTCTACCACGATAAACCACTGACAATCTACATTTCTCCCGTAGAAATAACGTGGTATCTTCTAAATTCCAGTTATATATTCAAATATTAAAAATATTTAAGAATATCTTTTTTATTGAATTCTAATGCTTTGTTTACTGCCCCTATTTTATTCTTGGTTGATACGTTATTTTAAAGTGGGTTTGGAATATCTTTGTATAAAAGTCAAAAATAATCTAAACCTTATATTTTTGTAAAAGTTGTTATCTCAGAATTTCAAAACAATCGCACATTTCTTATTCTAGGTAACTATACAGGGTTTGCCCAATTATACGGCGATTTCCTATACTTAACATTTTTCAAGGTATTTTTTGTCGATTTAATCTGTATAATATACTGGTCCACAGCTTGCTAGATGGTGAAAACAAAGGCAGGTATAAGATCAATACAGTGTCACTCGAAAAAAACTCTTCTTTTTAATTTGAACTATATACAGCTCTTCTTAGTCTAAGAAAAAGAGACAATATTTGTATGTTAAACAGTGAATGATTACGAGATGATTGGAATAATTTGGTAAAATTCCGATTTAAATACTGACTCTAATAAAACAATATTTAATAATAATAATAAAGGTCTTGATTTAAGAAAACGTGTAAACCCCAGTGTAAATCTTCATTTCAATTTAAATAGGGGATGTTTAGCTAGCGACTACTCTAAATACAACCTATATTTGCTTATACATAGGGTGTCCCGTAATAACGTGCAAAATATTCATGTACCAATTCCTTATTAAAAATGATGGTGGGTTCTTCATATAAAGTTATTGAAAGTAAGCCTGTCCTGTACACCTGTACCCCCTTAAAGAGGTGTATAAGAAAACGGCTTTGCTTTCTATCTTAAAATAACATCATCGGAGAAAGACGGAATTTGGCACATCTTGGTTACTAATAAAAAGGCATCTAGCGAAATCACTTCATCCATCTGGCGTGTTTACTCTTTTTATAATTTTGTAAATATCTGCCTGCTATTTTTATTTCAATAAAAACAACTAAAGATTATGATTTACTATAAAACCGTTTTACCTCTTGAAAAAATTTCATAAAATCGACCGTTCTCTGGAAAAAAAACTAAATTGCATCTGTCTAAGTGATCAATCCAAAAGCGACGAGCATTATATCAATGAAAGCACTAAGCAGACTAGTGTCAAATTATAATTTGGCCGAGATGTGCCAGATTTTGTCTTTTCTCGATTAAGTACGTTATTTTCAGACAGAAATTAAAAACCGGTTTTTGCACACCCTTTTAAGGGGGTGTAGCTAGACAGGAATGACGAACCCACCTTCATTTTCGATAACGAATTGGTAGTTAAATTTTTTCCACGTTATTATGGGACATTCTGTATATTATTACAATTACTTATAAATACGGAATGTTCACAAACACAAAAGTGAGTAAATTAAAGTAGCATTTAAAAGTAGAATACAAAAGACAAGAAAAAAGAAAAGGCAGAAATATAGCAATAGAAAAATAGAGCCAAAATGCTCAAAGAAGAAGATGTAGTAGCTTATTAAACTAATAAAATTCTGAAATTTTTGCATTGATATGGTCGTATTTTCACCTTTCCAAAATAAAACGGCAACATTGTATTTTGACCACTTTTAATATGGTCTTATTAACTGAAATGAAAAGTGGAAAATATATTATTAGGCAATGATAACATATTGGTCTTTAACTAGTATTTCACACTATTATTTACTTACTTACAAGATAGAAACTATTTGACAGCATACAGTAAGTTTAAACGTTTTTAACAAATTATCTATGCGCGGTGTGAAACTAGTTCTACTACCAAAGACAACACCTAAGTTTATATATTATTATGTCATATGATTCGTTAGATGTAAATATGGGATCTTTTGGAGAAAATAGTAATATTAATCATTTGGAAATATTTAAAGTTAGGTTATGGCTGCTGCTACCATACTGGTACGACGAAATTGATGCGAGTGCAAGCTTATGTGAGCCTGGAAGAAAGGTATGATGGAGTTGTGTTATCCGCATAGCTTTGTATTAAATATAAATTAACGTGTTCATAAATGTCTGAAATACAGTGTCAACCTAAAGAAACGCACAAAATTCATATCTTTGGTATGTGTCATTTGTCAAAAAAATTCTCGAGCAGGTCGATTTTACTTTTGTAAATGCTACATTTTGTCACTATACCAAAATTTATGACGTCATTGGTTTTTGAGTTATAACGTCATCGTAATTTTTTTTAAATAGAAACAGACATTTTTGTTTACTGTTTTTAGTGGTATATTCCTTTAGCTTTCTGGTGATATGAAAAAAATTGATATTACCTAACCCATTCTTTTGTAAAAAAATATTTTTTTGATTGATACCTTACATAAGTAATTGTGAGAAGAAAATCATCTCCATTGCTCAAATTCCGACCATACAACCATTTGGCATTGACCAAGACGGGTGTAGACACTTTGCACGCTGTTCTGAATCATCTCATGGGCAATTCGTCTCATCTCCAAGCCAATTCTGTATTTCAATTCTTCTATGGTATCCGGTCTCTTAAAATACACCCTTGACTTTAAGTAACCCCAACGAAAAAAGTCTAAGGGGTTAAATCCGGTGAAAGCGGGGGCCGCTCAATCGGACCTCGACGACCTATTCACCTTCCAGTAAAAGTGTCATCTAAGAACTAACGCACTGCTATCCCAAAATGAGGTGAGGCCCCGTCTTGCTGAAACCAGACGTTTTTAGCAGGAATATCTTCATCTTCATTGTTCGGACACATAACTAAGGCTGGTACTAACTCAACTCGCAAAAACTGTAAATATCTTGCGGCCGTAAGATTTTCTTAAAAAAAAGGTCCCAATAAACGATCACCAATCATATCTGCCCAGAGGTTTACTTTGCTTCGTGACTGTGTACGGGCTTCTTGAGTCCAATGAGGATTTTCGCGTGACCAATACCTACAGTTATGCCGATGTACAGTCCCCTTTAAAGAAAATGTAGCTTCATCAGAAAAAAACAACGTTCTTTAAAAAATTTTGGTTTTCATCGCACAAGGTCATCAACTGTTCACAAAACTGTAAGCGCCGATCTGAATCGTCCTCATTCAATTCGGGGATTAATCGCACTTTGTATGGATGGTATTTTTCCTTTTTCAATAGACGTATAACAGAAGTTTGACTCACGTTATGATTTAAAGCCAGCTGCCTTGTCAAAAGATGGTGGTTTTCCTCACTTTCTAGAAGAATATTTAATTTGGTTTCGTTGCTTGTGCTAGGGCGACCAGAACGAGGGAGGTCAGCTACACTGCCAGATTCATCATATCTAGCCAATAATCTACTTACAGTGGATCTAGAAATTTGCTTTTCGGGATACTTGGCATTGAAAACATCACATGCTTCCTGATGAGTTCCCAGCCTATCACCATATCCAACCATCATCAAAAGTTCTACGCATTCTCCTTCACTTAAACTTGGCATTGCATTCACTAGTTTTACACTGTCTAAGAAGCGTCACAAAACTGAGGTTCCACACGTGCCAGGAATAAAAAAGTTATTGATACTTTACACAAAAGGCCTGTATCTCTCTGTTGTTAAGGTGATTGTTTTTTTATTATTTTCGTTGTTTTGTTTTTATGTCAAATGTTTTCATGCTAGTTAAAACAAAAATGTAGGCAACAAGATTTATCAGTCCATAAGAAAGTGGAACATTACTCGTGAATTTGCGAAAGGTAAGCTATTTTTACATAAAATGTAATTTTTCCAAAAGAATGGCTCAGGTAATATTTTTTTTTATATATCACCAGAAAGCTAAAGGAATACACCACCAAAAACAGTAAACAAAAATGTCTGTTCCATTAAAAAAAATGTATGATGGCGTCATAACTCAAAAACCAATGACGTCATAGATTTTGATATAGTGACAAAATGTAGCATTTATAAAACTAAAATCGACCCGTTCGAGGATTTTTTTGACACATGACATAAACCAAAGATATGAACTTTGTGCGTTTCTTTAAGTTCACACAGTAGATGAGCAATAATAATGAGGGACCTAAAAGAGAGTCCTGTGGAACTCCAGCTCCCATAAATTGAGCATGAATGATTCATAGAATCCATACGACGTATTTTTATCAAGACCATATAGTGCAGTTTAGCACATAGCAACTCATGGTTTACGGCATTAGAATAATCTACAAGAATCAGGGCTGAGGATTTTTATGGTCAATTTGCCATCTACCAGGTTGTCTGATATATTAACAAGGGCATTTGTGCCGCTATGACCAGCTCTGAAGCCAGATTGATGTTTTAAAAACAAATTGTGAATGAAAACAACTTTTTCAAGTATTCTGCTTGAAACTGACAAGACACTAATAGGCATAAAATGATAAAATTCTGTAGGATTAATAGTTTTTGATCCATACTGAATAAATTAGGCATTACGTCCATCACATAGGAAATAAACCTAGCTTACGTATTTATTAGACGGAAGACAAAGTTTTTACATTTCTAAGTTAGTTCCGGCCTTTCCACGTATATTTAAGATTTTCTGTGATTTTGACAATTGCGTTGGGCTCAGAAGTGCTGAATATAAGTTGCATTCAGCATTATTTGTGATGTTTTTATAAAGTAATACTGTGTTTTTTTAAAATCTTTTGGTATTACATGCCTCTAAAAAAACTTCAGATTTATCAAACTGTGAATGTAATATCGCTGCAAATAGAATGTCAAGTGGTTAACAATAACACCATTTTAAGTAAAAGTGTGTTAATCGAAACTCATCAAAGTAACTTTAAAGCTCACGAGTTATAAATTTTAAAGTTTCCAATGGCCAACTTGTCAGTGCATTTTCGTGAAATTGCTATTGATATCATTCTGCCTCGCTCCATAGCACATCATATTTTGGTAGTTTCTGCAGCTTGCCAAGTCTAGCATGGCCCATGAAATGCGCACAAAAAGGAAAGACATTTCACCATTTGTCGAACACTGACACTTTCTGCAAGATACTGATTTATTCGAAAGTAACTACAATTTGTGACATAAGCTTTCGTACCTGAATATCAAATACAACAAAGGGGATAATTAATATACATAATTTCTTATGCAATACGATGGTCACGGGCCAAGCTAGTCTGAGCAAGCTGTACTTGCATACATGGCAATAGGGCCGAATCTGTAATTTTGAATTATTATCCTGCTTTTAATTACCAAATGTTCTCTAATCACTCCGTAATTATCACCGAAGTCTGTTTTTCCTGGACTATAACTTTCTCCACTTTGATACGCTCCACCGAAAAAGTTCACCAATCATCTAGCAAGCTCCGTTTTAGTCATAAACAAACAAAACGTGCCAATTATTTTGGAAACTCTAGATGTGTGTGCTGTCTTTTATAAAAAGTGAAACAAGAAATATCTCCGACTGGGCCCAAAACTTTGTATCTAATAATTATACCTTTCCTACTATTAGTAAGTAGATGCTTTGTATTATTGTTACCATTATTCGATATCAAAATTAATCATGTAATAAAAAATGTGTGAAAAATAAACAGCATACATCTTTATAGTTCTTTGTTTTATTTATAAGAGTACAACTGTACTCAATTGGTACATTATATTAAAAATTAAGTAGCTCTTAGTCCATCAGATTATAAGTTTTTCTTCCACCGAATTTTTAACCTCCCCACAATAAAATTGTGGGAGGTTACTAAAATTGGTCCAAAATCGAAAATTGAGATAACATCAAATCTATACGTTTTGAAGTCCCAGGAATCCAAAAAACTGGTTTTTGAAAAATGTCTGTGTGTGTGTGTATGTGTGTTAGCACGATAGCGGCGAAACTACTGGACGGATTTGGATGAAACTTTGCATGGCGGTTTATTTAGTGCTCTAGAAGATCTGAAAAGGTTTTGGTTGAGATCGGATTACGTCTAGTGCCATTTTGGCACAACAACTTGTTTATTTTATCATTACTTACAATTTGTAATCTAACCATTGGAAAGCAGTTAAAATTCCGATTTCAACGATATATCACACTTGCACTTTTTTTTATATTCCTACAGTTTTTTATACAAATTATTGTATAGAGAACAAACAAAATTCAATGTCTGTATAATACCAACATATGTAAAGTCACGTCATAAGTTATCGGTGGTCCAGTGGGCTAAAGCGTCAAGTTGACATTTTACATACAAGGCAGTGTAATTTTATTTATCTGTTGTGTTTTATTCTTTTTTTGTTTGTACACATATATTTATTATTATACTGTAACAAAGGAACCTTTATACTGTAAAATGAAACAAAAAAATGAATAAAAAGATTTACAATGGCAAAATGGCGTCTACTTATAAATCAAGAGGTCGACGGTTCGATCCCAACACAGTGCTGTTTCTTTTTCTTTCTTTTTTCATTATAAACTTTATTAATAATTGCGGAAAATATTACATGATTAAATATCATCATATATTAGGTGTTTATAATTATTCAGAGTTTGAGGATTGGTCACTAGTTTTAAATGAAATATAAATAATTCTATTGCTGTTTTGGCGGTGAACACATACGACGTCGTAAATTAGATAAATATAGGTGGGTCATATTACAATAATATATTTGATTTAAAGGCATGACATGACGGCTGATTTGAATTGACTATCAGAGCTCGTAGCATTTGCTACTGATACGAATCAAATTACAGTTAAAAAGTAGCAGACTGCTTAGCAACCCATCACTAATTTCAACCACCGAGTGGGGAGGTTCAAGCCGCTTCCAGTAGCTGTCGATTTTTTTAATAGAATTCTTGTATTAGGTGTAGGCAATCGGAAACCCACAACACGAACACTAGCTGGGGGGTGCAACATAGTTTTATACATGGTGTTTCAAAGTCAAAGGTACATAAGTTACTTGTGGATAGAGGGCAATTTGGCGGTTACCCGGCATTAATGCATCCCTCGTAATTCCTTACTCAGATAGAGGATGTTTTATTGATTTTGGTCAATCTATCTTTGATCGTAACTATTGAACTACGCTGTACAATCGGTTCATACTTAGAACATATGTTTCACTTATTTTTCTTGATAGAACTTTATAATAAATCCAGGTCCGGCTTAATAAAAAATTGACAATATGTTGTATGTCAAAATCAACACCCTGTATGACAAAATTTTGTAGATCTGTTTCGATATTCCAAAAAAGAGCGGAAAAAACTGAATAGAGTAGCCCACTTAATTTGTTTGCGCATTTCATTCATCAACCTTGATTACTTGCCGTAAATCCAATTTCATTAAAACGGTCCCGACAGTTGGAAGTTGAATATTTATTTCAGGGTTAATTAACAAAAAAATTTAACTTGCAGCAGTGACAATTCTTTCACTTCTAGACTAGGTAAGTGAACTATTGTAAAATAATTTTGAAAACAATGTAGATTTGAGCAAATTAATCAAAATACTACTTAATATTGTGAGTTTACATTTAAGAATAATATTATTTTTAATGCATGTATGTACAATAATAATAAATACGTGCAAGTAATAAATACATAACTACAATAATAACTGTTCAAAGTGGCCTCCATTGCGTTGAATACATTTCTCTGCTCTAGTAGTAATATTTCTAATTCCACGTCTAATAGTATCTGGATTATTTCTAACTTCTACGCAAGCGTTATTAACGCGTTCCAAAAGTCCCTCTCTACTATTAATGGCCACGCCATACACCTTTGCTTTTAAATGTAAATGTGTTTAAAGATAACAATCAACAGGATAGAAATCCGGTGAAGTTGAAGGCCAATGATGAGGTTTATTTCGACCTATCCACATATTTGGAAAATTGTCATTTGGGAAATTTTTCACAATATTCCTAAAATGGGGTGGAGCGCCATCATGCTGGTAATATATTCCCGGAATATTTTCATTTTCCAATAATACGGGTAAAAATTTTTGCAAAAAGTCCAAATAAAGTTCACCTGATAATCTATCGGGGAGGATATCTGGCCCAATCAAATGATTGTTGAAAACACCGCACCAAATATCAACAGCAAATCGATGTTGGGATTTATTCTGTCTTACACCATGTCTTGTAAATTGTGCCTCATCTTTAAACGGATATCTGTTAAGAATTTTTCGATTCCGAATAATCCAGTTATTAAAATTTAACCGATGAACTTCATCCCCTTCTTCTAACCTCTGAACCGGTTCTCCAAACACTGACATGTGGGACACATTTTAAAGCACGACTCACTCTTCTTGTGCTAATTTTCGGATTATTTGCAACAATATTTAGTATATTCTCTTCTACAGCTAAATGTTGCCTTACTTGATGCTCATTTAAGGTGGCCGTTGGATACCGACCATGATTTTTAGAATAATTGACAAGTAAAAGTTTTATGATCAGGAATTCGGCATCCAGGAAATCTTTTTTGATATTCTCTCACAACAGCACGTCTATTGCCATCACAAAATCCATACACATAGATTATATCCGCATATTTGAAAATTGATAAGGCATAATACATAATATTAATACAAATAAAAAATATTTTAGAATAATAAAACGCAAGTTTGTCGAACCAGTAAATATGAACTGTTAAATAATACAATTTTCAGCATTGCCTACTTGACGACAAAGCAGCTATGTTATAAAATCATCTCTTAAGTTTTAGTAAATGGATTACGCGGAATCGAAGCATTCGAAATGCGCAACCAAATTAAGTGAGCTACTTTATTTATTGTTTTTCCGTTCTTTTCGAATATCGAAACAGATCTACAAATTTTGACATACAATATACTGTCAATTTTTTATCAAGCCGGACCAGGATTTCTTTTTGGTTTATTATGAAGTTCTATGAAGAAAAATAAGTAAAATATACATTCTAAGCATGAACCGATTATACAGGGTGGTTCAATAGTTATGATCAAAGAAAGACTTGGCCAAAATCAATCAAACATTCTGTATCTCAGTCAGGAAGAATGATGGACGCATTAATGCCTGGTAATTTGGAACCGCCAAAGTGCCCTTTATCCACAAGTAACGTATGTATCTTTAACTCTGAACACCCTGTACACTTTTTTGTACCTTTATGCACAAAAAATATTTTCTATTCTTGACATGAGCCACTCATACGCTCCTTAAATATGGTTGTAATTGAACATTTGTCCCATATTAATCTTACTTCATTTTATAATTCTTTCTGTAAGAATTTTAATTAGTTTAATTTGGTTACCGTAATTATGTTTAAGACTATTAGAATCAATGAATCGTAATAATAACTTTGTACAGTGTCCCAACCTCCAACGTTTTGGGAAGAGATTAGAGCATTTAATTATGTGAAGGAGGAGTGACATTGTAATACAACAGACATGGAATTGATCGAAACTTCCCTTTGCGCTCAGTTTTCATAAAGATATATACTAAAAGGTACAAAAAATTATTACTTTCAGTTCAGAATGGTGAATAACATATTACTAAAATTTTGTTTATGTTAGACAGTAGGTATGAAATAAATATACATGTCCTAAATCCCAAACTTGTCTACTAAACCATTTATCAAATCATTAGCAATAACAGCTCATAAATCTGAGACGTATAGATAGAAATACAATCAAATGGTGCTGATGTTCTTTCATTCTATTAAGAAACGATCAACAGTATTTCATCTGCTCTGAAATTAATCCCGTATATGTCTCTCGAATATCATTCGACCAATAACCATCTCGATGGAATTTATTAATTACATTATGACAAAAGTGGACACCCGATGCCCACATTGCGAATGACACAAATGTCTGGAGCACAGAAATAGTCGCAAATTTTCAGCCAAAAGCATTTGTGTGAAATCTTTGTTACCACATTTAAGGCCAATATGTATGGTTTTAACTTAAATGTGTATGAAATACGTCAACTTATATGGAAATAAGCCAAATCCTTGTTATACGATTCATTGCCCGACCTGTTGTACTTGGCAATTAGTCAATATGCTATGAATTCTCAAGGCGCTACTTGAGATTTACTGTTTGTGAGACTGGATTCGCTGGAAGTGCAAAGATTTAATAGAAACATGAAACAGTTTGATGCAATAGCATATTAAGTATCAAGACCTGTAAGGGCATTTTGCCAACCACAGATAGATACTTTTTAATTCCATATCTACGTAGAGGTAGTATTGGGAAAAAAATTAATCCAATTCACTTTGTCGAAACATATAAATTTGAACGAGGAAAATTTTCTATTTATCTGTTGGTCTGCAACTAAATAGGGGTAAATGCCCCGCTAGTTCTATAAATCGTGAAAGCAGAGGCACACAATTAATTGAATTTAGTACGGCATGAACTAAAGATGGGGTGCGGACGTATGTAATAATTTCTAATACGAAACGAGACATTATCTCTTCGTCAAAAGCGAAGAAGTTATTTGTCACATTGTTGACAAATAATTTCGTCTACTGAAAGCATTTCTGCAGTTTCTTTTTTAGCCGTAAATACTATGGGAATAAAATAATAATTCTTATTAAAACCGAAATGAAAATGGAACAAATAAAATTAAATAACTCGGAAACTAAATCAACTAATAATTATCCAAAAATAAATTATTCTTATTAAATTACAAAAACAGAACATTAAAATAAAATTAAATAACCCGCAAAAACTAAAATCAACTAATAATTATCAAACAATAAATTAATGAAATGAGGATTCAAACAAACCACCTTCTTGTGTTAAGCAATAGCCAAACCTATTATACAATGAACCTCTCATATCATTGAGTTGATTTGGAGTAATGCTTGCACAAATTTCGATAAGCTTTTCCCGAAATTCAACTAAATTATTGGCTCGTTCAAACGCATGTTTGTACGCGGTTTCCTTTAAAAAGCCCCACAGAACGAAATCGTGGGGTGCTAGATCAAGTGACCTGGGGGGGCATTTTATCACTCCCCTCGTAGCTATTAAACGATTGCGAAATGTTCTTTCCAGAAAATTAATAACAGTTAAGGTATTGTGACTTGGGCAGCCGTCTTGTTGAAACCAAATGTCGTCAAAGTTGACAAGAAGATTTTGAACTGCAGGAGTTATTTGGCTTTGTAAATGCTCTAAATATTTATTGCCATTTAAATTGCTATCGATTAGCAGTGGGCCTATAATATGATTGTCTAAAATTCCCGTCCAAACGTTCAGCTTTTGAGGATACTGAGTTCGCACAGCAACACTGAAATGTTTATTTTTCCGAGACCAATATCGTACTACGGATGGATTGTGTTTCCTATGTAATGAAAAGGATGATTCATCTGTAAACAATTTAAGAAGTTTTCATTCTCATTTACTTTATTTATCATGATTTCACAAAATTCCATCCGTTTGAAATTGTCCTCGGGAAATATTTCTTGCGTTGTTTGAACTTTAAAACAACTGTACCCATTTCTTTTCAAAATATTTCTTACAGTTCTTTCCTTCATGTCAACTTCATCAGCAATTTGTCTGCTAGAACAAGGTTCACTAGTTTCAACAAGTCCACAGACATTAGTTTCGCGAATTTCACGTTCTTCGCTCATTTGTTGATGACGGGGTTCGGGTTCACAGCATTTTTTACAATAATTCACGACACACCCGAAATTCTCAAATTTTTTAATAATGTATGAAATTATGCTGGCTGAGGGGATTGGTCTGTCTTGATATGCCACAGTAAATAAATTTATTGTGTCTTCAGTGGTTGGCCCCCGAAGTACCACTTCACAACTTGCACATTTTCTGCAGTTGTATAAACACACGGTATTTTAATAACGAAATTGAGGTTAATTTATTTTATTCCCACACGTCTAAACAGCTACGCTATTAAAAGCAGAATGGGTGCGCTGTTCTCAACTCAACGCGGTCAAGCGCTGGCGCTATTGTTTTATACCAATGCCCTGCATTGTTCTACGACAAGGCGTGGCTTATCTGCGCAGAAACAAGTTTACGTACCTTAAACTAAATTTGCTGAATCTGTATGCAATATTTAAGCGATTCCACTCTAAACGTAACCTGCCCCAACGCTCGCTCCTCCATGTACCTAACTTAGATTATTGACACTCGCGCACATGCTAGCTAAGATGGTACTTGACATTCATATTTCCCTTGAAAACACTGCATCCTGAGCTCCCCCATCCCCCATTCTCACTTACAGGCACTCTCTCGCGCCACTAACATCAATCTATATACGGCTAGCAGGTATAAAAAGGATTTTTCAAGGATTATTTATTTATATCTTCAACTAAATACCAGTTGCTTTTAACCCGTCCCCCGCAACAGCGACCCCACGACTCCCACCATCAGTATACAGCTACAAGGTATAAAATGGTATAAAACAAGTATTTTTATATATTTTTTTTTTCATCGCCACACAAGACATCACGTTAAATCCCTTTTTAACTCTCCCCACTGTATGAAACCTCCCCCATATTATTGTCATATTGTTGCAAGCATTATTGGGATCCCCTTTCTTATTTATATATGTTAATCTTCTGAAGAGAAAAGTTATTGCTAAAATCTTTAAAATTCATTATCCTGAGTTTAGTGAAGACAAGTCAATATTTTAACGTAAGAAATCTACCTTTTATACACACATAATAAAAAAAAAATTCGAAGTTTCTTGAGCAAAAATAAGAGGGCTCGAAAACTCTAGTTTTAGTTACATATTATCCAAACATTCAAAATGGAATCTCATAAAGTAAACGAGATATTACTTAGGCAATATTTCAGTGGCCACCTGGTATGTAAACAGATTTTTTTAAATGTGTAAATTAAGAGTGATTTAAATATACGCTGTGCTGAAAAATATCTGCAAATGCTATACAAAAAAATTTATTTCCATGCATAATGAATTTTATTTCAGTTTTATTAGAAGATACAATATTGGTGGAATCCCTCTATCCTCCGATCAGCCAAGTCAACCCAATATCAAAATACATCAAAGTAATTAACTTTAACCTCGTCTTTATTTAATTCTCTCTACACACCTCAATTTTTTGTCGGATTAATAATATTAGCGGAAAAGCGGGTTATATATCAGTTTTGGGACGTCCAATTTTCTTTGTCGATTTATTTATATCCTACAAAAGATCAATATAGAGGAAATGAAACTTTTTCATTTAACAGAACAATACCTTCCACACCAGGCATG